>OZ038503.1:70122555-70800055 GCA_964036315.1 Acanthosepion esculentum | reverse complement strand
ACCAGATGCATGCTAACTACAAACAGGATGAAAAATCATAAAGAATCTCATTCATACTAACATATCTTCCATGAATTCATAAAAAAATAAAATTAATTATATATTATAAAAAATACAATACAAGCAATGTAATTATTCAGAATAACTCCTCCCCACCAACTGATGTATTACATAAAACCAACATTATGTACCAATTTAAATGTCCCTTGGGAGAATGTATCTCCAACAAAAAAACAAATATATATGTTGGGTATACAACAACTACACTAACAAGACATCTTACACTATGCGTGTCTGACCATTAGTCCATTGCAAGACATCTACAACATTCCTGTCCGCATTCACAATATAAAAAATTACTGATTGACAACACAAGTAACCTACAACAAGAAAATAATAAATTCAAGCTACAGATCTTAGAAGCCATTTATATTAAAAAAATTAAAGCTGGCACTGAACAGAATTAACTATGAATACTGCAGTAATGTTATGAAATGCCTATAAAGGAACAGTTTTTCACACTTTAATGTGCGCATGACCATGGCATTATAACATAGAAGAAAAAATTCCATAATGGAATGGATAATTTTTTCACGCTATAATGAACGCTCAACACATTGTGAACTGTTTGCATTTAAAAGCATAATTAAAAATTACAGTAATGGATAACAATGCACAACTTTGTACAATACTTGTACCCCTGAACAACATATAGTTTTGTACTACTTGCACCACTGAGGGGTGATCTTGGAAGAAGATTGAAAGTACTTGGGAAATGAAAATGAAAGAAATTTAAATTGTTATAGCATATTTCTCTCATCCTTTAATATCAATACATGGAAGGTTATTTGTGAGTATGAATGGAATTTGTTAAAAATTAAGACATAATGTTTGTAATTTATTCAATCAGACATGCCTAAAACAGAATTTGCTACCTACACACACACACAAAATTACTTTAAGCATTATTTTTAGTGAATACTCATATTTTAGTAAAACCTCTGTTTATTTATTAACACCCTATTTAATTTAAATAGTGTATATATATATATATATATATATATATATATATATATATATATATATATATATTATTAAATATATATATGTATATATTAATATATATAAATTTTTTCACAGCTGGCCTAAAACGAGAATTTCAATTAATTTAAAAAAATTATAGCAACACATATACCCACTAAAAATAATGTTTTATATAATAAGAAATAATGTTGGATAAAAAATCTTTTAAAAGCAATTAATGTTGTTTATGATTCAAGCATAAAATTGAAGCTACCAGATATAGATTTGTAGAAGTTCAAACAAGAACTGTGAATTCCTCAATCTCAATACATTTTGGTAAAAGCACATTTCAGCTACAGAAATGGTTTTCCTGATGGCAAAATGGATACATGTTCAATTAGTGTCAGAGGCATAATCTTTCTTTAGTAGGACTTTTTAATTTAAGCTTGTTGTTATTAATTTCCTGATTTAAGAAAACTAAAAAAAAACAAAAAACCTAGTGATAACAACTAAAAAATATAAACCCACTAAAAAAGAACATTTATAGTAAAAAGAAATATATATAGGTCTTAAAAATAATTGTCGGACTTTGTCCATTTCATGTGTGACGTCATTTGTTTACATTTGGATACACATTGAGCAGATATGAATGTATGAGAGAAAATCATGGAGAATTGTGTTTAAAAACAGTAAAATCGATCTTGCTAACAGAACGCTCCTCTGTGGTCCAATTGGTCAAGCTATATGATGGTCCTGTATAAGATATAGGTTTGATTCCTGTCGGAGGACGCATATTTTCTATGAAAATTTCTTGGACATTCAGGCTGGTAAATGTTGTTAATACTGTTTCTTATAAACAGCGCATTTACTTAAATATTTGTATCAATAAAAAGAACGTATAAACATAAAAATGTCTTAAAAATATATATGTATATATAAAAATATTAATATAGTGACTCTTCTCAATAACAGCTAGTAATTGATTTTGCTAACTATAAAAAGAACAGCTTTCACACTTTAATATGTGCTTGACCATGGCATTCCAACATAAAAGAAAAACTTCCATAATGGATAACTTTTCATGTTCTAATGAATGCTAAAGCATAACTGTCAGCCATAGTGTTTAAATGCAAAAGAAAAAATTCAGTAATGGATATACATTACATATAGTTTTTACCTTACCAGTTGCACTCTTGATGATGATCTCAAAAAGAGATGGAAAGTACTTGGGAAAGAAAAGTGATTCTCACTGTTACAGTCCATTTTTTTGCCTTATTCAATTGTAATATACAGAAAAATATTTATCAATATGAAGGGATTATGATAAAAATAAGCAGACATAATGTTTGTTATATAAAGGGAAAACATTAATATATATGTAAGTTTTTGGAGCCACACCAAGATAGGATAATCTTTAAAACAGGCATCATAATTTATTACTACAAAAGGATACAAAAGTATCACAATGAATAAAATTATAATCTAAGGTATCTTTCATCCAACTCATCCTCAGAGATGTATCATTGCAATAAGACAGAATTGCTGAAAAGTCAATTTTTTTTCAACAACTGATTTTAAAATAACACCAGGAGTGGAGAAGCAATAAAAAAAAAATTAATATTTTCCTTCAGTTCAGCCTAGAATTGATGATGGATTCACCAAAACTGCTAATTTATGTTTTATTCTCTCTGCCCTGTGCAAGGCAGAGAAGAAAATCCTGAGAGTAGTCTGTCCTGCAAGCAACCAAGTTCAATAAACGATCACCGAAAGCAGACTCCTAAGCCTGTGAACACCTGGATGTGACAGGCACATGTCTACATATGCTCGGTGATTCTAACCTTCAACCGCTGGATAGATTTGCCCACATTGTCAGTCCCACACCAAGATATATATATATATATATATATATATATATATATATATATATATATATATACACACACACACACACACACACACACACACACACACACACACACACACTGTCTGAAGTTATTAAGCAAATCATATAAAATTCATTAATTCAAATTTGATTTGAAAAAATTGTCAATCAATTCAGATGTCAAAACAAAGCCAGAGTTAAAATTTTAGGTAGTATCAATATGTTTTATTGAAGTTATTTGATGTATTCCAAAAAACTGCCATCTTATTTATTAGGTAAAACCAAATAATCACATATGATAAGTCTTTGAATCCTTTACATTTGAATATAGTGACCCTTCTCAATAACAGCTAATAATCCATTGAGCTTGTTAACTTTTTACCTCAGCAGGTTGACAATTCCAGCCCATATCATAACATTACTGTCTCCTTGTTGACTTCTTTTAGCCACAGGCACTTTTGAATTGGATAGAATCCATCCTTTGGCACAAAATCAAATGTTACTCGAGATTTGTTCATGAAAATTACTTTAGAAAAGTCCTTTTTCATGTATTTATTGGCCCAATTTTGATGCTTTAAAATATTTGCTTGAGTGAGAGGAGTTTGCCTAGGAGATGTTTTTAAAGATCCCAGTTTACAAAGTATTCTACACCTTTTGTTTTTGTTGACTCCTTCAATTGCAGCCTTTTCAAAGTTCTGAGAACTGGTCAACAGTGGTTGTTTCATTATAACTTGCTTTAGTTCATGTTCATCTCAAGGAAGCAATTTCTTAAAGCCTTTTCCTTTGCTTCGAGTTCTCAGTTTACTTATATTTTCAACAACCTTTTTTTAGCGTTCAGTGATCTCTGCGAAGCTCCTTTGATATTTCCAATCTGGACATTCCATCACACTTTGTTATTTTCCGTTTTTCAGCATTTGTTAGGTCCTTCCCTTTACTCATGTTTCAACATATATTATGGACAAAAAGAAAAAAGTTTTTATTAGATTTCAGAGGTCTTAAGCTAATATTAATTAATCTGTATAATGACTTCAGTCATTCCATTTATGCAAATTCCAAATATCACAAAGACTAATCATTAAAAATGGCTGAAAATTTAGTTAAATATTTTACTAATGGTGAAAATAGATGAGTTTAAATTTGACAAATATTAATTCAGAACTTTTTGAGTTATTGAAGTTTATTTGATTTGCATAATAACTTTAGACAGGCTGTACACACACACATATCTATATATATATATATATATATATATATATATATATATATATATATTTTGTGGGAAAATGAAATGAAATAAATTAATAATAATGAATAGTAAAAGAGAAAAGAAATCTATTTTCCCATGATGTTAAGCGTTAAGAAGGAAATGGAAATATGATAGGTGGCACTGCTTAAATCTACAAAAAGCAAATATTCTCCTGCCTCCTCTTTGCTCTAAGATGTTGAACTATGTGGTAATTATGTTCCCACAGTCCACTGACAACTGAATTCTCTTTTCACTTTCCAACACATGGGGCTTACCCGTGTCTTCCAAAAACCTCCATCTATGAAGTAATTCAAGTTGTCTCTTTGGTTGTTCAAAATCAGTGCAAGGCTGACTTGAGCATGACTATTATAATGATGCCTATACTTATTTACCCTAATTTCTGGACCAAGAAAATGAAACTAGACATCCCATAAACCTGCTTAAAACTCCCAGTGAGGAATGTTTGTACTTACTTTAAGTACAAACATTCCTTTGGTTTTTCCAACTATGCGCAAGGTTGACTTGAGCTTGACCATAAATAAAATGCTTATACTATCTTATCCTAACTCCTGGACCAAAAGGAAAACAGACATACCTGAGACACATTAAGAACTTTGTTTCACCACAGTTTATATAAAAAAAAGAGAATAAACAGTACATGGTAGAGACCTCAAGTTTTTTTATGCTTCTTCTTAATTGTTTATCATGTGAACATGCACAAACATGCAACCTTTATGAATTACACACACACACACATACACGTATAAGATATCACACATTGAGTGTTTGTGTTAATAAAATAGTGCTGAGTAGACACCTGAAGATTGCATTGTGTATAATACTCTGAGTTATGCTATTTGTGAGGAAAAAATGTGTGTTTATATATATATATATATATATATATATATATATATATACATATATATATACATATATATATACACACATACACACACATACAAATTGGAATGAAGATATCAATGAAAAAATATTTAAATATCATTACTTATCTAAATGAAAATAAGAAAATGTTTTGAGCAGTTCTCTATGCTTCGAAATTCTTTTATGAAAGAAACATTTATCTAAAAATTTCAAAAATGACCATAAAAGAGAGACGTTTTTTCAAGTCAGAATTTTCTCCTCCTCAATTCAATGCTTAAGAACAATAATAATATTTCGTATGAAATATTTCAGACAAAAAGTGTTCTTCTATTTGCTAACACAAGGGATAGGACCTCATACTGGTCAACTTGAAACCTTGTTATAACAATTGAACTATGGCTGAAGTGCCTCTTCGATTTTAGCATTTTAATAGACATTGAGTGATCTGTAAGCTGAGGTCATTTGGAGATAACATTTCTCCAAGTTTAATAATACATCCAAAATTCCTAATTGTGATGTCAAACATTATATAGAGATGCCGTGAATACTATCAGAATCAAAACTGTAAGCAAAAAGGAAGAAACCTGAATGAACAGAAGATAAGAATCCAGCTGAAAAAAAAAGTATTGTATTAATTTTTGAAATATTTAAAAAATAATAACAAAAGAAGTCTGAGCAATAATTAGCAAGCCAGTCTCACAGGCCATTACTACTGGGGTTATTTTGATCTTTACTGGATATCTGACACTTGTGACTAAGTACTGTACTAAACAAACTTAGTAAATATCAGTAACCAAATGAGTCTTTTCAGTTGCAGTCGTGATAGGTGGGTAGAACAATATAATTTGATTCATTGGGAAATTGAAGGCTACCTTTCAGAAAGAATACAAAATGCCTTACCTACAAACAACATTATTATGTCTACTACTCCTACGTTTATATAAGTGTGTGTAAAAGTTTCCAGCAGAAAACCAGTTTCCAATTGTGTATCTAGTCTAGTTAAAAAGACTAATGAGCACAGAAATTTTGCATCCACTTAACATTTTCACTGCTTATAGCATTGTCGCCTGGCTGTGCTGGCCTATTTTGGGAAAAAGAAGAAATTACAATTTATTGGAAATAAATGTCTTTAAATACCTTGAAATTTGTAATGGGTGCTGCCATTTTAGTTTTGATTGGATTAGACTAAGAACACTCCCAATACACAATATAATAAAAATACACCACAAAAAATATGCTACACTGGTTTGGAAATTGCACTAAACACTAGTATAACATAACCGCAAGGTACCAACATTTCATGGTGTGTTGAAAAAATATATTTATTACTTTAAAAGTTATTTTTAGTGGATATGCATATTTGAGTTGATGTCACATTTATTTTAAACAGTATTATATTTTGTCTACTGGCTTTAATATTCACAAAAACTTATTGAAGAAAATATGCCCTCTGACAGGATTTGAACTTGCATCCCCCTTTGTAGAAGAAACTGATTTTTAATCTCACGTGCTCTGACCACTCTGCTATGAAGGGCTTCATAATCAAGCAAAATTCTATTTGCTTTCGAGATACATTTTACTTGTTAGGATTTTCATAATTGATAACTGTCAGATTATATGTTGGCTTAAAAATAAAAAATCCATTAATTCTTTATGAAAATATATCTGGCAATATAAGTTTCATAAAGATATAAAGTACATCTTGAAAATGTATATATACGTTGGCAGCATGCAATGTAATTGCTTTGAAGATGTATGTTGACAGCAGCAGAAGTGTTAATATATAATCAACATTCAACAAATACAAATTATGATTGATTTTTTTAATATTTCAATCTCTTTATTTACTTGATCACTAGAATATAAAGTTCTGAAGATGATGTGAATAAACACTGAACTGTTTTTGTCTTTGAGACACAAAGAGAGGAAAAATTTAAGAGAGTGAGAGAATAAATGTTTACCAGTTGTCCTGGGAACGACAGGATAACCTGACAATCTGGGTAAAGTGGCTTCTTTACGAACTGAGCAGATATCATTTTTTGAATGGTCCCCATTGAGTAAAGGTACATTCTGAGCAGAGGAGGACAAGTGGTTTGTTGAGCTGCAACCATTTGAGCTAGGACAACTGTCGCTCTGAAAAAACAAACAAAAGGAAAACATCAAATATAATATGTAGCCATAAAAAAAGGTAAATCTGTGTGGCTATTTTACTACCATATTTGTTTATATTTTGTATGTATATGCAAATATAAGATAAAGAATAAATAGGAAATGTTTATCAATCTAAAATGTTTCACTTTTATTAAAGCTTCATTTTTACTTTTGTCTTGTTTGATTTTCATTGGTTAATCATGTTTCATATGCATTTGACTTGTTAAATAAATGTTAGTATAATTTGTGGCATTCTGAAATGAGCGGGGATGATACAGCCATTCAAAGTTTCAAGAATTTGGAATGCCACAAATTATGCTAACATCAATTTAACAAGTTGAATGCATGTGATAGAAAAAAATACAAATGTTCTCATTTCTAAGGCAGATGCTTATATGTATAGTGTTCTGCAATGAAAATGGCTGGGAAAAAATTACTTTGAATAGATTTTAGTAATGCATCCTGACTTATGATGAGCCATATCTCATGCAACAAACTGCTCAGAAAAGGTTTCATTTGACTACTTTATCTAAGACATATACTGGAACCTCTGGAACCTCCCTGAAATCTTCTACAAGTACTGCCTTTATATTATTCTCAAAGACATTCTAGCAGGATTTCATCACAAACACCAAAGTCTTCAAGGAAATAAATATCTTCAGCATTTAAGGAAAATAAAATAACATTTATTAAAATTTTGTTTGTTTCATTCTCACAAATAACTATGTACAAAAACAAGGATTATTTATAATGTTTCTCATATTTTTAACCTTTTGTTGAAGGTAATGTTTTCAGTACTTTAAACCATTGGCAATTTCCATTAAGGAAGATCATACATGCCAACATTTTTTACTTTAGAAACAGTATATGTTCATAATACATTTTTTTTCTCTCTCTGGAGAAGAAATATATTTTTGAAAAAAATATTTTTGTATCATCAATTGAATAAATTAAAAACAAATCACATGCAGCAATGATAATTTTACATCCATAACTTCAATTTTTTTAATTATAGAAAACAATAAAAAAAAAGAGAAAAAAAAAGATTTCCTCATTTCTAAGACAGATGTTGATATGTACAGTGTTCTGTAGTGAAAATGGCTAAGGTACCTCCAAGAAAAATACTTTGGATAGATTTCAGTAGTGCAAAACTGCCATATCTCATGTAACGAACTGCTCAGAAAAGGTTTCACTTGTCTACTTTATACTAAGACACATATACTGGAACCTCTGGCACCTCCCTGAAACCTTCTACAATTACTGTCTTTATATTATTCTCAAAGACATTCTAGCATGATTTCATCACAAACACCAAAGTCTTCAAGGGAATAAATATCTTCAATATTGAAGTAATACTGAAAAGAAAAAAGAAAATCTGTGCTGGGCAAGCCATGTATCAAGAATTGAAAACCACTGGCTTCCAAAGACCTTACTGTTTGGTGAGATAGCCTCTAGCCAACTTGATAGGGGGGACACCATTGAAGGTTCAAAGATATGCTAAAAAGATGCTTATCTCTGAAGTATCAACTATCACAAATAGGGCTGTTTAGCACAAGATTTTCCAGGCAACCACCTTAACTGAATCCAACTGCAGAACAGATAAAGCAGTTACTTTTCCCTGCAGTCACCAATCTTCCTCCTGTATCCACTGTAGGAAAAACTATCTGTTGAAATAATGGCATTCCTATGACAGACATAGAGTTCCTCCAGAATTCATATAGCAAGAAAATATTAGAATATTATGATGAAAGTATATGTCAGACAATACATATATTTCACGAATGTTCATACAAGACAATATTTCAAGAATGTTCATATTGTCTCATCACACAGAAATAATGGCATTCCTATGACAGACATAGAGTTCCTCCAGAATTCATATAGCAAGAAAATATTAGAATATTATGATGAAAGTATATGTCAGACAATACATATATTTCACGAATGTTCATACAAGACAATATTTCAAGAATGTTCATATTGTCTCATCACACAGAAACAAAAAACAAAAATTATTAAATTAAGTGACAAAAATCAATGAGGATGATCTTTAAATGTCATCATTCAACCATATTTAGTTTCATTTAGCCCTCCATTAGTACTGCAGGGTATTGTCATAGCCTTAATACCACAGAGTTTTCAAACACCAGATTTAAAATATTGTAGATATATCATTTAGTAATTAATTTTCTTATTATATAGGATTTTTGTGGATCATTTTTCCTGTTTTTGTTGTTTGTATCCCAATGTTTTGGTTGCTCTATTCTCTGGCTTTGCTTCCTTAATTATTTCTAAGTCGAGATAGTGTTTCTATTATACACTGATTTTTGTGGATTGTTTTCCTTGTCTTTGTATCACAATGAAAAAAAGAAAGTTTTATTTTGAAAAAAAAAAAAAAACAAACAAAAAAACAACAAATTAAAAGATGATTATTAAAAGTGAATAAGTTTCAAAAATTCAAATATACAAAATAGGCTTAATTTTATTTTCCATATGATCTTTTAAACCTGTTTATGATCAATCAAACTCTTCTTCAACTATTTTCCCCATTGCAAACAATAAACAAGGTTATCTTTGTATAAGTTTCTATCACATTTTTTACAGACAATATTTACAATCATGTGCTTGTAAGTTATACAAATATGACGAAAACCAGAATCTCTTTGTAGTTATTTGACTAAGATATTCAGAAAGCTGCTTGACTAAATAGGAAAATATGATTTGCCACTTGTTAAATATTAAAAAAAACAAATTTTATAGGGTGTTCAAACAACTAACAGAAGGGTAAGAAGTTTTATTTCAAAATTATAGGAGGAAATTTTTCAAGAAAAAAAGAAACAAGCTTCATGGATGCCATTCTTGTATAGTAATATTTTGAATTCAAGAATTAAGAATATTTAACAAATTGCATGTAAAAAATTTTAGAGGCTACACAAAAGAGGATCAGCATATATCAAAATGGTTGGCTTGAGGAAAATGTTGCCAAAAGTAAAATCTAAAATAAGACTGAAATTTTCAACCAATCACTATAGATTTGAATAATTTCAAAACTCTTTGAGTTTGTATCTGCTGAAAACAGATAAATGCGAGACTTTCTAACAGGTTGTAGTCAGTCATTGAAAAAATGTCAGTCAACTCAAATGTCAAGTGACTCTTTACCTAAAGAGAGAAACAAATTGGCTAAAGATCAAAAGACTAACTGAAAACTGAAATTACATGATAGTTTCTTTAACACGTTTATATTTCCTGCTCTCCTGTAAACCTTTGAAAATGTATGAACTTCCTCCATATCAATCACATGTCCATTTCTGTGACATTTCAAAGACTGTTTACTATAAAAAGATACATTAACTGAAAATCAACTTGCACACACCTTTACATACAAAATATTTGTCATAAAACATGTTGCAGTTTTAAATTTTGTGACAATTAGAAGTTTATTTACTATAATAATTATAACTAATTACTAGTACCATTCTGTTTGTGAATACTTCAACCTATTTTAAATATTACAATAGTTTTCATAGTTGAAGCAAAAGAGACACACATTGGCTTTCCTCAAAACTGACAATGGATACAGTGGTCCTCCTATACAGCACCAAATACTGGACAATCTATTCATAGATGAAGAAGAGTTTTGATGCAACAGACATGTGGTTTGACAAATTTTCCTACAGTTTAAATAGGTCTTTGTGCTGTTCCTTATCAATTGTTTTTTGTATAGTCTATTTTAGAAGAATAAATCAATAAGATTGAAGTTTCCATTGATAAAGCTATATTCCATTTCAAACTATTGAGCAGCACTGGACATGACTATTTAAATGGGTGACTGTTAGAAACTCCAGGTACTGAAAGCAACATGTGGCTTTGTGCCAGACTAAGCTATACTTAGTAAAACAATGCTTCACTATGGAGCAGTGGCTTATATTGGTTATAGGGCTACCAGTTATGGATGAATTGTTTACCATATGACATCGTCCATTACCACCATATATCGGTATAATTGATTTGTGTGCATATTGGCCTTGTGTAATGATTAAAAGAAAATGCAGAGTTGAAAAATACAAAATAAATCTTTATATAACACAATATAATAATACAGAAGGATAAAGGTCAAAGTTGAAGTTTCAAGAGTTCAAGTGTGCATGAGAGAGAGAGAGAGAGAGAGAGAGAGAGAGAGAGAGAGAGAGAGAGAGAGAGAGAGAGAGAGAGAGAGAGATAGAGAGAGAGAGAGAGAGAGAGAGAGAGAGAGAGAGAGAGAGGTTGTATATATTTGGTGCAATGGGTAAATTGTTGCCATTTTACATTTTTAATTTCATGCATGTGCATTGTTTGTTTTTGTCGACTGCACAGTATAGAAGGGTCAGTTAGGCACTGTCTGCGAGAAAAGGAGCACCATGAAGCAATTCACTCTTTGTGGAGGTAGTGCTGCTCTGAGTCAAGAGGGTGGCTAGAAGCAAGGAGAAGCCAGTCATGGCTGTCAGACAATTTCTGTGACCACATCACCCCTTACACTTAAATCCCGAGAATGCAACTCCCTCGATTATTATGTGTGGGGCACAGTTGAGTGAGACACAAACAAAACTCCTTGTAAGACCAAAGATGAACTGAAGGCAAGGATTATGGCAGCATTCACCAATGTAACCAAGGAGACTGTCAAGAAGAGTTGCAGGAGATTCTGAAGTCGTCTGAAGGCCATCATTGTAGCTAATGGTGATTTTATTGAATAAATTTACTCTTTTGTATTTCAAGATATTTTCGTGTAAATATATTTGTTAAAATGAGATGTCAGTGTTATTTCCATTTTTGTGTAATTTGGACGACAATTTATCCATCGCACCCTGATTGTATGTATCCAAATGTAGTAACTACCACTTGACCACATAGTGAAGGAAGATATGTTTGTTTTCAATGTAGTAAGGATTGTTTAGCCATTTAAGCTCACTAGTTAGTTGTACAAATGTAATATTTTGTCTCTGAAAATGTTTATGTTAGCAGGTTAGTCTCACAGCCAATTATGACTGCAGTGAACTTGATCAGCATTCAGTGTCCAACATTTATTAGCTTATGGCATACCAAACAAAGTTTTTTAAGTAACTATATTTCCAACTGATCAAAATTTATTTTTTTTGTTTCAAAGTGTTATCTACAAAGGAAATATTTTTATATAGAAGAAACAGTACACTGGTGTTTTCTAGCAGGGAAAACATTATCAACTGGTAAAAGAGCAATTGAGAAACCTGTGCAGAAGAAGTGATTAGAGTGCATAGTCGGGGATGTAAAGACCATCAGCAGAGCTATCTTAGTGTGAACAGTTGAACTCCAGTGGCATCAAGATGACCAGTAACTTAGAGGTGGAGGATCTTACCAAACACCATATACTGGTTGGGATCTATTTTTGTGCAGATGCATGGATTTGATCTATGCCTTTCCCATGATTGGGTATGCCTACAAGGCAGTAGAGATTCGCAATCAGGGTTTTCATTTTACTTTAGAGTTTCATCTGCCTGATTAATCTTATGGCATATGGTATTCACAAATGGTTTTCTATCTAAATACTGACAATACCCAATCCTTCTTAACTTTGGTGACCAGATAAGAACCAGTATGTTCAACATGATATGGCCATAAACATATATATATATATATATATATATATATATATAGCTGAATTTTTCAAGATGTATAAGCAAACCTTTTACATGTATTATTATATATATATATATATATATATATTGATGCATGTTTCATTAAATAATATAGACAAGTTTTGTCTATTTATTTTGTACAAATTCCTTTCATATCATCTGATAAGCTTAATAAGATTATCATTGAAAGATGAAAGAAAATCACCATATTGATACATGTTTTTTTAATCCTATCTAAGCTTACATAAGCCATCATCAAAGATGACAATAACATTACAATATATTAAATATATATTACAATATATTAAACAATACACGGACATGGCAATAATGATAGTCTGTTTTTGTTTGCATGGAAGATTTCCAAGCAATGACAAACTTGTACATATGAGACGCTGGAAGCAAAAATCGCACGGCAGATCATGGTGTCACACATGACCATACGAGAATGAAAATGAGAAATGTTAAGTATGGGAAGTTGTTGGTATAAACCAATGGCTTCTGTTATCAATTATAGGCATTTGAGTATATTTGTGGAGTTTTCATAGTTTATTTTGTTCAGGTTAGGTTTCAACTGTTTTATGTATATAGCTTCAAGATTTTAAGAATTTTTAATGTTATTGTCATCTTTGATGATGGCTTATGTAAGCCGAAAGCTTAGATAGGATTAAAAAACATATATCAATATGGTGATTTTCTTTCGTCAGTCAATGATAATGTTATTAAGCTTATTAGACGATTTGAAAAGAATTTGCATAAAATAAATAGACAAAACTTGTTTATATTATTTAATGGAACATGCATCAATTAAAAAATGCTGCCTAAATACACACAATATATGTGCACATGAATGAGGGATGCTGGGAATTTTGTGTGCATGTGTAGTTGTACCAACATCACAAATTTAATCAAATTTAACTCCTAAAGGACAAAATGAGTCACAACTTTTTCTACTTTGTCATACAATTTCCCCAATATTGTTTTTGATATATAAAAATATATCATTATCTCACACACACACACACACACACACACACACACACACACACACACAAAAACATATATAAGGCAACAATTGTCCTTTTAAACAGGTTTTAATAAAAAGGATAGGCATTCTGTGTCTATTGAATTAAATTTATCCATCATCTTTTCCAAAATTTACTTTACGCTTTCTCACTCCTCTGAAGATTTCAGATATTTTTGCATCTGCAGCAGCCAGGTTTACAGAATGTTAATCACAATTTGTAAAAGAATGGATAAATTCAATAGAATGTCTATCATATATATATGATACTCATATTAAATATGTGGTAATAAGTAATGTGTTACTTTGCTTCTTTTCTGAGAAAAAAATTAATTTCACAGCTATTCAAATATACCACCTAATTTTTTTGATTGGTAAATAAAATGTGTGTGTGTGTGTGTGTATATATATATATAACAAATGGAAAATGTTTCATTGAAACTAGATTTGATTATATGTTTTGTCTTTCAAGGCTTCATCAGATCCAAAAACGAAAGAAAAAAAAAAAGAGTGTGCTTATATAATGAATAATAGTACTTTTTCTCTAAGCTGGCATTTCTCCTGATTAAAGAAAGAAAATGAGCAACTTATAAAAAAAGTCGTTAATATATAAAAAAAAATACAGAATAAATATTAATGGCTTTTTTAAAAATCACTCATTTTCTTTCTTCTTTAATCACGAGAAATACCAGCTTAGTGAAAAAGTACTATCATTCATTATTTAAGCATACATACAAATACACCCACACATTTTTTCTTTGATTTTTGGATCTGATGAAGCTTTGAAAGGCGAAACATGTAATCAATTCTAGTTTCAATGAAACGTTTTCCATTTGTCAAATTTCTTTTATATATATATATATAATATATATATATATATATATATATATAAAAGTGGACATTGAAGTCAGCACAAATTTATCCCAATACATTCACATCTCTCTCTCTCTCTCTCTCTATATTATATATATATATATATATATATATATATATATATATATGTGTGTGTGTGTGTGTGTGTGTGTGTGTGTCTGTAAGAAGGCTTCTTTTAAAATATATATAAATACCTCATATTGAAATTTTACCCTTTAGATCTTCAGATCTGTTCTGGTTAACTCAATTTCAGAATCGGTTTTGTCCCATAATTGATTCAGGTGAATGAAGATTCTATCTAAGTCTGTTCATATCTAATTATCTATGTCTGTTCATATATATATATATAGGTACATTCAAAGATTCACTATAAAATGAGCATACATGATGAAAAAATGCCCCAAATTTAATAAAAATAAAGTTTTATTGTCAAAATCTTTGTTATTATTAAGAGGAAAGAACAAAATACTTTTTGATTATTAAACTATATTTTTAATCTTTTTGAGAACCTTCAAAATTTTGGTTAAAATTTTTGGTCTTCTTGCATCAGTCAGTGACCATAAATTAGTATGGGACATTTGAGTGTGTTTTTGTAGTGAAAAACACTGAGTTGGAAATTCTTGCAAAAATCAGATAGTCAGATTTTAATGAAACTTTCATGATTTATTCACAAATGAATGAAATTATTTTAGAAACGTTTCTTTTTTTAGAAATTTTTGGTAAAAGTTTTTTTTCAAAGTTGTTAACACCAATTATTTTATTTTATTAAATTTAGAGAAAATAATTTTTGTAGGGCTTGATGTTTATATTAGTTATAAGTACAAGTCCTTGGAGAAATTAAATCATCAATTTTGTTTTTGTAAAACAGGACCCACGGTAAAATCGGCTCTGAATAGTAAAATAGAAAATGCAATAAAACTAAGACATTATTTAATTAGAAAAGCTTTTAATCGCTTTTATGAATAAGATATTTGGGCACCATTATCTTAAGAAAAAAGATTTTTCAAATAATGAATTTTTACAAAAATTGTTTTCATTTTTTTTTTAATTATAATAATTTATAAAGTTTTAAATCTGATAAAATTCTGTATTAATTTGTAGAGGTTAGGTGATATTGTTATTAAGTAAAATTTATATTTACTAATCATAAATAAAAAAGTTTACTACAATTCAATGAACACAGACTATTTTAAAGAAAATTTTAAATATTTTGTGTTTATATATATGCCAATTTTTGTAAATATAGCTGTTCATACACAACATTATCAGAAAATAAGAGCAGTAAAACTTAAAATTTATTGATAATTTTCCAAAGTTTCTTCAACAAGCATCATCATAAGACTATAAAGCCAAAGTACCTAAAATTCAATAAAATATTAGATAATTGGGTAGTTAAAAAATTATATAAAAGGCATTCATATTATATTTGTCAATTAATTGTTACAATAATTGTCCCCTGTAGAAAAAAATTCCCAAATAAGTCTCGAGAGAAAGTTATCAACACCTCATAAAAACACCCAATATTTTAAACTAAAAGCAATATTTATTTAAAATCAGGTTAATTAAACTTTAAATCAGCTATGGTTACATCTAGCTATTTCAACTGTAAAATGATGAAACCTTGCTGCCAATCTAGTACTGTAGTTTTTTTTAAAACAGATAAATATCTATAATGCAAATCCAAAGACACATTGGGATAGCGAAAGATTCCTTCCAAAATCTGAGCAAAGAAAAACATTGTTAGAAAGAAAGAAAAGAGTATTGAATTGTTATGAAATATCAGTCCTCCTATATGGCAGTGAATGCTAGACAATCTCCTAACAGATGAAAAAGAGACTTGAAGCAACAGAAATGTGGTTCTACAGAAGTATGTTGAGAATACCATGGACTTAACATGTGAGCAATGACAAAGTTCTAGAGACAATGGCAACAAAAAGGACATATGCTTTCTAACACACAGTGAAGAGAGAGGGCTTGGAAAATTTTATACTCACAGGAGAGATCAACAACCAAAGGAAACAATGTACAATCTACATGGTGAGCTTGAGCAAATGAATGGCTGAGTAGAGTTTGGAGGAGATAGCAAAAAGACTAAAGTTATTAAGAGCTACAGAGGACAGGAAATTGTGGAGAGCCATGATTTCCAACGTCCTGAAGGGACATGGCACAAAGAATAAGAAGAATATAAAGGAAATGTATTTGAGTAGAAAAACAAAGATCAGTGAAGCAGATAAACTGTGGCAGGGTCAAGTGTCTGTTTTAATTGGTAAAATGTCCCTTATGTATGCTCTTTATCATGATAATAGAATTTAGACCACACACAGTATACACATTTATTTTTCAACAGTTATTGTTTCTATAGAACAAAAATGACATATACAAGAATTCAAAAAACATATTTGTTTCTTTTAGGTAAAATATTTGGCTTATAAGATTAGAGATAATTAATAATTAGTATGGCATACAAAACCCAAAGACACCATCATGAGATTTACTGTTTTTTAAGAATTGCTTTGATTGAGTAACAGGACAATATCAGCTTGTTTGTTGGTTATAGGCAAATATAATCTTGTATTTATAAGCATAACTTTGACGAAAGGACATTCTCTTGACAATATTTGTTTTCCTTTTTGAAGTTTATGAGTGGAACCAAATTTTGTGTAGACAAACCTGTCTATATTTCTGAGATGAGGTATTGTAACTACTTACACTATTTACATTGTTCAGACTATTGTCCTCATCTTTTTTGTCATATTCTTGATTTCTGTTAATGTTGTAGTTATTGCCCTTGCCTTTGTTGTTTAGTGTCACCAGGTGGTGGCTTCTATAAAATGCTGGCAGCCATGTTAAAAATGTTTCAATTGTTCAGTTGTCAATATTCAGACTAACAGGAGGATTACCTTATTGCAGATGCAATTGATTCATTGAGGATTAACAGATTGTAACAGAGTGAAGCTGATCTGCAACAAAGCTTAAGTGAATTTCCTTATCTATTGTTCTGTTACTTTTAAAATTTTGTGACTCTAAGACTTGTAATTTATGTAGGAATGGATAATTCTAATATATGTTCTTCCAAATGGCCTCCAAGGCTAGACAATGAATCTGCTCATGAACAATGGAAGAAAAGCCTACATATTTAGAGTAGGTTGACAGACCTCCCAAAACCAAAACAGGCTTTGGCCATTCACCTATCTTTAAGTAGAAAGGCCAGAGCTGCTTCTTCTGAGATAGTGAATATTTGGAAACAGAAACAGGTGTGGATGCTATCATCAAAAAACTGAATGAATTATTTCTGTCAGATAAAGGGAGATAACAATTTGTTGCCTTTAATAATTTGTACAATTTGCATAGAGCAGCAGAAACAGAAATAAAGGATTTTCTGATTGACTTTGATCACATCTACTTTAAGTTTACACAGGAAAACATAGTTCTTCCAGACTCAGTAATAGTATTTATGCTCCTTTCATCTGTAAACTTTTCTGAGAAGGATGCACAGTTAATAATGCCAGCATTTAAGGAAGTGTCTTTCAAAAATATGAAGGAGACCATTAAATGTATTTTTGACCATTAAGTTACTCCTTCAAATATAAATAATCATAAAATTGAACATGAAATTAAATCGGTATCTGTGAAACCCCTCCCAGACCCATTGTCAGTCTTCCTATGGCAACTGAATTTAATGAAACTGTGGTTTTGGATCAAAAAATATGGGGCAAAAGTTACTTTCTTGTGATTGTGGATCTGGCAACTCATTTTTGTGCAGTGAGGGTGATTCAAAACAAAATGACTTCCACAAATACTATCTGGCAATGGGTGTGAATTCAACACCAGTGAAATGTGGATGTTGGGTGACAGTGATGACAACAGCAGCAGAAAGTCCTTGGAGCAATGGTGTATGCAAGAGATTTAATGTTGTTATTGATTAACATGGTAAACAAAATTATTGCAGAACATTGGTGTGATTTGGATGTTGCTCTGGTGTGGTCTATTTCAGCTCACAACATACTTGTCAACAATTCTGTTTTTTTCCCTGATCAGTTGGTTTTTGGTTTTAATTCAGCTGTTCCAGATGTCTTCCACAATAATCTTCCCATATTGGAACCTCTCACTATATCTACTATAGTGAGGAAAAATTTGAAATGCATTGCACGTGGCTAAGCAGGAATTTGTAAAGCTCGAATTTCTTGAAAGAGTAAGAAGAGCACTAAGGAGTAATATCCAGGATACTAATATAAAAGATTTAAGAAATGGAGATCAAGTATTCTACAAAAGAAATGATAGCCAAGAATTTCTTTTGGATCCAATCAATTACTTCACCCTGAAAAAGTGTAGTCCCAGCTCAGCAAAAATCATCAACATGGGTGGAAATAATGCTGTGCAACTGTTATCATGGCAAACAATTGCGCAGCATCATTTCCACCAAAAAAGAAATTTGTAGTAAAGTCTCAGGCAAAATCCACTTTCAGATATTTGGGAATGGAAATATCTCAGAAGAGTAAATTAGTGAGAACTAGCCAGGATGACTATATTGCATCTCTAAAATACATACCCATCCAAAATAATGATAATGAAGAAGAACTTTCTGATTCTGAGTATACCAATGTCAAGAGGCTTATTGGCCAATTAAATTGGTTGGTCATCCAGACCAGACCAGATTTGTGCTTTGATGTATGTGACTTCCTTTCTCAAAGAAAGGAAAATTGAAAGTATTAGACAAGTAAATAAATCCATAAAAAAAGGCAGAAATCTCAGCTGACCATACAAGATCTGGGTGATTTGAGACAGCTAAAGATGGTTGCCTACAGTGATGCGTCCTTTGCTAATCTAAGTGATGAGCTTCTCAGGGAGGGTGTATAATATTTCTTGTCTAGTAATGGCAACTGTGTACCTATTTCCTGGCAGTCAAGACATATAAGGGGAGTTGTGTAGGACACACAAGCTGCTGAGACACTGGCAATGGTTGACCTGTTACATATTTATATTACAGAAAATCCCTTCTCAAATTGATGAGTTTTGAGGATTGTGAATAACATCCCTGTTATATGGAAAACAGATAGTTCAGGTGTTTGTGAATCAACCCATTCTAGCACTCAGGTTCTGGATAAAAGACTAAGAATTGAGATGACTATCTTGCATGAAATGTTGATCAATAAATCAATTGTCTGACATTAAATGGGTACCCACAATTCACCAAAATAGCTGAACTCACTTACCAGGCGAGGTGTTCCCTCATCCAAGATTCTTGGACATATTATGGAGCCCAAAGAATATTTGACTTAGGTCTTATAAAATTTCTTTGTTGCCCATGTTATTATGTACTCTGTGTGCCTCTTAAGAAATGGTGGAAGTGTTAATGTTGTAGTTATTGCTCTGGTTGTTGTCTAGTGCCACCAGATGGTGGCTTCTATAAAATGCTAGCAGCCATATTGAAAATGTTTCAATTGTTCAGTTGTCAACATTCAGACTAACAAGAGGATTACCTTACTGCAGATACAATTTATTCATTGAGGATTAACAATTTTGGCCATTGTATGCTCCAGCCTTCTTCAGATGATATAAATTAAAAATTCAAACCAAACCCTTTATTTTTTCCACCAAGGTAGATTGTTCTAGTTGCCTTTTCTGGATATCTCAGTTTCAGTTATCTCCCTTTTAACTCTCCACGTTTTTGTTCATCTCTGCTCTGGCCAGGTATTGAACTCACAACTCTTTGGGTCAAGTCACTGGATTACTTCAACCAACGCTTTTATCCACTAGGCCATGTGTCTTTAAGGACATCAGTGCATTTATATGAAGCTATATGAAGAAATGTTTTTCACATAAAAGATCAGGGGTCATACTACACATGAAATAGGGCTATACACGAGTGTACATGGTAAATTTATTGAATAAAGATAACATTTCACCTCAGAGTTTAAATGTGTATAAATGTTTATATAGTTTAATATTAGTATGCACAAATATGAAGTGTTGATGTAGACACAAGCACATACATCCTTTTGTTGGTATGTGAGGACATACAAGATTTAGGGAGTTAATCCATTAAGAATAGAGGAAAATAAATACAGCAGTGAGAAAATTCATGGTTACTCTTGAAATATTCATCATTAGTCAAATGCTGTGAATGTGACATTTTTAATAAATCAAATGAAAACACAGAAACACACTTTTAATGGCCGGTGTATTCCTTTCAGGCCAATCATTAAGCATTCACATGCAAATCCTTCCTGGAATCAGATTGATTTTGGTCACTTAATCTAATCTTTACTCTGGGGGCTGACAAAGGAGCCCAATCAACTATAGACATCCTTGTTTTAGCCTCTCAAGCATCTAAACTGCTACATTGATAAGATGAGCTTGTATGCGCCTCATTATCAGTGTCTAGTTAAGTTCTTTTTTTAAGTAACAGGAAAATTTTGTAGGAAACAAAGAAAAGGGTACTGAACTGTTGCTTAATATAAATCTTCCTATACGGCAGTGAATGCTGGACAATTTCCTTATCGACAAAGAAGAGACTTGAAGCAATAGAAATTGAGTTCAACGGAAGTATGCTGAGAATGCCATGGACTGTAAATATGAGCAATGACAAGGTTTTAGAGAAACAAAATGGACACATACTCAAAATCAAGAAATGATAGTTGAAACTTCTAGGGTCTATAATGAGGAAAGAAGGCTTGGAAAATTTGATACTCACAGGACATATTGAAGGCAAGAGGGATAGAGGAAAGCAACATATAATGTACCTAGTGAGCTTCAGTAAATGGATGGTGTGACAAAATTTAGGAGAAATAGCAAAAAGACGAAATTTATTAAGATCTACAAAGGACAGGAAATAGTGGAAAGCCATGATCATCAACATCCTGAGGGGATATGGCTCATTGAAGATGATGTTCAGGCTTATTTAGATGTTAGATTGTTCAGAAGTAATGTCACATTTTTTTAAGAACAGATAAAAACATGTTCAAATATAATAAACATAGATTTATTTATCAGGAACATAATCATTATAATTAATCATAAAAGCTCAATTAAAAGTACTGCAGAGATGTGCTTGCATATGCATGGTATCAGTCTTCAGCCTCTCTTTGATGTCATAATACTTATAGGATGGAATAAAAACCAGCTGAAATGTAACAGAAATTGCTAGCATAATACGTATAAAAAAAGACAAGATTATTTATGTATAGATTGATATTTTTGCTTAGGATCAGTATAATATATGTAAAAAGTATTATATACACACAAAATATATCCATTAAAAGTCTACCTATTAATTTCCAAGGAAAGAAAGTGTGAAGGAAGAAAGGTAGAAAGTAAAAAAGTTAGTGAAAAAAAAAAATTAAAATAAAAGCAGCTGAAATGAAAGATGAAGAGGAAAAAGATGGACAGACTGCCATTTTTGCTGTGTTTAGTTTTACTATCTTTTTGCTCGTTTGATTTTTCAAGTAGGTGAAGTTTTATTTATTTTATTCTCTAGAAGAGTGATAAATATCTGACAAGGGAAAGTAAGTCTAGGGATGTCCATTTTAGGCTTTTTTAGCATTTTTTTAGTTGTTTTTTTTTCAGTTGAAAGACATATTAATTTGGAAATTCTTGTAAAAATTAAGTACTTGTTGGATTTTAATGAAAACTTCAGAACTTATTCAGAAATGAATGAACTTATTTTAGAAATGCTTATCTCTTTGAAAGTCATGGTATAAATATTTTTTTTTTATATCTGTTACCCCCCTCGAACTTAATTTTATGAAGACTCAAAAAAATTTTATTTGCATCCTGAATTTTTTTTTTAATTAAATGCACAAAACTCTGAAAAATCTAAATCATTGATTTTTTTGTTAAAAAAAATGTCCCAAATTGTCCAAACTTTTACCTCAGTTGTAAAAATACAAAACCCAATAAAACTAAGACAATATTTAATTAAGAAAGTTTTTAATGGCTTTTCTAAATAATATTTATGAAGGTAATTATTATCTGAAAGAAAAAAATTTTTTTGATGAAAAATGAATTTTTACATTATTTTTTTTTTTTTTCAATTTTAAATACACAATATGACAAAAGGTTGTTATATATTTATAAATTAAGTTCTTTATGTAACCTTATGGAAATGATATATTATGTTCTCTACTTTTTAAAGATCATAAATTTGAAAGCTTATTAAAATCTGACAACCATTGATATTTTTAAAATAATTTTTAATATTCCAAAATTGTATTTAAAATCGTCTCCAACGAAAGTATGGATGCACAGCATTGAAATAATGTCACATGAGTAGTTTCCCTTGATAGAAGCAAGTTGTTTTTACTTCAGAAATTGCTTTGCATTCGTTCAGTAACAACACAACAACAATTGTCAAGTTTCCTGACTGAATATCGTTGCATTTTCAATTTTTTTCTTTTTCTTTTCAAATATAATCAAATAGTGGGATAAAAGAAAATATCGACTATTTACAATTACAAAAAAAAAAAAAAAAAAACGCCCTTGGAAGTTCACCCAAATTTTCAAGTTTGAAATCGAATGCATAAATTCATTGTACATTACTTTGGAATTATTATCCACACGACAAATTATCAATTAAAACGATTTTTGGAGTTTAAATTCTCTGGAGTTAGCTCGCCACTAAATACTTGTTGAGTCAAACCCAACATAGCATGTTAATTTTATTAATAAATAAAATAAAATATGACTGCCATATCACAATTATTAATAAATAGAAAAAAATCTGCCTTAATAAAAAGAAATAAAATCTCATTTCATTAAGTTAACCTGTTTCAATTAATGGTGTTTCATGTAATTTTTATATTCTCAGAAAAATATTTCATGACTGAAATAATAAACCTCAATTTAAAAAAATGTTTTTACTGTTTTATTTTTACTTGTAAAATTTGATTTTCTTTCATAATTTAAATGTTATTTTCAGTGCAGAATTCTTCCTCAAACGTAAGGTAAAAAAAAGATAAATTTGAAAGTGAATTTTTTTTTTAAACCTACTAACCAGATTCACTTAAAATTAGAACGAATTATATCACTTCTGCGCTACCGTCCGATAAATTCCCCTGACGTAAGTTGTCAATATATTGACGTACATCAATTAACGCCTGTCAACGCGCACGAAAATAGACCACCTCGGTTGGAAATATCTCTCTTAAAAAAATTTCTGCTAAAAAAAGTAAGTAATGTTTCTTTCAAATTACATTAAGTATACTTTAATCATTCTAAATTTCCTAAGATAACAAAAGAAAAAGGTGTAATTGAATTTTATATGATTTTTTAACTAACTATGATCTTGTTTACAAACTCAGACAGAAAGGCCGATAAGTTCGATTTTACGAAAATGTTTTTACTCGAAAAAAAAAAAAAAAACAAGATTTTTAAATAAAATTTTTAACATTTATAGGAAGGATTAAAAAATCTGAAAAAATATTCAGAAAATACTTTGGTCTTTCCTCTTTAATAACAACATAAATATTTAAACCTTAAAAATTGTTTTATCAATTTGGGGACCTTTTGTCGTCAAGGTATACCACTTTTTAGCAAAATATTGGACATACCTAGTAGATACTATAGTTGTAATATATAGATTTAACAAGAATATAATTATCCTTATTATCAATTATTTTGAAACTAATCCTTTTATTTCTTGGAATTCTGAATAAAAAGAATTTAAATAATGTTGAATTGATCTCTTCTTAAAATTTGTCATGAAGAAATTGTTCCAGTGATCTAATTAAATGAAAATCTTAAGTTAAGTTAGATGACTTTTTCTTGTCTAATATTTCAATATTTTAAGTTTGCTGAAGGCAAACACTTTCTGTTAATAAAAATAGGTTAATTTTAATTTTAAGTAAATATCCACTCGCTATTGAAAATACAGGTCTGCTATGACTGTCATACCAGAAAGAGTTTATAATTGATATAACCTACCATATTCCACTGACTGCTCACCAAGGCCTTGCATGGGTGGAACTTTATATATTAAAACAGGTATATTTGTCCTGAATCCCAGATGAAATATTAGCTTCTGAAAGAACCTAAGACAAAAACACAAATATATTTCATTATCCTATGAATTATTTTGGCTACTGTCATTACCTTTGTTGTTAAGATTTGTTATTCTCCAACCATTGGACAATTGGTCAAACTGGAGACATTTTGAGCTTGAAGAGAAAATAACTTTACTGATAAGTGGTGAGTGACTTGTTGCACCTTCTTGGAATAACGATCTTGGCTGACACAAAGTAGAAAGACTATATTGAATCCATTGCTAGGTCAACTGCTAAGAGAGTTAGTTCCCAGTGTTGTGCAAAACAATTTGTCTCTCCAGAATCTATCTTACATATCTATAAGTCTACCATTCGTCCCTGTTTAGAATATTGCTGCCACTTATGATCTGGTGTTCCTGCTCTTTATATAGATCTCCTTGGTAAAATCCAAAGAAGAATCAGCAATATTACTGGTCCTGATCTGGTGCCTTGGTCTCAGCCACTATCTTAAAGTATCTTTTCTATAAATATATATGTATCTTTTCTATAAATACTTTCATGGTAATTATTTGGATGAGCGCTTTGCTTTGGTACCTAGACTTTTTGAATTTAAGCACAGTACTAGACTGGTGTTGAGATCTCATCAATTTACAGTTGATTTGGCTCGATGTAACTGTAAATTCTATGCTAATAGTTTTTGTTTCCTTGCACTTCTTGTTTGTGGAACTCCCTTGTGGCTCCATGCTTTATAGCCAACTTTAATCTGCAAAAATTTAAACTGTCCTCCTGATTACTTTGCTTTTGTTCTTGCTCATTAGTAATGTTTTCTCTTTCTAATTTTTCTTAATTCTTCTTCACCCAGTAACCCCTTATATCTTCGTGGTCTTACTTGGGGTAAACTCAATTAAAAAGAAACACTGAATGATAAACAAATACAATATACATCAGAGAAATGCAAAACAATTTATTAAACAAAGTGTGGTTAAAATATTTTTAACAATGACAAGTAAAACAATGAATAATGACAATATTTCATCTCTAAGTTTCAAGTGGCAGGAGGAGGATCAAAAAACAGATTGGTTTAAATAGAGTGACTGAAACAACAAAGATGAGGATACTCATCTTATTAATTCATGGAATAATAAGAATTCAGTTCAGAATTGTACACATTACAGATATACTTTATTTTTGTAAGGCTCTTCCAATAATGATTAACCTCTGACCTCTTGTAAAACTGTTATAAACAGAATACATGAAAAGAGTGTAATGTATTTTGGAAGAGTAAGAGAATTCAAAAAGATCAACAAAGCCTTAGAAGTTAAACATCAACAAAAATTACCAAAAAGAAAGAGAGAGAGAAAATTAATCTCATTAAAAAAAAGTATATTTACTTAATCTACTACTTTTGTATAATAAATAGCCATGTGATTCTGAGGAACTTGATAAGCAAGACTTTTGCAGCCTTTCAAAGAGAAAAAAAACAACTAAAAACATACAATATATCAATATTTGCAAGAAAAAAATATGAGTTTGAAATAGAAACAATCTGAAACAATACACAGGTAACAATTTATCACATACCAAATGACAATATGAGTAGAATGTTGAAAACCACAGTTAAAACCAAAGTGTGTGCATGCATGAGATATTGGTAGCAAGATGTTAATTGAATCCAGGCAAAAACCCAAATTGTTGAATGCTGAATTTTAAAGCAAGCAGACCCTCTCCACTAGGAAGATTGATAATTTTTTTTTCTGTCATCATTTTGCTAGATTTTACATATATCAATAAGGGCAAAGATTGTACAAATATTTACTCTAAAATGTATGATCAGTTAAAACAGAGCTCTGTGCGTAAGGTAAATTGAGAATTAAAAGAGAAAACAAGAGGATGTGACTAATTTTGTTATAAATTAAAACAGCGAAAATCATCATGTGCATAAGACAAATTGACATTTAACTGTTTAGCACAAAACATGCTCAAGCCTGCCCTGTAAATATCAGCTCTCAAAATCTCACTGTTTGTGTCATTTCATGTTTTATTTGCGATGATATCATCTTATATTATGGCAGAATATACATGGGGCGAGTTACAGAAGACCGAATATGGAGAGCCATAATTTACTGGGCAGGTTCAATGCTAAAGGATTAAAAGAGAAAACAAAAAAATGTGAGTAATAGTTTTATAAATTAAAACACAGGAAATCAATCTGAATGTAAGGCGAATTGAGATTTAAAAGAAAAAATAGAATGTGAGTAATTGTCTTAAAATTAAGACAGAGTAAATCACTGTCTATATTTCTGAGATGAGGTATGATGTATACTATTTATGTGCAAAATAAAGGGTTCAGTTTGACATTCCAACCACCTGAAGAAGGCCGGAGGATACAACAGCCGAAATGTTGTGATAAATATGGCAACAAGGATGAGAATGATAGTCTGAGCAATGTAAATAGAGTGAATCACTGTGTATAAGGTGAATTGAGATTTAAAAAAAGAACATGAGTAATTGTCTTATAAATTAAGAAAGAGTAAATCACTGCGTATAAGGTGAATTGAGATTTTTAAAAAAGAACATGAGTAATTGTCTTATAAATTAAGAAAGAGTAAATCACTGCGTATAAGGTGAATTGAGATTTAAAAAAAGAACATGAGTAATTGTCTTATAAATTAAGAAAGAGTAAATCACTGCGTATAAGGTGAATTGAGATTTTTAAAAAAGAACATGAGTAATTGTCTTATAAATTAAGAAAGAGTAAATCACTGCGTATAAGGTGAATTGAGATTTAAAAAAAGAACATGAGTAATTGTCTTATAAATTAAGAAAGAGTAAATCACTGTGTATAAGGTGAATTGAGATTTTAAAAAAAGAACATGAGTAATTGTCTTATAAATTAAGAAAGAGTAAATCACTGTGTATAAGGTGAATTGAGATTTTAAAAAAAGAACATGAGTAATTGTCTTATAAATTAAGAAAGAGTAAATCACTGCGTATAAGGTGAATTGAGATTTTAAAAAAGAACATGAGTAATTGTCTTATAAATTAAGAAAGAGTAAATCACTGCGTATAAGGTGAATTGAGATTTTAAAAAAGAACATGAGTAATTGTCTTATAAATTAAGAAAGAGTAAATCACTGCGTATAAGGTGAATTGAGATTTTAAAAAAGAACATGAGTAATTGTCTTATAAATTAAGAAAGAGTAAATCACTGCGTATAAGGTGAATTGAGATTTTAAAAAAGAACATGAGTAATTGTCTTATAAATTAAGAAAGAGTAAATCACTGCGTATAAGGTGAATTGAGATTTAAAAAAAGAACATGAGTAATTGTCTTATAAATTAAGAAAGAGTAAATCACTGTGTATAAGGTGAATTGAGATTTTAAAAAAAGAACATGAGTAATTGTCTTATAAATTAAGAAAGAGTAAATCACTGCGTATAAGGTGAATTGAGATTTTAAAAAAGAACATGAGTAATTGTCTTATAAATTAAGAAAGAGTAAATCACTGCGTATAAGGTGAATTGAGATTTTTAAAAAAGAACATGAGTAATTGTCTTATAAATTAAGAAAGAGTAAATCACTGCGTATAAGGTGAATTGAGATTTTAAAAAAAGAACATGAGTAATTGTCTTATAAATTAAGAAAGAGTAAATCACTGCGTATAAGGTGAATTGAGATTTTAAAAAAAGAACATGAGTAATTGTCTTATAAATTAAGAAAGAGTAAATCACTGCGTATAAGGTGAATTGAGATTTTAAAAAAAGAACATGAGTAATTGTCTTATAAATTAAGAAAGAGTAAATCACTGCGTATAAGGTGAATTGAGATTTTAAAAAAAAGAACATGAGTAATTGTCTTATAAATTAAGAAAGAGTAAATCACTGCGTATAAGGTGAATTGAGATTTTTAAAAAGAACATGAGTAATTGTCTTATAAATTAAGAAAGAGTAAATCACTGCGTATAAGGTGAATTGAGATTTTAAAAAAAGAACATGAGTAATTGTCTTATAAATTAAGAAAGAGTAAATCACTGCGTATAAGGTGAATTGAGATTTTTAAAAAGAACATGAGTAATTGTCTTATAAATTAAGAAAGAGTAAATCACAGCGTATAAGGTGAATTGAGATTTTTAAAAAGAACATGAGTAATTGTCTAATAAATTAAGAAAGAGTAAATCACTGCGTATAAGGTGAATTGAGATTTTAAAAAAAGAACATGAGTAATTGTCTTATAAATTAAGAAAGAGTTTAATCACTGCGTATAAGGTGAATTGAGATTTTTAAAAAGAACATGAGTAATTGTCTTATAAATTAAGAAAGAGTAAATCACTGCGTATAAGGTGAATTGAGATTTTTAAAAAGAACATGAGTAATTGTCTTATAAATTAAGAAAGAGTAAATCACTGCGTATAAGGTGAATTGAGATTTTTAAAAAGAACATGAGTAATTGTCTTATAAATTAAGAAAGAGTAAATCACTGCGTATAAGGTGAATTGAGATTTTAAAAAAAGAACATGAGTAATTGTCTTATAAATTAAGAAAGAGTAAATCACTGCGTATAAGGTGAATTGAGATTTTAAAAAAAGAACATGAGTAATTGTCTTATAAATTAAGAAAGAGTAAATCACTGCGTATAAGGTGAATTGAGATTTTAAAAAAAGAACATGAGTAATTGTCTTATAAATTAAGAAAGAGTAAATCACTGCGTATAAGGTGAATTGAGATTTTAAAAAAAGAACATGAGTAATTGTTTTATAAATTAAGACAGAGTAAATCACTGCGTATAAGGTGAATTGAGATTTTAAAAAAAGAACATGAGTAATTGTCTTATAAATTAAGAAAGAGTAAATCACTGCGTATAAGGTGAATTGAGATTTTAAAAAAAGAACATGAGTAATTGTCTTATAAATTAAGAAAGAGTAAATCACTGCGTATAAGGTGAATTGAGATTTTAAAAAAAGAACATGAGTAATTGTCTTATAAATAAAGACAGAGTAAATCACTGCGTATAAGGTGAATTAAGATTTTAAAAAAAGAACATGAGTAATTGTCTTATAAATTAAGAAAGAGTAAATCACTGCGTATAAGGTGAATTGAGATTTTAAAAAAAGAACATGAGTAATTGTTTTATAAATTAAGAAAGAGTAAATCACTGCGTATAAGGTGAATTGAGATTTTAAAAAAAGAACATGAGTAATTGTTTTATAAATTAAGAAAGAGTAAATCACTGCGTATAAGGTGAATTGAGATTTTAAAAAAAGAACATGAGTAATTGTCTTATAAATTAAGAAAGAGTTTAATCACTGCGTATAAGGTGAATTGAGATTTTTAAAAAGAACATGAGTAATTGTCTTATAAATTAAGAAAGAGTAAATCACTGCGTATAAGGTGAATTGAGATTTTTAAAAAGAACATGAGTAATTGTCTTATAAATTAAGAAAGAGTAAATCACTGCGTATAAGGTGAATTGAGATTTTTAAAAAGAACATGAGTAATTGTCTTATAAATTAAGAAAGAGTAAATCACTGCGTATAAGGTGAATTGAGATTTTAAAAAAAGAACATGAGTAATTGTCTTATAAATTAAGAAAGAGTAAATCACTGCGTATAAGGTGAATTGAGATTTTAAAAAAAGAACATGAGTAATTGTCTTATAAATTAAGAAAGAGTAAATCACTGCGTATAAGGTGAATTGAGATTTTAAAAAAAGAACATGAGTAATTGTCTTATAAATTAAGAAAGAGTAAATCACTGCGTATAAGGTGAATTGAGATTTTAAAAAAAGAACATGAGTAATTGTTTTATAAATTAAGACAGAGTAAATCACTGCGTATAAGGTGAATTGAGATTTTAAAAAAAGAACATGAGTAATTGTCTTATAAATTAAGAAAGAGTAAATCACTGTGTATAAGGTGAATTGAGATTTTAAAAAAAGAACATGAGTAATTGTCTTATAAATTAAGAAAGAGTAAATCACTGCGTATAAGGTGAATTGAGATTTTAAAAAAAGAACATGAGTAATTGTTTTATAAATTAAGACAGAGTAAATCACTGCGTATAAGGTGAATTGAGATTTTAAAAAAAGAACATGAGTAATTGTCTTATAAATTAAGAAAGAGTAAATCACTGTGTATAAGGTGAATTGAGATTTTAAAAAAAGAACATGAGTAATTGTCTTATAAATTAAGAAAGAGTAAATCACTGCGTATAAGGTGAATTGAGATTTTAAAAAAAGAACATGAGTAATTGTCTTATAAATTAAGACAGAGTAAATCACTGCGTATAAGGTGAATTAAGATTTTAAAAAAAGAACATGAGTAATTGTCTTATAAATTAAGAAAGAGTAAATCACTGCGTATAAGGTGAATTGAGATTTTAAAAAAAGAACATGAGTAATTGTCTTATAAATTAAGAAAGAGTAAATCACTGCGTATAAGGTGAATTGAGATTTTAAAAAAAGAACATGAGTAATTGTTTTATAAATTAAGAAAGAGTAAATCACTGCGTATAAGGTGAATTGAGATTTTAAAAAAAGAACATGAGTAATTGTCTTATAAATTAAGAAAGAGTAAATCACTGCGTATAAGGTGAATTGAGATTTTTAAAAAAGAACATGAGTAATTGTTTTATAAATTAAGACAGAGTAAATCACTGCGTATAAGGTGAATTGAGATTTAAAAAAAGAACATGAGTAATTGTCTTATAAATTAAGAAAGAGTAAATCACTGCGTATAAGGTGAATTGAGATTTAAAAAAAGAACATGAGTAATTGTCTTATAAATTAAGAAAGAGTAAATCACTGCGTATAAGGTGAATTGAGATTTTAAAAAAGAACATGAGTAATTGTCTTATAAATTAAGAAAGAGTAAATCACTGCGTATAAGGTGAATTGAGATTTTTAAAAAGAACATGAGTAATTGTCTTATAAATTAAGAAAGAGTAAATCACTGCGTATAAGGTGAATTGAGATTTTAAAAAAAGAACATGAGTAATTGTCTTATAAATTAAGAAAGAGTAAATCACTGCGTATAAGGTGAATTGAGATTTTAAAAAAAGAACATGAGTAATTGTCTTATAAATTAAGAAAGAGTAAATCACTGCGTATAAGGTGAATTGAGATTTTTAAAAAGAACATGAGTAATTGTCTTATAAATTAAGAAAGAGTAAATCACTGCGTATAAGGTGAATTGAGATTTTTAAAAAGAACATGAGTAATTGTCTTATAAATTAAGAAAGAGTAAATCACAGCGTATAAGGTGAATTGAGATTTTTAAAAAGAACATGAGTAATTGTCTAATAAATTAAGAAAGAGTAAATCACTGCGTATAAGGTGAATTGAGATTTTAAAAAAAGAACATGAGTAATTGTCTTATAAATTAAGAAAGAGTTTAATCACTGCGTATAAGGTGAATTGAGATTTTTAAAAAGAACATGAGTAATTGTCTTATAAATTAAGAAAGAGTAAATCACTGCGTATAAGGTGAATTGAGATTTTTAAAAAGAACATGAGTAATTGTCTTATAAATTAAGAAAGAGTAAATCACTGCGTATAAGGTGAATTGAGATTTTTAAAAAGAACATGAGTAATTGTCTTATAAATTAAGAAAGATTAAATCACTGCGTATAAGGTGAATTGAGATTTTAAAAAAAGAACATGAGTAATTGTCTTATAAATTAAGAAAGAGTAAATCACTGCGTATAAGGTGAATTGAGATTTTAAAAAAAGAACATGAGTAATTGTCTTATAAATTAAGAAAGAGTAAATCACTGCGTATAAGGTGAATTGAGATTTTAAAAAAAGAACATGAGTAATTGTCTTATAAATTAAGAAAGAGTAAATCACTGCGTATAAGGTGAATTGAGATTTTAAAAAAAGAACATGAGTAATTGTCTTATAAATTAAGAAAGAGTAAATCACTGCGTATAAGGTGAATTGAGATTTTAAAAAAAGAACATGAGTAATTGTCTTATAAATTAAGACAGAGTAAATCACTGCGTATAAGGTGAATTAAGATTTTAAAAAAAGAACATGAGTAATTGTCTTATAAATTAAGAAAGAGTAAATCACTGCGTATAAGGTGAATTGAGATTTTAAAAAAAGAACATGAGTAATTGTCTTATAAATTAAGAAAGAGTAAATCACTGCGTATAAGGTGAATTGAGATTTTAAAAAAAGAACATGAGTAATTGTTTTATAAATTAAGAAAGAGTAAATCACTGCGTATAAGGTGAATTGAGATTTTAAAAAAAGAACATGAGTAATTGTCTTATAAATTAAGAAAGAGTAAATCACTGCGTATAAGGTGAATTGAGATTTTTAAAAAAGAACATGAGTAATTGTTTTATAAATTAAGACAGAGTAAATCACTGCGTATAAGGTGAATTGAGATTTAAAAAAAGAACATGAGTAATCGTCTTATAAATTAAGAAAGAGTAAATCACTGCGTATAAGGTGAATTGAGATTTTAAAAAAGAACATGAGTAATTGTCTTATAAATTAAGAAAGAGTAAATCACTGCGTATAAGGTGAATTGAGATTTTTAAAAAGAACATGAGTAATTGTCTTATAAATTAAGAAAGAGTAAATCACTGCGTATAAGGTGAATTGAGATTTTAAAAAAAGAACATGAGTAATTGTCTTATAAATTAAGAAAGAGTAAATCACTGCGTATAAGGTGAATTGAGATTTTTAAAAAGAACATGAGTAATTGTCTTATAAATTAAGAAAGAGTAAATCACAGCGTATAAGGTGAATTGAGATTTTTAAAAAGAACATGAGTAATTGTCTAATAAATTAAGAAAGAGTAAATCACTGCGTATAAGGTGAATTGAGATTTTAAAAAAAGAACATGAGTAATTGTCTTATAAATTAAGAAAGAGTTTAATCACTGCGTATAAGGTGAATTGAGATTTTTAAAAAGAACATGAGTAATTGTCTTATAAATTAAGAAAGAGTAAATCACTGCGTATAAGGTGAATTGAGATTTTTAAAAAGAACATGAGTAATTGTCTTATAAATTAAGAAAGAGTAAATCACTGCGTATAAGGTGAATTGAGATTTTTAAAAAGAACATGAGTAATTGTCTTATAAATTAAGAAAGAGTAAATCACTGCGTATAAGGTGAATTGAGATTTTAAAAAAAGAACATGAGTAATTGTCTTATAAATTAAGAAAGAGTAAATCACTGCGTATAGGGTGAATTGAGATTTTTAAAAAGAACATGAGTAATTGTCTTATAAATTAAGAAAGAGTAAATCACTGCGTATAAGGTGAATTGAGATTTTAAAAAAAGAACATGAGTAATTGTCTTATAAATTAAGAAAGAGTAAATCACTGCGTATAAGGTGAATTGAGATTTTAAAAAAAGAACATGAGTAATTGTTTTATAAATTAAGACAGAGTAAATCACTCTGTGTATAAGGTGAATTGAGATTTTAAAAAAAGAACATGAGTAATTGTCTTATAAATTAAGAAAGAGTAAATCACTGCGTATAAGGTGAATTGAGATTTTTAAAAAGAACATGAGTAATTGTCTTATAAATTAAGAAAGAGTAAATCACTGCGTATAAGGTGAATTGAGATTTTAAAAAAAGAACATGAGTAATTGTTTTATAAATTAAGACAGAGTAAATCACTGCGTATAAGGTGAATTGAGATTTAAAAAAAGAACATGAGTAATTGTCTTATAAATTGAGAAAGAGTAAATCACTGCGTATAAGGTGAATTGAGATTTTAAAAAAGAACATGAGTAATTGTCTTATAAATTAAGAAAGAGTAAATCACTGCGTATAAGGTGAATTGAGATTTTAAAAAAAGAACATGAGTAATTGTCTTATAAATTAAGAAAGAGTAAATCACTGCGTATAAGGTGAATTGAGATTTTAAAAAAAGAACATGAGTAATTGTTTTATAAATTAAGAAAGAGTAAATCACTGCGTATAAGGTGAATTGAGATTTTAAAAAAGAACATGAGTAATTGTCTTATAAATTAAGAAAGAGTAAATCACTGCGTATAAGGGGAATTGAGATTTTAAAAAAAGAACATGAGTAATTGTTTTATAAATTAAGACAGAGTAAATCACTCTGTGTATAAGGTGAATTGAGATTTTAAAAAAAGAACATGAGTAATTGTCTTATAAATTAAGAAAGAGTAAATCACTGCGTATAAGGTGAATTGAGATTTTTAAAAAGAACATGAGTAATTGTCTTATAAATTAAGAAAGAGTAAATCACTGCGTATAAGGTGAATTGAGATTTTAAAAAAAGAACATGAGTAATTGTCTTATAAATTAAGAAAGAGTAAATCACTGCGTATAAGGTGAATTGAGATTTTAAAAAAGAACATGAGTAATTGTCTTATAAATTAAGAAAGAGTAAATCACTGCGTATAAGGTGAATTGAGATTTTAAAAAAGAACATGAGTAATTGTCTTCTAAATTAAGAAAGAGTAAATCACTGCGTATAAGGTGAATTGAGATTTTAAAAAAGAACATGAGTAATTGTCTTATAAATTAAGAAAGAGTAAATCACTGCGTATAAGGTGAATTGAGATTTTAAAAAAAGAACATGAGTAATTGTTTTATAAATTAAGAAAGAGTAAATCACTGCGTATAAGGTGAATTGAGATTTTAAAAAAGAACATGAGTAATTGTCTTATAAATTAAGAAAGAGTAAATCACTGCGTATAAGGTGAATTGAGATTTTAAAAAAAGAACATGAGTAATTGTTTTATAAATTAAGACAGAGTAAATCACTCTGTGTATAAGGTGAATTGAGATTTTAAAAAAAGAACATGAGTAATTGTCTTATAAATTAAGAAAGAGTAAATCACTGCGTATAAGGTGAATTGAGATTTTTAAAAAGAACATGAGTAATTGTCTTATAAATTAAGAAAGAGTAAATCACTGCGTATAAGGTGAATTGAGATTTTAAAAAAAGAACATGAGTAATTGTTTTATAAATTAAGACAGAGTAAATCACTCTGTGTATAAGGTGAATTGAGATATAAAGTAAAAAAAAAAAAGAATGTGAGTCACTGTTTGTATAAATTAAACCTAAAGCAATTTACTCACACAAGGTTCAAAAGAAGAAAACTGCCTGGAAACTGCTTATTCAGTTAGGAATAACAACAGAAATGCTTTCCCAATGAAAGGTAAGTAATTTAAGCATAAATAAAATAACAAAAATAAGTTCAACTCTGTCAAAGCTCAGCAGATGAAGAACTGCTTCCAAAGAATTAAATAAAAAAAAAAGATTAGTTTCCAAATGCTTAAGATTCATTGCGGCTTGATTCTAACATTGGTCTCTTGATGCCTGTCAATATGTGACGTCTTTCAATCTGTACTGATCTGTCAACAAGAAGATTTCAGCTGTATTTATCTTGGATATACAAACAAGCAAATGTCAATAAACATGAACATCTGATTTGAGATTCCGGCAATGTATAATACTAGAAATATGAAAGGCCAAAATTCTTAGACATGTATATCTGTGGTCACTGAAGTAGAAAACTAACAGTTTGAGCCATGTAGCACCAAGTATAACTTTCCTCTTGCAGTGATGAAAATGAGATTATCCTTTTCTCTCTTTTGACAAGTCTGGTGTAGATAATAACACAGATGACAATATAGAGTCAATAAAAGCTCAGTTTAATAAAAAGCAAAAATGAATATATTTTTAATGACAGACAAACTTCTATGTTTATCATGTAACACACTAGTTTTCAAGTAGAAAGAAAATTAATCCACCCCCCGAGATTTATCTTAACCCCCACTGAGTCAGGTTGTGACACAAGGTCAGTTTTTAACGTGGGGACTAAATTAATCCACCTCCCTATGATGGTAGGATGTGGTGACACAAAGTCCAACAACAAAAGTTGCCCAGTCCCTGTGACCACAGGTATCCACCAACTCTCCCTCTTTAGAGCAAGTGGGAATTTGCTACCACAGGGTTGGAATATCTGGAACCAGAATTCTATCATAGGATAGAGGGAAAACAGGGATTATACTTTGATCCCAGTCCAAGTGCTGGGAATCTCTTGCAATGTATTTTTCAAATCTGTAGGAAATGGAGCAATATATTAATAATGCTCATGAAGTCAAGACCTTGTGTTAGATTAAACTAAGCTTAGCATATTCATGAGATCTATTTATAGAGTGAAAATAACAAGCATCTTACCTCATGGTCGCTCTCATGAATAGTGTCTTCTTTACTGATGGCTAGAAAAAGAAAAAAAGAAAAATCAATATAAAATTTTACAAAGTAGTTTATAAACCTTCCACAAGGTTTTTACAATCTTCACAAGGAGATCATTCAAAGTTAAAACTAAGAATTGAATAATGACATGTGACAATATTGTATAATTGATAGGAGAAACATAAAAAGAGCCAAGAAAAGTTTTTAAATCCAGGTTTGTCTTTAATTTTATATAAAACCTTTGAAAAAAGTAAAAAGCTTTAAACATAAACCTCAAATTAATCTGGCTTTAGAAATTTGGTACAATCACTGCTAAAATGTTTCTTTCAATGCAAATATATATTTCCTATTTTATTTCTGATAAACATTTTGGCTGACTAAATTGTAAAGTGTCAATTTTTCCCAGTACATAACAATTATCAGTGCAGAATGTGAAAGTTTCAGCTTAATCTGTTGCCTTAATTTTGCACTGATGCTCTTGGGAAAAAGATGAATTCATTTATCTTCACCCCTAGTCAAATAGCAGTTAGTCTTGGAGAAAGAAAAGTCAGAGTCCAAAAAGCTGTAGAGAAGTAAATGGGAAACCAGTCTACTATCTTTCCTAAGAAGTTATAGCAATTCCCAGAAAAAAAAAGAAGGAATGTGTGGAGAGCCATGATTACCTATGTACTGAAGGGATATGGTATAAAGAGAAAATTAATATATGATCCCTCAACACAGAAAAATGCTCAAAAAATATTTTCAGGAAATATTTCATTAATTTTTTTATGACATCACTACAGAGAACTTTTTCTGCCTGCCATCAGCATGGTGGATGCTAAACTCCAGGAGAGCAACATACTATGCCTTCTTGGCCTCAAGTTTTTCACTAACATGAAATAGAGCGACTTTATCAAATCAATTGCTATGTCTACTGCAAGGAAAGTTGGTTCACTGTGTTGTACCAGAAAACTTTTCTTCTCATAATCTATCTTGCACATTTATAAAGAAGGGTCTGTAATGTAATCGATCATGACCAGGCATCTTGACTTCAGTCACTTTCTCACTGACATAACATGGCTTCCCTCTGTCTTTCTGCTCAGATAAGATTTTTTCCCCTGGCATCCTGATTACTAGATTGGCAACTAGGTCTCACTGTTTTACTGCTGAACTAGCTAAATGCAATCACCACTTCTACTCTAACAGTTTCTTTTCTCACACTTCCCAGCTGTGGAACACTCTTCTGATTTCTTGCTTCCGTGTTAACTACAATCTTCAAAAATTTAAATGCAATGTTAATTTGCCATCTTCTCTCTTCTTAAACCCGGTTCCTTTTTTTTGTTCTGTCCTCAATCTTCCTCATTCTCAGTCTCATTCTCTTTCACTCCCTGTAATCCCCTGTGTTCTAGTGGCATTATCACCTTACTTGGGGTGAAATGATTAAAAAATATATATATAGTAAAATTCTTGCACTTAATAAAAAATATCTTTGTTACTTTTAATAAGTCACTTTCCAAAACTTGCAAGAATTTCCAAATAGGATTTAAGGGTAAATATTGATAATACAATAAATGACAGCTTTAAAGTTATCAGATTAAGCCAGTGTTTCTCAATCTGTTTTTACTTCATTGTGCACTTGTGGAATAACTAAAACTCTGGGGTAAACTTTGAATTTTAATAAAGAAAAAATTAATCATGAAATTTGAAAATATGAAATTTTGGTTTAGCATTCCAAAAGATTAGTGGTACATTTTTCATTTAAGGGGATTTATGAAGAATTTGATATTTTTTTAGAGAGGTCGATCGTGACTGATTTAATTTCTTTAAGGAAGGCAAAAGGGAAAGGATTATCTACTCTTTCTTAAAGATTAAGGAATTTAACATTAAGTTTAAAATATCAAATGGCAAGGACTTGATTTAGACATGGAAGACATTATGCTCCCTAGAAATTTCAACTCTCTGTTCCTAATATTAAGTATAAGTGTCCTTTTTGCTTCCATTTTCTCTAAAACTTCACATGTTTGCTATTCTCAGAACCCTTCTGTAGAACTACATTTCTGTTGCTTCAAGTCTCTTCTTCATTTGTGATGAGGTTACCCAGCATTCACAGACACATAGGAGGACAGATATTATGTAACAGTTTAGTACTCTTTTCTTTGTTTCTCATGAAATTTTTTATACCAGGCACTTATGGATTGAAATAAAAATGTGATCAGAGATTGACTGGCATTGTATTATAAAATGATTTTAAATAAATTATGTTTGCTCACTTGTCAGTACTTTTAATATTGAAAAATAAGAAACATTTATCAATCTAATCATTCAGTCAGATTCTGATCTGTATTTGAGCCTAATTCACATAGAAAACAAGTATTATGCATATAATAGAGTTATTCTATCAGTAATTCTTGTCTTAATTCCGGATCACAAATAATCCTTTTCGTCCTAATATTTAATGCATTTCCATTGCAAAATTAGCAATGCAATTACATTAAACATAATTGCACAATTCAAAAATACTTGCATTAATTCCTGACCAATGACAATCCTTTTCTTCTTGATCCACAATGCATAATATATAGACTGTGTGGTGGAATGTATTAAAATAAATTTTATATCAAAATTTGCATTGAATCTTTAATTTCCTACCCCTGTGCCAGGAAAATGCAGAAAATGACTAAAAAGTAGGAAGTGGAGTATAATATAAAAATCAGCACTGGAATTTTTTTTTTTTTTTATCATATCACAAATTAAACTACATGAGATAAAAGGTAAATATACTACTATCTCAACCACTGAACAGCACTTATATTTATAAATGGTGGTATGTATAATTGCTGAAAGCAACCTTCCATATACCATATATACTTGAATATAATTTTTATGATCAATTTTTCACACAAAAAAATTGTAAGTGGAGTGGGGTGCACCATACACAGGCAATTTTTTTTGAAGCAATTAAAATCATACATTTTTGGTGACAGGTTGCACTATATATAAGTAAATTTTTTCTGGAGGAGTTAAAATTCATGCCCTAAAATTCAGAGGTTGTACTATATGAAGTTTGCTTATAAGTGAGTATATATGTTAAGATTAAGAATCCAATCAGAAACTATGTATTTTTGCAGGTAAAGAATAGGTTTTGTTTTACGGCATATCAACTTCAATGGGTTATTTAATGCCAACAAGATTTTTATTGTTGGTAATATTTTTTTTAAAACATGTACTGCTGTTAATAATTTTTTTATTTAAAAAATGTATTGCTGGTAATAATTTTTTTTCCCAAAAATGTTAACTATTTACCCATAGCTGGGTCGCTAACAAGTACTACCACTGGGTTACGGTGGACCTGGGAACAACAGTATTTAAGAGGTGGTTCCACACTCCTCAAAACCTCCAATCTACCTAACAGAGGCCTTGCTGCCGGATGTAGTTTGTTGTCATACTCAGGAAAAGAATAGATAATATACTAATAATTTCTGCAATTACTGACAATGCTAATCTGACCCAAATACAAAAGTAAATAAAAGTCAGGCTGAAGTGCCTTAAAATTTGCTCAGGGTAAACAGTATTTCAATGAAGATGGTGCAATATGTTTACTCTTGAGTCATGAACAACTGATATATATATATATATATATATATATATATATATATATATATATATATATATATATGATGAATTGGGATAAAATGTGGATTGGAATCAAACAGAATGATAGGATAAATAACAAATAGGAAATGTTTATCAATCTAACATGTTTCATATTTATTAATCCTCCAGAGAATGAGATATAGAGAAAAAATTCTGGTATTTATATTTTTGCATTTTTTGTTCAATTTTCATTGGTTAAGCAGGTTTCACATGCATTTGACTTGTTAAGCAGCACTAGTATAATTTATGGTATTCATAATGACGCTTAACAAGTTAATTCATGTGAAGCCTGCTTAACCAATGAAAAACAAACACAAACATTTAAAATAGCAGAATTTTCTTTTAAAAATGTTTAATAGATACACACACACACACACACAAACGAATGAATATACATTATCATCCAAATCCCACATAAACTAGAATTTTATACATACACATGAATTATACACATAAATTATGCTTGATAAGACAGATGCACATGAAGTCTGCTTAACCAAAGAAAAACAAACACAAAAATTAGAGCAGAATTTTCTTTTTCTCTACCATATTTCATTCTCTGATGAAACTTTAATAAAAACAAAGCTTGTTATGATTTATAAACATTTCCTGTTTGTTCTTTATCCTATTATATATATATATATATATATATATATATATATATATATATATATCTCAGTGCTATGCAAAAGTGAACCCCCAAGATAATATTTAAAATAATTGTCTCTTTTTTCCAGATTACCAACAAATCTTAATTAAATAGTTAAATTAAAATTTGTTGATTATTGGAAAAAAAAGAGACAATTATTTTAATTATTTCAATTTAATTTAAATATTATGTTTGAAAATGGTTGTAATTCATTTAATAAAGGTTTTCCTTAATGAGTATATAGTTTAATAGAGATTTATCATCTGGAAAAAAAAAAGAGACAATTTTTTAAAATATTATCTTAGGAGTTCACTTACTTTTGCACAGCTTTGTATATGTGTGCGTGTGTACATGTGTTATTTAATCAATTTCTACTTTCTTAGAGTTAACCAGTTTTCAAGCCAGATGACTTTCCTGTGTCCAACTGTTTAAAATTTGGACATTGGTGATTTTGGTTTTGATTAGTGCCACTCAGTTATGTGCAAAGTGAAAATACTATGAATAAAATTCATTAAGTTCAAATATTATTTAAAGGCAAATTTTATCATCTTTCATCCCCGTCTCATGCTTACAACAATGGACTGAGATTAGGAATCAAGCATTTAGAACATTACTAATTTTATAATTTATATTTTAAACGTTCTTTAAATATTAATGAAAACCCACAGCCAAGCAATATAACATATGAAATAATATTGCTGGAAAATAGATTAAATTTAAACTTGAAAATAGATAAGTATGAAGGTTAAATTTAATCTATTTTCAACATACACACACAAATATATGTGTGTGTGTGTATGTGTGGGGAGAGAGGGAGGAGGAAACTGATATATATATATATATATATATATATATATATATATATAATATATTTATAAGGGCTAAACTTTTCAGGGCACAAATATTTATTGGTGATGAGTTTGTATTATGAGTTTATATTTTGTAACAGTATAAATATCAAACATTTCAGATTTCCTATTTTGAGAAGCTCCTTTATTTCATGAAAGAAATTAGAAGACTATAAGAAACCCGGTCAAAGATCAAACCTATAAGGTTTTTGATTTTTTGCTTTTAAATTTGAAACTAAGCACAAACTAAGTAGCTTTTTCAAACATTAATATTAATCAAGAATATTTTTTTTTATATATCCAGGCTATATAATTAAAAGTATTTTTTAAAACCATTAAAAAATGGAGTTTCTGAAAATTATAAAATTCATTTGAAAAAGATTTTCATGGTTTCACAATAGTTTAGGAAGAAAAAAAAATTCAAGTTTTTAATACTTTAATTTCCTTTGATGGGTTGAAAAATGCTATTTTAATCATAAATTGATCTTTGGTGATTTCCTGTGACCTTGGTGGTTGGCAATGTCTATATTTTTCTGCCCAAGTTACCCACAAAAATCTAATTGTCTGATTGCAATGTAAATTGTAAAGGTCACAAATTAACTACCTCTAATGACCACCAATGAACTCAGAGATCAACCACACATAGCCTATGTTATTACTTGAAGTTTTGTGGTTACTCATGACAAGAAAAAAAATTGGGCCATGGGGACATTTCTTTTGTCCTTGATGCACAAACACACATAAATTTTGGCATATTAATATAGATGTATTATATGACAATATATCTGATGATACAGGGTGTAATGTCTAAATTGTTGCCATTTTATATTTTTAATTTTGTGCATGCACATTGTTTGTTTTTGATTTTGTTGACTGCACAGTATAGTAGGGTCAGCTGGACACTGTTTGTAAAAAAAGAGCACTCTGATGCAATTCACTCTGTTAGAAATTTGGGAAGCAGCATATTCGACTGCTTAGTATTCACACCAGAAGCTCCAATATGAAGATTTCAGAGTGTTTGGATGTCAATTTGAGGGCAGTGTAGAGAATTTGGAAGGAGTTGGATGAGTCTAATGGTGATTATACAGAAACTCAGAAAACTAACTGATCATTCTGATGAGAAAAGAACTCTCAAATTTGTTGGCCTCATACACAACATGGAGGCCTACATCAAGTAACTTGATGAGGTAGTGCTGCCTTAGATCAAGAAGGTGGTTGCTGAAAGACCCTATGTCTGGGAACAGGACTCTGCACCATGCCATACAAGCAGGAGAACTCAGTCATAGCTGTCAGAGAATTTCTGTGACCACATCACACTTTACATCTGGCCACCCAACTCTTCAGACTGAAACTTCCTTGATTATGTGTGGGGTGCAGTTGAGTGAGACCAACAAATCTCCTTGGAATACCAAAGATGAACTGAAGGCAAGGATTATGGCAGCATTCATCAACTTAATCAAGGAGACTGTCCAGCGGAGTTGCAGGAGATTCCAAAGTTGTCTGGAGGCCATGGTTGAAGCTAATGACAATTTTATTGAATAAATTTACTCTTTAGTATTTCAAGATATTTTTGTGTAATTTTGGTAAATATATCTATTAAAATGAGATGTCAGTGTTATTTTCATTTTTGCATAAATTAGATGACAATTTATCTCTCGCACTCTGTATAATTTTCTAAGTAGTTTTTTTGCTTAATATCTGTAACCTTTTAATGTACTAAAATTATCTACATTGCACAGGCAACACCAGCTGTCAATATCTTTATTATGACAATGGCAAACTTCCAAAATGTTTATGAAGCTGAGAAAGAGTAGAGTACAACAATAATTGAAAAAAAAAAAAACAGATTTGAAATGCTGTCAATTTTTTTATGGCGTGGTTAAAGTGGTAGGAGTTTTAATACAGTTATATAAATATAATGTCTGTCATGTAATCTTCTCTGCTTTCCACAATATGTTTGGATTTGGGGTCTCATCTTGTTAATTCTATTTAGGAGAATAATCTGAATAAATTTGTGGAATAATGACAATAACTCATATCTGAATTTCGTTCAATGAGGAAAACCAAAGTACATATTAATGGAACTGTAGTGATAAGAACAAAATGGTGATGAATTCTGGATAATTTCTTCACAGATGAAGAGAAGACTAGAGTCAAGAGATATGTGATTCTACAGAAGAATTCTAAGAATACCATGGACAGAAGCATGTGAATAATGAGGGAGTTTTAAGAAAAATGAAAACACAAAGGGCACTTAGAATGAGAAAGAGAGTTAAAATTTCCTGGACACATAATGAGAAAAGAAGGCTTGGAGAATTTGACACTCACAAGATATACTGAATGCAAAAAAGACAGAGGGGAAACAGCAAATAATCTACCCAACAAATCTGTGGTAGAACAGGAAGTGGAATGATAACAAAAAGAGAAACGCGTCTAAGATCTACAAGAGATTGGGAGTGTAAGCAGCCATAAACATTTTACATCCTGAAGGGACATGGCTGATCATAGAAGTGCCAAGATTGAGAATACAAAATAATATGTGGAATGATGACTCATCTCCACTCAACTGTCAATTAATTGGAATATGTGAAACGACTTCAAAATCATAGCAATTATTACATGATTATATTGAACAGCCAAAATAGACAAAAAACAATGAAACCCAAAAACAATGAACAAGAAAAACAAAGAACAACAACAAAAGCCCAAAGAGTAAAAAAACTCACTCTTTCACATCTGTTATTTTTTTACTTTCTGATTATCATTTTTGCTTCACCTCTTTTTTATATGGTGTTTGCTTCAAGCACCAGAAGGTGAAATAATGTAGTTGATCTAATCTCATACAACAGTGTCAAAATGCTTGAATAATCCTAATGAAAATAATTATATAACCACTCGCCACCCTTGGACAATGCAATTAAAATCTCAAGAAAAAAAGTGTTAAAATTAGAAATAAACTATTTGTAGAAAACTAAATTTCATACAGATTGTTTCACAATACAAAGTTTGATATTTTTTCTAATGTACTCTATATAAAATAGTTATTTGATTTTTTTCTGTTTTTAATCAATTCACCCCAAACAAGATGATAATGCCACTAAGATTCAAGGAACTACTGGGAATGAAAGAGAATGAAAAATTCTTTAGAAGTAAAAATCCAATCCTAAACAGGAAACAAGGGATAAACTTCTACGCCTGTTGAAAAGATCAGGGAGGTGTGTGAACTGGGTGATAGTCAAACATATCTATGTATTTTTCAAAGTAGGATTGTAACTGGCATATGTTAGATTTCTTCCCTCCTGCCTACATATACAACTTGTTTTTTTTTAATCATTTCATCCCAAACAAGGTGGGAATGCCACAAGTTAGCGGGTGGCGGGTGTTGGTGTTACAGGGAGTTAAAGAGGAAGAGAAGACAGAAGATAGCGATTGATGCTGCATTTAAATTTTTGAAAATTGTAGTTATCAAGGACACAAGTAAATGGAAAGGAGTTCCACAAGTGGGAAGTGTGAGAAAAGAAACTGTTGGAGTAGAAGTTGTAGTTACATTTAACTATTTTAATAATAAAAGTGTGGGTCCTAGATGTCAATCTAGTAAAACGCTTAAATTCATGTAGTCAGGGTATCAGGGAAAAAGCTCGTCAGAGTAGTTGCCATGAAAATATTTGTAGAAAAGACAGAGGGAAGGTCAAATGTCAATGAGAAGGTGACTGAAGTTGAGATGCCAAGTCAGGATTGATTACATTGCAGTTTCATTGATATGAGTTTGAAGAAGTTCTTTTGAAAGATGAAACACATGACAGTCTTTTATATTCCATTGTTTAATTCAATTATCTGCAATTAGTTGGATATATAGAGTCATATATCATATTTTTTATATAACATAAAATATATAATATTTGCAGCTGGAATAGAATTTTAGTTTGTTTTTTAAAATTTGGCTGGCATTGTGTGCAATTTGAAAACTGATTCAATTTATTGGCCTGAATAAGTTGAATAAAAAAAAAAAAAAATTCCCAAGGGAAGAAAACATTGGAGGCTGACTTTTAAATGAACACAATGTCAACAGATTTTTAAGTGACAGGCTATAAAAGAGGATCAAAGTAATGCTGTCATTCCACACCAAATTAACCTTTGCTGTCAGAGAGTCAATTGACAAAGGAGTCAGTCAAGTACAAAAGTCATTTACACAGTAAAAGGAATTAAAAAAACAAACAAAAAACACCATTTACTATCCACTTTAAGTAAACCTTTAATTGAAGAATTAAAAATGTAACGTAAAAAAAGTAAAAGGAGATAAAAACATGAAATTGAAGTGAAAATTGGAAAAGACACAATACTGTCCGATTTTATCATGCATGTCAATATTTTCACAATAAAACTGGTATTAACCAATGTTGGTAAAATTGTAATATATAATAAATATGCTAAGTTAATTTCAGATTATAATATCTGCTTTTATTAGAAATATTTACAAAAAATTATTTGGTAGTATAAGATCTTATTTTGCAACTCAATGTATTATCTTATTAGACAACTCAAGGGTTTTATATATATATATATATATATATATATATATATATATATATATATACACATACATACAGGGTGAGATAGGTAGATAGTCGCTATTTTATATTTTATGCATATGTGTTGTTTGTTTTTAATTTTGTCAAAGCATAGTATACTAGGGTCAGTTAGGCACTGTCTGTGAGAAAAAGGGCATCATGACGCAATTCACTGCACCAGAAATTTGGAAACATCATTCTGTACTGCTTATGATACAATACAAACATTTCAGGGTGTTTGGGTGTCAATCTGAGGAGAGTGCAGAGGATTCAGAAAGAGTTGGATGAGTCTAATGGTGATTACGAAGGTGTTTGGAGTGATCTCTAGTGATGGCGATGTTATACCTTCATTCATCTTTCCACAGGGCCTCAGACTCAACATGGAGCCCTACATCAAGTCCCTTGAGGAGGTAGTGCTGCCCTGGGTCAAGAGGGTGGTTGCTGGAAGACCATATGTCTGGCAACAGGACTCTATGCCATGCTGCACAAGCAGCAGAACCTAGTCAGAGAATTTCTGCGACCACATAACCTCTTACTTCTGGCCACCTAACTCTCCAGACTGCAACCTCCTTGATTATTATGTGTGGGGCGCAGTTTAGTGAGAGACCAACAAAACTCCAGTTTATTCATTGTACCCTATGTGTGTATGTGTATATATATATATATATATATATATATATATATATATATATATATATATATAAAATAATATAGTATATTGATATCTTTTAATTTCAAATATATAAAGTTTTCTATGGTGCTTAAGAAAGATATAAGCTTAAAAGAGAAACAAGTTATTCAGCACAACATTGGAAATTGCAAAGAAGTTGAATAGAGATCAATTAACAATTAAAAAAGAAACTGATTAGCAAACAACTGGCATTCAGAAATCCACAAAAAGGGATTCAAGAAAAATGAAAAGGGCAAAAAAGAAGTGGATTGACCAGCAAGAACATATTTGCTGAAGCTGGTGTTGTAAATAGAAATGGTACAGAATATTGGCTAAAGCTATGAAAGCAACTCCTAACAATCATGGCTCTCAACAATTTCCTGTGCTTTGTAGCTCTCTTAATAAATTTTGTCTTTTTGTTATCTCTCCTTAAACCTGTCCTGTCATCCATTTATTCAAGCTCGCTAGGTAGGTTATGATATTTACTTGTATCCCTCTTGCCTTCATTCTGTCCTGTAAGTATCAAATTTTCCAAGTCCTCTTTCCTCATTACGTGTCCTAGAAAATTCAACTGTCTCTTTCTGATGTTAACTATAAATGTCTGTATTTTCAGTATCTTCCTGTAGAAACACATTTCTATTGCTTAAAGAAAAAAGTTGAAAGCAACTACCACATTAAAACGTTCATCTAAAAAAGAAATGTGTAAATTGGGTCAAAAAGTACATGAAAACTTGATTTCTCAACATTAACTATTACCAATAAATGCAGAGTTACATTGAATAATCCCCATGGAAATAATCATCCTACATAACTTAGATGATAACAGGGAAGAAATAGAGTAAAAATTGTGGTGAGCATTGAAGGCGGGAAAATTATAGGCACTTCCAAAGTTGATTATGGTTCAAGATAAATGTAGAGAATTATTATAAGTTCTTGGACAATTTGTTATGAAAACACTCCCATGAGTGCTCAGGATCGCCTCGTCAGTGATGTTATGACTTGGAGTCATGGCAAGTTTCGGGTCTTCCAACATCATACTTGCTCGCCCAAGAGACCCTACCGAAACAGTACTATTCCGGCAGGCGATCCTGAAACAAACAAAAAAATACGCGAAGCACGCAACAAATGGACTCCGCCAATAAAAGCCACTGCTGTCCAATCAGCGCCGACTTACGTGACTTCCTCCTCAGCTAAGACGATACAAAAAAAAGGCTCGACGGCCAGCTCGTCTTTTTCTTCGTCTTAGTTTGAACACACGGATCGTCCTTCATCTTCAACGAACAGTCTGACATAACAGGTAAGTAAAAAAAACAAGAAAAGTTTCCTTTCAAATGAAATGTTACAAGATATTTCTTGCATGATATAGATCACAAACAAGAAGCTAAAGAGTATATTCATATAATGCGATAGCCTAATTTGCCAAAAAATAATTTCCAAGACACTAAATTAATGGAATGGCCTACAGTGTCACCAGATATTAATCTAATAAAAAATTTGTGATTCATTATTAAAAGAGATGTATATGAGAATGGCAAACAATATTCAAGCAAAGAAGATCTCTGTTCTCCAAAATATATTTGGACTCAGAGTCTCATCTTGGTATTTAGAATATTAATCTGGAAAAATTTCTTTGAATAAAGACAATAACTCGTATCTGAATTTCATTCAATGAGGAAAACCAAAGAACTCATTAATGAAACTGCAGTGTAAAACAAAACCTCTTCAAGTCCAAAGTCATCTGTTATATATCCTACATATGTTCATAATCTGCAATTCTTACCTCCATAAAACAAACTCATCCACTAACTCCTTACATTGAGTGCCTCTTGGGCTTTGTGCAGGGTGAATAATAAACTTATCTATCCTCCATATCCTTATAATCTGCACTTCTTACTTCCTCCTTTTACACCCTTACAACTTCCCTCAGTAACCTTCTATATTGAGTGGTGGGTCTTGAGCTTTGTATTTGGTGAATAATAATGTTTCATATATATATATATATATATATATATATATATATATATATATATATATAGGCCTGTCCTGTCATTTTCGACATATTAGGGCATAGCAGCTCAGTTCCTAGAACCAAAAGGCTAGACTATCTGCACATATGATTTAATTATAGTGGTGAAGGCTTGTGCAGAACCAACCACACTTTTTAGAAGAACCAAATACAGAAAACTGGTGCACCACTGATATCCCCTACACCACTATATATATATATATATATATATATATATATTTTCTATTTATTCATCATTTTTATACATACAAATATTTAAGTAAATGCTGTTTATAATAAACAGCATTAACTACATTTACCAGCTTGAATGTTCAAGAAATTTCATAGAATCGAACTTGTATCCTACACGAAACTGTCATATAGCCTGACATACTGTGGTTGACACCATTTAGCTACAGAGGAAGCGTCTGGTTAGCAAAGTCAAATTACTGTTTTTAAACAACAATTTCCAATGATTTTTCTCAAATGATCATATCTGCTCGAGTCATATCTTAGTGTAAACAAATGACATCATATATCATGAAATGGACAAAGTTCAACAATTATTTAATATATTTTCTGTTTATACGTTATTTTTATAGATGCAAATATTTTAGTAAATGCTCTGTTTATAATAATCAGTATTAACTACATTTAAATGGTATAGCATGTCAGGCTATATGATGGATCTGTGTAGGATACAGGTTCGATTCCTGTCAGAGGACACATTTTTTCGATTAAATTTCTTCCTTATACTATCATATATATATATATATATATATATATATATATATATATTAGCTGGCTACTCATATTCGAGGATACCTGTTTGCTGGGGTGGCTAACGAATCCCTCAGGAAATTTGTATTTGCTCAACACCCACAGAGCCCACCTGTGATTTATACTGCAACTATGATGAGCAAACCTTAGTTACAGTTTCTGGGAGAGAGCATGTTATCTAGTGTGATCAACAATTTGAACAAGGTCAGCACACTCAAGTCCTCAGCCATGATGACTTGTGGCTTTGTACTGTGTGTGTGTGCGGGTATATATATATATATATATATAATAAAAAAGATCAAACACTAATATTCCATGGTTATAATTTATTATATTGGAATCATAATCACGATCCAATTCATCAAACCTACAAATTCAAAAAGAAACCGAAGATATAACTCTGGGTATAAAAAGAAAATTTTAGTGAGAGTGTATGTGTGGGAGTGGGAAACAAATTTGAAAGTAAAATGTATGAAAGCTCTAGAGAGGGGTGTAATGGAAGAAAGAAGAACAGGAAGGCCTAAAAGTGAAGGTGGGGATTAAAATTTAACAGAGAAGTTTTAAAGAGAGGTGTTAAATAACGGTTTAAATGAGTGAGATACAGATAAAAATGAATTATTTTCAGATACATAATTTGCTACCGAATCGCTGCCCTACATTAAAATTAAAAAACAGACACTGGAAACGCGTGTATACATTCGTGGTGACACTACTCACAATAAAAAACAATATGATCTAAACTTAAAATCCAGAAGATGAGAGAGAAAAAAAAAGAAAAAAAAAAAAAAAAAAAAGAGAAAATGTGTATATGTATAGATAGATACGTTATATAATTTATGGATGTGTGTAAGGTTTTATGTAGATATATTTATGTGCACACGTATATGTATGTATCTACGAGTAGATATAGATATGTTGTTGTGTGTGTGTGTATCTACAGATGTGTTTTGGGGCATATAAATAATAGGTCATTACTAGATTAAATTAAATATTAGTTAGATTTTATATGTTTATGTTAAATTTGTAACCGGTAGGTGCTATTACTTGCTTCGTCAAATTTTCTTTATTACCCATTGGTTCTCTTATAAATACCCTTCGTTTTAGTTTCCCCCGTTCCATCATTTTCTTTTTTTTTCTTTCTCTCTCTCATAACTTATTTTTTCTTTCTCTCTCTTAACTTATGTATATATATATATATATATATATATATATATATATTAAAATCACAAACTGTTGAAGGAACCAACATACAATTTGCCAAAACCTAAAACTCTTATCCAGATAAAGTCTTGAACAAAAATGACAATACTGAAAAAAGAAAAAGAAAAAAGGGCTTAAAGGCAAACCTACCTACTCAGTAAAGTGCTCAAAGCCTATATTGCTTAGACAGACTAAAAAACACTTAATGTTAAATATTATGAAAAGACGGACAGAGTTGTAACCAGAGTTTCATGCTCACATGATCTTCAGACAACTTGATGACGTCCGTCGTTAACTGGGGCAAAAGATGGCTTGTTAATTTTAACATCAAAAACTAAACTTCTCTCCATCAATCATCTGAGAGACACCTTGCTGCCTTACATTAGCATCCAGGAAAGTGATTAGTTGTGCTTTCTCTGGCTCATATTCTCTGCTGATATGAAGTCGAAAGACTATATTAAATCCATTGCGAGGTCAATTTGTAAGAAAATTGATTCACTATGTCAGATGAGACAATTTTTCTCTCCAGAATCTATCTTCCATATCTATAAGTCTACCATTCATCAATGCTTGGAATATTGCTGGCACAAATGATCTGGTGCTCCTGCTATTTACCTTGAGCTCATTAATAAGATCCAAAGGAGAATCAGCAATATTATGGGTCCTGATCTGGTGGCTTGGCTCCAGTCACTTTCCCACTGCTGTAAGGTTGCCTCTCTATGTCTTTTCTTTAAATACTTACATGGTAATTGTTCAGATAACCTCTTCACTATGGTACCCAGAGTTTTTGAATTGAAATGCAGCAGTAGACTGGTGTCGAGACCTCATGAATGAACATTTGAGCTGGCTAAATGTAGCTGTAAATTCTATGCTAACAGTTTCTTTTCTTGCACTTCTTGCTTGTGGAACTCCCTTCAGTCAACTTTAATCTTCAAAAATTTAAATGCAATGTCAACCACTATCTACTGCCCTCCTGATTATTCTCTTCTCTTTCTGCTCATCAATATTGTTTCTGTTTCTTACCAGCGGATAAAAGCATTGGTTGGATCCATGAGACATCTGGAAGAGGCATGGTATGTGGAACTAGAGCAATCTACCCTGGTGGTCAAAATAAAGGGTTCAGTTCTAAATTCTAATCACATGAAAGAAACTGAAACGTTGTGAATGGCAACAAAGATAAGGACAACAGTCTGAACAATGTAAATAGTGTAGATGTATGCATAGATTACATAGTTCTAGATTAGCAACTAGGCTTCATCATTTTACTGTTGAAATTGATAGTTTTAATCATATTAAAAATAATAAAATATTTAACTTTAATGTTTATTTGTTTTGTTTAATAGCATATCAACTCTTTATGGGGCATGCTGAAATTTAATTTTTGGGGGGAAGTAATAAAAATATATGTTATTTTGCTTTCACAATTGAATACATGGTAGATGATACACAGCTTTTGTGTATATACATAATTGTGTGGATATAATTACTAGAGGTGTTGTAGTTTTGTTGAAGTTATATTTTGGAATACAGTTTAATTTCTTTAAGAAATTGTAGAACAAAAATGTATTTCTGATAATTTTTACTAGAAAAATGTATTTTTATACTTTCATAGTGTTTTGACTCCAGTTTGGGGGTTCACTATTTGCCTATAGTTGGGACCCTAACAGGTGCTACCACCCCAGGTCAGGGTGGAACTGGGAACAGCAATTTTGGTTCCACATTCCTCAAAAACTCCCAATTAAAGGCCTTGCTGCCAGATGTAGTTTATCATCATATGCAGGATGCTTAACATTAATATTGTTACATTGTGATGATTTTGAGTATTAGAATGTTATCACATGATTGAAAGTTTTTAGCATAGCCCAAAATTTCAAATTTTAAAATTTATTTAGCATCTATGATTAGTGTTTATAATTTAGGGTATAAATATGAGATCTGTTAACACAACAGTTGTATTTGATCTTGATGAGCTGCATGTCAGCAAAACTGTGAACTTGCACATGTGATCTATCACTAAAGTCACTAGAAAAATGGTTGGTTCCTGTACTGCTCCAGTAAGTACCTGACTCCTCCTATCAGATGAGGCTGAAAAAGGGGCTGCCTAGTTTTCACTTTCCAGTTTTAATAGAGTTCAAAATCATGTGTGCATCCTTGCAGGTGATGAATTCTTTTCCACTGGACAACCCTGTTTCCACAGATGAACTGTCACAAGCCCCTTGCTGCTCCATTGCTATTTCCATAGAAAGTTTTCAGATGAACTACATTTCTTAGTTCTACCAGTTCTAAATTTCATGGCTAAAACCTATCATGCCACAGATATTGTAGTGAAACACCCTCATTCTCTCTGTATACCATTGGTGTGATGTAAGTTCCACTTGTGCAGCTTCTTCCCATCTAATGCTGCTTTGTGGAACAACTCCCAAGTGGATGCTTATAATTTTAACCTGTTTAAGTCTAGGCTTAACTGTTATCTTCCCCACATATCTCCATAAGCTGTGCCTCCTACAATGTAACCTGCTACATCAAATGGTACTTGGTCCCTGTACAGGTCGAGCTTCATTGTAAAAAAGCTCTTTAGCCCTGGTTAACAGTCTATCTGTCTGTTAAGTGAAGACATGTGACTTTGTGCTTTGTCTACCCAATTTCACTTGTCTGTGGTATAATTTCCCAATAGTTCCAAATGATGGGATTGTCTCCCTAGGCTGATATTATCTAGAAGCCATATCCTTGACTAAAATCAATCATGGTGAGATTTGAACCTGGTCATCATGGTCAGAATGCTAATGCTATAACCACTTGGTCACGCACCCATATTATTAGTACAGTTATTTTATATTGACTTAGAACAGTTGCAAAAAAGTATTTCCACAGTAAAATAAACAAGCATTAAAAAGTATTTTCCTTGAAGAAATTCTTATCTAATTTCAAGATGTTATTTCTATGGAACAAAATAAAAGAATCACAAACATCAATATAGCACAAGTATGGTTAAAATTCCTCGCATGTGAGCAACGACAAAGTTTTAGAGCAAATGGAAACAAAAAGAACAATTTGGAAAGAAATAGTTGAAATTTCTAGGGCACATAATAAGGAAAGAGAGCTTGGAAAATTTGATACTCACAGTACAGATTAAAATTAAGAGAGATGGAAGCAAAAAAAAGGAAGTTATCCTACATTACAAAAACAAATAGCAGAAAATTGTGGCTCTACAGAAGGATGCTAAGAATACCATGGACCAAACACGTGAGCAACGACAAAATTTTAGAGTAAATGGAAACAAAAAGGACACTTATACTTAACATCAAGAAGAAACAGTTGAAATCTCTTCCCAATCTTTTGAACAGGTGTAGAAGTTTATCCCTTGTTTCCTGTTTCAGATTGAGTTTCCAGTTCGTTCTAAAGTTTTTCATTCTCTTTCACTCTCAATAGCTTGTTGCATCTTAGTGGCATTATCACCTTGCTTGCAGTAAAATTATTTTAAAAAAAAGAAAGAAAGACAATGCATAATGTACCTAGTGAGCTTTAGTAAATGGATGCCAGAACAGAGTTTAGGAGAGATGATGAAAAGACAAAATTTAAGAGCTACAAAAGACAGGAGTTGTGGATCACCAAGTTGAGAAAGAGATTTATACATAATTGTCATTGAATGTAATCTTTTTACAATCCTTATTTTTAAACTATAAATACTATTTATTGACTTTTTACTCTTTATTTTCCGTCATTATGCTTGATACGTATTTTTAAGGCACCATTTTTTCTGTTTCAGATGTATCAGCCCACAGTGTATTACATTCCATGAACAGACTGAATTAATCCTGCCTGCGAAAGCATCCAACCATCTCTGTCCCTCCTTTATCCACTTTCGGCCCTAATTCTATAGTATAAGTCTCCAAGCTATGAAACTATAATCCTTCAACACACCAGCCAATACATCCAACCCAGAATTCTATACCAGATACAAAGGATAACAAATTAAACATTTTTGGTCAAAGGAGATGAATATGCCAGAGTAAAAATGGAAATGATAGATTTCCATCCTTGACATTCTTAAACTGTCAGAATCTGAAGAGATAAAAAAAAAAAAAAGGATTAACCTCTGAAGAAGATGCACCCTAAGTCTGTGTGTGCATGCACTCTAATGAACAAGTTCAGTTCTTGGTAACAGCAGAGGCCATAAAATCCTTCAAGTGAGTCTTCTGGAGGCAGAAGAGAACAAATTATTATGACCGTGTCAATGTCATTTGTGAATATTAAGTTACCCAGAACTTTCTGCTTATATAGGAAGGCAAGGAAGGCATAAGAAGGTGAGGTAGGACTGCCTCACCCTGCAGGGTTGTTAGAATTTTGTTGATTCTCATAACAGCATAAACAGATTCATTTTGTGCATTGCTGTAAAACATTTAAAATGAGAAAGGAAATTGTACAACAGCAAACAGCACTGAAGGCATAGGCCAGAGATCCAGGCATGATCAATCTTTAATGACTCTCCAAGTTGTTATCAGAAAGCATTAATTTATGATTTGAGGCTAAGGTTCATCTTGAACAAACATTAACATTTGAACTCAGTATGAAGCTAAAGTGCTTAAACATATTGGGTTTCATCTTTTTTTTTTGTGAATCTGAAAAGAAAGGTGAAGGTTATAAACCTTCTTATAGAGTTCATAAAAATATTAATCCAGAGCAATTCATATTTGCATACTGTGGTTGATGCATTTAATAGAACTATGACCCTAGAGAAGAGATAGAATTGACAATATTGTTATATCCTTTCAGGAGGTAGATGATCATGACTCTCCACCGATTCCTTTTATTATCTGTAAATTGTCATGTATTCAGTATATTACTTGATATATCTCTAATATGAAGTAATAAAAATGTTTAATCTGAGAACTAAAAAAAATAGTATAAACTGTATAATACTTGATGTATTTAATAATATTAGAGATATATCAAGTATTATGATGAATATAAAGTTTATACTTTTTAAAAAAAGTTTTCAGATGAAGACTTTTTATTATTCTATATATTATTCAAATTATTATCATCATCTTTGTTGTTTATACAATGTTTTGGCCAATATATCCTTTGGTATGTTCTGGAGTTCTCAGATTAAACATTTTCAGTATGCCATATATATTATTTAGAATACTGACATTATCATCTTGTCATTTTTACCACAATGTTCAGGATGATATATTCTTCCACATCCTGAAATGTTTAAAATATTTAATTTCAGAACATTAAGGTTCTGAGAGAAGATTTTTTTTTATTATTCTATTTATTGTTCATTTTTTAATTTTTAACACATTTCCGGTGATATACAATACACAGCTGAGGAAGCTGAAATCTTACTGAAAAGCCAATAATTAACTTTTGCAAAGTGTTGCTGTTGTAAATTAATGAATTCTTTAAGGAATGAATAAACCAATTTATTTTCAATAGAATGGTCATGATAAATCTACTGTTGAGTTCATGTCTCACCCTGCCTTCTATGTCCCATTTATTTTCCTTGGTTACAATCCTGACAATAAAGTTTCAATTAATCACTTAATCACCACCATAACCCAAACTTGACATCTATGGCAAGTATCTTGCCTTACCTACTGAATAGTTAATTAGCTAATTTTGCTCTTTCCATTTTAAAACACATAAACATCTTGACTTGCTCACTAATACCTAAACCTGGAATAATGACTAACAGCAGAAATGCAATACAATGCCACCATTAACATTAGTTGGATATCAAAGATTTTTAAATAAATGGATTGATTGTTGGAGTGGAGAAGGTTAATTTGAGGATTCAAATAGTGACAATTATGAATAGAGAAATCAAATGAAAAAACTTATAATCAATTGTGTTAAATTCCGAATATGAGTTTATCATATTGACAATTCACAAAATGAAGATGAAAAAAAAAACAGGTTGGGAAGTCATGCACTCATTTTGTGCAATTAGAGACTTCACATGAGCTTCTGTGAATAATAGTAGTAAAAAAGCCTTGATGAATGACATTTTGCTGCAGAACAATGGTTAGCAAGGGGGTGTAGATGACCATTTAAACTGCAGGGAGTTTGAGTTCAATACTTATTGGGTGCTTTGCACTCATAGCCTTATGTCAAACTAAGTTTAATAAATATTTAAAATAAGTAATAAGATGGAGTAGAATTTTTTTTTTTTTAATCAGTATCACCCCATGCAAGGCAGTAAAGCCACAAGGGGTCACAGGGTGTGGAAGAATTAATAACAGAAACATTAATAATGAGTGGGAAGAGAAAAGAGTAATCCGGAGAACTGTAGATAGCAATTGATACTGTGTTTAAATTTTTGCAAATTAAAGTTAGCTGGAAAGCATGGAGCCAGAAAAGAGTTCTACAAGTGAGAAGTGTGAGAAATAAAATTGTTATTTTTATAAAGGTAATTGGTGGCTTATTATTATTTCATTTTAGTGTGTAAATTACTCTCTCGAGTAGTTTGCAACACATCTATTTGTCATCTCTCAGTTGTGTCTCTGGAGCAGCTCCATCAAAGCACAGAGTCACAACTGTGGAAAATTATACTGAGAGGTGCCTATTGTTGGGGAACAGCTGCCCAAGGGCATGCCCTCTCATTGTACCAGAGAGAGAGGGATTGGTGCTCGCACCGAGGCCAGCATAACCAATGGTTGTGGGGGCTGCAGGAAATTTTTGTTCCTAGCCTGGGTGTACACGCTTGGGCTCCCCACATTAAACTGACCTTGTGTCACAACCTGAACTCATGGGGGGAGAGTAAATACAAATATTATTTCATGTCTAGCATAATATGTTGGGGCTTCTTTTTCAGGTTACTTTTCATACCACTTTAAGAGGTCACATGTATATGTTAGCAGTAGATATAGTTAACTTGTTTGGATGCTTAAAAGTGCCATATTTTGTATCAGTTTCTATGCCATAAAATATAATTCCAGATCATATTCTATTATTTTATCTGAACAGTGTATGTTAGTAAACTTTCCAAAGAAGAGTCTGCAATGTTATTTGTCTTGACCTAGCATCTTGGCTCCAATCACTTTCCCATTGTTGTAATGTAGGTTCTCTGTGCTATTTCTATAAATATTTTCATGGCAATTGTTCTAATGAGCTTTCCTCTTTTTTTATCAAAAGACAGAAATTGTACATATGAGAACTAGTTAGGACTTCATAGAGACGTTGAGGTATTATGGTGGATGTAGTAAGAACGGCAAGTAAGAACGTGTTGTTTTGGTGTAAGGAATACTGTGGTATGTTTGGGTCAGTAATTGTGGCTACCTAAGTTTAATTATAAAACAAAATAAGACCAGCTTTTTCTCCACCCCCTTTTGACCATATGCCATATTTTTGTATTTTACAAAATAAATATTGCTTTTCTCTTTGATACCTTAACCTCATGAATTTAATTATAGTACTGGATTGGCAAGTATGTTTTGTCATTTTACTATTGAAATAGCTAGATGTAACTATAAGTTCTATTTTGATAGTTTCTTTTCTTGCACTTCTTGCCTGTGGAACTTTTTTCAGCTTCTTGCTTTCCTGTCAACTATGATCTTTAATATTTTTTTTCATTTTCAGCAACCCCTTTGCATCTTAGTGGCTTTATTGCCTTGATTGAGGTGAAATAATAAAAAAAATCCCTTTTTTAATTTGTAATTGTTAGATTGTCTCTAAAATGAGTCCAGGCTTGAGTAAATTAAGCTAAATTATGGTAGAACAATTCCCTCTAATATATGCTAATTCATCACATGATAAAATATAAAAAAAGTCAATACAAGAAGCATGTGGTAATTTGATGAAAAGAAATATTTCTAAATGCATTGGAATCTTAAGACAGATTAAAAAATATTTTACAAATTTTCCCCTCAGTAATCTGATAAAAATATAATTCAAACACTTTGCATTCACTGACAAAGAAATAAAACATTTGGATTTGGAGTGCCATAATTATCCTGCGTGTATCTATTCCAATTGCTATCCTTTATTAAAATCAGAAATAAAGTCAAAGAAAGAATTATTTAAAGATTAAGAACAATTTTATGTAATCATTGAACAAAATTAAAAACAATAGGAAAAGTTCATTTACAAAAATGAATTATCAAAATTATAAGTACTTTGTTTTACTTTTCTTAGTCAAGCAAATTTTGTCTTTATAAAGGTAATAAAAATAAACATCTAAAGCCAAATAATTAACCAATGAACAAAGTTTCATAGATATTTATTCATTTTATTTTATTTATTTTTTCATTAATCATTTCACCCCAAGCAAGATGATAATGCTGCTAAGATGCAAGGGATTACTGGGAGTGAAAGAGAAAACTTTAGAAGGAACTGAAAACCCAATCCTAAACAGAAAATAAATGATAAACCTCTACTTCTATTGAATAGGCTGGGGAGGTGTGTGAACCAGGTGATAAACCAAAACTAACTAATTTTTTTTTTTAAATTAATTTATTCTTTAGAGATTATTTTCAGTTATTTAGTTACAATTAAAAATGAGCTATGCATTCTTTTGAATCAATCAATTGCACAGAAAAATGGACAAATCAACTACCTTTCTTGGTTAGTTTGTTTTGTTTTATTGCATATCAACCTCAATGGGTTATTTAATGCTGACAAGATTTTTATTGCTGGTAATATTTTTTTCAAAAAGTATTTCTGGTAATATTTCTTCAAAAAAAGTATTGCTGGTAATAATTTTTTCTTCAAAAATTTATTGCTGGTAATATTTTTTTACAAAAATGTATTACTGATATTAAAACCTATTTTTACATGTTTTGACCCCAGTTTACAGGTTAACTATTTGCACATAGCTGGGACTCTCTAACAGGTGCTACCACCCCAGGTCAGGGTGGACCTGAGAATACGAGTAATTAAGAGGTGGTTCCACACTCATCAAAACCTCCTGATCGGAGGCCTTGCTGTCGGATGTAGTTTATTGTCTTACCCAGGATGCGGATGTAGTTTATCATCATACCCAAAGCACTTCTTGGTTCGGCATAATAAACTGTTATTTGGTTAATTCTAGCTGAACAGAATAAAGTGGAATCAACTGAGCTACAAAGATAAGCTAAATAATGAAACATTTATGTATGTTGATTTTTGTTTTTTAATTCAAGAACAATAACATTAAATTCGAAAAATGATATTTTTTTCAATTTTTTATCAAAATTCACGACACATAATTAAAAACTAATTATTTCTTTTAGAAAAAAATATTGCTTTGAAATTTAAATTCCTTCATATATTAAGCTTTTTCCTTTTTTGGATGATTGATTGAGTTGCTGTGACAGCCTATCAACCCTTCATGGGTTATTTAAAGCTGAAACATATTTTAGGTGGTTGCTTATAGTACCTAGTGTTCTCGAGCAGTCCCCCAACCAACCCAGGAGTTGACACTGCTTAACTCCAGTGATTGAATGGGAACTGGTGTTTTTAGTGTGATATATTTGCTAGCATAGTACTTAGTAATTTTTGTTAAACATTTCAAATACAAAATGGGAAAGAGAAAAAAAAAATTAATTTTCATCATTCCTTATTAAATTTCTAACAAAAATGAACGATATCCTCCTAAAAAAATAAAATCCCCATATCTGCCTAAATAAATAATGAAAATATCATTTTCTGATGGCTGATAATTATGGAAACCATTTTTAATGAAATCCAATGATTTAACAGAAGAAATAACACCTAAATTGTTAACTGCCTTTAGTAACTAAATGCAGTTAACAATTTAGGTGAAAAAAGTGATTGTGGCTTTTGGAAAGAAAAGGGGTCCCAATGAGAATAAGAAATTTAGAATAAAGATTCATTCATCCCTCTGAGATGCATTCTGACGATCAGTCAAGAATAAGCTTTCTCACATGTATGCAAACCAAATATAAAACTACCTGCATACACTGATATAAAGACAGTAAGTAATATATAAAAAAAAGAAGAAAAAGAAAGATGAGAGAGTGTTGAAAAGTTATCATCCCTACCCAAATCTTACCAAATATCAGATTCATTTAACAAATTTAGTATAGGAGATGTGCTAGGAGTAGTTTCACCCATTACTGCAAACTGCTACAAAGCCAAAACATTAACCTAAAGACTTGAGTCATATTCTTAAATACTCTCGTCAGATTGAGACTTTTGTGTGGATGTTATGCATGCCACTAAACATGTTAAATATTCCAAATTCTTGGCTATATACAACTGCTTTCTCAGATCAATAGTTAAATATAGCTTTGAGCAAATTAAGCCTGTAGGTTTTAGTAAGGACTATCCTCCTTCAAACTTCAGAATCACAAAGAGAGAACTGTACCAGATAAGAGAAACTACATTAATTGAGGTCTTTCAACAACAGCAATAATTAAAATAGATATCATATATAATCTAAGAAAATAATGACACAATCAAGATGTTGATGTTCCACATGACCTGGAACAAAAGGTTAGGAAGAAAACCCCCATTATCACTGGAAAGAGTAATAACAGTGGATTTGTGAAACCTATTTTCCTGAAAAATTGTTTTAAGAGAAACATTTTATAAATTTGCTACTGAGAGTAGCACTAGCTTCTTGGTCAATGAATGTCAAATGTTTCCTTATAAGGAAACAACTAATATTACCATTTCCATTCTAAGTTATCAGATATAGACATTAATATTTGAATATGTAAAGCACAAAATGATATTGGTATACATAATTTCTTTATGACATTTGGGTGAAGAATTATCATTTTATGCAGATTTTTTGTAACTCTTTGAGTTACATAAACTTTCATTGACAGATTGGTAGTCTTATAGTAGGCATTCATCGATCTATAGAGTCTATTAAAATGGCTAGCTAATCTTTGTTGTAGAAGTATGCTCAGGGACATTTGTGTTTCTTTAACACCTACAGAGCTAGACCCTGGTTCATACTACAACTATGCCAAACATAGTTTGCTGGAGAAAGTGAATAATCTGATGTGATCAGTAGTCGCACAAGACCAGTACACTCAAACTCCCAGTCATGATGACTTGTTATTTTGTGTTAATACAACCATCAATGGATTCCAAAGAGTTTTGTTTACCCACAAAAATTGGTTCAACTGACAGCAACAATGGTTTTTGCAGGTTGATATCATCAAAATGTCACCTCCCTGACAAATTGACCCTGGTGAGATTTGAAACTGAGTCTCATGTTTTAAACACTAATGTTCTAACCATACAATTGTTTTATAGAAAACAGATAGAATTTAACAAATTTATAAAGACATACAATTTAGAGTTTAAGAATTATAATTTTTCTTTCATTGCTGCAATAATAACATTATATAATATTAAAAATCAAACTTTGTAGAAAAATTTCAGTAAGAAGTAGTTGTGCACCAATGTTCTGGACAAATGTTGATATTTGCTTTAATTTTAACTTAGTCTGACACAAAGCTACAAGAGTAGGAGACCTAGTGATAAATAAATTCACTACTGCAAAAGAAAACATCTTACTTTGCTAACTCTTGCTCCATGGCAAGGTGATTTCTCCAAGTGTTTATTAGGCCGAACTTAAAAAACAGAAAAATTGCGATAGAAACAAAGAAGAGTACTGAACTCTTACGTAATATCAGTCTTCCTACATGGCAGTGAATGCTGAACAATCCCCTCACAGATGAAGAAGAGACTTGAAATAACAGAAATATGATTATACCAAAGGATGATGAGAATACCATGGACCAAACATATGAGCAGTGATGAAGTTTTAGAGAATATGAAAACAAAAAGGACACTTAGAATCAGGAAGGGATAGTTGAAACCTTTAGGGCAATAATGAGGAAAGAGGGCTTGGAAAATGTGATACTTACAGGACAGATTGAAAGCAAGAGGGGCAGAGGAAAGCAATACATAACCAACTTAACAAACTTGAGTAAATGGATGGAGGAGCAAAGTTTAGAAGAAATAACAAAAAGACAAAATTTATTAAGAGCTACAAAAGAAAGGAAATTGTGGAGAGCTATGACCATCAATGTCACATAGAAGAGACGGTAGAGTAATCAGGATGAAATATACTAGAACAGTAATAGTCTACAATATGTGCTTGCTAAGCATTGCTTCACATTTAAGCTAAATTTGGCACAATGTCATGTGTCAGGTACTCAGTAAGAATCGAAATCCCTATAATAATCCGCCCGACAACCCCTTACACACAGATAAAACATTGCAAGTGTCTTGCTGCTCTATTGCTATTTCTATGACAAGTGTTCTGACATTCCTTGGTTCCACAACCCTTGACCTTTGCAACTAGGACTCATTTTGTCACGTACACAAGCATGGATTACCCTCATTACCTCCATATTCCATTCGTATGTAGCAAGTTCCACTTGGATATTCTTCTTCTTGTTTTGTGGAACAGACTCCTGGATGGATGTTTTTTTCAAACACTACAATCTTGACCTCTTCAAGTCTAGGGTTAACCATTATCTTTCCTATATAACTGCATGAATTGTGCTTGTCTTTTCTTACACTCATGCAACATCACACAGTAACCCCTTACCTTGAGTGGCTCTTGGGCTATGTGTTGGGTGAACATTAGTATATAAAGAAAGCAAAAAAACTAGCTGGTTAATCATTGCTTCAAATCAAGGTGATCCAGTGTTCTGAAGAAATATAAATACTGATGTGTGATTCATGTGTTCAGTTTTTGATATCAGGCAGCATGACAAGTCTGTTATTGATCCAAGATGACAACACTAATACTCGACCTTTGAAATGATACGACTTACAATAATAACTGGCCTTGAATGCAACGAATTCTCAAATTACTGGAATTCCCCAATGGATTTAAATTACAGATATGTTTTTTGATAGAAAAGTGTGGGCCTGATCGTTAGATGTGGTTTAAGTGCATGTATGTTGAGAAATCTATTTCCATAAAGAAAAGAAATAAAATTTGAAAATGAGATCAGAAACATTGTTAACAAATGGTAATCTCAAGAAAGGGCAATTTAGAAATTTGATTGTTTTCTACTAATTATTTTTTAAAGAAAATTTCCATAGTTTCTATAAGTTAAATATGGGTGGAGGTTAAATTATGATTACAGAATTAAATCACATTAAACATTGGCTTTAAAAAATAAATAAATAAAAATGATTCTATTTTTTGTAACAATTTAAAAAGTTACAAACACAAAACTCACATAAGTTCATTAATAATTCATCAATGAATTACTCAAATATTTATCTTAAAAACATTGCTTTCCTGGAAACAATTTTTTGAGCAGCATCAAACAAAACATTTGAGTCAAAATGGTATCATGTCAAAGTTTATGTCCCTGAAAAGACTTATTTTTATTTATTTTTTAATCATTTTACCCCAAGCAAGGTAATAAAGCCACTAAGACACAAGGGGTTACTGGGTATTAGACAACATCAGAAAAAAAAACAGTATTAAGGAGTGAGAACAATAAAAGAGCAGGAAGATAGAAGATAATGATTGACATTGCATTTAAATTTGACTGGAAAGCAAGAAACTGAAAGAGTTCCACAAGTGAGAAGTACAAGAAAAGAAATTGTTAACATAGAACTTGAGATTACATCTAGCCATTTCAATTGTAAAATGATGAGACCTTGCTGCCATTCTAGTACTGCATTTAAATTCATAAAATCCAGGTACAACAGTGACATAACAGAAAAAGAACTTTTCTTTAATCTCTAAATATTTTTTATTAGTAAATCTTAATGAGAATGGTAAATATTAATATTGTATGAAGTTTTGAGATCAAGCAGTTATACCACAAAGTATTTGGATGAATATCTTCACCTTTGCCATTACAATTCCAACATTCCTGTTGATGATTTTTATCCTTCCATAGGTATATATTGGTGCTTTGAACAAAATTCGTAACTTCTATGTTGGTTAACTTTTAGTTCTTAAAGACAATTCACTAATCTGACTGTCATAAGTTCATGCAATATTTTAAAAACATTTACAAGTGTGGCATGAATTGTTGTTGTTGCTCTCTATGAACTATTCTTGTGGGAGTGGCAAGTGTTAACAAAAAGAAAAAAAAAGAATTGGGTTGACAGTTTCTTGAAGATTACTGGATAAGAATAGGACATATTCTAAATGGAAAATGGAAAGAGCTTTACTGAAATGTTGTGAGCAAAGATGATGAACATAATCTGAACGATGAATGACAATAGATTTATCTCAGTGTTTCAGAGGGAAGCTGAAGAGTGCCACAATCAAAATAAAGATAAGGATATTAATCTAAATAATTCACAAAATAATGATAATACTTTTAATCAAAATATTAGGCAATTCTGAAAATGGCTGAAGAATGTCAATACAGTTCTGAAAATGAAGATTTGTATAAAAATCGAAAAAGAAACAGATAATTATACAGTTAAAAACTGCAATATCTATCTATATTTCTGAGATGAGGTATTGTAACTATTTACATCATTCAGCAGGAGAGAAAAAACCATTAACAGAAGGAAATGTATAAACCCAATCACAAATGAATATGTAGCTAAGAGCTTACACCACAATCAAACTTCATTGAGTATCACTGATTCATTAAGAAAGAAACTCATGAAGAAATAAGATTAAATCTATGCAATATATTTTCTAAAGCTGCTGGCAGAATATTTCATATCTCACATTAAAAATGATTATCACTTCATCCAATATCAGCAATTCTGAGAACTTATTTTCAGGTTCGTTTTTAGAGAAGGACAATTTGCCTAAAGACATTTTCATATCAATCTTCATTCCGTTTCATTTCTTTAGATATTGCATGTAGTCTTAAAATAGAAAGTGCATTACTGCATATTACAATGTCATCTTTTTCCAAAATCAATTATAATATCTATTTTATTATTAATGTTACAAACAAAGTTATAAAGAGTACAATGTAGCTTTGGGTAGAAATGTGCAACTGAGAGAAAGAAAAACTGAAAGTCAGGGATCTTGCCTTCTGATTGAAATAGTTGCAGAATTACAACTGGTGCCAGATATTGGCACAAATTGCAACCATCTCCAACACTATTATATGGTCTGGCTTTAGCTAGTATTATGTGAGTTGATGCTTCCCTACTGCTGCTAATGAGCTTCTAACAGTAGAAAGAGTGGGATTACTTTAATATTTTCTGTAGCTCAGACTTATCTTATGGTTGTAGAAGAATCTTTTCCATTCATCCACAGTGGCTCCGATGCAGTACTCGGTTTCACCACTGCTAATCACCTCAGCTTCATAAATGACATGCCTTGTCAAACATGCGCCATTCAGAGTACATTCCTCTTTTACTTTGCAGTTAGATTTTTTTTTAATCATTTCACCCCAAGCAAGGTGATAATACCACTAAGATGCAATGGGTTACAGGGAGTAAAAGAGAATGAGAAGACAGTAAGTAGAAATTCAGAAAAGGACAACAAAAGAACAGGATTCAGGAAGACAGAAGATGGTGAAACGTTGCTTTTAAATTTTTGAAGATTGTAGGTGGCAGGGAAGCAAGAAATCAGAAGGGAGTTAAACAGGTGAGGAGTACAAAAAAAAAAAGAAACTATTAGAATAGAATTGACGATTACATCTAGCTAGATCAACAGTGAGATCTAGTTGCTAATCAAGTCTCACACTTAAATTCATGCAGTTGAGATGCAAAAGAGAACCGCTCAACAGAACAATTGCCATGAAAAGTATTTGTAGAAAAGACAGAGGGAAACCATGTCATGGCAGTGAGAAAGTGATAGCTGTGAGATTCATAGATATCACACTCCCTCTTTATTTATAGAGATTGATGTTTGGGATGTGAACTTTTCAGCATTTTTCATGTATAAAGAATGAGAGAGGAATATGCGATGTGAGTTACTGTTCTCTCAAGTCATTATTTTTGAGTTTTTGTAGTTTAGCCAAAAACTTGATTGGTAAAATTAAACATCTTGCCATAAAAACCAACAAAAATAAAGAAAAACTAGTCAAAAAGGAAAAGTGAAAGTATTTAGTTTAGAAAAAAATTGAAAATATTGTTGCAATGAAAGAAAAATTATCTAAAAGGGAAACAAAAAGGCATGAAACCAAAGAATTTCATAGCCAAACCTTTCATTCTGTGTTATCAAATTGCTGGTGATGAGAACTCTACATTTGAAAGTAACTGCTCTGATTGGTAATAAATAAGTAAAATTTTTGCAAACAAATCTTCTTCTATATGTTGCATCCCTTCAAAACATGAAGGATCATGGCTCTCCACAATTTCCTATACTTTATAACTCTTAATAAGGTATATATTTTCCCCACCCTTCCCACTCTTTATTTTGCCATCCATTTACACAAGCTTGTTGTGTTACTTGGTGTTTCCCTTTTGCATTCAGTATGCCTTGTGAGTATTAAAAGGACAGTTTTCTCTTTGACACCACTGTATACGTGTTATGACAATTCTAATCATCATTTTTTAGAACAATAATCATTGCTGAGGAGTGAAGGTAGTTAAAATGATAGTGGCATCAAGGAAAAAAAACTTTTTGATACTCGTTTTTTTGTGAGCCCAAAGGTTTAAGATTGCCAACCTTGTTTTCATAGTTATTTATAAAATGATAAATAATAAATATTGCATTGCAATACATTTACACGTTTAGTTGGTTTATATACTTCAATAATATTTTATAAATTTTTTTTAATAAAAAGATTTCTTTTTTATAAATAAATAATAAATATCGCATTATACTTGGTTCATATATTTTTATAATCTTGTAAATAAACATTACCAAAGAATTCAAGTGTATAATGTAATAGTGGCTTCAAGGGAATAACCATCCTTTTGACACACCATTTTTTGTGGGCACAAAGGTTAAACATTGCTTAATATATGAACACAATCTTTTACAAAACAACATACTCAATGCATTAGTCCTTCATTGTAATGAATCTGAGTACAATTTCAACTTACAAGCACAATACAACAGAGGCAGTGTGTACTTGAACTTAGTGGAAATGGGTGAGAAATAACTGATCAGTACTAAAATTAAGAACTAAACGAGATATCTCTAGATATAGGCAGTGGAATGAGAACAGTCTAGACTAAATAAGAGGTTCAGTTCAGAATTCTTGCATGTTACCCAGATCGATATACACCTGATAAAAATTGGTGGCCATAACAGCTGAAACATGATAACATCAGCAAAGATGAGGACAACAGTTTGAATTTAAATAGTGTAAACAAACTATATATGTATGAAAAATATAGATGCAAATCTTTGGGACCCACACTAAAAATAATATTTTGGCTTTGATAAACAAAATATGGAAAACAGTTTCCATCTTGTTACTTATAATATTCACCAAGTAGAAACATTCCTTTTCCTTATTTTGCTATTATTGATAAGACTGATTAAGTTACTTCCACCTAAGTAAATCTATAGTGAAAAGGACAAACAAATAAGCCACTTAATAGAAACATGAAACATGTGTCTACATTAATAATACAAGTAAATGCAAGACTGTTAACTATAAAACAATTGCTTCGCTAATCAGAGATTAATTGTAGAATTCAATAATCATAAAAATGAAGCCACTCCTTTGTTTATCTGTACACATTTACAAGAAAATGATCCATTTGATCTTGAATGCATATATTTTGGGTTTGACATTATGACAATGTTTAGCAATCTAATCTCACAGACCATTACTTGTTGAGAGAATTTGATCTTAACTGGGTGCCCATAGACTTAGAGCTTTATGCTAGACTCAGCTAAACTGACTAAATACTTACAAAGTATATAAGTAAATCAGTTTGCAACTGAAACAACCAAAACTTTTTCAACCAACAAACATGTTAGTTTGCAAAATATTATCAGGTTATATAGCAAGTTAATTGGGAACTTTGTGGTGTAATGGTTAGCAAGCTTGTCTCACTAGCTCAATTACAACTGAGTAGTGAGTTCGATCTTCACTGGGTGCTCTATACTTTCAGCCTTGTGCCACATCTAAGCTACGCTTAATAAATTGCTATATAGCAAGATAATTTGTTAAAAAATAATTGCCAATATTTCAAAAACAGCAAAAGGAGAAAATGAGACACACAAAATCAAAATTAAACTGACTCCAAAACCTTTACTCATTGAAATTTCCTGAAAATGTCCATAAGATTTTTTTTTTGTGGTGGTTGTGGGGGTTGAGGTGGTAGGTTAAGCATATAAGTAAATTATACTTTTTATATTGTGATAGCATGTATTTGCCAGTTTCTACACAGCCTTTATTTTTCCGGTATGGAAAGAAATATTCCTAAATTATTACATTTTCTCCAGTGTAGTGGCATTATACCTGAGACTGATCGATATTAATTTGTTTTTAATTATAACAATTCTTAACTTTTAATTAACTTACAAAAGTAATTCAGTTAGGTGTTAAGTTATTGACTATTGATCAGGATGTGAATTGTGATATCAAAGCTGAATCCCAATGAGTCATTCTCAATTATTCTAATATTTCAAATATAGCTTCATATAAGAAGACGAGAATAATTAAACCTTAATTTGCAGAATTAATCTATTAATTTTCTGCTGTTCTCTACACTTGTTGGTATCATTATAATTTCCTACTTGAATTAGTCTTCAGTTTTTTTGTTGTTGTTTTGATAAAGTAACTACATCATTCCCAGAGGCTAATGTTTTTTTATTTTCATTTATTGCCTAAAACCAAGAGAAAGATATCTATTTGACTATGAATTACAAAAAGAATAAACCTCAAAATATCATTAAAAGCATTCCAGCAGTGTTATTTCTTTTTTTTAAATTTTCATAAGAAGTGAACCATTATTATTAATTAAGTGTTTACTTACATCTTCATTTTTTTAGATGAAGTAGTGTCAACTATTATTATTAATTTTTTTTACTTTCATCTTCATTTATTAGATGAAGTATTGTTAACAATTATGATTAATATTTGACTAGTATTTACTTTCATCTTCATTTTTTATTAGATAAAATCATTATTATTATTATTATTTTTGGAGTAGTATTTATTTCCATCTTCATTTCATAGTTGCCTCTCCACCTCCTTATTGTAACTTAATTCAGTCTTTGAATCGATAACAGTGAGAAGACAGTACAGGACGGAAATAAAGGATAAGGGATTCAAACTCAAGTTTCTTTGAACCATTAATCGCTTCTGTCAGGCAAAAGGGATGTGAGTTCAAATCTCACCAAAAGTTTATCTTTTCTTTTTTTTTTTTCATCCTGTGCTGTTTACTTACTCTCACAGACTGGCAGACTTGAATAAAGTTGGAATTAAAAGAGGAGAGGAAAAAAAACCCAAACAAAACAAAAAAAAAACAAGTATGAAATTAAGATGAAAGAAAATACAAGTCAAAATTAACAATGATTTCATTCTTTGAATTCTCTATATTTTATTTATTTGTGCACTGTAATATATTTCTTTTCTTATAACCAAGTTAAATGAGGTGCATTATTTTAAAGAGCAAGGGAATAATTTTATTAGTGCCAATTATTATATACAAGTCTGTCTTGATGCTTCACATTGCCTATGGGGAAGTGATTTCTATTATTGTCCCAGTATAAATAGAATATAAAATTATTGATATATTATCACTTGAATATAATCAAGTGGCCATTCTTAAAGAATTTTTTACAAAAAAGAAAAAAAAGAAGAAACTTGTGAAAATTTATTTAGTCATGGTAATATTAATTCATGACTAATTTCTCTTCATCTTATTTTTATTGATTTTTTTTTATCTTACTGGAGGCTATTTTAACATCATGTTGTTTATTAAGTCATAGAAAAAAAAAACAAGTAAAAAAAAAAAAAAACTGATAAAAATATAGTGATAAAAAATACAACAAAAATAATAAAAATGTATCCAAACATTAGAAATGAAAATAAAAAATTCAGACAATATTAATATTCATTATTATTATCTTGGCATGTTTTTTTGTTGTTGTTGAGGCAGGACCAGGATTAATCTTACACAAAGCAAGGTGGATCCTGCCTGACAGAGAATCTCAATTTACCTCTCCATATATTCATATCACTATCATTAGCTAGTTCTAGGCCCAATTTTTCCCTGTCTTTCCAAAAAAACATCCTCCCCAGTTTTAGGCTGTTGTCTTCCTCAACTGTACTCAGTTGTCTCCTCATGGACCCGAGATGCATTCAATACGGCTAGTCTGTAGCTGTGCAGCATTGAGTCAAGGTCATATTATTTTATTGATACATAAATAACAGAAATTTAAGGATTAAGACAAATGTTTCTCTTGCAAAACTGATTCTTCAACCTCAATTTAATCTTTAGTAAATTTCTTGATTTCCATAACTAAAGTGTTAACTGATTTATTGTTTCGCTTTCTATGCCTTATCAACTCTTTGCAGGTTATTTAAAGCCGGAAAATATTTTTAGATTGTAAGAATTTTTATTTTTGAGATAATGATTTAGTAATACAAGTCTTACTAATTAACCCAGAGCCAAGAGGAGAAGAGATGGATTCACAACCCTTCCAAGGGTACCTGCATGCAAGTGAATAGAACAAACCCATCTGAGATTGGAAATTGGCCCTCTGATTAACAATTCTGAGCTGAGCTATTATAGCACCCAGTATTCCCAAGTGGTTATCCATCTAGTTACTGACTAGGCTCGATGTTGCTCAACTTTGGGGATCATACAGGAACCAGGTTTTCAACGTAATATGGCCGTAAGCCTGCTAAAGTGTTAAGGAATCATTATTTCAAAGGAGTAATTAATTCTTAGTTTGGAGATTCCTAAGCAGGAACAAACAAAAATACAAAAACAGGGAAAGAAAAGTTATGAAAATAGAGTAAAGATGAGAATGAAAAACAGAAATGTCTTGAGACAGATTAGAGCTGGAACAAACAAAAGGAAACTTTTAACACTGATATGAGCATCTTACCTGATGAGGTTGATATTATCTCATTAGTATCAAAAGCACTGATAGTTTCCGCAGGGTGACAGCTGTAGAGAAATATGCTCATAGCCAGAATACCAAAGAAAAGTTTTGCTTCAATGATTTACAAACTTAGTCTCCGAACATACAAAAAGAAAAAAGTGTAGCCTTGATTCGGTAGAGAAATCCGACACGTTAGTCTCTAATGGGAAAAAACAAAAGAAAAAAAAACAAAAACGTGTGTTAACCAGTGAGAGAGGGAGGAGATGGCAGAAAGGTGAGATAAACCAGTAGCAAATTATCTGAAAGTGCTGATTAAGAGACTGGTAAGTGAGAGGAAACTTAATCCTACTTGATGCAACACATGCACACACAAACATATATATATCTCAGTTAAACATCAGAGCAACAAACATTAATATTCTTATAATGACTACTTTTTTTTAATGTGAGGTCAGAAGAGTCATTTTTTACTAAATTAATTGTTTTCTTTGATATTTCAAATCACATTATTCTAGGATCATCTGCAGATTTTTTTTGTTTACAATAACGTTCACTCAGTACAAGGCCCAAGAGCCACTCGAGGTAGAGGGTTACAGAGTAAGAGGCACAGTTTATGGGGATATGTGGGGAAGATAACTGTTGACTCTAGATTTGAACAGATTAAGATTGCAGTGATCGAGGAAACAACCCCTTGGGAGACAGTTCCACAAAGCAACATTTTTGTGAGAAGCCGCTCGAGTGAAACTTACATCACACTAATGGAATATGAAGAGAATGGGTTCATTACAATGTGTGTGGCATGGCGGGTTTTAGCTGTGAAGTTTGGAACTGGTAGAACTAAGAAATGTACATTTGAACACTTTCCATGGAATTGTAGGGTGGAAAATAATTTGTCACTCACAAGTATGCGGAGATGCTTTTGAACTCTATTGAGATGGAAACTGAAAACCGGTTAGCTCCTGCCCACCTAGGTTCATGTGACATTGGTTTCAGGCAGTGAATTATGACTGAGTATAAGGGGTAATCAAACACTAACATATCTATTTGATATTTCTTATGAAGCCAAATGTTATTCAACAATAAACATGGGGGAGAGAACTAATAATGGGTGTTGGGCAATGACCAAGTTTTTCTAAATTCCATGAAATTTTAAACTTAAAATTTTACTGTTTTCAGTTTTAAAATATACTTGGGTAATATTTTCTGTGATTCTATGCTTAGAAATATTAAATGATTGATTGATTTTGTTTTTTATGACTTGTCAACCCTCTATGGCTTATTTAAAGCCAAAATATATTTCAGATTGTAGGAGATTGTTTACAGTACACAGTGTTTCCAAGCAGTCCACCATCTATTTATTGAATGGGCTCAACATTGCTTAACTTTACTAATCGAACAAGAATTGAAGTTTTCAGTGTGGTTGCAAGCTGGAAATGTTAAACAAAAACCTTCTTGAAAGAGGACAATTTGAAATTTGTAGATGGGTAAAGTGTGTGAAAAATGCAGAAAAGAAATAAACTTCAAACACAGCTCTACAAATTCAAATAATTTTATTACTGAGTGTAAAAATAATTTTTGGTTTCTTTAAATCTGAAAGAATTAAGTTATAAAGTTCCTTGCAAGCAAAGTTCATACAGAAATGTTTTGTTTTTTACAACACAGAAAAAAAAATGGATTGTGTAAGTATAGAGTAGAATGTATGCATGTAATTGTTACTCGAAAAGACAAAATTTATGCTTTGTTATTAGTGTATAGCATATTGTATCAACAGGCAGGCCGTCAGACAATCAGCTAAATATCAACGCTAATGACAACCAAGCCCCGAAATATGTTGTGTTTTTATTTATTTATTTCTTGGTGTTTTTCATAATACAAAACTGTCACTGGCTTCTGAAAATACTTTTAAAGTGAGCAATAATTTACAAAAAAAACTTTACCACTCAATAATGTTTTTTGATTTGACAAAAATTGAGAAATCAGTATTGAAGTATACTGAAGACTAGTTTAGCAATTTAAGTTACACTATTGATAGGAAAAATCTTTACAGCAAGTTAAAAAATAGATTTATTAAATTCAGAAGTTTTATTGTTTAATAAATATATTTCCCAATTTTTAATATTGATTTTTAGGAGGGAAAAGATTGTTAATCATTTTTCTGGATGTAAGTTTTTGTTCTTTTTGAGCATATGACACAAAAATGGTTGTCTGCTTTTTCAAAGCTTTTGAGCTGCATCTGAAACAACCTTGCTGATTGGTCAATAAATGCTAATGTAAAAATTTGAAGTTGACATTCATGTGGTTGCATTTTTGCACAGAATTGAGATCTTAGTTATACTACTTAAATGTATTGATTTTTTTCATATAATTTTTAACTGACTTCTACAAATATATATTCACATAAATAGTATAAACAAAACTATTTATTGTTAGCACACAATTTATATAGGGTGCATCAAGTATATGATAACAGACCTTTAGTTGGCCATAGACCAGAAAGAGAAGACAATATAATGCAGGGTTATGCAGCCTGTATCAAATTTGAACATTCTCATTTCTGTTTGAGAAATATCGAGAGCATTAATGTGACAGTTTCCAATCTTATATACAGGAAATGAAATGGTATGCTGTGCTCATGGCACTAGCCTGTAAGCACAACAATGTGGTGATAGCCAGTTTCTTGAAAGTGGCCAGCTCCTTAGTTTTCAAAGTTAGGAATGAGATGAAGGACATGTCATCCAAGAGAAGGAAACATTTTAAGCAGACAGACATTATAAAGACACTTGAGCTTGTCTAATGGGTCCAGGATAACAGCAAACAGTTAATGAAGGCTCGAGATGGCTGGTGCACCATATATATATATATATATATATATATATATATATATATATATATATACACACATGCTACAGTTCAAAAGTTTGAGGACACCATTGGTAATTTTTTTAAATTGGCCTAAAAAGTAGTTGCTTTGTACTTTAAATAAGACAAAATTATTATAAATGGTTAAAAAAAAAGTGAAACATGATTTTTTATTAGAAATTTTATTATGGCAAAAAGAAAAAAAAGCATTTTGTGATTAAATTTTGCTCTGGTCAAAATATCCTCCTTTAGCACAAATGTTTGGCATTCATTGCAAAAGTTTGTCAAAGTATAAGTTTGATAATTGATTCCATTGTTTTTCAATAACTCTAAGAGCTCTTTTTAAATTTTTTTTCACTCTGCTGTCAAGTTCTTTCCATGCTAATTCTGGGGGTGGTTTCAAACTTTTGAACTGTAGTGTGTGTGTGTGTGTGTGTGTGTGTGTGTGTGTGTGTGTGTGTGTATTGTGTATTTGGACAGTAATCCCTCTTTTATGAAAGTTTTGTTGAAAACGACTGACAAGGTGTGGTGGTTGAGTTTTTTATCTAATTTTTCATGTGTTCATATAATTTTTTTTCTTTTCAGCACATAAGTAATATAGAAATTGTCTGAATGTTTTCCAAGCGTTTTTGGCTATACTTTTAGCCATTATCCAGGACAAATTTTATTTCACTTTTAACTGAATATATGCATTGTTTTATGTATGTATCTAGAGTTATAGCAATGTTTTATTTTCCAAACATGGTCAGCATGCTGTGAAAGTGTTCATAGTTGATATTATTTAGTGTTGGCTTTTTCTTTTTTATTAATAATGTTTCCATTATTTTTTGCCTTTTTGTACATGTGGATGGTACTATTATATTTGTATCATCAATGAGTATGTTATGGATAGGGTTTGGTAGGTCTCCATGTGTATTTAAATGAGACCTAATTGAGCTATGGTCAGAGAGATGTAATGTAAAAATTATGTGAACACATGAGAAATTATATAAAAAACTCAAAACACCACACCTTGTTAGTAATTTTTAATAAAACTTGGACATATATACATATATTATAATTTGGTGATAAACTTTGGATACTTTATCCACAATTTCAACTGAAGACCTTATTTGAAAATTGGAAAAATATAAAAAATTAAGCAAACAGACTTTGTTGGTTCTTTTTAATCAAACTTGTTGAGATGAACACTTGCTGCCTAAATATACTTTTCATCTATACAAATGTTTGTGAATCAGGATCATTAACAGCATGCTGCTCCTCTTAATGATCGCCTTGCCTGCTGCTGTGGTGTTTTTGCACACAGTAAAGCAGGCTTTGCTGTCCACTTGTGAAAACATGTGGCAATTGATTTTCAACCACTTGACAAAATGGCTCAACCACATGTTCCCTCTGACTAAAAGTTTATAAAAACACCTACAGGCCTTGGGAGCACCTCTTTACTTTACTGCGCCACCATATGTCATCTGAGAGTCCACCATTATATATATATATATATATATATATATATATTTATTATAATTTTATCATATAGACAAAACCATTTTACTCACAACAAAGATGCAACTTGGTTTCAGTGCATTTTAACTGCACATCTATGGGTGAGGGTCGGAATCGCTCTACTACATGTATTGAGCTCTTTTTTGAATGAATGCTGCGAACGTTAGAATTTATATATTTTATATATTACTTTTGTTCCCACCGCATCGGATATATGTGTGTGTGTGTGTGTGTGTTAGTGAGTGATCAAATGACAAAATTGAAAAAAATAATTATCTTTTTTCATACAATTGCCTTCTATTAGTCTGATATACAGAGATATATTTAGGCAGCAAGTATACATTTTTTTTAATAAGCTTTCTAAAGTGTGCAGGCTGGTAGAAAAATACTGTTTAAAATAAAAATTGAGCATCTACTCAAATACAGGTATATACTAAAAATAATGTTTGAAGTAATATATATATATATATATATATATATATATATATATGTGTGTGTGTGTGTGTGTGTGTGTGTGAACATGATGACCAAGATATTTGTTGTATATCTTTTATACCTTTTATTTAGTTGACATGTGAAAGCATAGTAAAGTTTATGGGGGTTATAGAATCATTGGTCACTATATTACTATCTACCTACCTATTGGTCAATCTCTCTCTCTATGTGTGTATATATATATATATATATATATATATATATATATATATATTGCTTACAATTTGCTATATTTATAAGGGAAGTGTGCTCAATATCAGAGATAGAATGTTTTACACATATACACACATACATCAGACTAGTTGATCATTCATCTTATCTATGTTACTTTGTATCACAGTACTAAAGCCACTTTACATTCTATGATTTAAACAGCAGAGATCAGAAACAAAGAAATAGCCTCTGAAACCTGAGCATTGTTATAAAAGGCAAAAAACTAGTTTAAAATTATTAATAATAATAATGCTTTATCTAAGAAATTTGGGTGATACACATACTTGTGTGTTTATTGTTTTCTGAGGTTCTCATATTTTTTACTTTGAATTTATCATTTTCTCTTGTGAATTAAATGAGCACAGAGGTGGAGACATAACTACAGGAAGCAGGTGATTTGTATACAGGGATAATGGACAAGAGACAGGTAAAAATTAAGCCAGAAGCCAAATATTTAACTAAATAATCAGATTGTGTAATTGACAGTGAATACATACTTAAAAACCTGAAACATCAAAGAGAAATAAAAAAAGAAGCTGCTGACTACCTACCTACATACATACATGTCCATCACATTTGATAAAAAACAACAAACTTAATTATGTGTATCCATTGAGCACAAATTATCTGATAAGATATTCCAGAGATTGTATGTCAGCTGTGAAGGATTCTCAGTAGAGAAAGCAACAACAATTATAATGCAAAGAAACATATAAAAGGGATGGGTATTGTTGCTTATCTAAGTGTGTATATGGAGAGGGATAGGAACCCTTTATGGTTATGGCAATATCAGATTAAAACATCAGGGAGCAATCAAGCTATATTAAATAGTGCCCCCCCCCATTATCATTTGGGGTAAAAGATATTGTATAAAAAAAAAACAAACGTTATAACTAAAATTCATAAAGCACTTATGACTTTCCAACACTTTCACCCAGATACAAAAAAAAACAAAATTAAAAAATTATATATATATATATATATATATATATATGATAACAATACATGTTTTTATATATCAAGAACAATATTGGGAAAATTGTATGACAAAGTGGAAAAAAGTTTACTTGTCACATGTTTTGGCAGATGAAGTCCTGAAGGACGAAATGTATAACAAGTAAACTTTCCCCACTTTGTCATACATACATACACATACATACATATATATATATATGACAAAATGGCACAGTGGAGTAATGGGTAGCAGCTTGGCTTGAAGAATTGGAGAGCTGACTTTGAATACCAGCCAAGTTCATACATTCACTTATGCACTAATACCCTTGTGAAAGGTATGAATCTATCTCTTCTCCCCTCAGCTATAGGTAAATAGCAGGACAGACTGAGTCTTATAGCCCTGGGTGGTGAACAGTCTAGTTAAAGGACAACTCTGAGTTCAAAACCTGCAGAGGGTTGTTTGCATACCTTGTGACATACTGTGCAGCAGTTTTCTCTATTTGGCTCTTCCAAAAAGTTGTTGGTTCTGTATAAGCATTCACCACTATAATCAGATGATATGTGTGGCTTGTCTGGATGTTGCTTCTAAGAACTGAGCTGCTTGACCCTCATATGTTGAAAATGATGGGAGAGTCCAGTAGTATACATGATAAAAATATAGTTTCAAGGTATGCTATATTTATGGGATAGAGCATATGCAAATAAAAAAAATAGGCACAGAGGCAAAATGCTGACTTGCGATAGTCTGTTTCAAGCTTGAATGCCATTTTTAGGCCATGTGTGTTGTGTGGTGGCTTGAATATATATGCTGGTCAGTGAAAAATTATGGGTTGTGCATGTGTTAAGTCAGGTTCTTTGACACTACCCATAATGATCCCAGCAACCAGTTTATATAGTTGAGTCACCACACAAACCACATGGCCTGAAAATGCATTGGATTCCAAAGTCTCATCTAACCAATTTTACTCATAAGGCTTGAATCAACCTGATATGGTTTTCAGATACTTCCTAAGTGGGCCATACATTGAAATCATCTCTTAGGCTGATATTATCAATTCATGTCCTTTGATAAATTAACACTAATTTACATACAGAGCACACACACACACCCACATATATATATATATATATATATATGTGCACAGTAATGAGCTACAATGTCCATCTGGCTTGTAATATGTAGGTTCTCCATGTGCTAAAGACACCTCTTACTTGATCAAGCATGACGTCTTCGAACGTTTTTTCCTGTAAGATTTGGTTCCAAGATGTCTTTTAGCTGTAGTAAGTTATGTGGTGGAGGTTCTGCAAGTCAGTCCTATGAATGCTCAGTGGGGCTGAGATTGAGGGAGCTTGGTAGCAGGACAATAAAAGGAAGTTTACATGTTCCTGAAACTATCCCTGTCCAAACTCATGAAGTATAGCAGGGTGAATTTTTCCAACTTAAAGATACCACTGCCATCATAGAAAGCAATTATGTTCAGGTAGGTGGTATAAAACAAAGTACCTTTCCAATGAACAATAAGATCTAATATTTCCCAACAGAATGTTGATCAAGCCATAAGCATAACATTGAATTCCCCAGCTTTTAGTCTTCTAAGTTTATGATAATGAAACACACATATTTCTGCCATTTACTTCATCCAAGCGAAAACAAAACTCATTGCATCAGGTGACCTACTTCCATTGAAACAAGTTCAGTTGCAATATTCATGTGTCATTTTAAAAGACTTTTAATTATAGACATTGGTTAGAGTGTGTACTCTGACTGGTCTGTGGCTACACAGCTCTATATACAACAAGGACTGATGCGTCACTCCTTTTTTCACCATAATTAAAAGATATCTGCAATTTGTGCTACAGTAGTCCTTCTGCTGACTCATACTTAGTGGGAAAATTTCCATTAAATTCTCACAATTAATAAGTCTTGGCTACCCAATGCTTTGTCAGCAGTTGGTGATTTTACCAGACAAATGGCAAGTAAATCTATGAGATAGAGCAATAGTTGTATGGCTAACATATAAATTCAATTTAAAGACCATTCAGTATTGTATGGGACAGAAAACCTTGAAATGACATACAGACAATTTTACTGAAATACCTAAGGACAAAGTACTAAGAATTTCATCATAAAATTTTAATGGCTTACAATCAGAAAGAATCTATTCTTTAGACATTTACTTTTGATATTTTAAACAGATCGAAATCCTTTGTGTTCAGCTCAGCCTCTTAAAACAATTTTATAAATTTTTTTCCTTTGATTCATATTAGTTTCATAAAAGACAAAGAAACAAAATTCAGATTGAATCAATTCTGTAATATCTGCTGCACCTACTTAGCATAAAAATAATGGAAACTTTGGTATTTTTGAAAAGAATTTTTGTTTGGTTTTCATTTCACATAATACTAACTTTAAAGCAACTCTTGAAAACTGACCTTCTCCTTGTGAATAATTATTTTGCAGAATGATTAAAAAATAACTCTTTTGAACTCCAACAGAAATTCAAAATGATCTCCAGATATTTATGATCCGACAGATAAAGAGTGTGTTGATGGTCAATCAATGTTGGATAGTGCCTTTAAGTGTTTGTACGAGAACTGGTGTTTCAACATGATATAGCCCTAAGCCAAGATTTATTGTAAATACTTTTAAATTAAATATTTAGTGTCTCAAAGTTATTTAATTGCTGTAAATTTGATATTTAGAATGGAATTTTGTTCACTGATTCCAAACAGATAAAATTCTACATAGCATTAACTAAAATGGTTTGGAACTGATAAATTGAGATTTGTAACCAAATTGAATACCTATTTCTCCTTCTAAATTTGTTTTATAAATCTTATTCCATTTGTTGGGAAAGTATAACTTTTATCCTTAGAATCTTGTATGTGTGATCATTTATTTTTATGAGAGGCTCAGAGTACATAAGTGCATTAGTTTTATACTGCATTTGAGAGAGGCTAACAAGACATAGTGCAGAATGTAACTGGCTTTCAAATGATAGCCTTTTGAATGGCTTCAAAATGGCTTCTCTCTCAAGATGTTCAAGAGATCTTCCTTTCTAGGAATGAAGTACCTAATCAGTATGAGAATTACGATCTTTTTCTTCTGAGATAATGACAGTTTTATTAGGTTTCATACTGCATGCTGTCCACTCAGTAGTAGAATTCTGTTCCTCAAATTCAATGACAACACTTGCAGAACATTCAAGAATCTTATAGATGATTGTTGACATCTAAACATCTAACTCTGATATACAAGACTGAATACAATATTTGAGAGTGCTAAACTATGTCTGGAGTTGGGGGGGTAATCTCACAATTAGCAACAAAGCAAATGTTGTGTACATCTTGTTTAAAGGATAGGATGTTGTGAAGAGCCATGATTAGCCATGTCCTGAAGGGAAAGGTGGTTAAAAAGAAGACTAAATTCAAATATAATTGGTGTTAAAATACAACTAGTACTGTTCTATTTAATAAACCTTCAATGTAATATCCTAAGTCATAGAATTTTATCTAACTTGGTCTCATGTTTCCAAGCAGGTTTTGGTCAAGGACATCTGCTGAAAATGAAAAAATCTCCAGTTGTCTATATGAGTTTAAAATTAAAGTGAACTATTACATATTCTCCTGTGGAGAAATCTTTTCTAGCTTTGCCTAGAGGTATACTACTGAAGTAAATATTTTCTATAAATTCTCTATCAAAAGATACATATTTATTGATCAATTTTTTAAAGACACACACACACACACACACACACACATATATATGATAAATTTTAATTTTAAGATATACTATTTTTACAGCATATAAGTGCTGAATATCTGAGATAGTGCGTTTTTAAATAAAAGCATTATTGACAGAGTTCACCACTTATTTCATGCTTGAATGTAATCTTCAGGCCTAAAGCGTTCAAGTATGAAACAGACTGTCGCCATTCAGTGTTGAACTATGTCCACACTACTTATATAATCAATAAAAGTAAAAGTTGATGTTACCACCAGCATCCCAACTCCAGAGTTTTGTAGGCAGACCCATCTGTCTACTCGTCAGGGGTTATCAGCAATTGTCTGCTTATACTTCTTGACGTTTTTTTTTATATGCACTTATCATTGGTGCAAGTTTTCTTTTTCATAGTGCATGTGTGCATTCACACATGTGCTCGTCTGCATGTAGGGTGTCATGCTTATTCGTCCTTTTCGTCACTTTCTTCTTTCTCCACTTTATACTCACTCCTTAACCTTTTCTCTCCCTCTCTTTTTTTCTATCAATTGTTGCCATTTGGCTTCCATGGGGTTTAGAGAGACAGACAGATAGTGATGATAAAGCAAGATAACAGATACCCATTGTACAATTTTTGTTTTTATTTAGTTGACATGTGGTTGCACAGTAATACATTTGGAAATTAAAAAATTTTCCGCTACTACTGTAGACTTCTTTGGGGCTTTCTACTGAATGGGACTTTTTCTTTTTAAGTGGTTGAAAAATCAAATCCAGTGGATGTTAATGAACTCAGTGTGATAATCACCAATTCTTTGTTTGTGGCACATGATAAAAGAGTTTCTATTGCATCTGCCACATATTATATAAAATAAATAATTCTACTTCACCTCTATGCTTCTAATGTCTCTGTCTGAATTTTATTTACTAATTATTTTTTCTATCCTCTATAGGAGTAGATAGCTTTGCTTATCATCCAGTTCACACTCCTCCCCAGTCTTTTAAACAAGAATAGAAGTTTATCTCTTGTTCCTGGTTTAGAATTGGGCTTCCATTTCTTTCTAAAATCTTTTCAATCTTTTTCACTCCCAGGTGACCCTTGCATCTTAGTGGTATTATGGTCTTGCTTGATGTGAATTAATATATATATATATATATATTGATGATAGGTTTTTAATGTAGTGAGTCACTGGGACTCACAGATGCTAATTTTGAGTGGTTTCCCAGTAGGTCTCAACTAAAGTTTCTTAATAAATTATAGTGTTATTAAATGATGTTATTAGTCTGGCATGTTTCCACTTACTTGACTATCATGCCAACTGGAACAGACGCTACAAAATTAAGTATATCTTATCACAGTCAATCACAACAAAATATGTCTCCATTTGTTAGTTAAAACATTTACACTAAAAGTTAAAAAAAAGGTTTTATAATCTATTTAACAACAAAAATACAAAATATTAAAAAAAATATCTAAGTACTAATTACCATTATATATATATATATATATATATATATATATATATATATATATATATATATACCCAAAGTAAATAATAACGATAGTGAACAGTCAAAAATTACATAAACATTTATTACAAAAACCAAATGCACATCAACTACAAACAAGACGAATCTTCACTTAGAAATATTATAAAGAAATACACTACCCCAATTGACCCAAATAAAAAAAATCCAATTAATTACCTATTATAAAAAATTTAAGACAGCTAACCTTATCCTCAAAAATAACAAAACATCAGTTAACTCAAAATTACAAAGAACAAACATTATCTATGAGTTCTATTGCCCCTTAAGGAACTGTGTTCCTGATCAAACCGGACTCATAAATAATTACATCAGTTACACAACTCCATGCTTATCCAGACACCTTAAGTTACACCTATCTGACCACAGTTCCATTAGAACGCATTTAAACACGCACACTAATTTACTGGACTCCATTAGAAACATACTCGTAGAAAACACAAATATATTAACTGCATCCACCTGTAAAAAGAGATTTAAAATAATGGAGGCTTTAATAATAAAAAAGAAAAAGCCAACTCTTAACAAGGCCACAATATGCTAACCGTATTTGGAAATTAAAAACATCTCTATAACACGCTAAAACATACACATAATGCACACACTCAATTAAGCTGAAAAATTGAATCAACCTTGATAATAGCTAAAGGTATAGTTGAAAGTGCTCGGAACTATAAAACATTTGGACAGTTTTTATGCACTCTTTGTCCAGAAAAGAATGCTCTTGTTCGAACACAAGAAAAATTAAATAAAAAAGTTTAACCGTAGTACCTTGCCTGTCGTTTTTAATGAAATATATATATATATATATATATAGGCCCTATTTTCACATTAAATGTACTATGGAACTTTTAGCATCTGCTTAATTTTTATGTATGTTATAAGTATTTACTGCATCACTATATAAGTAATCTTGTTTTTAATAACTGGTTTGATTATATTAATTCTTGAGGCTTATTATACTTTTGTTATTATCAGACATGCATTTTTTCTTAATCTCTCTTTCAGCCAATTTTTTTTTATCATCATCATTATAAATTAGACAATGATTTGTCAAAATGGAATTTCCATTAAAATAAAAGAATTTTAAAATGAACATTTGATGAGTATTGGGCACATACTTTTCCACATTAAGCAAATACCAATGAATCCTTGTCACTTAAAATTTTGCTCAATGTCTAAATGAATTATTATTTCTTTGTTCTCCAATTCTATTGCATTTTTACAACATCATCTGAAGTTGCACTTTGGAGGAGGAAAGGAAAGAAAAATCAATTTATGTCAAGTATGACTGTTTCATTTTTTGAGGCAAATTAACAGCTGTTTAACCATGCCTGAGCATGAGATAATGAAATATACAAAATCTCAAGAAAGAGAACATGTAAAAAAAAAAAAAAAAAAAAAAAAATTTAAATTTTTTCTTTATTTTTTTTCATTAATGAAATACCCATCACACAATTTCAATTCTACTGAAGTATCAGCCAGGATTATTCATGTTATGGGAGAGTGTTTTCACAGAAATTCAAATCTGGGACATTAAAAGCAATTTCATGGTTCATTTGCTGTCCCTGTTATGCTTGTCACTCATATAGAAATAATACAATGTTGCCTATAGTTCTTGTAAACCAGTCCTCAAAAGTGAATAAAAAAAATTATTATAAAAAATATTCCAATCGTTTTCATTTTCTGCTTATTTATTTTTTTATAACCTTAATGAATTTTGTAATTTTGACTTATATTAATTACAAATAAAAGTTTTAAATGCTTCCATTAAAAAAAAAGAAGCAAGATAAAGAGAAACTATTTTTCATATATCCTAATAAATTACATCAATAAAATTCATTCACTGCAAAAAAAAAATTTTTTAAAATAGAAAAATGAAATAAAAAAGATCATAATTTAATAAAATAATATTAGGCCATTGAAAATATTTTGCCAGATTCTTTTCTTCTGCAAATATATTACTGTTATTGTTATTATTTAAGAGATGTTTTATGTTAATTAGAACCTTTCAGTTTGAGATATCTTCAAAGACAAGCTGACCAAGAGAAAATCAGAAGTGATTTTATCTTTGGCATGTTCTTGCTATTTAAAGAGCCCATCACCTTCCGCTCACTCCAATAGAATTATTTACACACTGACAATATTTAATCACTTAAAAGTCCTTTGTATAAATTATGTCTATAATGCGGCTATGGCCATCAAAAAATAAATTCAGGTCAGGTTTCTTGAAAGGCTATGCAAGTAACTTTTCTAACATTATACATCACTTTGCATATTTTAAAAGGTAAATGATTGAAAATAACTGAAACATAAAATGTATGACTAAGCAAAAGGAGCTTCTCTATAGTTACTAGATGAATAAAAGCTCAAAAGACTTATCTTCCGATTTCAAGTTTCAAAGATACATTAATCAGGGTGTGATAAATCTGCTTTTTTTATGTTTTATTTTTTATAGTAGTGTACATACTGTACAAAGCCTGGGGTGTCACTCGAGGTAGAGGTAATAAAATAAGAGACACAGTTTATGTGGATATGTGGGGAAGATAACGGTTAACTCTATACTTGAACAGGTTAAGATTGTAGTGATCAGGTAAGCAACTTCTTGGGAGTCAGTTCCACAAGGTAGTGGTTTATGAGAAGGAGCTGTTTGAGTGGAACTTACATCTCACCACGGTAATATGAAGGGAATGACAATGGTTTGCTACAATGTGCATTAAAAAGAAGAGTTCAATACAAGGTTAATTTAACATTAATTTATGTGGAAAAAATAATAGAAATTATTTTTACTCTCTATCTGCAATGGGTTTGAATGGATTCTGTGTTTTTAAATGGCTAAGTTGTCATGACTAAACACAAAAATGCCAATTTAAATTAAGCCACAGAACTGGTGTCATATGAGAGTGAAACTAATTAAAATTTAAGAAAGAAAGAATAGCAATTAAATTTTGAGCCAGGATTTATTTCTTAAAGCAGATTATCTTTCTTTTTGTGCTGACACTTTCAAGAAATTCTTTTATTACACTCAATAAATTTCAGGAATAACTCGGAAAAAAAAACAAACTTGTGTCCAGTTACATGTAAACAATTTGAAAATGTGTGCAATAAATACAGCCTCCAACTAAAAAACAAAAAAGAAAGTATTGCTGACAGCATGGTAAAGAGAAAAACAAAAGAAAAAGAGAAAGTGAAAGAAAAATAGAGAAAGAAAAAATAGCAAACTGCAGCATATTGTCATTAACAATAATCTCTTAATGCTGTCATCTTTTGTCATTTAATATGAAGTGTTGTTGTATAATTATCTTGTCTTATTAAATTTCTATCTATTTTCATGTAAACCATTTCAAGAGTTTTAATAATAATATTTTAAATTGTTAGATTGCAAGAAAAATTCCACATATATTTTGGATTAGTGTCTGCATATTTTTATTTATACTATTTTCATTGTTCAGACTGTTGTCCTCATCTTTATTATCATATTTTCAATGTTTTGGCCATTGTACACTCTGCTCTTCTTCAGCTGATATATGTTGGAATTTCAAACCAAACCCTTTATTTTGTCCACTGGAGTAGATTTCTTGTGCCATGCCTTATCTTGATATCTCAATTTCAGTTAATTTCCTTCGGTAAACTCAACTCTTCAAGTTTTTGTTCCCTCTGCTGTGGTCAGATAGTGAATTCACAACTCTTTGGGTTAAGTCACTAGATTCCTTGAAGGCTGGCACATACAACGGCTAAAATGCTGTGAATATGACAGTAAAGATGAGGGCAATAGTCTGTAAATAGTTACAATACTTCATCTCAAAAATACTGACAGGTCTTCATATTTTTGTTGCTTTTTTTTTTTAAATATATTTATCCCAAGGTCATTTTAACTACTTTATCATTATCATCATTATTTTAATTGTATATCTTTAAATGATCTTATATTCAGAGAATAAACATTTTCATTATTGCATTTTATTTTTTACTTGTATAACTGTATTGCTTTTTATCATGGCATATTTTGATTACCTGGAATTAAGATTACTTTAAGTTATCTGAGTTAATGAGATAAAATGATGACTGATCTTGAAAATGACTTACAGTCTATTTATTGTTAATTGGGAGAAAGAAGGCTTGTTAATTTTAATGCCTCGAAAACAAAACAAAACTGGTGTCTATTAGTTATCTGAGAGACCTCTTTCTGCTTTACATCAGCATAGCTGATACTAACATCCAGGAGAGTGACTTATGCCTTCATTGCTAGGTCAGTTGCTAAGAAAGTTGGTTCACTGTGCTAGAACATTTTCCTCTCCAGAATCTATCTTTCATATCTATAAGTCTACCATTCATCCATGCCTTGAATATTGCAGTCACATATGGTCCAGAGATCCTGCTTTATATCTTGAGATCCTTGGTTAAATCCAAAGAAGAATCAGCAATATTATTGGTCCAGATCTAACATCTTTGCTTCATTCACTTTTTCACTGCTGTAAAGTTGTTTCCCTGTGTCTTTTCTATAGATACTTTCATGGTAATTGTTCTGTTGATCTCTTCACTATGGTACCTAGACTTTATGAATTTAAGTGCAGTGATAGATAGGCAATGCAGTCTCATCAATTTACTATTGAATTGGCTAGATGTAACCATAAGTTCTATGCGAACAGTTACTCTTCGTGCACTACTTGATTATGGAACTCTCTTCTGGCTCCATGTTTACATGTTTTCAATCTTCAAAAATGTAAATGCAATGTCAATTGTTATATGTTTTCCTGATTACTCTTCTATTGTTGTCACTCCTTAATAATGTTTCTGTATTTTAATTCTTTCACACCCAGTTATCCCTTGTGTCTTAGCAGATTTACTGCCTTGCATGAGGCGAATTTAATTTAAAAATAAAAGAAAAGTATTTTCCTCAATCTACAAAGTGCAGCAGAAATATCTCCCACATACTGGTAAGACATTAATGGCAATGGTGTCTTCATCTTGCTAATGTCTTACAATTATGTGGGAGATATTTCTGCTACACACTGTATATATTTACCCTTTGATCACTTGGATATATAGAATAAAAATATTAGTTTGCCCCAAAGTTCTCTTTCTCTGAAATTCCTGCCATTTAATTTAAAAACTAAAGCATATATTGATCAAATACATTTCCAAAAGTCTGGAATAATTTAATCCCCCAAATCCCACTGAGAAATTCTAAACAGAAAATTAATCACCATAAACCAAAAACTAACATCTATAACTTTAAAGAACAAATTTGGTTCTAAATACCAAGAAAATGTAACTTTATTTTTTCTATATCTTTTGGCTTCCATATTTTAAAATTATATTCAGTTGGAGATGAATGAAAAAAATCTTCTTCTTTCTCTTAAAATTTTATATAAAGGAAATCAAACTTATAGCGGCTCATAGATATCTAATAAGAAAAATGGCTGCTTAACTGCTTACACCCCAATTTGGAAAAATGTTTCATTTGTTTTTAATATAGTAACTAAGAAACTGAGGCACCTTGAAGTACCTGAGTGGTGGCTAACACCTTTACCAGGCATATGTGTTGACAACTGGACTCATTTCAAGCTCAGAAGAGCATAAAAAGAATCAAGATTGATGTATAAACATGGTCTGTAGCTGGTTTTTGAATGTTATATTTTGGTTGTGTTTATTAGTCTGTATCTGGAAAAGACATTTTTGGTAAAAACATATATACACATCTATAGTGGGGAAGGGGTTAAAGAAAAAAACATTATTTCTATGGTAGAGTAGTGAAGAAGTTATTTGTACTTGGAAAGTTGGAGAAATCCCAAAATGAATAATACATTTGAAGTGTAAAACTGGCAGTGAAAAAGTGTTACAAACTGAACATTTCCTTTTTGATCAATTCTTTATGATGATATCTATTTTGTTTTTTCACAAAAATTAGGGCGATGCTACCTAGTTATAGTAATTTAAAGTTGTTTTATTTTTAAGATAAAATAGTTTCCACTATATTTTGAATAATTTTCTTTCACCTAGAAAACAAAGAAAAATCTAATTGTTAAAAATTGCAGGGTTTATATAACGATACAAGTAACAGTTGAAATTTTTGCACAATGGAAGAGCTTAAATACAACTCTTAGATTCAATCATGAAAAATATTTATTAGTCACAAAAAAGACAAAAACAAATAAAACAAAAATCAACTGTTTTTATTGAAATGATACTACTCTTGTTGATTTGACCAAACAATTGAGTGAAAATAAATTATATTTTTGGTCAAAGTTCTGGCATTTCGATGTATAAATTGCAAACATTTTGATTTTGGTACTGTGTGCTTCTGATTCTGAGGCCATGTGAGTTTCCTAAAATATGTTAACAGCTGAGTAATTAGCAAAAAAATAAAAATAAAAAAGAAGCTTAATCTATGCAGAAAATTAGGTTCTAAATTAATGACGTTTAGTTAAAAATCTCTCTACAGGTCAATCTGTACGCATTAATCATATCAGAGATCACAGAAGTCTGTATGCAGAATTATTTGGTGAATTAAAACACTTTCAGACTGAGTCATGTTGGAAAACAGAGAAAGAAAGGAAAATAATTCTCAAAATAAAGGCATAACGAAGGATCGTAATAATGTTCTACTTACTCAAACGACCAAAACTGGCTGAAATTCTTCTTTTGAGCTTTTTGATTCTGCTAATTTGCCCTTTATCTCGAGCTGTCAAGAAAAATTTTAAAATAATTAGAAAAAAGTTCAAACCAATCACAGCTGAAACAAATTAATTTATGACAGAAATAAAGTACAATAAATTATGCATTTTTTCTTCAAAATCGTTGCAAATACAAACACGTAAATTTCAGAAGTGTGAAATCTGAATAATGAACAAAGATAAAAAAAAAAAAATTAAAATTACTTGGAGCAAAACAAGAAAAATTAATCTCCATTCAACCAGATATAAGTGACCAATTGTGAAATTTGTTAAAAAACATTGTTTTTGTGAATGACCTCATAAAAGCTTACAATAAGGAGAAATTTATTATAACTGGACCTCTTAGCATTTTATTAATTTTATGTAAAGAAAAAAAAGGGAAACAATTATGGTTTGTGCTAAGGTCAATGGCTGATCTCTCTCAATAGGAATAATAGACAGACCTTATATGGAAAAAATGAAAAAGAACTTTACAAGGAAATTGGGATTCTTTTTCTTAAAATAAAAAGTTTGCAATCACGGAAGTTATTTTTCTGGAATTTACAGACAAGAACTTGACACTATTTTCAGCCTTTTCAGGTACTTATCCTGAGTATTTTGAACTTAACGTCTATGGTGATTATCTAAGCATAGCTAAGATGTGGCACAGAGCATGAGCCAGTGACAATTGATTGTTTTTTGTTTAATGGCATATCAACTCCTTATGGGTCATTTAATGCCGGAATTTAATTTTCTTGGAAGCTTTGAAGTAAATAAAAATACATGTTATTCTGCTTTCACAATCAAATACATGGTAGATGATACTCAGCTTTTGTGCATATACATGTTTGTGTAAACATAATTACTAGAGGCGGTGATATGTGTGTTTTATATTGTAGTTTTGTTGAAGTTATATTTTGGAATACAGTTTGATTTCTTTAAAAAAAAAAATGTAGTATATTATATGGGTCAATGTAACAAAAGAGTTCTTCCTTGTTTGTTGTTTGGATGATTTTGTTTAGCGATATATCAACCTAGATGGTTTATTTAATCCCGAAATATTTTGAACACAATTTTATGGCTTCAACTACAGATAAAATATATTGTTGGTCATTTTACTATAAAAATGTATTGTTTGTATTTTTAATATAAAAATGTATTGCTGGTATTTTTACTAAAAAAATGTATTGCTTTCATAGAATCTTGTTTTTGTTTGGAGATTCACTATTTTCCCATAGCTGGGACCCTAACAGGTGCTATCACACTGGGTCAGGGTGGACCTGGTAACAAAAGTAATTAAGAGGTCATTCTATGCTCCTCAAAACCTCCCATCTCCTGATCAGAAGCTTTGCTCCCAGACATAGTCCTAATTACTGTTGTTCACCATACCCAGGACTACAGTGAGGATTGAACTCATTACTCTGTTGTAATTAATCTAGCAAGACAAGCTTGTTAACTATTATACCAAGTGCTCAAACCTAATGACTATGGAGTAAGTGAGAAAAAAGAAAATGTAATACTTAAAATAAAAAAAAGAAAAGTTTATTTAATAAAGTTAAAGTCACTTCTGAGTTTATGTGTTTTTTTTAAATTTTTTATATAGACAAGTGGTTCCCAAAACATTTCTAGCTGTCCCCCACTTGGTTCCTTGGACACACCCTAGTGCCCTCTCTTATACCTATATGAAGTTAATTCTTTTTTGGTATTGAGTATACTGAAAATTAAAAATAATTAACCTAACACCAGATGAACTACCTGTGGCTATATTGCTACATCTGCAAGCCTAGAGCTTCAAACATAGACTGTCAAATCTGGCTGTCCTATAAGTGCATCCTATCCAGATAAACATCACAAAGATACAAAAGATTGGACTTTTAAACTCAGACAACAAAATAAAAAAAAATCAAGCATGAATTTCTGCATAACTTTTATATTAATGTTATCCTTTGTAAACCATATGTGTTCCTTAAGTGTAAGTGACTTTTGTGATATAGATTTTATATTAAAATAAAAAATAATTTAATTCTCAAATGTCACTCTGCTGTATCCCAATATTATGATTTTTACCTTTCCCAAGCCCAATTTTTCAATATTTATCCCCACCCACCTATTTTTAAACAAACCCCAAGAGTCCCTTTTGTCCTTTGAATTGTTGCTTAGAAAAAGACAATCTAGAATTATTTTAGATTTCTTGCATATATTTTTTTTTTTAATCTACTCATTAGTGAGGGTTATATATCTATATTGAGTGTCATAAGTTCAGCATCTGCGAGAGAGAAGCAAAACAAAAGGTTGTTTATTCAGAAGTGGCTTTGTTTTTTTATTTTCAAGTAGTATTGTTTTAACTTGCTTGTTCAAGTACAATTGTGATCTCTAAAAATATATACACTAACGCAGTGATACTAGATTTATTGGCGCCATGTATATTACTTTTTATTTGGACTTTGCAAAGTGGAAAGTTCTCTGTGGCTGAATGGTTAACATTCAGGCAGGTAAATGTAATTAATACTGTTTGATTAAAACAGAGCATTTACTCAAATAAGTTGTATCCATAAAAATAACATATAAACAGAAAATATATTAAAATATTTGTCAGATTTAAACCTTTTCATCTATTACTTTTCATGTTTACAATCCATTCTGAGGATCTAATCTCATATGAAATGTTCTTAACACACTATACATGAAGCAGAAACCTGTATATTAACAATAGATAATGCCATATTATGAGCCTCAATTTCCTATTGCAGTTTTTCTCCTCTGCCTCACTCCAAATAAGTGACAATCATCATCTAAAAAGACTGGAAATAGTACTTCAGAGCAAGTTGTTTTTATTTTTAAATTTGAATAACAAGGACAACTATATTTGATGACAGATAAAACCGCTCCTATTTCAGCATGGGAAATTTTTTTAAAAATCCATTTCACCCCAAGCAAAGTAATAAAGTTATTAAGACACAAGGGGTTACTGAGTGTGAGGGAATACGAGAAAAATAACAACATTATTAAGGAGAGAAAACAAATAAAGAACAGAAGATAATGATTGACACTGCATTTAAATTTTTGAAGATCAACCCTGATTGGAAAGCAAAAAGCCAGAAGAGAGTTCCATGAGCAAGGAGTATGAGAGAAGAAACTGTTAGCATAGAACTTACGGTTACATCTAGTAATTTCAACTGTAAATTGATGAGTCCTAGCTGTTAATCTAGTATTGCACTTAATTTCGTAAAGTCAAGGTACCAAAGAGAAAAGTACATCTCAACAATTTTCATGAAAATATCTGTAAAAAATGCACAGGGATGTTACCTTTTTAATACTGTTCAAAACCAGTTTCTCTTCAGGAAGGTTGCCTCTCAGAAGCATATTACTTCTTGGAGAAACTGGTCCTTTACAAAATATTTTTGTAGTCAGTTTCTTTTGGCTTGTAATAAAGTTCCCTAATCTGTTTCCTCTAACCTTCAAAGTAACATGTCAAACAATCCAACAACATATTTCCTGTTTGCTACCTACTCTATCCTACTCTAAGATCTATCTTTTTTAAATATACAACTTGTAAGGCTGCCATTTGGGGGGGGGGGTATTTTACATGCGAGACATGTCTCAATCCATTTTTGTCCCAGAGGTAAATCATTTTCTCTATTGTTACAATTTTACTTAAAGAATCAACATATTTCCAATATATCAATGACTTTTTTTTATTAATATAAATAAAATTATATATATTTATTCAGGTCCTTGCAAAATAATCCCAAAGGTAAAAATTTTAATTCTTTGGGTGACAAAAAAAACATCTTAATGAGGTCTTTGTCAAGAAACCATCAAAATTCTGGGAAGATGGAATCTTTAAGTTGAAAGAAAAATGGAGAAAGATTATGCAACAAATTGGTCCATATTTAGTTGAATATTTAATGGCATCATTTTGTTTTGTATTTTAATTATCCTTAAAAATTGGCATGAACTTTCTGAACAACCCAATAGGTTCACTGTAAATGTTCTGTTGTAGCACACAGACCCAGTGAAGCACTTGATAATAAATTCATCACAAGAGTGATCATATTAGATATCTCAAAGGCCTTTGACAAGGTATGGCATAGGTGGTTGCTACACAATCTGCCCATCTATGGAATATCTAGAAGAGTCCTTGAAATCATCAAATCCTTCCTTGGAGGTTGTCAATAGTCAGGCTTATGAAACCATGAGATCAATGCAGGTATCCCACAAGAATCACAACTTATCCTACAATCTTTCTGCTTTATATTATCCGCCTAAGAACATTATCAGATTGTTGGTAAATATCCATGCAGATGATACCAGTGGGTGCACCTCTAAAAATCTAGATGACAAAAGCCTGGCAGCTCTTTTCTCTAACCTAGCTCTAACAACTCAAGGTATTAAAGGCACAATTATTCTTTAGTAGGACTAGACAATCTAGGCTGGTTGCTATTAATTTCCCTATTTAAGAAAATAAAAACCAAGGATAGCAACTCAAATATGTGTACCCACTAAAAATAACATTTATGGTAAAAAGAAATAATGTTTAAAAAATCCATTAAAAAATATGTGTGTGTGTAAAAAACACTATTTTCTTCCAAATCTACATCAAATATAGAAAATTTACCAATCATCTGAGAGACCCTTTTCTGCTTTCCATTGGGATGGCTGATGCTAATCATCAGGAGAGTGACTCGTTGCACCTTCTCAGGCTAACATACTTAGCTGACATGAAGTGGAAAGACTGTATTGAATCCCTTGCTAGATCAGTTGCTAAGAAAGTTGTTTTACTGTGCTAGACCATTTTCTCTCCAGAATCTATCTTGCATATTTATAAGTCTACCATTCACCCATGCCTTGAATATTGTGGTCACATAGGGTCTGGAGATCCTGCTTTATATCTTGAGATCCTTGGTTAAATCCAAAGAAGAACCAGCAATATTATTGGTCCTGATCTGGTGCCTTGGCTTCAGTTACTTTCCCACCACAATAAGGTTGCTTCCGTGTGCCTTTTCTTTAAATACTTTCATGGTAATTATTCAGATGCTATGGTACCTTGACTTTTTGAATTTTAGTGCAGTACTAGACCAGCAACGTTTCATCAATTTACAGTTGAGTTGGCTAGATATAACTGTAAATTCTATGCTAACAGTTTCTTTTTTCACACTTCTACCTTGTGGAACTCCCTTCCGGCCCCATGCTTTCCAATCAACTTTAATCTTCAAAAGTGTAAATGCAATGTCAATCACTATATGCTGATTACTCTTCCTTTGTTTCTGCTCTTTAATAATGTTTCTATTTTTTAATTCTTTCACACCCAGTTACCCCTCATGTTTTAGTGGCTTTACTGCCTTGCTTGGTGTGAACTAACTTAAAAAAAAATTCACAATTTAAATAGAAGAATATTAATAATAAATAAAATTATAGCTGTCACAGGTTTGATTGTTTTATCTAAAAACACAACTAAATCCTTTTCTTGAACTTTTAGTTGTCAATGATCAGAATCCTGTATTATTTTTAATTGCGGTGATAGGACAAGCAAACTTGAATTAAATATTTTAATAGATGCTTTGTTTTATAGATGAATCCTCAATTCTGATTTATTATGATAAGTTTATTATTCAGATAAAAATAAATTAAAATTATATACATAAAGACACATTTCTAAAAATCTCCATGAATTGACAAAGAATCCCATTGGTATAATTTATTTTTCCAATTATTTTTCTAAGCAAAATTCACAAACATTAAGCAGACATATTTATTAAATGGGTCTATGCCTACATGTTGGTTGGCCTGTTCATGATAATGTATTGCTATATAATTATCAAGAGGCATTTAATTTTTATTATGTAATTGCTAAAAACATTAATAAATATATGTAATTTTTTGATTGCTTTATTTACATCCAGTCATGGGAGAAACATTTGATCATTAATATAATGGAAGGCAAAAAATAAATACATTGTGATAGTTATACAAAATGTTTAATTTTCCATGAATGATTCTGACTGAACAATATTTGTAGAAGTCTATAATAGATACAGAGCCATTGTGTGCATTTTATTCAAAGTAGTTTTTCTTAATGTTTTCCATGAGTTCTTTAAGTACATCAGCTGGTGTTTTGGCACTTGATGTCCTTGATGGGCCAAATGTACTGAAGTGCCTTCTAAACCTTAAGTTAGGGCGATGCTATAAGAGCAGATTAACGACCTTCAAGAGTCATTAACAACTTATTTGAAGAAAACAACCACCCTCAAGATGTGTATCTATAAAAGAGGAAGGCAATTTCTCAAAGAAAACATGCTTGCAGGCAATTAATATTCAATTAACAAAATCCTGCAACTCTTGTTTGCTAATTAAATATTGGTTATGCTTGTTAGAGTGGCCTACATCCTTTGATGACATCACAGATTTTATAAGTATACAAAGTAATTTAGTGTAGAAGCTATAAAGTAAGAAATATCCACAATTTAGATGTCTACTCTTTGACTTAAACTCAAATTTAAACATAAAAAGCTCTTTTAAGAGTGTAATGATGAATAAACTAATGAGTAATATCAGCAAAGAGTAAACTACAAAATTTCTGGATGATCCACCATTCACCCTTGATAGGTAACAAATACTGATAATTATGTAGCTTTCATTTACAAACAGACACACACACACACATATATATATAATCAATCACTTCTTTAGAAACTGCTTTGTTTATGTTAGGATGTGAAACTGATCAGATATGTATATTTTGAGAGTTAGGGAAAGATTTGTGATTAAAGACACTATTCAACTTTGCTTCATCATCAATGCACTTTGTGGCTGAGAAGTCTAAAGCATGTCAGATCTAACGACTGTTTCTCCTGCCCAGAGGGATGCAGGTTCGAATCCTGCCAGATTGATTGTCCACTTCAACAGTCAGTTGGCATTCATCAGGGCTGTTTGCTTTCCCCAACATTGTTCAATCTCTTTCTTGATAACATCATGCAAGAAACCCTTCAAGACTCTCAGTTCACTATATCCATAGGACGGAGAATCATTAACAACTTACGCTTTGCTGACAACATTGACTTGTTGGGTAGCAGGAAATCAGAATTGCAGGGTTTCACCAACAGATTGACAAACAGAGCAGGAGAGTATGGAATGGAAATGAGTACTGAGAAGAGTAAAGTCCTGGTCAACAACACATCCAACATCAGGGCCCAGATCTTCATGAACAGATAATAACTGGAAGAAGTGGACACCCTTAAATACATTGGCATTACCCTCACCAAAGATGGACATTCTACAACCGAGATCAAGACCAGACTGGCTAAGGCAACATTGGCAATGACAAAACTCAGTTGGATTTGAAAGAACAAAAACATCAGCTTTTCAATCAAGATGAAACTCTATAAGTCCCTGGTGCTGTCCATACTGCTCTATAGACGTGAAAGCTGGATTCTGATAGCAGAAAACACCAAGAGAGTCCAAACATTTGAAACAAAATGCTTCAGATGCCTTCTTGGGATCTACCCAGAGAGAACACAAGACAAATGACTTTGTATACGACCAAGTAACATAATTGGCAGACCCCCAGGAGGCCCTCTTGGCAACAGTAAAGAGGTGAAAGCTCTTGTGGCTTGAACATGTACACCACAATACTCTACCCAAGACAGTCCTTCAAGATACCTTGGAAGGGTGTAGACATAGGGGAAGGCAGTACATAAGCTAAATGGACAACATCAAAGAATAAACCGGGATGGGCACTCTGACATTGTTTTGTGCGGCAAAAAACAGACCTGGTTGGCAGAAGCTGGCTGCATCAGTGTTGCTCATGTCTCCTCCAGGATCAGCTCGGTCATGACAAAAGTGAAGCTGTGTGTGTGTGTGTGTGTGTGTGTGTGTGTGTGTGTGTGTGTGTGTGTGTGTGTGTGCGTGTAAAATGCGGTCTAGTGATTATACTAAGTTAAAGCTGCAAATTCCAAGTCCAGGTAACTGGGAAAGAGTCTCAATTTAAAATCATAATGAATCAGGCTCTTTAGAAAGCATTTTAGAATCAGGCTCTTCAAAAAGAATATTGGAATTATGGTTGTATGCTCATATTTCATGTAAACTTAGAAAGATCTAAAATTCCATCAGATGATAAAAAATGTCAAGCAGCCACTGATGTTTACAAATCAAAGAAGAATCCTTAATAATTCTCCGGCTTAAAGGATTTGATCTGATTATATAAAAAACAAACACAAAAATAGACTTACTTTATAATGCAATTTGTAATGTTGATAATCATTACGATTGCACTATTTTTCATTATTACACATGAAATGAGACAATTGCTACAGGAAGATAAGCATAAATAATATTTTAACTGCTACAATTAATTAAAAACACTGAAATTATGACATGATAGCCATTTGGTAGATGCACAATATTTACAGATAGGGTATTATTGTGTTTCTTATCTAAAGTTTGTATTTTGATGACAAAAGAATACAAATAATGCACATATTTTTCTTTAATAAGATTTTTCAGATATTCAGGCCAGGACATGAAAATAAATAAATGGAGCGTCTACTCAAATATGAGTATCCACTATAAATAATGTTTAAAATGATAAAAATCTCTCTCATATAAATATATATATATAATGATTGGCTCCAGTAAGTACCTGACTCTCCATGCTATCCTCTACCTTTATGAGAGCTAGATCAGGCTGAAAATGAAGTACTATTGCCATATTTGGGCAAGAGTTACTCTATCCTCACTTTCCAGTCTTCCAGTTGACAAGTGCCTCTGAGTCCTTTCTGGAAAATAATTATTTATCTGTGAGAAAGAGATATTGGAGGATGGAAAATAATTGATGGGCAGTGAGAGACTTGTCATATCTAATTAAAGATATGACAAGTCTCTCACTGCCCATCATGGAAAGTGCTTGGACAAACTACATTCCTTGGTTCTGCCAAGTCTAACCTTCATGGCTAGGGTCCGCCATGCCACTTACATAGTAACAAACCACCCACATTCCCTCCATATTCTATTGGCGGAAACCTAGGTAGGTTTGTCCGGCTCCTTAGGATTATTCTAGTCTCTCTCTCTCTCTCTCTCTATATATATATATATATATATATATATATAGATAGATAGATAGATAACAGGACTGTGCAAATATCAAGCTACAGTACATTTTCACACTAAAATCATCCCCAATGCGTTTTTGTAGTAAAATCATTTGCAATTGTAATGGTGATATTTTATACATTAGTATATTGACACACATCTAAATTCAGAGACCCACAACCAGCCTGTAAGCATTTTAATAAATAAATATATCTTGTTTACCAGTTGTAGTTTCAGTCATCTATAATCTTGTAAGCTGCCTATTGTTTACAAATGAGATTTAATCTGCCTAAGGGTATTGTAACAATTACACACACACACACGCAATATATATATATATATATATATATATATATATATATATATATATATATATATATTGCAAAGGTAATTGAGAGGAAGAGTGTAAAACAGACAAAAGCCTCAAAGGCATGTATAGAGAAATGAAGCAATATAAGACTGATACAGACTAACAAAGGGTTGACAAGCACATCTTCCAGTTTGTAAAATATAAACTAAAAGGAAAAGCTTCTTCTATGTGGCATGCCCCTTCAGGAAGTAGGCAATCATGGTTCTCCACAATTTCTTGTCCTTTGTAGTTCTTAACAAATTTTGTCTTTTTTTTGTCTCTCATAAAACTTGTTGCACCATCCAGTTACTCAAGCTCACTAAGTAGGTTACATCTGTCCCTCTTGCCTTCACTATGTCCTCTGAGTATCAAATTTTCTAAGCCCTCTTTCCTCATTATGTTCCCTATAAATTTCAAATATCTCTTCTTGTTATGTATAAGTGACCTTTGGCTTTCATTTTCTCTAAAACTTTGTAGTTGCTCACATGTTCAATCCATGGTATTCTCAGCAAACCATAGAACCATATTTTTGTTGCTTCAAGTTTCTTCTTCATTTGTGAGGAGAGTGTCCAGCATTTATTCTCGTGTAGGAGGACAGATATCACATAACAGTTCAGTACTCTTTTCTTTGTTTCTAACAAATTTTTTCTGTTTCTTAATACTCTGCTTAGCTTTTCAAATGCAACTTTGTTCTACTGTTTTGATAAAAGAATTATGTACTTATCATACAAGGAATAGCTGTTGCATTTAAAAGAATAAACATAAATTTTATGATCATATTTAGTTTATGTAGATAGATAAGTCTGTAGCCTAAAATGTATCAAACTCTCACTGTATTATGCTTGATCTGTGATTAATATTCACCGCTGAGAAAAGGGCATTGACAAGGAAAGAGATTATGTTGAAAATTAAATATTTGGGTTTTTTTTCATCATCAGACTACAGATGTTAATTTAGTGATGTCTATGAAACAAATTTGGTGAATGAATTTGTCATATTATAAAAGACTTATTTTGATAAAAAGAGTCGACCAATCTTGTCTACTAATGTCAACATATAAGTTTTAATTACAAACTAACATTCACAGTAATTACTTTGCTTTGACAACAATATTTCAGTGAATCAAACTTAGTGAAGAGGAGAACAATAGTTATGTTGTCATAATATTTAGGAACAATGTACAAGTTCTCTCCAGAAAGTATTCAACTCTTTCCTATTAATAAGGAAATAAAAGTAAAAATAGTCTACCTAGGATAATTGTGCCTTAGTCCCTTTCAAAGTTTCAGATATTACAGAGAGCCAAATCTGGAATGTAAGAGTGAGAGATGACAGACATTTATCCACTTCTGAGTGGTAGGATCTGAAACAAGGTCAGTTTAACCCTCCCTTTTTAATGCAATGAGGAATTTCCTACTGCAGGGTGGGAATCCCTAGGATCAGGACTCCCTCATAGTTTAGAGAAGAGAACAGATAATACACTTTGATCTCAGCCAAAAGTCTTGAGTGATGCTTTGCCAAAACTTCTTGCACAAGACATGAAGAATCTACTCATTTATGAATGCAACAGTAACAGAGCATATAAACTCACTCATTAATATCTTACTGCTAGTTGAATAACACCATAGGAGTGCGTTCTCTTCTGAACAAGTAATATCAAGATCTGCAAAACAAGATATGTTCAAAATGGCTGAATACATTCCGGACAGATTTCCCATACAGTTACTTTTTAGTTTTGTTTTGATTAAAATAAAACTTTGTTCAAGTTGGAATAGTTATGTACGTAACTATTAGAAGACTGAGTCATAAATAATTTCTGTTTTTGTTCTATCAACAATCCACTTTGTTCTTATCCCCTAAGAGTGTGTGGAATCCAAACACCCAGCTTACTGATTTTCCCTGTCTTTTGTAAGTGTTGGTATATGGTAGATTGTGATGTGTTTAAGATCTTTGCCAATTCCCAAGTATTTTCTTGTAGATTGCTTTCCACTAATGACTTTAGAGATTCTTCATCAATGTCTAATGAATACCCCTGTCTAGGTTCATCTTCTGATGATATTTTTTCCAGGATAGAATTTTGTAAACCAATTTTGTACTTGCCGGTGGTCAGTTATGGCTCTTTGATCATATATGCTACATATTTTTCTAGATGCCTTATAATGTGATTCCATTGCTTGAGCTCTCACAACATTACAGGACATAAATGCACTTTCAATTGAGTTAAAAAATTTATTCCTTAATCCACTGTGTACACTGCCACTGCTGTACAAAAACTAAAGTATGTTGGTCTACTCCAAATTTATTTTTATCTACCATGTAGAATTATTAGTTAGGATGATACATTCATCATTACAGACGGTTCACAAAAACGCAAATTACTTATGACTAAACTTAATAAAAGACAAGTGAATTGTTGTGCAAATGCCTAAGACAGCACCTTGGTCAATAATTACTGTTCCTTTCACACAGGAAATTAAGAAAATTACAAGCTTGAAAGATGTTATAATAAAAAGAACCTGTCAAGCTAGACATATTGTCTGCAGCTAAAGGTTCAGTGGTGTGAACATAGATTCTCTTGATAATTTACTATTCATCATTTTGAAACAGTTACCCAGATAGAATAAAATATAAACTTTGGAGATACTTTGGTAGATGTGAATTTAAGTAACTATTTCAAATTAAATAAAACAAACTTTGATCCTTATATATATACATGTATGTATGCATGTATGTATGTATATATGTATCTATCTATGTTTATGGATGCATGGCCAAGTGGTTAGAACATTTGCTTTCTGACTAAGAGACCTGGGTTTGAATCTCACAATAGGCGATTTGTCAGGAAGGAGAATTCCTAATGTTATCGGTCTGAAGGGAATATGATCCCAGCGTGTGGCACCTTTGGAAAGTGCCTGAAAACCATACCACGGGTTGACCCATGCCTTGTGAGTAAAATTGGGTAGACAGAACACTTGGGGCCGTTGATAGCTGTGCTAGCACAAAGTTACAAGTCATCGTAACCGAGGGTTTGAGTGTGCTGGTGTTGTTCAGATTGTTGATTATTCTAGATAACACACTTTTTCCCAGAAACTGTAACTAAGGTCTGCTCAGCGTAGTTGCAGTATAAACCACAGGTTTGGCTCTGTGGGTGTTGAACAAACACAAAAGTGCCTGAGTGAGAGTCTGCAATAGGGATTGGTTAGCCACCCTATAGACGGGTATCCTTGAATATGAGTGGCCATCTATGCTTGTGTGTATATATAAAAAAAGTAATTTCATTTATTTCTGAATATGTCCTGAAAGTTTCATTAAAATTCAACAATTACTTGATTTTTGCAAGAATTTCCAAATCAATGTGTTTTTCACCAGAAAAAAAGTGCCAAAAAAATAATCGTAATTATTATATCAACTGCTGATGGAAACAAAAGATTTTTAACCGAAATTTTGAACATGCTACAAAGGATTAAAAAATTTCAAAAAATAATAAAAAATATTTTGGTCTTTCCTCTTAATAATATCAAACATTTTGATGACAAAACTTTGTTTTTATTGTGTTTGGGCCCTTTTTTCATCATGCTATGCTCTTTTTCCGTGAGGTATCTAATATTTTATATATATATATATATATATATATATATATATATATCATTAATCTTATATATAAAGTACAGTGTATCTGTGTGTTTATGCATGTATGTGTGTGTGTGTGTCCAAGCAATACCTCTGCTCCCACTGGACCAATTTCAATGATTCATAGCTCATTCAAAAGCTCTAGAAAAGCTAGATGCAGGAAATGATTTTTGTTGAGCTCAGATTCAGGGTTGCCAGATGATGCAAGGCTAAAAAAATATATATTAATATATTATAATAGCCATTATCGTTGCTTTCATGGTTCAAGAGGAGTAACTCTTATTTTTCTTTTGTATCCAAAATTGCAGCTAGCTAAAATTTTAAGCTAGCTTAAAAGCCACCCTATCAGGCGGCATTTAAACTAGCTCCTATAGAGGACTCTTGGTTTGGCCATCATCACAATCGCTAGAAAAAGTAGATGCGATTGGCATTAATAAACTATAGAAGAACTCAAAATTGATTGCTGCATTTAAATATTGAATTAATGTTTAAGCTTACCTTTTAAAAGTTTAACAATAATTCTTTTGCTGCCACTTAATTTAAAGACGATTTGATGTACGTAGATCCCCTGAGTGCACTCTGCCCAAAGACAGAGATACAACTGAGAGATGATAAGTAGACATGAAATTACTCAAAAAAAAAATACATGGTAATTACTCTGTCCCCCCACTAGGACGAGATGTGACACAAGATCTATTTTTAGGTGGGGACCCAAGCATATACGCCCGGGACAGGAATAAAAATTCCCCTCAGCCCCCACAACCATCGGTTGTGTTGGCCTCGGTGCGAGCACCAATCTCTCCCTCTGGTGCAATGGGAGGGCACAGCCTCAGGCAGCTGTTCACCAGGGCTGGCACCTCTCAGTATTATTTTCTCAGTTGCCCCTCTGTCCTTTGACAGAGAAGCCCTGAGCACACTGTCCAAAGACAGAGACGCAACTGAGAGATGATAAGTAGATGTGTAACTACTCAAAAAGAGTAAGTTACAAACGGTATTTACTCTGTCCCCCCACTAGGATGAGATGTAACACAAGGTCTATTTTTAGGTGGGGGCCCGAACACGTATGCCCGGGACAGGAACAAAAATTCCACTCATCCTCCACACTGATTCCTCCCTCTGGTGCAATGGGAGGGCGCGGCCTTGGGTAGCTGTTCTCCATGGCTGGGCACCTCTTCAATATTATTTTCCTCAGTTGCCCCTCTGTTCTTTGACAGAAAAGCCCCTGAGCACATTCTGTCCAAGGACAGAGATGCAAATGAGAGATTATAAGTGATGCGTTAGAAACTCCTGTAAGGAGGAATTTTCACACTAGTTACACACTAAAAGCTTAATCGCTGTATTATATTTTATCTACTTCTAGGCAATATCACTCTTCAGGTTTAACTAATTTGCATATTGATTTTAAAAACGTTTATTTCATTAATTAACTGTCTTTCTTTACTGTTCTTTTATTCGAGGATTGTTTTGAATTTTTATAACAAAAATAGTTGTTTTGGAATATTTTCTTATATAGTGCAGAAAAGTGATTGAAATTTGCATTTTACTTGGCCTTCAACAAGTTGGCATCTATTTGTAAAACTTTCCTTAACTATAACAAGCTAACTTATGAATGAAATGTTCATTTAAAATTTTTGTTTCAAAGATTTGAAGTAGTGAATATATTTTACTTTGCGAAGTGATAGTGAGCAGGCAAAGCCTGCTAGTAAACAATAAAATCCAAAATCACCTCATATGGGGAAAGTCTATTTCAGCAGATGAAGATGTCAGTCATATGTCTTATCAACCCCGGTGTGGACTGAGGTGATTTTGCATTTTATTGTTTATTAATTATTTGGTCTGTAATAATAAATACATTGAGCCCTTTTTTGTGGATCAGTTTTAATATTTTATATTACTAAGATTCACTTGGATTATATACCAACTGATTTCTTAACTTTACTATATATATATATATATATATATATATATATATATATATATATATATATATATATATATATATCTGTCTGTCTGTTTGTACTTTAAATAAGAGAAATTATACATGTTTAAAAAAGTGAGACATGATTTTTATTAGAAATTTTATAATGACAAAAAAGAAAAAAAAGCCATTTTTCGATTAAATTTTGCTCTCATCAAAATATCCTCCTTTAGCCTTGATTACTGCAGCACAAATTTTTGGCATTCATTGCAAAAGTTTCACAAAGTATAAGTCTGATAATTGTTATTTCAATAACTCTAAGAGCTCATTTTTATTTTGTTTTTCATGCTTCTGTCAAGAGCATCTGTAATCTTTGGAGGTTGAATATTTTTGTTCTGATTTAAAATATGAACTAATAATTATGATCTCAGGATGTATTATTATTGTATAATTTATGAATTATATGACTTGACATTTGACCTTTTTCTTTCATTTATATTTCCAGCTAGTTCTGGTGATTTCAGATGTCGAAAGTTACTGGATATGTTTGATCTGTCAATCTTAGTATAACCATATTTCTAAGATTTCAAACTTTGTCAGGTCACCTTTCAACCATCATCTTCCCCACTTTTTGATTTTAACTAATTTGACCTTATATATGAAAATATTTTTATATTCAAAGCTTAATAATTTAAAAGCCATTAAGATAATTTATATAATTTCTCTGTCAGTCACTGAAAGGTTTTAAATTACAATCTTTCATTTTCTTTTGCCAAGGGTAACATGCTAAAAATTATTTGTTATATATCACATTCTGAATTAACATTTGACAGGAATTAATTGGAAATTATGTAATCTACTGTCATATTGTAAGCATGAAATAATTATTGTTCATTATATAAGTTATAAGTATGAATACATCTGTTCTCTTCCCAGCTATGGACTAATAACGGGACAGACAAGGCCCTCTAGCATTGGTTGGCAACCAGTCTAAAAGGAGGACAACTTTGAATTCAAAACCAGTTGAGTGTAGGACTAACAACTCCATCCTGTAAAAAACCTAGTTGGTATGGAAACCAGAGCAGCAACATCTAGCATGATGAGGCAGTAACCTTATATTCCACAGGAGAGTCTACAGGGTGAAAGAAAATAAGTTAGAACTCCCAACTTTATAATTTTTCATTCTTGTTGATAATTGTTATTACTTAAAAAATAACATGGCTGCCATTTGGAGCTTCCCCATGACTAAGATAATTGTATATTTACTATCATGTTAAGCACTGACAACACCCTCAGTAAACCTAGCATAAAGATAAACATCATGTGGGAGCCTCTGATTGAGAAAGGACACTGCTTGAATGAAGGCATTCAGACAAATCCAACATCTCAAATATAACAACCAAGATGAAACTGGTCTGAATAGCAAGGCATATGTTTCTATAGCATACATCCTTTGGACTTATTTATAAATAAAAACTAATGTTGCACATTGACACTGACTGCATTAATAAAACATAACACTTTCAAAACAATTTATGATCAATATTTTTAACAAGGAAAGATATAAACTGAAACTTACATAATCTATTGTTCATATAAATATATCCAGAACATTTTATCAACGTTTTTGCACTCTCGATAGAGTTCAAAAACATCTCTGCATCCTTGTGGGTGACAAATTATTTTCCACCCTACAATCTCTTTCTCACAGATTAGACATTGCAAGCCTCTTGCTGCTCTATTGCCAGTTCCATAGAAAGTGTTCAGATGAACTACACTCCTTAGTTCCACTATTCTTAAACTTCTTCATGATCAAGACCTGCCATGTCACACACATTGTAGCAAAACACCCTCATTCCCTTCCTATTCCTTTGGTGAGATGTAAGTTCCACTAAAGAGGCTCTTTCCCACAAACCACTGCCTTGTGGGACCAACTCCCAAGATGTTGCTCCCTGATCACTACACTCTTAATCTGTTCAAGTCTAGGGTTAACTGTTATCTTTCCCACATATCTACACAAGCTGTGTCTCTACCTTGAGTGGCCCTTGTGCTTTGTATAGGGTAAACATCATTGTAAAAAATATTTGGCATATTAGCACCCTGATCTCTTCTACTTATTAATGAGATATCTCATTAGTATGGTAACATAAACACTGCTCATTGGCATCAAGTAATGCCTCCTGTAGCCAAAACAATAGAATATCCCATTACAAGACTCTAAAAGCAATAAATAGTAATAATGTCTTTTATATTATTGAATAGATTATGTTTGTAAAATTAATGAAATATTAAATTATTCATAATTTTAACAATTTTTGTTATTGGTCACCCTGCCATAGAACAGTAAGTAGCAAGTTAATTTCAGAGTCTATTATGACAGTGAATTTGTGGCCATGTACCAGACAAAGTTAAATTTAAACAAGGACAGCTCATCATAGAGCAGTAGTAAATTTCTACTATAGTGATTTCAATCCTCATTGGGTTTTCTACATTTATAACCTTGTACCAGCATAAGCTAAGCATAGTAAATTCTTGAAAAATGCCTTACTGTAGTGGCAAGGCTTAGCAGGCAAATTTGACTGACACAAGGTCAACATCCAAAAATTGTGATTGCAATAAACAGTGTTACCAGATTCGGTTACAATGAGGGAACTGGGTTACATTTCAAGTGTTAGGCCCATTTTGCAGACATATGTGTTATTCAAGTAACAATAAGTTTTGGGCAGGGGCTTATGGATACTTTGCAGTCACACTGTGGTGTCGAAGAAAAGTAAATGGTCATTTATTTTTTATTATAAATAATTCTACTGAACATTGACTTTTGAGGCTTATTTGTTCTAAAATTGTGTATTTTTCTAATATTTTTATTAATTTTGTTTTTAAATTGCCATTTTCAAAAATAATAATTATATTAATTAAGGAGGTTGACTTAGAAAACATTATATTAAAATGTTTTTAAAATGTAATGATATTTAAAATAGGATTATTTGTAAAATTTTAAAAAATTAATTAAAAAATTTCTTATTTAATAAGTTTTTAAAGATTTAAATTTTTTTTCCATGAGGCACTGTTGTGCTTTGGCCACTTGATTTTAAAATTATACAATTTTGCTGTTCAAATTTTACTAGTATTGCTAATCTGACACTAACTAAGCAATTAAAAGAAATGATTATTTAATCAATAGTATTAAAGCATATACTACCATACTGTATGTCAAGGGTTTAAAGTCACATCACATTGAAACACTGGTACCTGTATGATCACCAAAGTTAAACAATGTCAAGCCTGACCAGTACCTAGATAGGTGACTGCTTGGGAGTATCAGGTGCTGTAAGCTTGGATGTGCAGGTGGCATAATGTATAATGGCTCAGAATTGTTAATCAGAGAGCCGAGTTCCAATTCTCATCGAGTTTGTTATATTCACCTATGCACAAATTATGAAGGAGCAGGAACAATAGAAGAGTAATCACGAAGACAGTAGACAATGATTGACATTTAAATTAAATTAAATTTTTGAAGATCAATGTTGGCTGGAAAGCATGGAGCCAGAAGAGAATTCCACAAGTGAGAAGTGTGAGTAAAGAAAGTGTTAGCATAGATTACTGTTAAATCTAGCCAACTCAACTTTAAATTGATGAGACCTTGTTGCCAATCTAGTACTGTGCTTAAATTCATAAAGTCTTGGGTACCATAGCGAAGAATTCATCTGAACAATTACCATGAAAGTAATCATAGAAAAGGCTCAGGGAAGCAACTTTACAGTAGTGGGTAAAGTGACTAAAGCCAAGACACCAGGTCAGGACCAATAATACTGCAGATTTTCCTTTGGATTTCATTAAGAATCTCTAAATATACAATAAAGTCTTCCAAATCCTACAAATTATATGCAATACCTCAATGGTTGACTTAAAATTTCAACTATTTCCAAGATATTAAAGGTTGCAATTTTCATTTTATGGAATAGCAACTATAAAAAGCAAGTATAAATTGTACACTTAAAAGTCCAGTGCTAAATTTTAAGTTGGCTTTCTTCTTGTTAGTAGTTCAAGTTAGCCCAGCTTATTTTAATAGTAGTTAAAAGTAGTGAATTTCAAAATTTAGTTATGTTGGGATTTCAAAAGAGCCCAATTTGACAAACCTGGCAGTAAGCATGTTAATAGTCCTTGTAATCTGAACACTGGCTTATTGGCCTCAGTTGATATGAAAATCAATGACATGATATAAGACACAATAGCTTGTTTACAACTGTAATTCAAATCCTCTAATGACAATCTGGCTGAATCAGTTTTCAAAAATATTTTTCTTTAAAAAAAAAATCTGAGACAGTATAAATCTAGTAAACATCCAGTGAGATTTATTATAGCAATGAGAAAGTATGTAAAAAAAAGTAAGAAAAAAAATTACAATCAAAATTGACAAATATTCAATATCGTTTAATATTCATAATACATAAGCAATAATAGTTAATTAAGAATTGTTTTTAAGTATTTTAATATTTATTTCATTTATTCTCATTTTTGAGAGTGGGCATTAATGCATTATAAGTGGAAATGCATAATTAATGTTAGATTTTTATTTTTATTTTGATAATTATTAGCAGATTTTACAGTGTGTTAATATGTGAATAAAAAGTAATGTCTGAGTAATACTGCAGACTGCACAGATATTACACTGATTCTAGGTAGAGCAACAGAAGTATGGATACACTGATCACAGAAAAAAATCACTACTGCATACTTAAAAATTGTCATTTTTGATGGGCACTATGCTAGTATTAATATAAATTTGCTATTAATTTTAAGTCTATATGAGATACTGTAATATTTAATATTTTTAACATTATTTAAAATCACAGGCAATTTCATATTAATTTAATATTAATAATTTCATGCCTTATTTTTTTAAAATGTTTTAACCTAATCAAATCAATAAAGCTACTAAGATGTAAGGGGGTGAGTGAGTATGAAAGAATATGAGAAAAAGGAAAGATTATTGAGGATCAAGGACAATAAAAGAACAGGAATAAAGAAGATGGAAGATAACGATTGACACTGCATTTAAATTTTTGAAGATCAAAGTTGACTGGAAAGCAAGAAGCCGGAAGTGAGTTCCAGAAGTGTGAGAGAAGAAACTGTTAGCATAGAATTTTCGGTTACATTTAGCCAACTCAATTGCAAACTGATGAGATCATTGGCAACTAGGAGTCCAGGAAAAGGATTTAGTTGGGTTTTTAGATAACACAATCAAGTCTGTGACAGCATGTCCTGGGTATGACGATAAACTACATCCGCATCTTGGGTAAGACAATAAACTACGTCCAACAGCAAGGCCTCTGATCAGGAAGTTTTGAGGAGCATGGAACCACCTCTTAATTGCTGGAGTTTTCAGGTTCATCCTGACACAGGGTGGCAGCACCTGTTAGGGTTCCAACTATGTGTAAATATTTAACCCCCCATACATGGGCCAAAAGACTATGAAAGTGTAAAAATAGCTTTTAATACCAGGAATACGTTGTAAAAAATTATTATCAGCAATACATTTTTGAAAAAAAAAAAAAAAATTACCAGCAATAAAAATTTTGTCGGCATTAAATAACCCATTGAGGTTGATATGCCATAAACCAAAACAAACCTGTGATAGGTCTTTTTTATTCATCTATTATTAATATCCTATTTTTCTATAGTAAATTTTTTTAAACAAGTTCACTCCCAAGCAAGGTAATAAAGTCACTAAGACACAAGGGATTACTGGGGGGGGGGGGGTGAAAGAATTAGAAAATAGAAACATTACTAAGAAAGGGTAGTTAGGAGGACAGCAGATAGCGATTGACATTGCATTTGAATATTTGAAGATTAAAGATGACTGGAAATCATGGAGCCAGAAAAGAGTTCCACAAGTGAGAAGTGTGAGAGAAGAAACTGTTAGCATAGAACTTACAGTTACATATAACTATTTCAACTGTAAGATAATTATATACTATCTATAATGCATGCATATATATCAATATCTACAAATTGTTTGACTTATAAAAAAAGACATCTCTTTAGCATTTTTAAGATTTATATGACAAATATAACAGTATTCAATTAGCATTGCTAGTGATGAAAATACTGCATTGTAAATTTTGGCTGCTTTTAAAATGTAATTCTGTTGAGTTTTTAAAAGTTGAGTGTAAAAGAAAGAAAAAAAAGAGCATATGTTGTTTTCTTTTTTCCGTGCTTAATGCTTTTGATTTCAATGTATAATGATAATTTCCTGCATGATAAAGTAATTTTTTCTAGTATGTCTAAATGAATCTATTTTTTTTTTTTTAGTTCCAAACCAGTGTCACTTCTGCAGTTTATATTGTCATGTGAGCTCTCAAAATAGCTACAATGTAACAATGTTGAATGGAGTCTTTCAGTGTCACAAAATTTTACCATTCTAGAGTACTTGTTCTGAAACTTATTGGCAGAGACCCTAGCTATATGAAGTGAAGCAGTTGTCTCAGAGGGTGGGAGGAGAAGAAGAGTGTTACCTGACTCTTTATCCAAACTTAAATGCTGTCCTTCCTTTTCCTTACATAACCACAATAATTTTTCAGTGGCTTTGCAATGGACCCCCCACTCCCAACCAACCTGTCCCAGGCAGCCTCTTACTTGCACACTAATCACAATATATTCTGCCCTATTCTACCAACATGCTACAGGCTCCAGTAGCAGTTAACACTTAAGGGATTTTGGGGTCCTATTCTGAAAATTCAGCTGTGAGACAAGAGAGTATCAAATTTTACTGACACCACACAGGGAATTTATAGGGTAAAAAACAAAATTCAGAATAGAGTGGAGATGGTTTCAAGATGGAACAAGTGCCAGACACTTAATGGAGAATACATAAATTTGGATGATTTAAAGGTTTCTTTGTAGACTATGTTAATTTTGTTCAATTAGCATATAAGGTATATATTTCACAGGAATCATATATGTGTGTGTGTGTATATATATATATATATATACACACACATACATACATACACACAAAGTAATATTCATATGTACCCATATATGCATATAGAGGAGAAGTGCATACATTCTGAATTAAATCTGCTTGTCTAGCATGTAAGTGACATGCTCTCAATTTTAGCCAATCAGAACATTATCTGTAGGTGTGCCCAGAACAGCAGAGTTGCCAACCGACCAATCAGATTGAAAACAGGTTAGGCTTATATCACCATTGTACTAATTATATTTCTTTTCCCCCATTATTTTCTTGTTTCATATCTAATTCTAGATGATTCTATGTTTTTAAATTATATTTTTGTTTTAATGCAAAAACTACACTTTTTATCTTTTTAAAGAACATATACAATATTCTTTACAGAATAGCTTGAGGAATGATACTGGTAATGTTTTTAAATATGGGTTGTCAGAAAACACAGATTATCAACAAAAAATGTAGTAAAACTGATTTTGAAATAATATTGCATCATTCAAAATAGTTTTCTGTGTGCACAAATTCAAATAAAAAGGTTTATTAAAGCAAAAACCTTTTGTCTTTGAAATCAGAATTTCATCCTAGAGTGAAAAAATAAATACTCCAAGAGATTTCAAGTCATTTAGACCTGACATAACCTTAAAGCTTTTAAATGCCGACCATATAGCAAAGGGGAATAGAAAGAGTTGCTAAAAATCACTAACACAATTATATATTTATTGAAGCAAATTAGTGTGAGGTAACTTACTGAGTTGACTGTTTAAGGAAGATTAAAAATTTATTGATGCTTATTAAAAACAATACCAGATATATTTTTTACATACTAATTATTCTTTATTGATTCATTTTTATGGCTTATCAAATCTTTGCAGGTTATTTAAAGCCAAAAATATATTTAGATTGTGAGAATTTTCTTTTTTTTGGGGGGGGGGGATAATGATTTTTAGTAATTTATTTCTTAGTAATTAAACCATAGCTGGGGATAAGAGTATTTCCCAAGAATATTTGCCTGTAAGTGAAAATAACAAATCCAACAGTAATTGGAACTTGGCTCTCTGATTAACAATTCTGAGCCATTATCTATTACACCACCTGCATATCCAAGCTCACAGCACCCAATATTCCCAAGTTATCACTCATTTCTTTGCTGACCAGGCTTTGTGTTGCTAAACTTTGGTAACTGTAAGGGACCCAGTATTTCAATGTGATATGGTCATAAGAAAGTAAACTTGGAGGAATGTGTCAACAACAACATCAAGTAATTAAAAGAAGACATGGCTCTATCTAGAGTCGTCTAGAGCAGCACAGCGAAGCCGGCTTCCAAAATATCCAACCCTTGTAGCAATGAAAGACGATGAACTAGATGGTGAATGAGTAAGTGAACAACAAAATAGGTCAAATAATTTAGACAAAAATTTGACTTTCAACAGTGCTTTCAGAATACAAACATGATTTTTATATTCTTATACCTTTACTCAGTGCAAAAGTTTTGCTTGACAAAAAACCCACACTTTAAATAGAAGAGACATCAGAAATGATTTGTTTTGAAATTAGGAAAATTACCAAGCTATGTAAACTACATAACTGGCGCCAAAGAAACATTATTACATTTGCATTTATGATGGAGGAGAAACTCTATAGTAATAAAGATACTAATTACTTTTTTTTTTCCTGTTATGTAACTGAAGTTCAGTAGAAACAGATGAAGACACTATAGGGTTGTGTTGCATGCTTAAATTTTATTATGCATACATTTGCATGTATTTTGTTGCAATTGAAATGTCAAAATAATCTGTTACTGCTGATATCCCTAGTCATTTCCAAATAAAATTTTGGATTGAAATGAATATATAAGCTCGTATTTTGTCAACAAAATTGTAGCCTTTTTAAGCTTAATTTTCTATCACTGTCTTCTACACTTGTTATCAGGTTTCAAGGTCTGTCTCTTGACTTAAATGATTGCACTGGAAGTGAAATAATGTCTTTTCAGACAGTCTGTTTTGTTCACACCCACGTGCCTGTAAGTCTCTATATTTAAGATTTTTTTTTCAGGAAGTTGATACTGGAGTGGGACATTTTAAGGAGTGACTGGCCATTGGAAGAGGAGTGCTAAACCAAGGAGATTTATTACAAAATATGTACACACAAACTTGAGAACTCTACAGCACCTTTCTTAATGTTTTTTTTTTATCTATGTTTTTTCACTGTTTCCTAGACAAGAAAGAAAAAAATGTACTACCCAAATGTAATAAAATGTTTTAAAGCCTTCCTTACAATATGTGAATAAAATTGACATAAAAAGAAGAAAAAAGGCCTTAAATGTATTAAACCATAATTGTTCCTACTGCAACACTTCTATTCTTATGACACCATTTAAAAGGACAGAAAAAAGATGTTTATATTTGGAAAGCAAAAAGATATATCCTGTGTGTGTGTGGGTATATATATATATATATATATATATATATATATATACGGTGTAACCCTGATATAAGAGAAACCCGGATATAAGAGAGATTTTCTCTGTTCCCAAATTAGAGCCTGTGTTAATGTTTACAAAATAGACAAAACCCGGATATAAGAGAAACCCGGATATAAGATACTTCTTCTCCGGTCCCGACAACTCTCTTATATCCGGGTTACACGGTATATGATTATTGTATTACACTGTATATGAATATGAAAATGCACCATTATTTTCTAAATGCAAATTAATACAATGGTAAAATTGAAGTGAAAAAAATGACAAATAACCACAACATTCTACATGTGTGCCTGTGCACACAGGCACACATACACGATGAAAAAAAAAAACTTGCACCAATGAAAAGTGCATATAAAAAAGAAAAATTGAGAAATATAAACAGTCAATTGTTGATACCCCCTGATGAGTGGATGGAGTGATACCCAGAGGGTCTGTCTATGAAACTCTGGAGTTGGGATGCTGAAGGTAACATCAATTAGCTAAGTGACAACCCTTTTATTTGTATTAATTCTATATGAAAAGAAAGATGAAGTCTCTGATTGTTTCTAATTTGATGTATTTACATTATATAATCTGAAAATCTCAAATATTATTAATTCAATAATAGGCTTGAACATTCATGGGTAAATCAATCAATATCATTGATAACAACTTCTGAAATCTATAATCATGATGAAAATGATTTTATGATAATTAGTCTATGACAAACTTTAAATACAAATAATTTAAACAGCTGTAATGTATATTAAAATTAGTAACTTCATCAGCTTTTGTGAAAAGAAATAAAAAATTAAGATGAAGATATTATTAATAAAAAATAGTTGTGAAAAATATTTAATTTAAGCTTTAAACTCAGACAACTTAATATATTGCTGTTATAAAATCTATTTATCTTTTGCTTTTTTTTCATAAAAAATGGATAGATAATTGATTAGTTCTGCTAATTTCAGACATTGGTTTTTATACTGGCTCATTAGCAAAGAAAAAAAATGAAGGGAAATCATTTCAAAAACAAGATTCAATAATGAAAATGGAAACATTATTGAATCTTGTTTTTGAAGTGATTTCCTTTCATTTTTTTTTCCTTAGTCAAAGAAAGCACCGGTTAAGACAGACATGAGGATACTAGTTCAAATAATCCACAGAATAACAACAATATATTATCCGGGTACTTTAGACCAGGGATTTTCAAACTGTGGGTCCCAATGCTTCAGTGAATCATAAAATAAATAAAATGGGTCACGACAAAAAAGAAAGAAGAAAAATAATATATGAAAGTGAGAGCAAAGTGCAGAATATAAACAACTGTAAATGTTGCACAGCTCTCAGAAATCATTGCTTAAAGTTCAACATAAAGTAAGCAGGTGCTGAAAAATTCTTGGCTCAACCCATTTCCTCAAATCATTATTTCAATGACCAAAATTTTTGAAAAGATAAAGAAACTTGGAGAATAGCATTCACATTTCATTGCTCATGGTCAGGCATAGAACTTTTTGGTACTTCCTCATGTATATTCCAAATGTTGTTGCTTACACTGTGGTTTGAAACTAGATCACCAGTGAATAACACAGGCAATTCCATTATTAAGTAAATCATGTGATCATAAAGGAAGTGAATAAATAGGAAGTAGCGTGATGACTATACGATCACTGTTCCCTATTCTTGTCTATCTGCTATTGCTATATGTTCGATCTCTCTACTCTACTACTACACGGATTATGATTCTCTTATGATCATTATACTATTTGGCGATTACTACCTGAACAAGTATTACTAGTGCAGATATTATTGGAAGGCATTACTACTAGTACCAGCATCTATGAAGTCTCGAATATAACGAGCCTTTTTAGAAGTGATGACGAGCTTTCACTTGCCATAGCAAAGGTGACAAGCGAAGCCATCCAACATCACAAAAGTGGCAATGAGGATGAGATCACCATTAAATAATCTACTGAAGAAAGATGTCAAGTGGAACTGGACAGAAAAATGTCGAATTGCGTTCGAACAGGTTAAGAAAGTATGAACATCACAAAAATACCTAAGATTTAAAATGAATTTTTAAAAAAATGAAAAATTTTGAAGCTTTTATCTTAGTTTTAATTTCCAGCTAATAGATTAAATTTAATATTTTTAATACTTTGCTGTATTTCAATTTAAATTGACTACAAGATTTTTTGGAAAATTGCTGATTTTTAGCCATCTGTCAGCACAATATAATTCTCTTTATTAAAAAATCTTTCAAAAATATACTTTTCTGAAACTTTATTTGAGGAATATTAGCTGATTTAAAGTTTAATTAATCTGATTTAAAACAAATATTACTTAATTTTAGTTGAAAATATCATAGAAATGCATGTTTTAACATAAAGGTAGGTGTGACAGCTGGAAGTTTATCTAATTTTTTTCTCAGGAGTGGTGGGGTGGTAGTGGACATATCTGTAAAAATTACTTGAGGAATATAATGTAAGTGCCTTTTTTATATAATTTTTAATTACCCAGTAATCTTAAAAATTTAGGAAAATATTCTCCATAATCTAATATTTATTGAATTTTGGGTACTTTAGCTTTAAATTAACTATAGTTGCAACTTATTTTCTGATAATGTTGTGTATAGACATCTGTATTTAAAATTCAAAATTCTTCTTAAAACACTGGTGGTCACTTAATTGTAGCAAGCTTTTCCATTTATAATTAGTAAATAAAGTTTTTGCTTAATAATAATACCATCTACCCAATACAAATTAATACAGAATTTTAAAAGATTTACAACTTTATAAATTATTAAAAAAAAATTTAAAAATTTCATTATTCATTAAAAATCTTTTTCTTAAGACAATAGTGTCCATAATATATCTTATTCATAAAAGCAATTAAAAGCCTTTTTAATTAAATTTTATTGCATTTTTTATTTTATGATGCATAGCAGATTTTTGGTAACTGGAGTTCCTGTTTTACAAAAAAAAACAACTGATGATTTAAATTCTCCAAGGAGTTCTGCATATAACTAATATAAACATTAAGCACTACAAAAATGAATTTCTTGAAATTAACTGAAGTCTTAATATAAAAACTTTAATATTAATCAGTAAAAGATCTATACCAGAGCTTTACAAACATTTTCTATCAGCAATACGCATTTTAAAAATAATTTTTTTTTGCAAAACTTCTATGTGCCATGCCCATTCAGGGCGTGGGTGATCACAGCTCTTCACAACCTCCTGTCATTTGTAGCCCTCAGTAAAGTTTGTCTTTTTGCTATATCTCCTAATCCCTGTTCTGTCAACCATTTACACAAGTTCATTAGGTAGGTTATGCATTGCTTTCCTCTCTCTCTCTCTCTCTCCACTTCAATATATCCTGTGAGTGTCATATTTTCCAAGCCATCTTTCCTCATTATGAGCCCTAGAAATTTCAACTCTTTCTGATGCTGTGCATATGTGTCCTTTTTGTTTCCATTTTCTCTAAAGCCTTGTAATTGCTCTGTGTTCAGTCCATAGTATTCTCAGCATCCTTCCGTAGAACCACATTTCTGTTGGCTCAAGCCTCTTCATCATATGTGAGGAGATTCTCCAGTATTCATTGATATATAGGAGGATTGATATTACATAACAGTTCAGTACTCTTTTCTTTGTTTCCAATAAAATTTTCATCTCTTAATACTTTGCTTAACTTTTGGAAGGCACTTTTACTATCCCAATGCCCCTTTGAATTTCAATATTGCATTTTCCATTCTTTATTAAAACACTCCCTAGATATTTAAATTTTTGTACCTTGTTAGCCAAGCCAAGTAAATAATTCAAAATGTACAAGCATTGCACAAAATAATGTAAACACCATTTTTATTTGATTATTTTTTTCTGTTGACAATATGACAAATTCGAAACTGTTCATATGAATTATATATAATTTGTACTTCATGATATCGCCCTCTGTTTTACATTCTTTTGTAGATATGTATAATTAAATAAGTCAAAATATATAATGTATCTGATGTCCAAAGAAGACAAATTGTTAGAGCATGGATAGCTGTATTATTTAATGTTTCAAGAGGTACCATCTCTAAGGTCATGTTGGTTTTCTAAAACTAAAGGATCTGTAATGTAATCGATCCTGACCAGGCATCTCAACCAATGTAATGTGGTTTCCTTCTGTCTTTTCTACAAATAATTACATTGCATCTGCTCTGACAAGCTTTTTTCCCTGGTGCCCTGAATACATCAATTTAAGTCTGCTACTAGATTGGCATCTAGGCCCAACCCTTTTACTGTTAAAATAGCTAAATGCAACTGTCACTTCTACTCCAACAGTTTCTTTTCTCACACTTCTCATCTGTGGAACTCCCTTCCATTTACTTGCTTCTCTGTTAACTATAATCTTCAAAAATTTAAATGCAATGTCAATTACCATCTTCTGTCGTCTTCTTTTGCCCTTTCCTCAATCCACCCTATTCTTAGTCTTCTCTTTCACTTTCATACCCTGCGTACTATTGTGAAATAAAAAAAAAAAACCCAGCTCTGGTGGGTTAAATTCAGGTAGTGCAGAATACTGAAATATATTGTATCTAAAAACCTGGGCACTTTGATGTGGTGTTATGGTTACAAGCTTGTCTTGCTATTTCAATTACAACTGAGAGTGAGTTCAATCCTCACTGAGTGCCTCATACTTTTAGCCTTGTGCCACAACTAAGCTACACTTAGCAAATCACTATAGTGTCTAAAAACCATCAGACCACCACAACAAAAGGGATATCAGAGCTAAACTGGTACTTTGCCAACCATATGCTATCTAAAACTGTTCGTTGGGAGCTCCCTATAGCTGGATACTATGAGAGAGCTTTTATTTGCTAAATCTCCCCTGTCCCTCATTGATAAGCAGTAAAAATGGTGTCTAGAATATCAGAAGTGATCAATGGCTCAATAGAAACAATATAATCTCTGATTAAATCATCCTTCACCCTTTTTCCTCACTTTAGAGTAAGTTTAAGTCTGGAGACAGCCAAAAGAAGCCTTTAACCCTGACTCTTTGTCCCCTACCATGAAGTATTGAGGTGATTTGGGCAGACATATAATGGAAATCTTTTGGCACTTCAGTTGTTCTACAAGGCAGAGTTGATGCCAAAGATTGTCTGAGTATTTCGGCTATCATGTCCATTGTTCCTTGCTGGTAGTGCAATCTTCCACGATGATAATATTCTGATTCATTCAGCTAATATTATTCAAAATTGGTCCAAAAAAGCACAAAACTAAAGTAGACCATTTGGATTCACACCCTACAATCACTGGATTGCAATATAATTGAACACTTATGGTGTATTTTGGAGCAGCAAGTGGTTAGCCGCTTTTCTCCCCCATTATTGCTAAAAGAACTAAAGCAGGTTTTAGTTGAAGAATGGCTCAAAATTTGCTGAAAAATCATTCAAAACTCATACAAGTCAATTCTGAGACATATTAAAGCTGTGATTGATGTTAAAGGTTCCATATGAAATAATAGAATTTCCACTGAATAAGACATTTACATTATTTTATACAACACCTGTATATAAAAGAAAAACTTCACTGACAAATTTAGTTAAGAAACTAATTAGTAATTAATTATACTGAAGTGTCATGACATACCAGTTTGGAAAACTCTGACACATACCTTTAATTTTGAAAAATATGAGAGTGGCTGAACAAGTCAGTAGCCTGATACATAGTTATGAGGTTGAAATACTTACTGCGTAATGTTTGATTTATGTGATTAATATTAAGCACTAAGTTAAAAAAAAATTAAAGGACGAGATTATGTTGAAAAATAAATGTTTGTTTGTTTTTTTATCATAAAGCTGCAGGCTGATTGATGTATCTATGTAGTATATAAGTTGGTGTGAAATTTCCCAGTGTGGTCTTTTGTACAATATCTTAGAAGTGTCTTTGAAATAAAAAGCTCACTTTTTATTGTTTGTGGATGCATAATGATTAAGAACTGGCAAACTTAATTTATTTTGCTGAAAATCATGGCCAAATATATAAGGTTGCTACTGTACTTGTCTATGTTAGGAAGCGTTGCCACGTGGCTTGGATTTAGGAATCAGATAGATGAGTTTGAATTCCTGCCGAGTTCATTAGATTAATTTATGTGCTATGTGCCATTGGGAAAGCTATGAATCCATCTCTTCCCCCAGCTATGGGTAAATAACATTATAGGTTGGGCCTTATAGCCATGGTTAGTAACTATTCTAGGAGAGAGGAAAACTCTGAATTCAAACCAACCTGGGAAGGGGATTGACTCCATCAGGCTGTGCCCAAAGACACACCACTGTTGCTATGGCTGCAGTAGATGAGGTGCTCCTACAACCCTAAGGAGATATGGGATTCGTGATTGTGATGTTTGTAATAGGTTGATCATCTTCAGGCAAACTATTATGTAGGAAGACCTCCATCTGGAGTACAAGTGATGTCATGAATTATATAGGAGTACATCCATCACATACCAGGTTGCAAAGAGAACAAACTTATCTTCATAAAAGCTTAATAGTTTAACCTTGAAACCAAGAATTAGAATTGACAGGTATGTACATGCACAAGGATACAAGCTGACATATGAAGAGAACTGAAGTCTGTATTATTTAAGTACATTGAAATAAAATCTGGAATATTTAGGAGGGGCAAAGAGGCTGCAGACGGATAGCAAATACACAAAAAGGGCACAAGACAAGGATGCTAATTCAAAGTGTTTAGCCATTACAGCAAAATGATACTAACAGACCTAGGAGTCCTACCAGTTTTTTTTTTTTAATTGTTAGGCACAATCTTAGCATAAGACACATAGATAATACTGTGTTGATGATAAAAAAAAAACAAAGCAAAAAAATAAAAATAAAACAAGCAAACACAAATCCCTAGACAACGTAAAGGAAAGTAGGAAGAAAGGATTAACCACCAATTGTATGGAGAGAGAATCTATTGTTAGCAAAAACGACAGCCCAAAATGTGGGTTATAAATTGGAGATGACAAAATCAAGCAAGTACAGAAATTTAACTATCTATGAAGTGTTATAACAGACAATGGAAAATGTGACATGGAAATTCAAAAGTACATTAAAATAGCAAAAATGTTTTCCAGTAGCTAAACAAAGTATTAAGATACTAGAAAATTTCATTAGAAACAAAGAGTGCTGAACTTCTATATAACTACACTATATGGCAGTGAATGCTGGACAATTTCTTCATAGATGAAGAGTAGACTTGAGACAACAGATGATTCTTCAGAAAATAGCTGTTTAAAGAAAATAGGAACAAAAAACACAAATACATAGAATTATCAATCATTTGCAGGTTATTTAAATCCAGAAAATATTTTTAGATTGTAAGAAATTTTTTTAAGATAATTATGATTTAGTGATACAAGTCTTACTAATTAACCCATAGCTGGGGAGAGAATAGGTGAATTCATACCTTTTTTCCAAAATTATCTGTATGTAAGTAAATATAATGAACCCAACTGGAATTGGAACTCAACTCTCAGATTAACAATTCCGAGCCATTATCAATTACACCACTAGCACATCCAAGCTTACAGCACTTGATATCTCAAGTTGTTACTCATATTGATACTGTCCAGGCTCAATGTTGCTTAACTTTGGTGATGGTATGGGAACCAATGTTTTAACGTGATGTGACCATAAGCCACTAAAAAGGTTGAGATGAAAATGAAAGTATGCTTGCTAAGAGTTGCTGTGTTTGTTGTTTTAATACAATCTTAGATTGTTTTCCTTAATTGGTATGTACTAGCATATAAAATAGTATTTACATGAAATATTTTTTATCTAAACACATATAATTGCATATTTCAGCAGCAATCCCTCTTTTATACAAGTTTCATTAAAGAAGACTGAAACGGTATTGTGATTAAACTTTTTATTAAATATTTCTTGTCTTCGTATGAGTGTTTTCTTTTCTGGACATAAAATGTGTAAAACTGTCCAAATTTTCTATATATCTGAGTGCTCTTACCTATGCTCTTAGCCATTACCAAGGATTTTTTTTTTATTTTTAACGGAATATGTACATTTTTATGTATGTGTATCTAGAGTGATGGGAATGTTCCTTCATCCTCCAAACACCGTCACCTGCCATGGTTATGCTCACAGCTGACATCCCTGAATGTTGGCTTTTTCTCTTCCACCATCCTATATATATATATATATATATATATATATATATATATATATATATATATATATATATCAGTGGTGACTCTAGGTCAACAATATTTGTCAGGCTCATTACAATCTTTAACAAACTGCATGATTTCTCTATGCTATCCATAACAATTTACATGCAGGCTTGGACAAGTGATTCTATTGCCATAACATGACAAACTTTTGTTAATTAATATTTGCCTTACCTAGTATTATCATAACATTTAGTCTTAAGTCCCAAATGAATATGGCTTATGACCATATAGCATTGAAACACTGATTTCTGTATGATCACCGAAGTCAGGCAACGTCAAACCTGGTTAGTACATTCTGTCAAATATTGTTGAATGTTAGTGCACTTCAAATTTATTCTTAATTACCACATATGATTAGTAGTTAAGATGATACATTTTTATTACAATTGGTTCCAAGCAATTTGCTGTACATCAAAACCTGTTGGCTGCATGTGAATGGTAGAAAAACAAAAATAAAAACAGTCACTCTCTGCACAAGAGCTTTGAGCATCACATCCGGCTGATAAAACAAATCTCTTCTAGAAAAAATATAAAATACAATATAAAAGGAGCCAATCATGAATGTTACTGCTAAAGCCAAAGGCATGACAAAAAACACTGAGTCATGATCCACCACATATGCTTTACGAACAGTGCTCATGACAACATCAATCAGTTGCAGGTGAGTAGGTAAGCTGTCAACGTCACCACCATTGACCTGATGCATGCATCAACTCTAGGCTGTACCTACTCTTCTCATCCTCCAGTTTGCTTCCCTTACCCACAAAGAGACATTCCACCTTGATCATCTATATTGGCAGTACAAAGAATTGTATCTAAATATTTCTTGTCTTCTTTTCTTTTTGCTTCACCAGCAGTACCTTGTTATTTTAAAACCAGTTTCCGTACTTAGATGAGTGACTGCTTGGAAATACCAGGAGCTATAAGCTTGGATGTGCAGGTGGTGTAATAGATAATCACTCAGAATTGTAGATCAGTGAGCTGAGTTTCAATTTCAGTTGGGTTCATTATATTCACTTACGTGCAAATACACTTGGGAAAGGTACAAATCTAACTCTTCTCCCTCCCAGCTGTATTAATTAGTAAGACTATGTATTAGTAAATCATTATCTTAAAACAAAAAGAAATTCTTATAATCTAAAAGTATTTTCTGGCTTTAAATAACCTGAAAATTGTTGATAAGCCATAGAAAATGAATGAATCAAGAAAGCAACCAAATGACCATACTTTATACTCAACACTTTGTAAAATAAAAACATACATACATACATACATACATACATACATACATACATACATACATACATACATACATACATTATTTTGATATTGTTTTCCATCCAAATTACTTTTCTTCTTTTACTTCATGAGGAAGCAGAATCTTTGAAGAACCTCTCTTTAAAACAAAATAATGATCAATAAAATTTATTTTATAGTTTTGAGTTTTGCTTTAAAAAATGTAAAATGAATTTTATCATCTATATATTGAACATCAATTTGTTTGTTATGTATTTTAAAAATATCCTTATTGATTTTATTAATACAATGGAAATTATTGGTTTAGATGACAGAATAATCATTTAAGAATTTCCATGGGAAAACACAGGAACAATTTCAAGTCATATTTACATAAGAATCACAGTGCAGGTGTGGATGGCATAATGGTTATCAGTATAGAAATTGAAATTGGAAAGTCCATGGGGTTGGCCTCTTTGACAAGAAAAGGACCAACTTAAAACAACACTGAAAGCAACTGAACTTGATCCTAAATCATTTGAAACACAAGCCCCAAGACTGTACCAACTGGCAGTGTTCCATCATCATCAGAACCAAAAACATCGAAGCCACGAGAAGAGAAATGAAAGAAGTCAAACAACAACAGAGAAAGGCTTGACAAAATCGACCTCGTCCTCCACTAACATTACCATGCAGTCAATGCTAATGGCTCTTCCATGTTAGAATTGGTCTACTTAGTCACCAATGCCATTATCATAAAGGAAGCAATCAGAAAAGAAGAAATCAAATTCTTGGATATGAGATAAAGCCAAATTATATATAAGTGGACATTGAAGCCAACACCCAGAGGCAACAGACTGTCTCATGCTAAACACAATCGTCATAGTCTGATGATTAGGTTTAGCATGAAACAGTCTGTTGCCTTTGGGTGTTGACTTCAATGTTCACTTTTATATTTACATATGTTCTATCCCTGATATTGAGTACTTTAACCTATAAATATAGTATACCTTCAAACTATATTTTATCATATATATGTATGAGAGTGTGTGTGTGTGTGTATATATATATATATATATATATATATATAAAAATGAATAAAATGTTCACATTATCTTTTCAGACTTGGAGTTTAGCAAGTATGGTATTCACTCTTCAGAGGTTTCATAGTAAAATTAAATTTATTTACAGAAATCATACATTTCTTAAAAGATATTACTTAATTTTCTCTAAAAAGTTGTTATTTTTTTATGTCAAATTTATTTTTAATTTGTTCTTTCTTAAACATAATTTAGTGACATAATTTAGTTTGAAATTGTATGTACACATGCTATAAAACAAATTTGTACTTGCTGAAATTAATCACATAAATATAATTTCCAGATAAAATAGATAAGTTGTCAAAATTACAAAGAAAGGAATATGTGACTTCATTTCTAAACTAAAAAAGTCAGACAAAATTCTTTGCAATAATTAACACCATTGTTCACCAATGACAAATTATTGCAGAATCATGTCCAAGAATCAAAGCTACACAAAATTTGCCGACTAAAAGGTTGAGTGTCTTTAAATTCTAAAATACAAGAGTCACACAAATGCTGAATCACTATTTGATAAGTCAGTCAACTGGCTTCACATTTCAGATATTTTTGTATCTTTTTTCTTTATATGTTGCAATTGAAACTATAATTAATTTATTCAAATCATAACAAATTCACATATTTTTGTAAAAAAATATTACAATTCCAAAAGCTAACTAAAAGAGGATAAAATTGTGGGAAATGGATGTGTTGGTCCCAATCTAAAGTAGGAATGATTGCAAAACACTTTCCCCTCCCCCAACTTATAGACAGAAGCACACAAATGCATGGTGGGATTTTTCCTAGCCAATAAAATAGTCCAGTTCTCAGTTTCATCTGACTGGGTCCTGGTCTTTCTTGCCTTGAAGTTAAAACGCTGTTTTTGCCATTTTACTTTTGTTTTACCATATGACTGATAATTTGCCTTGCATCTATTGTTTGCTTGCTTTGTATTATTTTTTGCCCTGTTTTTTTCTTTTCTTGTAATTGTTTATTGTAAGCTTTGTAAAATCTGTTTGTTTGTCAGTTATTTATTTATATTTAACCATGGCCACTCACTCTACAGGCTGCTTAAAACATGCAACAAAAACTATATTTAAACATTTTCATCATGAAATAGAATCTGTTTGATGAAACTTTTTCTATATGCCATTTCCCCTGAGGATGTTGGCGATCATGGCTCCCCACAACTTCCCATCCATTGTAGAGAAGGTTTTTTTTTTTTTGCTATCTCTCGTAATCCCTATTCTGTCAATCATTTAAACAAACTTGTTAGGTAGGTTATATGCTGCTTCCTATGTCCCTATTGCCTTCAATATGTCGTGTGTCAGATTTTCTAAGCTCTCTTTCCTTACTATATTTTATAGAAATTTCGCTGTCCTTTTCTGATGTTAAGTATGTGTCCTTTTTATTTCCATTTTCTATAAACTTCACATTGCTCATATATTTAGCCCATGATATTCTCAGCATTCTTCTGTAGAACCACATTTTTTTTTTTATTATCAGCATTTTTTCTTTTGATTGTATAATTTGATGGAACAGGATTGGTTGACTGATTTGTTTTTTATGACTTCTCAAACTTTTTGAGGTTATTTAAAGCTAGAAAATATTTTTAGATGGTAGGAATATTTTGGAGATAAGAATGATTTACTGATACAAGTCTTACTAATTACTCCATACATGGGGAGAGAAGAGGTGGATTCATGCCTTTCCCAAGGGTATTTGCACATAAGTGAATAAAACAAGCATGACTGGAATTGGAATTCGGCTCTTGAATTTATCATTCCAAGGTGTTATCCATTACATTGTCAGCACCTCCAAGTTTATAGTACCTGGTATTCCCAAGCAATCACCTGTCTAGGTACTGACCAGACTCAATGTTGCTTAACTTCAATGAACTGGTGTTTCAGTGTGATATAGACATAAGCCTGATGTAACAGGGAAATTTTTAAATAAACAAAATGTTATTTTGATGAGTGTAAAATAATACAGAATATTGTCTAAGTTGCTATTCAGAAAAGCAGACTCAATGTTCATTGGTTTGTAGGAAATGTTATTCTTAAGTGTTATAGTTAGGGCTCTCAGCAATATTTAAGAAATTTAATAATACAGACTAGTTTATCTCACAAGATAAAGGTAGTGCCCAGTTTGGTCAAAATTCAGTCCTTAGTCATGAGACTGGAGTGTCCTTTCTGGGGCACAGGCCTGGTATATGGAGGCTGTGTGTGGCACTGACGACATATGCACCCTCCCTCCAGCTCTCAGTTGTACCAACAAGATTGAAAGGAAGACAGGGATTTATATATATGTGGCCAGCTTGACTGTAGGAGCTACTGGAAAGTTGTCAGTGTTGACTGCAAAGTACCTTCGGTGTTCCACTCCAGGTTTTCTGTTTGGATTTACTTTTATAGTCTTTTCCGCGTTTGGATATGACCACAAGATAGCGGAGGTTTGAAATAAGGGTTTCCTTTCCCCTTGTAGATAATCATCTAATTACTAATAAAACTGTTCATTGTAGAAGCAACCCTTTGACTAGTGACCTTTAGCTTCTCATAATGGATATGTCTAATGGCCATCAGACATATCCATTATGAGCATTGCATAAAGATCTATCTAAGGATATAATGTACTGTAAGAAAAGAAAATGGTTCTAAGTTTTATAAAAACATTATGGTATATATTGAGTTCTTATCCAAATAATTACAAAACTTTAACGAAATAATGAAACTGAATCTATACTTTTGTCAAACTAATTTATCCAAATTTTGTATTTTTCCAAGAATTAAGTTATTTTCTATTAAGACATGGGAATGTTATATTTGAAGTTTCATAGTTTTCATAATGAACTGGAATCTGTTTCTATGTGCCATTTCCCCTGAGGATGTTGGCGATCATGGCTCACCGTAACTTCCCATCCATTGTAGTGAAGTTTGTTTTTTGCTATCTCTCATAATCCCTATTCTGTTAACCATTTAAACAAGCTTGTTAGGTAAGTTATATGCTGATTCCTATGTCTCTCTTGCCTTCAATGTCCTGTAAGTGTCAGATTTTCTAAGCTCTCTTTCCTTATTATATTTTACAGAAACTTCAACTGTCTTTTTCTGATGCTAAGTATGTGTCCTTTTTGTTTCCATTTTCCATAAACTTCACATTGCTCATATATTTAGTCCATGGTATTCTCAGCATTCTTCTGTAGAACCACATTTTTTATTATCAGCATTTCCTCTTTTGACTAATGACCATTAGCTTCTCATAATGGATACATCCAATAGCCATTGTGAGCATCACTTACAGCTCTAGGGGCTATGATGTACTGTAGAAAGATAAAATAAAATTGCATTTATACTTTTAAAAAACTTTAATTTATCCAAATTTTGTATTTTTCCAAGAATTAGGTTATTTTCTCTCAAGACATAAGAATGTCATATTTAAAGTTTCATTGTTTCAAAATAACTTTCCCCACCTGAGTCATTCCATAACAACATCTAACTTGCAGAAATCTTTGGGTAGATAGCCAAATGAAATGTTATTGTTCACAAATGAGAATATAGAATCACAAGCTGGAAATTATTAATTATATAAAACTGAAAAGGAGAAAACAAAAAGACTTATCAGCTAGTTTTTAAATACAGGAAAATAAAATGTTAAATAAATGAAACATTATCAGATGGAGAGAAGTCAAACTGGGAGGAAAGAGCAAGAATATATTGCATAATTATTTCTTGTATCAAGAGAGAGAATTCAGAGCAGCAAAAAAATAAAATACATACGTGTGTGTGTGTGTGTGTGTGTATTTGAACAAGGACTTAATACCACAGAACATAAATACAGATTTAAAGACACACAAAGCCATTTTATTTCCTTTAGGAATATTTTGTTTACATCTGTTTGAAGCAATCTACATTAAATTACATCAACTGACTCCATGCAAACAGAAGAAGCATTTAATTTGCTCCCTCAATCTTTTAGGAGGTTCGTAAGTACTTTCTTACCATTTTATACTCACTTAGAACTATTTATTTTTAATTTGTAAATTTCTTTTATCAATAAATATATTTTAATCATGTTCCACAATTTTACCTACCCACCTCTTTTTTCATTACTGTGTGAAGTGCCTTTTTTTGTCATAAAACTACGCCAAAGTTTTCCTTCCAACAAGTGCTGGCCGAAAATCCCCCACTCCAACAAAAAAATGCCCTTGTGCTTTTTTAAATCTTTGTGTATTTGGCCAGCAATCCCTCTTTTATATAAGTTTAATGAAAAATGTTAAAAATGACTGACAAGGTACTGTGGTTAAGTTTTTTATTTGATTTTTCTTGTGCTCTTATAATTTTCTACTTTTCTGGACATAAATTATATAGAAATTGTCCCAATGTTCTGTAAGTCTGAGCGCTTTCAGCTATACTTTTAGCCAATATCAAGGCTGATCTTATTTTTATTTTTAACTAAATGTATGAATTGCTTTATGTATATATGTTAAAAGTAAAAATAAAATCATCCTTGATAATACCTACAGTTATTATATATATATATATATATATATATATATATATATATATAAAAGGCTTTAAAAAATAAACAGAGTATCTACCAAATATGGGTATCCACTAAAAATAATGTTTGAATTAATAAAAACAAGTCAGATTAAAAAATAAAATCCATTAACTCTTTAGATATGTTCTGTTTTGGATACGAAACTGAACAGATATCTTTGGAGAAAATCTTAACAAACCTGAAGTGCTATATCACTTAGCTAGAGGAAGTATCTGGTTAGCAAAGTCAATTTTTAGCTAAATGGTATAGCACATCAGGCTATATGACAGTTCTGTGTAGGATACAGGTTAGATTCCTGTCAGAGGACACATATTTTCTATGAAATTTCTTGGACATTCAGGCTGGTAAATATTCTTAATACTGTTTATTATAAACAGAGCATTTACTTAAATATTTATATCCATAAAAATAATGTATAAATAGAAAATATATAAGTCTGAAGTGGGCGTGGTCAATGTCTTTAGTCATCTGTATACAAGAATGGATAGAGTAATTAGAAAAATAAAAAAATAATATGTAAGAGTAAAAATTAAAGGAATACAAACAATCCTATCAAGTCGACCAATGTAGAGTTACAAAGAATTTTATTTTATTTATAGTAAATATGAAACAGCCGAAAGGAAACATACAAATAAAAATATATTTCAACTATTTTCAAGCTCCTTATGACAACCATTTTAAAGAATGTATTCATCCATTGATTAAATTAATTATGAAGCAAAGATGTTAAGGCATAAGAGTGCAAACCAAAAGTAGTCTTTTTGTTAATAAAGGAAATTAGTATTTTGTAATTATTATAAGTTCCTTATAACTTTTTTTACTCAAAGCAACATACAATTCATGTTAATTTGTTTTTATTATGAGCATTTCACCCCCTAACAACACTATAAATTAAAATTACAAATTTTATAAAATGAAAAATTGTTTTAATATTCTAGGAAAAAAATTCTGAAATTCACTTTCACAATCAATAGAAAATACAGATTTGTAAAAAATAAAGTAAAATAAAACATTTAGTTTGATATATGCAAGTAAAATAACATATTCAAGACACTAAGACTCAAGAACTTGAAGCACCAGCTAAATAAATTATGTCTATATTAATAGATAATTTAAATAATTTATAACTTTTAATACTGCTTTTATACAGTATGACCTCAACCTCTGCAGAATCATTAACTGGAGTCCTGATTCTTCATGATTGGCTTAATAAACAAAACTTTCCATTTCAACACTTATTAAACTATAACTAAGTTTTAAAAAATATTTCAAAGGAGTAAAATACAAACAACTAAGAAATAAAGAAAGAATAAAGAAAAAAAAACAGACATAGATGTAAATCTTTAATTTTTATATACACACACACACACAGAATTGTAAGACATTAGTGGCATTGGAGCCTTCTCTTTTTTTCTCTCATATATATATATATATATATATATATATATATATATATATATATATATATATATATATATATATATATATATATGTATATGTAGTAATCTGTTGGTATGATCCAGGCAAGTCCTATTAACACAATATAGAATTTGAAATATGTTAAAACTGACTCACAAAAGAGCACTCCATGTTTATCTTCATTAAACAGAGCAAATTTTCTTTACAATTGTAATTAAGATACCTTTAGTAAATGGCCATTTTCACCTATGAATATTAATTTTTAAATTTGCAGGATTTTTCAAACAGTTTATGGTATCAGTTTGTAGTGTACTGTTTATTTGGAGAAAGAAATATATATATATATATATATATATATAGTGTGTGTAGAAAAAAATTATATATATTCTAGCCCATAATTATTTCAACTCAAAAGCCTTTAGAATAATTTAAAATATAACTGTTCTTACACCTATCCAATAACCATTAGGATAATATGATAAACTGGCAACATCTTAACTTGCTATCCATAATGCCATATTGACCAGGATATATAAATAGTTGAGCTACTACCCAACTCATATGGCCTGAAGTTTGAGTTCAAGCATCAAGCAGACTGCCACCATTGTTTTGACTTCAATGACCATTCTTATATTTACACACACTCTATCCCTGATATCATACACTTTTACTCATAAAACTGTATTTATCATATATATATATATATATATATATATATATATATATGGCTCTCAATTTGTAATAGTTTATTTTATTCTTTTTATTTTTAAATAAATGTACATAAACACGGGGTTTCCCCCAAATAAACTAATTAAGTAAATAAATGATAAACGAATTAACAACCTTTACAAATGCACATATAACTGTAACTAAATCAATTTAATAATAATAATAATCAAAAGGGAATAATTAATAAATAAATACAAAATATCATAATTAATCAATAACAAATAATAAGTTAAATGTTAACAACCAACCGTATACAAAAGCTATAAAATAACTGCATTCTGGTCCATAATTATTTCTACTCAATAGCCTCTAGAATAGTGATTTATTTTTGATTGAAATTGTTGTAAACAGTCTGTTTTCATTGGCTGTGATCACTTCACACATGAATCATCTTGAAAGATGTGTTCAGATGTTGCCTTTCAGAATATGTTATAAGTTTCAGTCACATGTGAAACAAAATCATGTGTTCAAAGGCCGCCACATTGAAGATTTTTCCAGCCCAATACTTTATTTAAGTAAATATCTATTCACACACACACAAAATAAACAAATCAGGGGGTAGGAAATCAGTTGTAACATCAAAAGTATCTCATGACATCAAGTCTCATCATCAAAAATGGTCTTGCAGAAACTTTCAATGTTTCCTTCAAATGTACTGTATAGACATGTCACTTGATATTTGACCTTTCAAAGCCCAGTCAAATTTTCAGAAAAAGGTCATAGCTCAGAGTAATAATTAGAAAATAAATGTTTCCCATGTTAAAGAAAAAAAGCAAAATAGGACATTACATTCTGTTTTTAGCTTTCTTCCTCTTTTTGCCATGAAAGAAAAATAGATTTGACTTGGAACACAGGCATTAGGCATGAATATTAAATTCTTAATTGAGAAACTCCCTTTATAAGTTATAGGAAAGAGACAATTATATAAAAAATTACTATTATTACATCCAGAGGCAACAGAGACAGGCAGCCATTAAGAAAAATATGTTCCTTAAAAGAAAAAAAAGAAAAAAAAGAAAAATCTAATTTTCATGGTGTCCATTTTGGAGCCTGAATCCATCCATGTACAGTACTCTTGTTTTTTTTTAATCATTTCACCCCAAGCAAGGCAGTAATGCCACCAAGACACAAAGGGTTACTGAGTGTGAAAAAATAAGCAAAAGAAAAACATTAAGGAACAAGAACAATAACAGAAGATGACAGTAAATAATGATCGACACTGCATTTAAATTTTTGAAGATCAAAGTTGACTTGGAAGCAAGAAACTGGAAGAGTGTTCCACAAGCAAGAATTGTGAGAGCGGAAACCATTAGCATAGAACTTGCAGTTACATCTAGCCAAATGATGAGACCATGTTGCCAATCCCGTACAGCACTTAAATTCATGTCTTGGTACTATAGATAAAAGTTCATCAAAACAATTACCATAAAAGTATTTATAGAAAAGGCACAAAGAAGCTACATTACTCCTATAAATTTATTCACAGCTGAAAGACAAAACTTAAGTTTTAAAATCTCATAAAAAGCCTTTATTTATCCATCTTCTTTTGTTGATGTGTAATGTTTCATCTTCACAAAGCTTTGTATTTGCTGTTCCATTTCCAGACAATATTTAAAGATGGCGAATGAGATTTTTCAATGAAAAACACCTTTGTTGATTGATAAGACAAATAATTATGCTACTTATATATGTTTCAAAATCTTTTTCTATTTATTCACAGAATATTGAAATAAGGCAGCAATAAAAAAACAGTTGGTACAGAACAATGAATCAATTGAGTTATCAAAACAAATATACTTGCTTTCACATTCAGATGGTAATGATTACTAAACTAATCTGGATGAACATGACTACTGTATAGTGAGTTCTATCCTCACTGAGTGCCCAATACTCGTGGCCTTGAGTCAAAACTAAGCTTAATAAATAACAAATTTGGATTCAAAGCAAGACAGTTTAAATATGAAAGGAAAATCTGCCATCATTAATCAGATCTCTTCAGAATAAAAGCAATCATGGTTCTTCACAGCCTTTTACTACTCTCAGCAATACTTACTACTTTGTGATAATCAAATATACTGTTATAAATCCTCAGAAAATGCATTAGATTTTCAACATTTGATTAAATTTTAGGCATTATGTTGACATCAGAATCATTCTCTTTTGTTTGCAGGTATATGAGATAATAAAAAAACAGTCTGGTTCACCATATGTTTTGATTGATTGATTTGTTTGTTTAATGGCATATCAACTTGTTAAGGGTCATTTAATGCCAAAATTTAATTTTCTAAGGGGCTTTGTAGTAATAAAAATATCATAAATGTTATTCTGCTTTCACAATTGAATACATGGTAGATGATACTCAGCTTTTGTGCATATACATATTTGTGTGGACATAATTACTAGAGGCAGTGATATGTGTGTTTTATATTGTAGTTTTGTTGAAGTTATATTTTGGAATACAGTTTGATTTCTTTAAGAAATTGTAGGATATGATATGGATTAATGTCCTGAAAAAGTTCTTTCATGATGGTTGTTTGGTTGATTTTGTTTAGCTGCATATCAATCTATAGGGGTGATTTAATGCCGAAATTAAATATTTTGAACACAATTTTATGGCTTCGATTAAATATATTTTGAATGCAATTGTATGCCTTCAACTAGAGACAAAATGTATTGATAGTCATTTTACTTTAAAAATGTATTGTTGGTAATTTTTTTATATAAAGATGTATTGCTAGTATTTTTTACTATAAAAATGTATTTTTATACTTTCATAGTGTTTTGTTTTTATTTGGGAGTTCACTGTTTGCCTATAGCTGGGACCCTAACAGGTGCTACCACACAGGGTTAGGGTAGACCTGGGAACAACAGCAATTGAGAGGTGGTTCCATTCCCCTCAAAACCTTCAAACTCATGTTTGTTGTTGAACGGATTCTATCAAATCTCAATATTTCTTTTTCTGTTTCTTCCTTGCATTCAGTCAATGCACTTTTAGGCCAATTAGAATTATGTTTTTATTTTACAGAGGCCTTGCTACCAGATGTAGTTTATTGTCATACCCAGGACTAACCATATGTTTTCATTGTTTGCCGATACATACTTCAATAAAAGCAACTCATCCTCAGCACTGTTATGTCCCACATGACATTAAAAATCCAATTTGTACATTCATTTTAGCCCCAATAATGTAATTAGAGAATAAAAAATTATTTTTTGAAATATGTTGTAACCTTTATAAAAGAAAAAATAAGTTTTGTACTTAACAAGAATTTCTTAGCATTAGATTACACATTGAGAATTTAAAAAAAATTCAGAATAAACTTATCTGGGTTTTACAAAAGGAAAAAGACCTATTTCTTTTAATTGGAGGTCAATAACTCTCTGAGAATGCCCCAGGAAAAGTGACATCAAAGGCTCCTAACCTTTTGAACGCATCCTGTGAAAAACAATCCAAAGTTCTTTTATTCTTGCAGCAATACAAATTGGGTTGTCTGATGCAGAGAAATATTTTCGGTATTTTGTCAGAATGTTCCTGGCAGGCACAGCTGACAAAGTTTCTATGAGGCATCTCTTTGATTGGTGCCATCTAATGAGCGACTGATCAGTCAACCAGAATTCACATGCATGCAGAATGGAATCCTAACAACTTTGGACATGGTATTTATTTATTTATTTTTTATAAATATTTTCAAGTAATTATACAATAAATTCTCACTGGATTCTAAGAGAATATCTGGATGGGATTGCACTAAAAATGAATAAAATTTTAATTTTTATCTGTTGGTGAACTGGTTCTATCAAATTTCAATTTTTCTTTTTTTTCTTCTTCTTTGCATTCATTCAATGCACTTTTAGGCCAATTAGAATTATGTTTTTATTTTACAATGGAAACGAGAAAGAATCATAATGACATCATAAAGATAAGAGTAAAAAGTCAAGCTGAAGAAACTGTTAAATTTTAACTTTTTAAAAGAAAAAATATGTAAGATTATCAATAAAAATTAACTTTAAAAATTAAGATTTTCAGAACATAGAAAAATATCTCTGAATTATATTTTATTTTATAAATATTTATCTTATTTATTAAAGGAAATTATTTATATCCAAGTAACAAGCATTAAATATTTAAAAAAAAATAATTCAGTAAAAGAAAACTGCCAAACTGACCCAATATAAAAACATTTATAAAGTCATTATTATTATTATTATTATTATGATCATCAAGTCAATCTTGAACAATATTTAATATGAATTAAAATAATTCCAAGTCAGTAGATTTCGTATTAATTTTTTATAAAGTAAACATGTTTATAATTGATCATAATTTTGACCTAAAATTGCCAGTCTGATTAAAAAAAAAAGAAGAATTTATGAAAAAAAAAAAATGATTAGGAAATGCACTGATTTCAAAATTCTCTATGATCAACCTCATGTAAAATATCACCAAACATTGCAAAAATATTAGCAGCACAATGTGGCATACAAACTAACAGAGGAAAAAAACAGGTCTACTCAGAGTGGACTAAGTTTCAAATTCAGCAGATGTACAAAAAAAAAAGAAAGAATCTGTAAAGGATGTTTGTTACCTCTTCCTCAAATTTCAACAGAGTTTTCTCAAACACGGGTTTGTCTCACATTCCAACCCGTGAACACCTACTATAAGGGGCAAAATGTATAGTTGAATAGCATTTCCACTTTGCCTCATTTTCGGAAATTTTTTGCTTAATGTTATCAGTCAATTATAGTTATTTAAAAGACTGTCCCAAAGTGATCACATTAAGTGGCACCATGTTTGTGTTTATATGTTATGTCCATTTAGGATAGGTGGGGAATCAAAATGCTATGAAATAAATGCATTGTTTATTTTTGCTTTTAAATTACAAAGTAATTTTAATTCTGCTTACAAGATACACCATAAACAAATAATGCTTCATACCAAATACATATGATTGTTTTATTACCATTTTTTCAGCATCTGAGCAATTGTTTATTCATTATCTCCTTTGATATTGCATATCTGATTAACTTTAAACTTGATGACTGTATATTTATTTACCTGAAAAATATATTCAGATGGATTTAATGTGGATATTTAATATTATTTCTAAACTTTAGTTTGCATAATTTATTTGCCTGAATTTTTCAACATCTGCCTTGACATTTGATTGCTGTTATGATCTCCTAATCTCTCTCAGTCCACAAGAGGAGTTGTAGGTGACCTAATGGCAAACAGCTTGAAGAATAGAATTGGTAAACAGAGTTCAAACTCAAATTGAATCAAATTTGTATTTACTTCATACTAATGTTCTTGAGAAAAGCATGAATCTATCTTTCCCCTCTGCTCTAGGTAAATAGCAAGACATACTGTGCTCTTGATTGGCAACTGGTCTAGGAGACAAATTCAAATCTAGGGAGATAAGCTCTTTCATATGCAACTAGTAATGCATTGCAGAGCACAAAAAGCATGATTCCATATGTAGGCACTTGGGCTTGCCTCCAGATGTCATGACAATATTCTGTCTTGGGGATCAGAAAGTGAAGCTGGTGATGTTTACAACTCTCCACTATAAGCCAAGTTCAGCCCAAATCATGATTTTAGATGGTCATCTTCATATACAAGATGAACATTATGACAAGAAAAGTGTGCTCAAGAGCACGTATGCAGAAGCAAAAATAAATAGTTGCTGTCCTATGTAATTTAATGCATAATCAAAAAGCTGGTCCAGAAGGAAGCAATTTTTTTTGTCCATTTTTGTGTGAAGCATTCTATTTCTTTTTTTTTTTTTTAATTATTATTATTTTAGCCAATACAAGACCCAAGAACCACTCAAGGTAGAGAAGGAGGAATTAAGAAGTTCACATTATGAGGACATCTAGATAGATATTGATTGATCCTTGATGTGAAGAGATCAAGATTTTAGCTTTTGGGGAAGTATTCTCTACATGAGTTTATTCCACATGCTTTAACAAGGCTGGATTGAGACAGTTCACATTTAAAAGAGTACTGCAGAAAAGTTTCTCAAAGAGTTAGTCTTGATGTTAAAAGATTAAAAAAAAGAGGGAAAATGAAAAAGAAAAACAACAGATAACAGCTAGAAAGGCAAAAAGACATTAGTGGTGAGCTAGAAGGTAAGGCGAATTTTTAAAAAATGTGTTTTCTTGAGTAAAAACAAAGTCAAGAAACAAAGTGAGAAAATAAATCCCAGGTTTTGTAAGCAAAGACAAAGATGTATTTAAAGTCTTATAAAATACAAAGATTAAAATACTACATTCAATAAAATCTATGTTAGGATTAACTATGCAGAGAGAAAATGCCATATAAATAAAACACCTATACATAGCACTTGTAGATGCTGTTAGATGAAAAGATGCTTTTAGTTCAACAGCTTGGAATTTTTAAATTGGAAGAAAAATTGTTCAACACAACAATAATAATAATAATAATATAGGGTGAACCAAAAAAATGGGAACTTTTTAACAATCCAATAAAAATAAGAGTGATGGAAGAAAAATATTTAATTCATAGTAATTGAAACCTTAAAACATGCCATTTCAGAAACAATGATGGAATTTTCACTTTTTTAAAATTACGTCCTGTAGATGGCGTCCTCTTGTACGAATGCATTCTTGAAATCTGCTGTTGAGATTCCTCATTGACTGCTGCAACATCTCAGCTGGGATACTGTGAATTTCATTCTTGTTACTAAAATGGTGAAATGTTTACTTGCTCAAGGTCACTGTCTCGCAGTGTTGCCACTTGCTCATGTCTGGCAATACGCACTTCAAAAATTCCCATTTTTTGGGGTCACCCTGTACATTGATGCAGTTATGAGTCAACCACAGTCAAGATTCTAAGTCAATGTGAGCTGTGATTTTGTCAATGATTACATAGTATGTGCTATGTCGGTGCTACATATGTATCTGAATTCAGAGCTGTCCTTCTAGACTGGTTGCCAAACATAGCTGCACAGCCCAGTCTTGAAATGATGGATTCATACCTCACCCAAGGGTATTTGTGCAAAACATGAATGTTACAAACTCAGCTGGAATTTGAACTTGGCTCACCAATTTCTTCACCATGCCACTTGCAAATAACTATCCAAAACATATTATGTTAAAATAAAGGAAACATATACTACACGTTAATCTGAGGAAAAGAGTTTTGCATAACTACTAAAAATTTTATTTCATTCTATCTTTATCAATTGTTCATCTTGGATCAAATAAAATCAACCTAGCAAATGAATGGGAAGAATTTGATCTAAGCTAATATTGGGTGGCCTTTCTAATGTATCCTAAACCATCAAGACTAAGCAGTTATCACACAAAAGTGAGCAAAGACAGAAAAGAAAAAAAAAGGAAAGATGACATCAGATGATCAAATCATATATGGTTAGACAGAATGAAGCTGGCGAAAGTTGACTGCTGTTGCAGCTAGATGGCTATAAATTAAGGCTATCATCTTTTGTAGAAGATGATATTATACTGGGGTAGAGAAAATGGACAGGGTGGGGCTATTAGTGAGGGAGACTTGAACATGATACAAAAGAATTATCAGAGATGTTGAAACAAAGGAAGAATTCTAAACAGACTCAGAGTACAAGATAGTGTATGGTAAGGAGCAAAAGAAGTACAGTAAATGTATTTCTTATCCAATTCTTTACGATATTTGAATTAGAGAAAAATATAGTTAAACATTTAAAGTATACCGAGCTTCTTTAAATATATGAATTTGGTAAATGATTAGACAAATTTGGAAAATATTTATCTGCTTTATATATCTGGGACTTTCAATATTTCTTCAACATCTACACTTTTAGAAATAGAAATTTAAAGAAATCTTGAACAAAACAACGACAGTGAACATAGAAAACGGACAAGTTATTTTTATTTAGTGTTTTTTATTATATTTTTCTTGTATGCATAGAAGTGTTCTTTTCTGGACTTAATTAGTATAAAAATTGTATGAAAGTTTGTGGACTTTGGTTAAACTGTTAGCGATTTTCAAGGATTTTTGTTAGACTATGATAATAATAAATGGTGTATGAGTGCTATTGCAGACAGTATAAAATTTGCTGAAAGTAGACATATTCTTAATTTCCAAATATGGTCCATAAATTGTGGCTATGTTCATAATTGATATTATTAAGGTTTGGTTTCTTGATTTTATAAGGAGCTTCCATGACTTTTAAATGCTTTTTCAGTTGGAGGTATGTATCACATTCATGCTTTCAATGCATATCAATGTTGGAACAATTCCATGATGGTTTAAATGTGTCCATATAGATGTCTGGTCAGTCGTCTTGACTGGTAGATGTTGGTGTATCCAATTATGCATAGGTTTGTTTTCATAGGGAATGAATATGGGGCACACCTAAATTTTGGACAGTTTTTACTTCCAGAAAAGAGAACACTTGTACAAGAAAAATATAACAACTAAAAAAAACTAATAAACTAACAACTAATAAAAAAACTAAATAAAAGTACCTGTTCAATGAAAAACAGGTATTCTTTAGGAATTACTTTATGAAAATAAAGTTAGCAGATATGGGCTTTTGAGAAGAGATGGGTATTCCTTAAAAAAAATAAGACCTCAAAAACTTAAAAAGAAAAAGGGTTAATTGAACATTATTGAGTCTTCTAAAGCAGATTAGATGGTGGTTTTGCCTACAAAGGGGGTGTGTGTGCAGGTTCTCACTCTATCAGAGGTCCTATTTTCTTTATCAATACTCTCAAATGCACAGGCTGGTAGATGTAATTCTGTTAAAAAAAAACAAAAAACAGGGCATCTACTCAAACTAAATCTACTATCCACTAAAATATAACGTTTAAACTTGTAAACTTTAAACTAAGTAGTTAAGAAATTATGTTTTGGAATACATTCATACAAATCGTGTAGATGCTCTTTTTATTTTCATTTTTCAAGTAGTTTTAATTCTGCTTACCACATCCACTATATGAAGAAACAATACCCAATTGTTTTATTACCACTTTAGTAGAATATAAGCAATTGTTTCTTATCTCCTGTTAGTTCATATTTTATTAATTTTAAACTTGATGGCCAGTTGTTGTACGTTGCCCGGGCAGCCATTTGGTGACTTCCCACGGCCTCCCACAAAAAATACAAGATATTGCACACAGTGACTCTCTCTCTCACACATATATATTGACTAGTTTGTGTAAGTTACATTCACATGCTTTAAATACATACCAAACATACTTAAACTTTAAAACTAAAAGTAACAATTAAACAAAAAGCAAAATCAACATAGGGAAAAAAGTAAAAAGTGAAAAAATTGGGACCATCTTTATTTCTAAACTGAAAAGTACAACTTTCTACAAAGTAACTTTTCTTACTTTTTCTATACAAGCTTATTATACAGCAGAACCCAAAGTGCTGCCCCCTCCCCAAATGCCACCAGGAGCCTTACAACTAACCATGCTAGTGGCTGTAAGTGTATATTTTATTATTTTTACCTGAGAAATTTACTTAGTTTTACTACAGATATTTTAAAAAAAGTAATGTTATTTTTTACACAAACCATTCATTTGTTAAAAAAAGAAAACCATGCAAAATTTATTATTTAGTCATTAGCACCTTATTGTAGTTAAGAAAATTCCAGGTATGAACATGAACTAAAAGAATATTTAATTACTATGCAGCATGACCAACTTGAAGTTTCAGAGCAAACCCTAGAGATATTTTTGTAACTCAATAGTGAATCCCGATAGTGAGGGTGAAGAGAAGCTGACCTTGCTTCAAGTTCTATACTGTCAGAACATAACCCTTTGTTGAGAGAGCCTATATTAAATGAGTTATATGAAAAATCAATTTATTAAAGAATTCTAAAGGTTACTTAAAACAGTTATTTTTCTATTTTCCAGTCACAGACAATATAACAAAAAAAGTTAAAAAAAAAAAAAGTCTTTGACTCAGCCCCTGGTTTAACATTTAAAAAAGAGAAAATAAACTAGTTACCTTTTACATTCATTAGCTTCATTATCTAATCAAACATACCATTGAAACATTACACAAGAGGAGGATACTTGAAAAAAGTTCAACCAAGAAGACCTTAACAAGAAAAAAAACAAATAACTCAAACTGTTTAGTTACTTCTAGTAACTAAAAAAACTAAGTAATGGGGAAATGAGCAGAACAAGCCGATACCTTAGTTTATTATACTTTTGTTTTGATGTTTGTAGGTCTCAGTCTAGAAAATAAGTATAAATACAAAAACCAAATAGCAGAAAAATGTATGTATTTCAAATAATATCAAAACAAAAATGTTACACTGGGTTAATAAAAAATATTCATTTTTTATGAGGATCAAATAAAAATATTGAATCAGGAATCTTTAAAACTTAAAACATCTGACTCCTTAGCCATCCAACTTTTCTGATTTACAGACACCCCACCCCACCTAACATTTTATTTTTATGGTGCTTTACATGCAAACACATTTTCTACTAGCATCCAAAATAGCTCACAGTTTTTTTTACACGTTTTGGTAAACATTCCTTCATCATAATTTGGATATATGAAAAAACGCATTATTGCACAAAAATGCAAAATTTTAAAAAATTAATCTACAAAAAAAAAAAAATTTATCCCATTTTAAAAGAAGCCTGCTTTTTGTGGCGTGGGGGTGAGCACCTACAGCTATTTTTAGGCTAAGAATTTAAGTCGAAAAAAATAATTGATTGTAATTAGAATTCTTAAAAAGTGCATATTTTTTTTATTAAAATAAAAAAAAAAGAAGCACTTTTTAAATAATTATGCCATTTCATGAGAATACAACCCAAAGAAAGGTAAACAAAAATTAATTAAGTAAGTTGTTTTCATTTCAAGAAAAGAAAAAAAAATCCCACAACAAAATTATTTAAAAATTTTTTTTAAATTTCATAATTAATTCAAGAAAACTGAAAGATAATGAATACAAAAATAATAAAAATATTAAGATTTTGTTTGAGTTTGATTGATTTAAGATTTAGGAATAATAATCGCATTTTGTTTTGTTTTGACTGAGATTCATTTTTTTTTTATTTCATGAATGAAATAAACAAAATAATCCCCCCTCTTCTCTATTCACCCTTTTTTACGAAACCTCCCCATAAAACTGTGGGATTTATTTTTGCCTACAAAAGAAAAGTAAATTTATTCACTGAATAATGAAAATGTATCAACAAAAAAGAAACTTAAAAAGTAAAACTAAAAAGAAAAAATATCATTTTCTCAAATTTTGTGTGCAGCTTCTTAAAGCTTCTCGTTTGCTGTAAATTTTCTCAGCGAGTTGTTCAGTTAAAACTATATTAGCTTTTTAGTTTTTACGATGATAGGACAATCAAAAAGGGTAAAATATTGAATGTAGACGTACATAATTTCATCTTGTAAAATGTGGAAAAATGGTTGATGTGTGATGGACTTTGCAACAACAACAACAGAAGTTACAATGGCTAGGTTGTCGTCAGCAGTAGCAAATGCAAGAGAAAAGGAGAGGAAAAATCTGGGGGCATGTGTAGTCGTGTACATGGAGACAAGTTTCACCGAAATCTCTCACACGCACGCCATCAGATCCATTCTGTTCCCTATCTTCAGTACGTGTAATGGCAAAATAGCCAGATGACCAAACACACGTCGTCTTGAAAACGTATTTCCGAGTTTTGTTATAGTTCTGGAGTAAGCATAGCTTTAACTTTAAGTTTTTAAGAAAATTATTCTGTTAATTATGTCTGTTGTTAAGAAATCTCTTGAGATAGACAGAAAAGTTTATCATAAATTGAATAGAAAAATTCACAAAGAAAAACTGTTAGTGTTAAAAATTCATAAATAATGTTAAAAATTCATAAATAATGTAATTGCAAAATTATAGCAGACAAAAATCTTCTACTAAAAAAAAAGTGCTCAATCAAGAAGAAAAACACTCTCTAGCTTAAATAGACATACCTCTAAGTAATGTTGCGTACATCCTGGTGTTGATGTCAAATTTCCCATGTTCCATGGCTGTGGAAACTGACCTAAGAAACGTGTCAGAAGAGTGTGTCAGCTGATGATATAAGCAGAACTTTTATAACAGAAATTATATCGGAGTTTGTTTTCAGTGTTTGTGCATGTGTAAAGAACTAAAAAAAAAAAAATTAAAAAAAATGGACGGAAAAATAATAGAACTTAGTTTTCGCGAGTAAGCGTTCAACTTTTCCTCCCCTTTTTAAATGTTTATCCGCGTGTTCATTCACACAAACAAAAAAAGAGAATAGAGTTTCACAAAAGAATAACTTAAAGCTTTTTAAAGACCGGCTGAGATCCAGCAGCCGTGATGGTGGTGTTGCTATGAACAGGAGGCGCACAGATGATATGGAATTGTCGCAGAAAGGAAGCAGGGGGTTGAGAGAAAAAGTTATTCTCATTCATTCTTCTGAAATGTGTCACAATATACCACCGCTCCTAAAACCCAGGAAACACAGCCAGCCTTCCAGCTCGCTAGCTGGTCGGGGTAAAGGGTGAGTTGAGAGTGGGAGAAGGATTGTTGAGAGGTCCCTACTGCTCCTAACCACCCCACTAAGCTAAATGCAACCTTTTACAGCAGTGACAGTCATCCAACATCAAGTGTCACATACTGACACACCACTACTGTTACTGACTCTGGTGACTTACACTTCTGTGGAGCTGTCAAACTCAATTGTGAATTAATCTAACATTCGCATCGTTACTGATCAATGTGTGTAAGTGTAATGACATCTGTGATCAGAAAATCACTTTGCACTTTCAAGGCTTTTGCTTTGTGACAGTAAGAACAGAACACTTCATTACAGCAGACACGTTTACGGTTTATAAAATTCGCATTTTTTCGTACTTGGTAAGCATTAGTTTTCAAAACATAATTTTTAGTTTATTTTTTTCTTTCTTTTCTTTTTAGGACAATGTCATGTTGCTTTATTGAGAAAAATAAGCATGATTAATAATTTTGTTTATAAATTATTTGAAATGTGAGACTGGAAAAACTTAAGATAAACTATTCAACTTTCAACACGAGATAAGGAGAGAGAAAAACATTACGTGTGCATTATCACGACCGAGCTTTCATGAGTCTATATCTGTCAAATTTCACACAGCCAGCAGCAAAAGGGATTTTAGACACATGCTTTTGGTGTAAATAGCTAGGACAAGAAGAGAATACAAACCATGTGGGTGGGGAATTAAACTAAGTAAAAACCAGATCAAGGCCCAGATAGTGTTTTTTTTTTTTTTTTAGAAATAATAGTGAGCTAAAGTAGCAAACAATTACTTACTGGTAGTAAGTGATTTCTATCTTCAGTACATACTCTCTCTCCTTGTAGCCTTGTGCCAGATTAAACAAGGGTGTTTCACTATGGAACAATGGTTAGCAAGTTAGTTTTACAGACTATTTTTATTCTAGTGAGATGCATGTTTCTTAGCAAAAGGAACAGTAAATGTAAATTACAAATTGGAGATACCAAACATCAAACAACTGAGAAGTGTTTTAACAGAGAACAGAAAGTATGACACTGAAATATGAAGGTGAATTGGGATAGCCAAAGATGCCTTCCAAAAGCTAAGCATAGTATTAACAAACAGAAAGAAATTGTTAGTAACAAAGAAAAGAGCACTGAACTGTTATGTGATATCAGTCCTCCTATATAGTAGTGAATGCAGGACAATCTACTCACAGATGAAGAAGAGACTTGAAGCAACAGAAATGTGGTTCTACAGAAGGATGCTAAGAATACAATGGATCAAACAAGTAAGTAACGATGAAATTTTAAAGAAAATGGAAACAAAAAGGAGACTTATACATAACATCAGGAAGAGATTGTTGAAATTTCTAGAGCACATACGGAAAGATGGCTTGGAAAATTTGGTACTCACAGGACAGATTGAAGGTAAGAGGGACACAGGAAAACAATGCATGACCTACCTAGTGAACTTGAATAAATGGATGGTGGAGCAAGGTTTAAGAGAGATAACAAAAAGACAAAATATATTAATAGGAATAAATAGGTTTGTCTATTATCTGGTTCCACAATGAGAAAGGAGGGTCTGGAGAATCTGATACTCACAGGTCGAATAGAGAGACAAGGAAAAGCAACACATGACATACCTGGCAGGCTTAAGCAAATGGATGAAAGAACATGGTCTGGGGGAGGTGGCAGAGAGACAAAACTTATTGAGAGCTACAAGGGATAGGGGGAAGTGGAGAGCCATGATCACCTACGTCCTGAAAGGACACAGCAAATAAAAGAAACAATTATCTGGTTTACACTTCTGCCATCATCTTGGGTATGACAATAAACTACATCTGGCAGCAAAGCCTCTGATTGGGAGTTTTAAGGAGTGTGGAACCCCCATCTTAATTGCTGTTGTTCCCAGGTCCACCCTGACTCAGGGCAGTAGCACCTGTTAGGATTTCAGCTATGGACAAATAATGTACAAAACATTATGAAAGTATAAAATACACTTTTTGTAGTAAGAATACCAGCAATACATTTTCATAGTAAAAAAAAAAAAAAAAAATTACCATCAATACATTATTGGAAAAAAATTACCAAAGTTACCCCACAAAATTAAATTTTAGCATTAAATGACCCATAAGGAGTTGATATGCCATTCAACAAACTGAACCAAACCAAATACTTCCCACAGGTCTTTTGAACTGGAGTAGTGGTATATCCCTAGTTTACAGTTTAGGATTGGGTTTCTGGTTCTTTCTAAAGGCTTTTTTATTCTCTTTCACTCCAACTAGCCCCTTGCATCTTGCATGTGGAATTATTGCCTTGCTTGGGGTGAATTGATAAAAAAGAAAAAAAGAGCTGCAAAGGACAGGAAATTGTGGAGAGCCATGATTGCCAACATCCTGAAGGGACACAGCACATGGAAGAAGTATCCCACATTTATACTGTACTAAGATTAGTTTAGCAAATATCAATATTAGCAGGAATTAACTTAACACTGAGGATTTGTTATTCATGTAACCAGAATATTGAATTCATTTCACTTTATAAACATTTCTCCATCTTTGGTGAACATTTCACACTTCTTCATGTGCCATGTCCTCTCAAGGACACAGGTGATCATGGCTCCCCACAATTTCCTGTCGCTTGCAGCTTTAAAAAAAATTCTATCTTTTCTTTATTTCTAAACCCTGTTCTGCCATCCATTTTCTCAAGCTTGTCAACTATGTTATGTGTTCCTTTCCTCTGTCCCTTTTGTCCTCAGTCTGTCCTGTGAGTAACAGATTTTCTAAGTTCTCCTTCCTCATTGTATGCCCCAGAAATTTCAAGTGTCTCTTCCTGATATTAAGTATAAGTTTCCTTTTTGCTTCCATTTTCTAAAAAAACCTCACTGTTGCTCACATTAAGATTTTAAATTTTACAACTATTTATTGATGTTTTTTAAAACCTTGTCAGTTCATTACATCTTTGTTGGAATGCAATATTTTTTATGTTTTAATTTACATTATCTTTTAATATAGGTAGAACAATTTTTCAACAACAGATGGTGCTGACACCTCTTAATTGCATATTTGTAGGTTGCAAAATACTTATTCTAAACAACTGTTCAGTCCATCTCAGAGCTGAACTACTATAGAAGAATAATGTATACTTTTCACCAAACTGAACATCGCCTATCCAACACCAAGATCAAGAAATATTGTGCTCTATGAAAGCTAAGTATCACTTTTCATGATACCTGTGAGATGTTTGGTAAATCCTGGCAAATCTGTTGCTCAGAGAATATGAGAAGTATTGGTTGAGTTGAATTTTCTGACAGTCCTAATTCTTTAAAGATATCAGTTCTATGTAAAATTAATGGATCAAAGAAGAATTATTTATTTTTTACTTTTGTGTTGATTTAACAAAATGAACTGTCCAGCTCCATTCTGGAACTAAGGAGTCTAAAAAATCAGTGGCGTATCTGTTTGGTTATTACATAAATATTAATACTTGAAATAAATCTGAAAGTGCACTGGATTAGACAAAGATGCCTTCCAAAAGCTAAACAAGAAAAAGGAAAAGAAATTGTTAGAAATAAAAAAAAAACTAATGACATCCTCTTTTGGAATTAAAATACTCTATAGTTATCAATGATATAAACACAGTTTCAAACTTGACATTTGTAAATAAAAATATATGGATAACTCTTTAAGAAGTTAGGAATAAATTTGACATTGTACTTATATTATGAACAGGATCCCCACTTCTAAAATGATAAAAAAAAAATCAACATTTTTCAATTCTGACAAATTATAGGATAAAGGAAGGTTTATTAAATGCTAATCTACAAAATTATCTCCCTTCCCTGCCACATTTTTTTTTTTAGCACAAGCAAACAGCATAATTTAAGTATTACCAAATAAGAGTACTAAACTGCTATATAATATCAATTCTTTTATATGTCAATGAATGCTGGACAGTTTCTTCATAGATGAAGAGGAGAATTGCAGTAAGAGAGATAGAATTCTATAGACAGCTGCTGAGAATACCATGGACAGGGCATGTGAGCAACAAGGAAGTTTTAAAGAAAATGGAAACAAAAAGGATACTTGTGTTTAGAATAAGAAAGAAACAGTTGAAATTTCTGGGACACATGAGGAAAGAATGCTTGGAGAATTTGACACTCACAGGACAACATGAAGGGCAGAGGGAAATAACGAACTTGTGTAAATGGACAGCAGGAAAGAGAAGGGACTGGGAGAGATAGTAAGGAGACAAACATTCTTTATAGCTACAAAGGATAGGAAGTTGGGGAGAACCATGTTCTAAAATGGCATGGCAGATAAAAGGACTCAATCACTGATCAGAATTTACATTAAAAGGCATGCAAAATTTTGTTAGAGAAACAAAGAGAGGCGGAAAAGTAGAGACACATCTTCTATTTATGTAATGAAGACTAAAATTAAATGTAATTAAAAGGGAGTATCAAGGTTGAAATTATCTGAAGAGATACAATTTCACAACTGAGTAATTTGGTTTATTTTCCTGAGGATATATTGGTGACTGTCTTATACAGATTTACTTATAAAAAGAAAGAACAATTCTTTAAAAATAAGAGAACTTGTTTACTCAAATACAAAACAAAAAAATTTTTCTTTACAGTAGGAAACTTACACAGAATAATAAATTTGCTTCTTTGCTAAGATTAAAGTTAAATAACAAAGATCTTATTTTTTGTCTTGTAAATGAAACATTAACATTGGTCTAATTTCAGATTGTGCCAGTAATATTTACTTAATGGCTGAGACATTTGCCTTAATTTCTGGCCACAGACAATCCTTTTTCTATATCATGAGCTAGACATTCATATTATATGTTTAACTATTATGTCTTTCAGTTATGCTTGCATTAATTCTTGACCACTGACAATCCCTTTTTTAGATTTGCAGTGCACAAAACTGCAAAATTTGGTATTTGATTTCATACAATAGTGATTTAGAGATTGCTCACTTCCTGAAAATTGTACAATTCTTTGTTGTCAAAGAGCTGGAAGCTACTGACAAAAATTCTACATCAGTAGCCAAATGTAAAACATCTGCTAAGGGTCATAATATCATCAAAACACCCAAATTTGTATGAAAGATGCAGAAAATTACTGAAAGTCAATTAATGCCATTTCTAAGGAGTTCAAGGTTTCAAGGCATTCTATTGAGAAAATGTGCATGAGAACCTTTGATACAAGTCATATGTGATGCAGAGGAGCCAATTTATGTTTACAAAGACAAAAAATAACCATCTGATCCATGCAAAGCATATGCTGAGCATGTTGAAACATCAAGAGCCTGAAATGTTTTGGTTTTTCTTTGATTAGAAAAACTTTGATCAGAGCCAAAAGGTTAACTGACAGAATGATAGACGGTTATGCAGAAACCCTAAGGACATCCTAACACAAAGTTTCCAGTAACTGTGATGGTTCTGGAAGTTGAGAGCAACCGGAGGAGATGTCATATCTCCATACTTCCTTCTTCAGGGTTTAAGGGTCAATGCTACTGACTATAAGGAGGTGTTGGAAAAGGTTGTGAAACCTTGGATAGAGTGTAAGCAAAGAAAGACTGTAAATCTACCAAGAAGGTGACTCCAAAATAAAAGAGTTACAATTTCTATGATCACATTGCCCCTAAACATATGGCCTCCTAGCTCTTCAGACCTGAATCTATTGGACTACTACTTATGGGGCATAGTTGAGTGGGAAGTCAATCAACACCCCCATAACACTATAAAATCTGAGGTTTGCCATAACTAGCACAATGCCCAAAACAGATAAAGATTATCTGATTCAGGGATGTCAACATTTCAAACTTGGAATTGAACAGTCATTGATACTAATAGCAGATTCCTCAAGAAGAATCTCATTATTATTCATGTCAGATAAAGCTCTTCTTTCATGACATGTGACTCTTACTAAATTCATGCAAATGTCCTCAAAGAACTGAGCAACCCTATGTGCTCTTGAAGTGCATATGATATAATTAATGTGTGCACATATTTTATCAGTATTAATATAATAAAAAAATAAAATAAAAAATAAAAATTAAATTAATAAATAAGTAAATTGCATTCTTTTTGTGTGGCCTTGTTCCCAATAGTCATTACACACAATGTCACACTAGACCATTTCAAATGTTCAGCTTCCCAAAGAATACCAGGATGCAGACAAAGGAATTCTGACTACCATACAGTCACCACATCAGTTCTTGATAATGACTGTTAAAGTTTAAAGTACTTGAACAAAAATAACAAAATATGAACTTCAGACATTCATACACAATCTCAAGCACAATACTCAACTCCTTATCTGAATATTGAAAAAATACAATAAAAAATTAAACTGACAGACTTTGTTTGTTCTTTTTAATCAAGTCGTTTGAATGAATATTTGCTGCCTAAATATACCTTATTCATAATTGTGTATTTTTAATATTTTAAATTTCATTGTTATGGTAACACATTTGCTTACTTTGAACAGTGCTGAGCAGGTCTTCTGTTAGCAAATAATGGATTTTCTCATTAATCACACAGCAATGAGATCTGGTTGACAATGGGCAAGTCTAGTGTTATAGCCAGAGAAATAAACAGAAAACTCACACTGTTCATTTTATATATATATATATATATATATATATATATATATATATATATATAATACTTGTATGTGTATTTAGCATTTCTTCAAAAGTAAAAGTATAGAATAGTTAGTCACCTGCTGCAGAGCAGTGGCAAGCAAGCTTCTGTTTTTGGACATTTTGAAATGAGAGATCAGTTTTCATTGTGCGCTTAATTATTGTAATATTGGACCAAATTTTGCTAAGTACATATCTTTCTTATAGGAACAAATGGCTAACATGTCTGTGTATATATATATATATATATATATATATATATTGTGTATATAAGTAACTTAATAGCCTGCATCCTTTAATGTATATACAAAAAATACACTCGTGTCACATCTCACTTATGTCACAACACTCACTAGTTCTATGAAACTCACCGATTGTCTCTACCTACCCCAATGATGATTTAAGTTGAAAGATTGAACTATATTTCCTGTACTTTTCTTCCAAAATGAACTTTGGACAATTTCTGATGGAATTTCTTCTTTGTCTGAGAATTATTATTCATAATTTTGAAAAGTCAATCAATAAAATTAATCAATACAAAATGTTTGTTTATATATATGTGTGTGTGTGTGTGTGTGAATGTCACTGTGTCACACTTTTTCAACTTTACTCCTAGAGGCTGTAGCCAAACATATCATACCATTTTGGAATCAGGCTGACTCCATGAGCAAATTAAAAACATTCTGGGCTGGATCCAGACCTGTATTCCTGAAATTTTGGATTCCCAAATTTTCATTACTGCTATTGTTTTAGTGATTTTTTTTGTGACAAATTTTTTTTGTATGATAACAATTTTTATAACTTGGAAATAAATTTTGGAATAATCAAAATTAATTGTGTGATCCAGTGAAAACCAACCATGAAATAAAAATAATTGTACAGAAGGTAAGGACCTATGCACATCAAATTGTCTTTAAATTAAGTGGCGGCAGAAGAATTATCATTGAGCTTTTTAAAAGGTAATCAAAAGCCATCTGTAGGGGCTAGAAAATGCTGCCCAATAGGGTGGCTTTTAAGCTAGTATATATATATATATATATATATATATATATATATATAGGGTGGCTTTTAAGCTAGTGTATTTATATATATATACATATATATATATATATATATATATATATATATATATATATATATTATATATAAGGCTAGGATGTGGTTTCAAGCCTTGAATGGCAACCTTCCTACAGATGGTACCTTGATAAAAACATTTGATGTACTTTGACTACCATGAGTGTCTGAGCTGGGCATCAGGAAGTCTCAGTATGTTGTCAGGCATATATAGAGAGGTAAACTGATGCCAGGCATGATTCATGAGTGTCTGATCTGGACATCAGGAAGAGCATCCAGCCTTGTAAAACTGACTCAAATCATTATGACAAGTATGTTGACAGGTGTATAGAGAGGAGTGAATGGCTCTCAGATAGAACCTACCTTCTTTTGTGTGAGATTACTCCTGCTCCTGCCTCAACAAAAAAAACAAACATGGCTATGATGATGACGGTATCTACCGTAGTGAAAAGGGTAGCAAATGAATTACTCAGGCGATTCAAGTAGAGTGCAATCCATATAGATTCTGCACCCAACTATCAAGTCCTCCTGCTAAAGAAAACCAGAAAGAGACGATATATTGTTGCATAACTTCTAAAATTCTTGTGTGTCCATTCAGGTTTTAGGCCCATATTTGCTAGATAAGTCACTCCCACTTTCTTGTGCTCATTGTGTTTGGAAAAAAATAAGGAAATGAGCAGGTATGTCCCATTTTATCAGACCTAAAGTCAATTTAAACACATTATTATGACTCCCTTTTTTCCTTTTTTATGCTAAAAATGTCAACTAATCTATCAGCATATGAAATCGATAGAAGGACAATTAAAATAGGGAGAACAAAGTTTAGTTTAACATTGTTTGATATATCACTCAATTATAACCTAAAATAAATTTGTAAATTACATACATACCTGTTTTATATTTATGTATATACTTATAAAGATATATGCACGCACACACACACGTGTGTGTGTGTGTTTGTGTGTCTGTCTTTTTTGTAAGGTGTATAATAGTATCTGAAACAAAAGTGAAGATGATGAGATGTAGTGTAAAAGCTATAAGCTACATATTTCACTGAGAGTGTCTGGTTCCTTTGGCTTCTTCAGGTTAGAATGAAAGACAAAACCTGTATGTAAGGAAAAATGCATTGGGATCTCTGAAGATAGGAGGGAACCATAAATCAAATTACCTTGTCACATCTGACGAGACATGAGAAAGTTACTGTCTGACTGCTTGTTTTATATATATATATATATATATATATATATATACACACACACACATACCTGTGCATGCATGTTAACGCACATATATACAGTTGCTAATATATAATTATTTGGTTCATATCCATATTATATATATATATATATATATATATATATATATATATATATATATATATATATATATATATATTAGACCAGCTGGCATCTGTTGGAATTACAGTTTTGTCTTTTATCCTAAACTTGTGCAAACAAACTCAGCGAAATGCCTTGTTTGTAACTTTTCTACTCTATGAATAAAGACTAAAGGAAAATTATTCTTTACCAATGTGTTTCACCCTCTGATAGACTTTATCAAGGCAAATTTAAGGATTTTATTTTGCAACATGTATTTATAAACAGAAGTAAAAACATTAGGTTTTCAAAATTTTTAAATTTAAGAACATTCATAAAATCCAGGTTAACTGTGAAAGTCAAGGTAAACTGTGGAGGATATTAATTAATGTAATTCAAGGCCTAATAAACCAAAATGAGTGAATGTTATTATTGTTGAATTTTGTATTAGCTACCACCCTTCAGCATTGCCAACGCTAGGCGGGTCATGTATCCAGAACGCGTCCTATTCAACTCCCATGTATCATCCTGTTTGGAGAACTTGCCAGCAGCAAGAGGCTATGTGGAGGCCCAAAACAATACTTCAAGGATCTGCTGAAAAAAATCTGTGACACAGTCCAATAACAACCCTGAGTCCTGAGAAACCCTTGCTGCAAATTGGCCTTCCTGGTGTAGGGCCATCTGAGGGGGGGACTGATACTTTCGAGTTCAACTGTCAACATGAGGAAGATCTGCAACATGCTGTCATGAGGGCCCCACTCACCCATCTGCGTCTATTAACCAGACTCTCAGAAGTGGGCTGGGCCTTCATAGCCATCTCCATCACCACCACCAGAGGGGAGAAAGGGAATGAGGACAGAGGATAATGATCTCAATGATTGGATGCGAGTGGGTGCCAAGGGCTGACAATTTTCTTATCTGTTTATATATAATTATTTATTTTTTATTATTAATATAATTATTATTTATTATATTATTTTAATTTGATGAATTATTTAGGTATTTGAAATAAAAAGGCTTTGATTTAATCATTTTTTTTTAATTTTTAAAAATCTTTATGGTCATATATGTTGGTTTTGGAAAGTAATATATCTTTTAGGAAAGGTGATATTTGAAAAAATATGTATAAAGACAAAAGGGAAACTTATCTTAACTAATATGTTTCATCCTCTTTGGGACTTTATCTTGTAACATGTATTTATAGACAAGAGCAAAAATATTGTTAGTTCTTCAAAATTTTTAAAATTCAAGAAAAGCTCATAAATATTTATAAGGCTAACTGAAAAGTCAAGGTAAGTTATAGAGGATGCTAAGTGACATAATTTAATATTCAATAAACAAAAGTGAGTAAAAGATGTTCTTGAAACTTTTTAAGCAAATTAATATCTAAATAATTTTAATTTATGTGTTATATATTTTAAATAACATGAGGTTATTTAATCTCAAACTAAGATAATTAAATAGGGCTGAATGTGGTGGTGAGTGTTGTTGTTGTTGGTGGTGGTGGAGGTTGTTGTTGTTGGTGGTGTGTGTGTGTGTGTGTGTATACACACAATTTTTACTACTATTATTTTTATTCTTATCTTATTTTTGGTCTTACTATTATCAATATTATTATTATTTTTATACTATTATTAATTTTACTTTTATTATCATTTTATCACTACAAATCTTTTTATTTTTTTAAATTTTTATTGATTTATCACTATTTTTTAAGCAAAAAAAATTACCCTTCTTGATCCTTAAACATATTTTAACACCAGTATCCGTTTTAATGAAAATTAAACAATTAGAATATCTAATTATTATTTTCAATCTTAAATGTAAGTTTGAGCCTAAATTCAAGATTGGATTACAGTGCAATTAAATATTTAACAACAATAATAATTCATCCAAACAACAACATATCTCGTGAGACCCAGAAATATTAATCAAACAGTGTAAATTCAAATCAATACCTGATGATTGCATAGAGGATAAAACTCTGAGTCGTACTGTCAGTGTTGGGCATTATTTATATTTATTAATATATACTTAATAGTTCTGTTAGTTAGCAATGAGCAGTGTTTTTCTTACACCAAAGGATTTATATATGTATGTATTTGAACACTTACATGTATATTTATTTATATTTATTCATTTGAGTATATATACACAAACACACACACACACACACTAAGGGGGGTGCTTAAAATTCAATTGTGGCCAAACATTATGGTTTTTGTAAGTGCTTCTTGTCTAGAGAAGCACCCCACCTCAAATGTATATTTATATGAAATGCGTCTAAGCTAAAATAAACCAAATATGTTATTCTGCATCATTGAAGATGAAATTTACTCAGAAGCGTTCATCATTTATTTGTAACAATCACATTCTGGTGATCCAATCGCATCTGATTTTGTATTGAGAAAGAACAAAACAAAAATAACGTGATTTTCCTTTAATCTGTCTTAATACACAGACATGTCAATGTCACTACAGGGGATAAATTGAAGATATAATTGAACAAAATCTATGCAGAAGACTTTAATGTCTCATTTGCTTGTGGATCAAATAGAATATGACTAACTCTGTTCAGTTAGGATTTTGTTGAGATCATCATTGATACAGCAACAAAAGAACAAATATGGCTTATTTGTTGTTTCTTTTGTCGGACAATTTCTGTTGACTCTAACAATATCTGTTTTTCTATGACTTAACACTCATCCATCTTTTAAAAAAATGTATAGGGACAATTCATTAAGTTTAACTGAAGCTTACAAAGAAACCATTTTGTTCACATAATTCTTGAGTTTTATTACTAAGGCTTGGCTGTCCAACTGAATATAGAAAACATCCCAAAAATGTGCTATTTCATCTGAGTTAATTATAATTTTCTTTGAGGAAATATAAGAGCCATGGGCCATATGTTTTTTTTATTATTGTTTTTTACAAATCAAGATATGCAATATTTCCATATAAAACATTGTAAATCAAGAAATGCAATATTTCCATATAAAACATTGGTTTATATTTAAGGCCAGAAACAACCTATATAAACAAATGCATCCAGTTTCTGTTTGAATTTCTGGAATTACAGTTGTACTTGTTCTGCCTTTCATGAGTTTGCACGACCATTATGCCCTGCCAATACCTCCTAAATAATGGATCCATATTGATTGTGTGGGAAAAGGGGAAAAGACACAACATAGTTTCAGTGAGAAAATGAAAGAAAGAAGGGAGGGTAGAAGTAGAGAGAGAGAGAATCAGATTAAGTGGATAAGAACAGATACTACACTTTGATCTTAGCCAAAAGGCTGAGAATAATGGTAACTGTGATAAAAGTTCCAATTTTTCAGATGCACAGTATTGAACAACAGAAATCGAGTAAGGCAATTGCCAAAAACCCATTTACCATAAATAAAATAACAACATCTGCTGAATTATTTTAAAATTATTATTAAGAGAAATGTTTGTAAAATGGGTATTTGGCTAGTTATTAATTATATCATTTACACAGGGACAATAACCTAGTGTCTTAAAATGTCAGTTCATGAATTTGGTGGCATACTAATTGTGAGTTCAATCCCTGGGCTGAGTTGTACAAACTCAGACTTAATGGAAACCGGGTGAGCAATAACTAACTAGTACTGAAAAAGAACAAGAGGAGATATCCTTTGATATGGATAGTAAACTGAGAACAATCTTCACCTGTATATTAATTACAGGGTTCCATTTGAAATTTCATGAAGTTTACCTGGGTCAACTGTTGAAACATAGTGAAAACAACAAAGATAAGGACATTAGTTCAAATGTAAATAATCTTTTATAAATTCAGTTTAAGTTTGTGTGTCCCTTCCTTACATCAGTAGAACAAAACACCCAAGTCCATGCTGATAACATACGAATGATTTACTATCAGCCTTTTATATATATTAATAAAAAATGACATTTCTAACATAAGCAGTAATATCTTAGAGGCATGAAAATTTTAAAAGTATATTTTAATAAATATTTCATTTGTATTATTTATTTTTAATTCAAATTTTTAAAACTGCCATACATAAGCAAGATTTCTGTCAATAGCTTTTTTTTTAATTTATCATGTTTGTATAGAAAGAATTTATATCAAAATTCAGATGTAAGTTAGAAAACCTACAAAATTCATAATAAGCACATTCTACTATTCCACATTACTAAAAAATTAGTTTAATGGAAAAATTAAGGAATTATTAAAATGTCAAAATAATCTATTTAATTAGATTTTCTTAAAATTGTAAAAAACAGTGAAATATTAAGTTTGCTGAATTCATTTTCATTATTATTATATTAGAAAATTATTCAAATGTTTCTCCCGTGGTCAACTCTATGCATCTATGTCCAAAGTAGGAAATTCAAATGGACTTAGCATTATGATAAAAAGAACTTTAGAAAATAGATCTTGCTGAAAATGTTGTTTATATAGAAATTTTAGGGACAAAAGAATTTCTATGACAACTTACTTTTTTCTTTGTAGGACAGGTATTCAGTTAGTGTGAAAAATATATCCAAGTTAATTGCAAATCTGATGTTAAGATAATGTTAATACAAGAGGTTCTTTAAAAGTTCAGAGAATATTAACAGCAAGCACGAACTGAATATAGTACAGACTTTTGCATTTACCGTTTGTGAACAGTGTTTTGGGAGCCAAAGAGGAATGGGAAAATTAGGTATGAATGAGTATTTTTTAATGGTCAAATTCCTAAAAAATTTTAGAAGTGGAATAAAATAAAAATTATCAAAGTAAAATGAAAATGTTACTTCAGAAAAATATGTCCTTAAGATTAACCTGATGAATTTAGAATGAATTTTGTGTTCCCTTTCTAATTTGTTCTGACCTAATTTCATCAAAAATATCAAATTTTGTCGGTAAATTGATAGCTGTTTGGTCATGTTACACCAGACATTTTTTGTTTTTGCTGCTTCAGAGAGTGAACTTTTCCTTCCTCTCATCTTTGTAGATCTGTAAACAATACAAAACATATTCTGTCCTTTATTAACCAAAAATATAAAATGAGAAAATCTACAAACCTTTTGCCATAGTTAAAGACAGCTTTTATTTCTAAAACACCCAAGACTGTTGCTAATGTTACAAAAAAAAGAATTATTTCATAATATTAAAAGTTTACATAATGAAAATTTAGCCACTCATAATACTATTGTTTATTCTTCTACTGTGCGCTCACTTCAAGACGTGGCAATCATAGCTCTCCACAATTTCCTATCCTTCTAACTAATGCTTTTCTCTTTACTAACCCTCCCAGTCCATGTTTTACCATCCATTTACACAAGCTTGTTAGCTATGTCACTCACTGTTTCCCCTTTATCCCTCTTGCCTTTGTTTGGTTTGGTTAACGGCATATCAACTTGCTATGGGTCATTTATTGTCAAAATTTTCTTTTCTTGTGTACTTTGGTATTTTCTTTTCCAAAAATGTATTGCTGGTATTGTTTTTACTAAGAAAATGTATTGCTGGTAATTTTTTCTAATGTATTTTTATATTTCCTGTTTGATCCCAGTTTGGGGGTTCACTATTTGCCCATAACTGGGAACCTAACAGATGCTACCACTCCGGGTCAGGGTAGACCTGGGAGCAACAGCAATTAAGAGGTGGCTCCACGCTCCTCAAAACCTTCCAATCAGAGGCCTTGTTGCCAGATGTAGTTTATTGTCATACCGAGGAAAACCTCTTGCTTTCCACATGCCCTGTGAGTGTCAAATTCTCCAAGCCCTCTTTCTTTATTATTATGTGTCCCAGACATTTCAACTGCCTCTGATTCTAAGTACAAGTGTCATTTTTGTTCCCATTTTCCTTACAACTTCCTCATTGCTTGCATGTTCCATCTTTGGTATTCTTTTCTGTAGAACCAAATCTGTTGATTCAAATCTCCTATTCTTTGATATTACACAGCAATACAGAAGCAGTTTCATATCAGATGTTGTATACTGAATATAACCAAAATTGTAATAAGAATTAAAATAATAACTCATTAAAAGTATTTAAAAATTAAATTATGAACATGAATGAAGGAAAAGGGTAGCACTTCAGAATTTAAAGGTAAACAGCATTTTGAAGTTTACCATAATCCTTTGTGTACAGATCGTCACTAGGGAGTATAAGATGCAGTTAAACAAACAGAAATATTCCAGGAAAAAGAAACAAACTTATTTTCATGTAGAAAATGTACCTGATAACCAAAATCTGTAAAAAATGGGAATGAAAAAAAAAAAAAAAATGAAAAAAGAAACCCACAAAAAATGGAACATTTTGTTTACTTTTGTGATCGGTTGTTTTCAAAACTTGATAAAGGTATTTATTATAAAATAGTCATTAATTGCCTTTCAATAAAAAATTGTTTTTGATGATTTTTATTTTGAAATTATGCATCATTTTCTTTTTTTTTATCATTAATTAAATAATATTTTTGCATTTGAATAATTTGCAAACATATGTGTCTAGACTCAACAAAATCTGGAAAAAGTACAAAATCGTACTAGTCTTAGAGAAACAATACGTAAGATTTACTTACTTTTGTTACACTATGATATTAGATATTATCTTTCTGGTAAACAAATAAATCCAATTAGACCCAATTTTGCCTGTTTTGAGTCCTGGAAAATGGGATTGCATTCTAAACTAAAGTATAAGATGCAGCAGACTTTTGCATATGATTCAAGATGAAGAAAATCGCCCGTCTTATACATACAGGATTATGCTAATTTGGTTTATTAAATACCTTCTAGTTAAAAAGCTAGGGAAAACTGAACAAGTCAACATTAAGGGATTCATCTAATATAAAAAATAATTTTAAAAAATTAAATGAGAATGCTAATTACAGAAGGAAAAATTTATCTAAAGAAGAAATGAATTCATAAAATTTACTGACAAAAAATTAACTTTTCAGATTGATGAAGAAATACTAATTTTGTTTGTAAAATCCAGCAATACATTTAAGTTATTATAAAATAAACACAAATGGATGAGATACAAATTTTTATTAATTTGTTGATGTTCTTTTACAGAGAATATTACATGTTATCTACAATATTCATAAGAGAATAACACAAATTAATGGCGAGAGATTCCTCAAGAGACAGTGATAACAAATTTCAAGGCTTATCTCGTGCGTTTTCAGCTTCTTAAGTAAATATTTGCCTAAAGAGTTAGAAAGTTCTGACATTTCAAGTGTGTTTAAATACTGATAAGTAATGAACAGTTCATGATTTATGGAATTTTAAATTTTACCCAAACTGGCAAATATATTTATCTGTCAAAAAGAATTGCTTTTTAAGAGGGGAAACAAGTAAAGATGCAAACCAGAATAATTAAAAGAGAAAGTAATTCATTAATGTGAAAATATACTGAAAATGATCTAATTTCTGAGTCTTCCACAGTAAATTTACAACCAGGATCATTTAACATATCTTTTTTCCTAACAAAGCTACTGCTCTTTGAATGTGGGCTATTTAAAAACAATGGTGATAAAACAAAAAATACATACACAGTACAAAGTTGAATAAGATCAGCTAGGTTATGCATCTAGATAAATGACACCAAAAATTTAATAATTTTAAGCTAAGTGCCCCAGTCCACTCAGCATTTCTCAATGTAGAAGTGTAATCAGCATTTAATGTATTTCGTCCAACACCTTGCATATATTTCCATTAATAAAACCATTATGAGTCAGAATGAATAAATTTAATATTTGTATGGTTAACAGTCTCCTTAAGATAAAAGGTTGTATAGGTTTGGTTTGGTTTTTCTTGTTTAACTGTACATCAGCCTCTGTAGGTCATTTTAGTACCAAATCCTTTATTTAGTATACTTATGATTTGTAAGAAAGTTTGCAGTTAAATTCTTTGGAAATGAGCTTTTGGTTACATAGGTTCTAAAGAAAAGAAAAAAAAAATTTTTTTTGAGATATTAAGAGATTATACCTTTGTGTAAAAGCTCACCTGTTTTATAAAGTGAAGGATGTTATTCAGGGTGGTTTGTCTGAAAAGCTCAAGACCAAGTTTCATTTACTTTGCACTAATGCCCTTGGGAAAGGCATGAATCCATCTTCCTTCAGTTATGGGTTAAACAACAGTGGGTGCTAGGGGAAGCTAAATTCCTTCCCTTAAAAAGGAAGATAACTCAAAAGTTGTCTATTTATGTGTTAAAATACACTTGTCTTTTATTTTCATTTGTTTTTGTTCATCCCAGCAGTTTGGGATATAACTAGGAGAGTGAGCTCACTTGCCTGGGTTTGCAGCCAGCTGAGCTGAATTAAAATTCAAACCCATCTATATATTCTAGGTGGTTGGTGCAAGTTTCAAAGGATTGATTGCTGCGTCTTCTGCTTTGGTAGCTGTCATCAAGTCATATACAAGATGGAAAATTCTCAGTTAAGGAAAAACTGTAATCTATATGAGTAATAAACAATCCCTGTTCATAACAGTTGCTGCAAAGCCAAAAATAACACTTTATTGCTTTGGCTAAGCAAAGAATTTGATTATATTATAATTAGATAATCTGGTGTAGTCAAAAGATCTTTTTAGCTATTACTGGTTTGATGAGATAAATTGGATATGGAAAGAGCAAATCCTTACCTTGCAAATATTATTTACACTATTTACATTATTTCAATGTTCATAACCTGATGAAGGCCAGAGCGTACAATAGCCAAAACATGAATATGACAATAAAGATAAAGACAACAGTCCCAATGATGTAAATAGTGTAAATAGTTACAATACCTCATCTCAGAATTATAGACAGATCTTGTAGATATTGATGAAAAAAAAAAATAACATGAAGAGGAAAAAATGGCAGCAAGAATAAGAAATACATACAGAAATCTCTTTTCTAAAAAAGTATTGAAAAAAAAATAATAATTTTAAAGACTGATTCATTTTCTACAACCCTTTTTTATTTTTAGGTTGTAAGAATTTTTTTGAGATACTAATTATTTAGTGGTAGAAGTCTTACTAATTAACCCATAGCTGGGGGAGAAGAGATGGATGGATTCATAATCAGAATTTAATAAACACAATCAATATATAATCTGATCTTTCATTTTATGACCATGGCAGTTTCTATGCATTGATATTCTAGAGAATGTAAATAAATCTAAAAGACATGCCTGTGTAGCTAATCAGTATTTTGTTGATTGATTGATTCATTTTCTACAGCTTGTCAACCCTTTTGCAGGTTATTTAAATCCATAAAATATTTTTAGATTGTAAGAATTTCTTTTTTGGTAAGGGCAGAGAATAATAATGATTTAGTTATACAAATCTTACTAATTACTCCATAGCTGGAAGAGAAGAGATGGCTTCATACCTTTTCCAAGGCTATTTGTGCATAAGTGAATATAACAAACATAACAAGTGGTCACTTATCTAGTTACTGGCCAGACATGACATTGCTTAAGTTTGGTGATCGTACAGGATTTGGTGTTCCAATGTCATATAGCTGTAAGCCTAATTTTAAAGAGCAAATGATTTTAGAAAGCAAGTATGTATCCAAAATATTTTTTGATATATTCTCCAGCTTTTAAATCATAAAAATGATTCACACCTAAAGAGCTTACTATGTCATGTAGCAATATGTGCATAACTTTAATGATTTTTCTGAATTTCTGCAAATTAATTTGCAATCCTAAGAACGTATTGGCCAAAAACACAATAAAAGAATAAAATAAAATAAAAATTAGGCTCTTAGTATCTAAAAAATGTCTTCAATAATGAAAAGGATCCATCTCAGAAGCCTAGACAGTAGTTAGGTATGAAAGAAGCAGTAATGTGGCAGAAAGAACTATTTACCATTTCTTCGTTTACAATTTTACAAGCTAATATATCAGGCACAAAACAAGTGAAAAAAATTTGCACACGTGGAAACTGAAATCAGCAATTTTAAATCATTTTCTTTTTTTCTAAATTTAATATTTTATGAGTAGTTTTTGTATTGCTCATCACTTTCCAGCACATCCTATTAACTTGTAATATAGCATGTAAAGTTTTCTTAATTTAAGATTTAAAAAAAAATATGAAGATCAAATATCATTAATACAACATGAGTTTTTAAATAGTTACACTCATTTGTTCTTGTTGGAGACCGAGTTAAGTAATGTTAATCTATATAATAAATGCGAATGTCAAGTGTGTCACACTTTTTAAACTTTACTCCTAGAGGCCATAGTCCAACATTTCATACCATTTTGGAATCAGGCTGACTCTCTGAGCATATTAAAAACATTCTGGGCTGGATCTGGACACTGCAATCCTGAAATTTTGGATTCTCAAGTTTTGATTGCTATGATTGTTTTCGGCTGTTTTCTTTACATGATTTTTTGCAACAAATTTTTTTTGTACGATAACAATTTTTATAATTTGGAAATAAATATGGGAATAATCAAAAGTAACTGCAAAATCCAGTGAAAGTCACCCATGAAATAAAAATAACTATTTGTATGGACAGTAAGGACCTACATACATCAAATTGTCTTTAAATTAAGTGGTGGTAGAAGAATTATCATTGAATTAAAAAGTAAGCTTAAATATTAATGCAGTACTTAAATGCAGTGATCAATTTTGAGTTCTTCTTCCTCCCTACCTATTGTGATGAAGGCCCAATCAAGAGTCCTTCACAGGAGTTAATTTAAACACTGCCTGATAGGGTGGTTTTTAAGCCAGTGTTAAATATGTTTGGGACTACCTAAACCAGTGTTTCTCAACTGCTGCATCCAGGTGCGCTAATGCTCCCTGAAAGGTGGCCAGGTGCACTAAGAGAAGAGTAATTTATTAATTATTTTCATATCTAAAAAAATCTTTACTTTTAAAAAGCTAGAGACACCAAGCACATGGCTTCCATGTCTAAGTCTTTCTCATTTGATATTTTAAACTAGATGCTAAATTCCTTAATCTTTAAGAAGGGGTGGATAATCTTTTCTCTTTTGCCTTCCTTGATGGATTTCAATCAGTCATTATCAGCCTCTCTAAAAAGAAAAATAGCAGATTCTTCATAAACCCATTTAAATGAAAACTCTATTGCTTAAATATATGATGTAATATCTTAAAAGTAAATGTTTATTTCAGGAGACTTTATTATTTTCAAATTTCATGACTAATTTTTCCTTATTAAAATTTAAAGTGCACCCCAGAGTTTTAGTTATTCTACAAGTGAGCCCTGAATTAAAAATGGTTGATGAAGGAGAAAACAAAGTCTTACATGGGAAAAGAATTTGTGTTCTTGGCACGGTCAAAAAAGAAAATTAGGAAAAAGATCAGGACGATTTTAGTATGCCTTGAAATATAGTAATTGTTTGTACTTCCCTATCAGTCTTGATCAATCACAAATAGTCTTAGCCCAATAAAAGAATGCTACTTAGGACTATAGGATTGTTTTGGCACTTTGTGGGTGAAGTGATAGTTGTGTGTTGCGAGTTATGATGTTAATATTTGTTCTACCCTTTTGTTTTATGCCTCCCCCGCTCCAGGATTTTCTGACATTGGACTTATGAAATTGATTTTTGACCCTTGGAATTACAACCTTGAATTTATGCTTTTTGGAATCTGAACCTCCGTATTGCTTCAACATTCAATGTTGGATTTTATTTCAAACAGTTCTCTGGTTTTCATGAAGTGAACAGATTTTAGAAACTATTCAAAAATAAATAAAATAAAGAGAACAGGAACTTAGCTGAGTGATGATGAAACCAAGCAAAGTCAAATCTTATGATTCTTTGATGAAAGAACTGTCCACACTGCCGATGTCAATGTGGTCATCAATTTTAATAAAGCTTATCTAACTACAGAGTCTGTTCAAAATATTTCATCATAAGAAAACAACTAATTTAACACCAGAGAAAATTTCACCTGAATAAGATTAGAGAATAAAAATCATTCTCTCAAGACCTGTGGACTCCACCAGGGAGTAGGGGAAGGCAACTCTCAGCAACACTAGGCATTGCTGCTGTGGTTCCCAGGGCAAGTGCGTCTTTACAGGATAAAGTTGCTAGCCCCATGTACAACTGGTTTTGAATTCCTTCTAGGTGGATTGTCAATTAAGGCTGCAGGATCCAGTTTGTCCTGATATTTAACACACAAACTTATTTTTTTACAGTAAGGGTTACATTAAGGGGTAGTTTATATGAATATGAGGGGAAGATAATGGTTAACTCTAGACTTGAACAGGTTAAAATTGCAGTGATTGAAGGAAACATCCTCTTGAGAGTCTGTTCCACAGGGCCTTGGTTTGCAGGAAGAAGCTGTTTGAGTGGAACTTACTTCTTGCCAATGGAATATAGAAGGAACGTGGGTGGTTCATTACTATGTAAGTGGCATGGCAGGTCCTAGCCATGAAGGGTGGACATGGCAGAACCAAGGAATGAAGTTTGTCCGAGCCCTTTCTACGGAAGTAGTGATAGAGTAGTGAGAGACTCGCCATATCCTGCCTGTAAGAGAGCGGTTGGAAGGTGGAAAATAATTCTTCTCCAATAAGGATTCAGAGATGCTTTTGAACTCAAGACTGGAAAGTGAGGACCGGGCAGCACCTGTCCAAATATGACAACAGTAATCCATTTTATGGATTTATACTTTTCCCAAGGAAAGTAAGTGAATGTGACAAACTTGACCGAAATTCAAACTCAGCTCTGATTTCTCATTTTGAGCTGCTATGACATCAACCACAAATCCACAGAGAATGAAACAGTGTAAAGAGAAAAACAACTGATGAGTCTGATATGGAGATGACATTAATAATATGCAACAAAGGTGGTTTCTCAGATGCTAAAATAGGGTTTTAAAAAATGGGGTCTGTCAAAGAAGGATCAAAAGCAAAGAAACAAAACACTTTATATACAAAAAGAAATTTGATTAATATGCTCTTTTATTTATTAGTATGATTACCTTCACAAAATGATCATACTTGATTTAATTTTGATTTATTAAGTAGCATCAACAATTATTTCACGAGAAAAGAATAAAAGCATTGATAATGATCACAGAAAGTAAGCCAACTGAAATCCAAAGTTTCATTGGGATAGTGAAAGATGACTACCAAAAGATAAGCAAAGTATTAAGAAACATGAAAATTTCTTTAGAAACAAAGCAAAGAGTACTGAACTGTTACATAATATCAGTCCTCCTATATGGCAGTGAATGTTGGATAATCTCATCATAGCTGAAAAAGAGACTTGAAGCAATAGAAAAGTGGTTCTAGCAAGTTAGTCTTGAAGACTATTCTTACTCTATTTCTGAGCAAAAGTAACAGCCTAACATGTAAATTAGAAATGGGAGGTACCAAAAAATCAAAAAAAGTAAAACTTAAATATCTGGAAAGGGTTTAAACACAGGACAGAAAGTGTGACACTGAAATCTGAAGGCACATTGGGAGAGTGAAAAATGCCGTCCAAAATGTGGTTCTACAGAAGGATGTTGAGAGTGCCATGGACCAAACATGTGAGCAACAAGGAAGTTTTAAAGAAAATGGAAACTAAAAGGACACTTATACTTAACATTAGAAAGAGATAGTTAAAATTTCTAGAGCCCATAATGAGGAAAAAGGGCTTGGAAAATTTGATACTCAAAAGATATATTGAAAGTAAGGGGGACTGAGGAAAAAACAAAGCATTGCCTGCTTAATGAGCTTCAGTAAATGGATAGAAGGACAGAGTTTAGGAGAGATAAAAAACAGATAAAATTTATTAAGAGAGCTACAAAGGACAGGAAATTGTGGAGAGCCATGAGTGCTAACGTCTTAAAGAGACATGGCACATAGAAGAAGAATGTCAGCTCTGTTGTTTTGTTAAGCTAAAGCAAATATTATATATATATAATGAAATGAACCCTGCCCAGATTTGAGCCCTGCAGGATAAAAAGGCAAGAGATATACCATTGCCAACTGCTGCTGAAATGTATGAAATTATCTTATGAATATTAATTTTGGTTTCAGTTTTTGCTTCTTTTTAATTTTTTTTGACATTTGCAATTATTTCTGAGTCACTGACATTTCTTTTTCAAATAATATTCAAACAACAAAATACAAATTTAACATTCTTTGAATTTTTATTATTTTCCAGTTTCACAAGACAGCCAACCAAATAAAATGTTTTGGATAAAGTTAAAGTACTCCGGTCCTAATTGAAATGCTGATGAAAAAAACAAAAAAACAATAAAAAGAAACGCGTTCACAAATGCATAAAGCACTTCAAAATTTAAAAGAATTGAATTTTATTTTTTTTATTTTGAAAATGGCATCTGTTATTATTTTGTTTATTTAAAGCAAATTGAAATTCAAATATGTAGAGACTGCTGAAAAATTCTCACCTAATCAAGAGGCCCATCAAAAATCTAAAAATAATAATAAATTAAAATTTGATTTTTATCAGATTTTGGTAAGTGGATTAGGCCAAAGATTTTTCTGCATCCCTTTGTGTACCCCAGTGAAGTTTTCATTTAATAACTGGTGATAATTATAATTGAAAAAATATATGCACTTGGGTGATTTTCAACTTTATTTTCATTATTTTTTTTAAAAAAATGTTCTAATAAAGGGTGTGGTAGAAATACTGTGCACATAATGGTAAGTCATTAGCTAAATGAAGACATCATTGCCACTAATGTCTTACCATTATGTGGGAAGTATTTCTGCTGCACTCTGTATATGAACATACCTGTTTTATCATATCTACTATACTTTAATACTAAATATATTCAGTATAAGAACTGTTTTCATGCTAAAATAAATCACATAATAAAAACATAATATCCAAATAACTTATTTTAGATGTTTATATATATATATATATATATATATATATATATATATATATATATATATATACTTTAAATTTAGCACTCACCCAATAATTTTTAAAGCCTACAGAGTGTAGTCTTATGTACCATTCATATGAGCAATTGTAATAATTGCAAAGTTGTCAATTAAAAATGAAAATTTAAATGTTTTAAAACTGCCACCAGCGAGTAAATTCGAGCTCTCCCAACTGGTAATCCAACCTCTAGTCGTTCCGTCTCAAAATCGCACAAACAGACTTTTCCAGCCACCAACCGGGAACGTCCCTTCTAGCTTCTGTCGAACTGGGAAAAACTAGGTGCTTTTATATTTGTCCATATACCCATAATCCCTTGCGTCTTCATGCGATCCCATAGTTCATTCCGTCTCTGTCCCATAATGCATTGCATATTCATTGCATAAAAAGGCGATGCAAGTCTCCCCTTATTCTTTTACGTTATCTGGGCGAGGACGGATTACGGCAGAGCGGTAAGTGCTTTCTTTTTTTCTCCTTCATTTCAACTGCAGTAGCCCTACATGCTAAGCAAATACGGGCTCTTTTTTGGCGGGGAAAAGGCAAGTCGGAACCAGTTGTGCTCGTCCCAGGTTCTGCCTCATCATGTCTGCCACATTTTCACAAGGAGAAAATTTGAAAATGTAGAATAATGAGTTTATTACAATATACAAGTTAATATAAGCTAAAGAAAATGTTCATTATCCTACCTAAAACTTTTTTGGCCTTTAGATCTGCAAATCTTTTTCATAGATTACATACGGGCATATGAAAAACTTAAAAAACTTTTCAATTTTCATAGTCAGAATGCTATCAGAGTGAGCAATAAAATCTATACCAAAGTTTCATAGATTACATATAGGCATATGAAATACTTAAAAAAGCTTTATCTACATGGAAAAAATATTTAAATTTGTAACATGTATTGCTTACAGATAGAGAAAGAGTTGTGATTACACAAAAACAAAAGGAAGTATGAGAAGGATGTGTTTTCTCACCAGATTTATTTAATCTGTATAGCAAGATGATTGAAAACAGACCTAACAAAATTTATTATCAGTGGATGTAACCATAACAGAATACACTACACTGACAATACTGTATTGATGACAGATTAAAAATGAAAACAAATGAATTATTAAACAATGTAATCAAGAAAAGCAAGAAGAAAGGACTAAGCATTAACTGTAATGTTATGCTCTGCTTCAAATCAAACCTCTTTTTGATTCACTCCACACCAAGACCTGTCAGCCCAGATGTGAACACTATGAAAACAAAAATAAAAATGTCACTCACTGTGCAGGTGCTGTGAGCATCATATCTGGCTCAAATCAAATCTCCCATGTCACAAACATTGCTGCTAAAAGCAAAAGCATGACAAAAAATCCTGCTGAGTCATGTTTCCACCCTGTCTGCTTAAAAGGACCCGCTCATGACACTCAAGGTGGTAAGTAGGCAGTCACAGAGTTCACCAGTGGTCTCCTGGTCAAACAATCTGACACAAGCTTCAATGTCAGGCCTGTAACAACCAACTCTCCCATCCTCCAGGTTGCTTTTCTTACTCACCTTGATCTATTGTACTGGCAATACATAGAATTTTATTTTCACAATTTTGTCTCCTTTTCTTTCTGCCTCACTGCACTTAGGAATTTCAGGTGCTGTATGTGGATGTGAGGGTGGTGCAATGGGTAGCAGCTTAGAATTGCAAATTGGAGAGCCAAGATTCCAGTTCGGTTTGTTATGTTCACTTACATGCAAATACCCTTGGGAAAGGTATGAATTCACCTCTTCTCTTCCCAGCTAAGGGTTAATTAGTAGAACTTTTATCAGTAAAAATCATTATCTCCAAAAACTTATGAAAATCTAAAAATATTTTCTAGCTTTAAATAACTTGGAAAGTCATAAAAAGTAAATCAATTAATCAATCCACCTTCACCAGCAGTATTTTGTTGTTTTCATTTGTTCTCTTACAACCATGTTTACATCTTTTATTCTTGCTACCTTTTTCTCTCATCTTTATTTATTTATGTTATATTCCGTGTTAATAGGAATATATACTTGAAAAACAAGGATAAAAACTTGGATAAAATAAGTAAAGGTTTATTGTAAAAAACCAGTACAATAAGAATAAAGGTAACAGTTATGCACAAGGTCGTCACAAGTCAATCCAGTAGTGAGTGCTACTATTGGAAGGTTGATAGTTCTTGCGTAAGTCTGAGTTGTACTCAACAGATACCAGCCAGATTCTGTAGTCCGTTGACTTACAGATACTTATAGGCAGTTATTACCTATAGTCTAGTCACTCATGGGGGTTATTCCATTACATCAATTTAGTATTTCATTTATCAGAGAGTGGGGATGTAAAAATGAGACAGGTGTAGAAATTGAACTCTTTGGTTAGTATAGTAACAGATGAATGAATGTGTGGCATAGAAATCTGAATGCACAGAGAAGTAGCAAAGGACACTTAAGAAACTGAATAAGGGATTGAAAAATGTCCTTAGAAACAAAAGAAAAGAATCCTGGACTGATAAGAAAATGAATGATGGACAATTTTCTTATAAATATTGAAAAGACTTGAAGCATCAGTGTAATTCTCTAATGACAAACGTTGAGAATACTATGGATATAGAATGTGAAAGATAAGAAAGTATGGAGAAATTCTACTAAAAATTATAAAGAAACTGCTGAATTTTGGGGGATATATAGTGAGGAGGCTTGGGGAATTTAACACTGACATTGGAGGCGAGAAAAGCTGAGAAAACCAGTAAGTAACCTAGTTAACGAATCTGAATAAAATGGATAGCAGAACAAGTACTATAAAGAGGGATCATAAAGGAGAAGGAATTAGAGCAATGGAAGACGCAACGGAAGACAGAATGCTGTGAAGAGCCATGTTAGCACCCATCCTGAAATGTCATGGTAGAGAGAGAGAATACAAGAGTATTACATGTACATTAGTGGATAAGTCAATGACAAAATGGAAAAAATTAATGTTTTGTTAAAACACATCAATTTTTCAATCCTATCATTCACTTATATTATTTGTTATATTATATATATATATATATATATATATATATATATAATGAAATTTTTAACAACCAACCTAAATTGAGGTCTACTAAAGAAAAATTGTGCCTCCAACAGGAATCAAACATGCATCCCTTTTTGCATAAGGGAAACCACTTTTTGAGCCAAAGTGTGCCTCTATCTGCTCAAACAGGGCAAGGTTAGAATTACTTGGTGAACAAAAACTTGAGGAGTTGAGTTAAAGAGAGATAAATGAGACATCTGGAAGAGGCATAGAACATGGAACTAGAACAATCTAACCCTGTGGATGAAATAAAGAGTTCAGTTTGAAATTCCAATCACTTGAACAAGGCTAGAGTGTACATCAGCCAAAATATAGTAAATGTGGCAATAAAGATGAGGACAACAGTCTGAACAATGTAAATAATTACAATACCGCATCTCAGAAATATAGACAGATATTAGAATGACCTATTTAAGGAAAAAGGTTTTCTTGTTGGGATGTCTACAAATCTGGCTTGCTTCAGTTTTGTACCCAAAACATTAATAAGAGTAAATTTTTAAAGGATTTTTATCTGGTGTTATTATTACTATAAATGTTATGTCTAATGGGTACACATGTTTGAGTTGCTATCCCTGTTTTTTTATTTTATTAAACAGTGAAATTAATAACAGGCCTAGATAGAGAAAAAGAAAAATTCCTCTGTCTGGCTGACCTCCAAGGCTGAACTGATAGAGGCACACTTTGGCTTAAAAAGTGGTTTCTCTGATGGGAAAAGGGATTGATTCCTGTCGGAGGCACAATTTTTTTACTAGGCCATATCAGTTTAATCTGTTCATATATATATATATATATATATATATATATATATATATATATATATATATATATATATATATTAATTACTGAAGTGGGATTACTTTTATTTTTTCACTCCATAATAAACCTGCTGAATCAATAGCAACACTTAACCTTATACACCTTAAGATAAATTAAACACACCCACCCACCCAAAACAAGAGTGAGGAAAACTAATGTCTCTAATTTTGAGAGGAGACATTACCATTCTAAAATTTATTCAAACAATTATCTCATCTTTATTCATATTAATATTGTTTCAGCCAATCCATTCTCCAGCTTTCTTCAAGTGTCCTATCCATGAAAAGAGATTTTATTTTCCAGGTAAAAACAAACACAGCTAGAAAAAGAAGCCCACATTTTTCATGTAAAAAAGACCATAGAATAAATTGGCTGATATTTTGTGGGACCAGAATAAATATCAAGAATCAGTTCAAATTTTCTAAAAGTTGTTGGTAAAATAACAATTCATTACTCAAGATTTAGAAGATAAAAAATTAAAGCATCTTTGAATTGCATTTCTACATTTTTTATGAATTGAAAACAAGATGATCACTGATGATTTGTACAATGAACATTTTACAAAAAATAAAGCCATCTTAACATCTTTTATTTCAAGTTTCTTGTTTATATTTCTTATTCTTTTTTTTTTTTTACTAAATGCTTGAAAACAAAGAATTTCATCTTAATAATTGCATCACCCCATTTTAATGATTCAGTAAATCACAAGTTTACTTTGTTTACATTATATATAGGGTTTTGCATCAAGACATGCTCTTTTCAATGGTATAAGCGTTTGAAATACATCTAAGTGAACAAAAAACAACTTTTTCTTTTGATCAAACGATGCTACCAAGCAATGAAATCCTTTCATATTTTGTGTGAAAACAAACAAGGCTGTGGTTTATGGTTGTTTATAAAACTAAAGACAAAGTAATGATGCAGATTTTGTTCAGTATGGGGTGGGGGATGACTGTTTAACCCTTTTTCCATGTAATGTGACCATTTTCCTTAAAATTCATATTTCTTTGATTTCAAATAAAATTTTAGGACTTTTCCAATGTATTTAGTGAAATTTACACTTCCCGAAATTATAGTTTATCACTATAACTTAAATATATGGGAAAAAGTAGACATCAGTTTAAAGCAGAGTTTCTCAACCAGTGAACCCAGGTGGACTATTGTGCCCTGAAAAGTAGCCTGGTGCACCCCAAGTTAACAGAAGAGTAATTTATTAATTATTTTTATATTTAAAAAGTCTTTATTTTTAAAAAGCTTCAGGCACCAAGCACATGGCTTCTATGTTTAAGTCAAGTCTTTGTCATTTGATATTTTAAACAGGATGCTAAATTTCTTAATTTTTCAGAAGGAGTGGATAATCCATTCCTCTTTTGCCTTCCTCAAGGGATTTAAATCAGTTATTATTAAAAAAAAAAATCAGATTCTTCATAAATCCCTTTAAATACAAACAGTACCACAAATCTTCTGTAACATAGCTTCACTGTGCTTTTTCTACAAATACTTTCATCGTAATTGTTCTGATGAAATTTCCTCCATTAAACCTAGGCTTTATGAATTAAAGCACAGTACTAGATTGGCAACAAGGTTTCAGTATTTTCAAGTTGAAATGGCTAGATGTAACCATAAGTTCTATGCTAACAGTTTCTTCTATCACACTTCTCACTTGTGGAACTCTCTTCTGGCTTCTTGCTTTCCAGTCAACTTTGATCTTCAAAAATTTAAATGCAATGTTAATTGTTATTTTCTGTCTTCTTAGTCTCTTATTGTTCTCCCTCCTTAATAGCATTTTATTCTCATATTATCTAACACTCAGTAATCAATTCCGGCTTAGTAGCGTTATTGCTGTGCTTGTTTAAATGATTAAAAAAAATTTCATATTTTCAAATTTCATGAGTAATTTTTTCTGCACCCCAGAATTTTAGTTATCCTCCAAGTGCACCCTGAAGTAGAAAATAGAGTGAGAAACACTAGTCTAAAGTCTAAACTGACACAAGGAGATAAGTAAAAATGTATACTCGGGTATATTAATTAAGACAAGAAATTTACAACAAAGAAAGAAAAAAAGATGAACAACGAAATCTGTAAAGTTTGTCTATCAACTGCCTTACAATTCTGTGACCTCAATTCCTACTTCATTTTTCTCTAAATTCAGCAAGCATACAAATGTCAGGCCAATAGCCTTCTCAAATTTAGAACAATAAAAAGCCAGAGAGTCAAATATATAATGTCTTTGGAGCAAATCTCAAATTTCTATGTCAGCCATTCAAGAAATCAAAAAGTAACTTGGTTTATTTTATGAGATTTTTTGTATAATTCAGGATTAAAATATCCGAATATTTGAAGTAAGACTTAACTCCTTTTAGAATTGATCATAAAATTTAACAAAAATTAGTATTTCTTTATATATGAGACTGTGAATAAACCTAAGAAATGTTTTTCATCATTGAGTTTTTTCTGCTTTTTTTTTTTAGTCAATTCACCTCAAGCAAGGTGATAATGCCACTAAGATGCAAGGGGCTACTGGGAGTGAAAGAGAATGAGGAGACTTTAGAAGTAACTAAAAACCTATTGAGGAAAATAAAATAAATAAATATTAAATAAAATTTCAGAGTAGTCAGAGAAATTAGAAGTATAGAGATGATATAGAGTTTAGAAGGAACTGGAAACCCAAACCTAAAAAGGAAACCAGGGATAAACCTCTGCTCCTGTTCAAAAGACCGGGGAAGAGTGTGAACTGGACCATAGGCAAACTTATCTACCTCTATTAAATTGATTTAAAGAAAAAGAATATTTAAAGGAAAAAAATATTAACAGTATGTGTCCTTTATGTTTCCATTTTCTTTCAAATTTTATCGTTAACATATTCGGTTTGTGGTATTCTCAGCATGCTTCTGTAGAACCACATTTCTGTTGCTTCAAGTCTCTTCTTCATCTGTGATGAGGTTGTTCAACATTCACTGCCATATAGGAGGACTGATATTATGTAACAGTTCAGCCTCTATCATGTTTTACAACTTAGAAAAGTATCACATTATCAACTGTAAAAGAGATTAAGTGGTGTTCATAAAAATATAGCTTTATCATTTTATTAAATCTATGCAATTAAAATATTACATACACTAGCATTTTGAAGAGTTCTTGGTTCTACCAAGAAGGAATTAGAAAAAAATTCTAATGTTTGGTTAGATTATTCAAAGAACTTGATAGCAGTACCCTCCACTCATATATATGGCCCTAGTACAAAATCCAGAGAATTTGACCAGATTGATCAATCTTTTCATCTGTCAAGTTACTCAGTGTTTCCCATGTCTCTTTGAACATTTCACAAATACCTTGAAATCTCTCCATCACATTATATATATATATATATATATATATATATATATATATATATATATATAACCTGTTGTGTGAGGTAGTATTTGAGTATTTCTTCATTGTAGCTAGTAGTGGAATTAAGTATGGAGAAAAGAATTCTAAATGCTAATTTTCAGTGCTGAGTAGCACTCTTCATTTGTAAAACTGTTGCACTACAGTCTTTCTAGGCCCTACTATTCTTATTTAAACATGTGCCAAATGTAGCTAAGCTTAGTAAGTATATGAACAGACACACAAATATATTAATATCAATAATTGCTTTGAAATAAAATTCTAAAAAAAATTGAATTGCTTAAACAAAAAACTGAAGTCTTATAAGCATGAAAAAAAGACAAATCTATTTGCATAAAAAAACTGATGTTTATTTGCATGAAAATAAAGACTAAAGTTTATTTGTATGAAAATAAAGACTAAAGTTTATTTGTATGAAAATAAAGACTAAAGTTTATTTGTATGAAAATAAAGACTAAAGTTTATTTGCATAAAAAAAGACTATTTTTATTTGCATGAAAAAAAGTCTATTTTTATTTGCATGAAAAAAAGACAAATCTATTTGCATAAAAAAAAATTGAAATCTATTTGCATGAAAATAGTTTTGTTACTTTTCCATTTCTATAATTAGAAATTTTCTAATATTTTTTTTATTGATACTTTTTTTATTTCTATAATTCTCTACTTTGATTAAAAGGAGAAGGCTTAATATATTATAGAAAATAGAACTAACATTTACAGTTTGGCAGAAATTGTGACTATCTTGTTTAGGTACCAAGCTTATTCTTCCTAAATATATTTCTTTTTCTAGGGCACAAAGAAAAAGAAGAAAAGTTATAACACTAAGGATTTTACACAAGAGTATAAGAAGATGTATTTTGTCTATTAAAGTCCTTAAAAATTTAGATTATATGCACAATGGTGCATTTAATTAGTTTAGGATTTTTTTAAGTGATGCAATTAAAATAGATTATTATATTCCTTCATTTCAGCATTCAAAAATTAATTCATTTTTTTCCTTCTTAAAACAAATATTTTTTGAAAGAATAAAATTTCCATTATTCAAGTTCCCAAGCATACAAATTCATGAAATATTATATTTATGAATTTTTTTTTTTTTTATGAAGGTTGAAATATTTAAAAAAAACTGTTTATCCTAAATAAATTAAACTTATTTATTCCAGTAATGAAATTAAGTTTCTGGCTACCAAGAGCCAACATACACATGTATGTTTACATGTACATGCATGCATGAAAATACACAGATGCAAACATGCAAAATAGTTGCAGCTATTGAATATCTTTAAAAAAAAATTGATAAAATAATTCTGTTGGGATAGGCATGCAGATTCAAATACCACTCCCATAATTTCAAATTAAGTTCCTGGACTAAACAAAACAATGTCACTAAAAGCATGACAACACTTGAATTAATAAAGAATTTATAAAAATTAAGATAAAATAAGGAAAAGTCAGTTGGTTAGATTTACTCTCTGTAAAACATGTTTGAAATCAACTAGGATATAAAACTTGGTATACAAAACTTATATTGCATTTGTCCTGGGAATTATCCTTTTTTAGTTGACATTTTTAAAGTAAACTCGTTAAAAAAAAAAAGAAAAGAAAAACAACAGAAAACAAGACAAAAAAAGAACAACAAAACAAACCATAAACAATAACATTTTTTTTCAATAGTTAAGAAAAGGTAAAGTTGATGAAAGGTACTTAAATTTTGATAAACTTTGCTTTTGTAGCATCAGAAAGCTGAGGAAACATTAACATCAGGAGGATGAGACTGGCTATGTTATCAAAACAAACACTATTTCTACACCGAGTTAAATGAACAAACAGAAAACACCAATTTGTTCTCAAAATGGTTAGGAATAAGTTTAAACAAAACTATATATATATATATATATATATATATATATATGTAAATAAAACATCTCATGAACAATACATATTATGAGTTAACAAAAAAGCAATTTTCTACAATATATATATATATATATATATATATATATATATATATTCAAATGAAAATAGGGAACTTACTTAGGAGTGAATGTCACCAACTTAGAAACTGAGTGAAGAGAAATCCTTGTTGGAGAAAGGATGCTGGTTAAGTCAGTATGTACTTTTTTATGTACATCTTAGAATATAAAGGAAAGAGTCCACATGGCACATGAGATTTTGTAGGGTGAAGTTCCACCCCAGTTTTTCATGTATAAAAAGCAAATGTCCTTCCCTTTCTTTCAGTCCTAGTATCAGTGTTGCAGTCGATCTCTCTGTCCCTTAGCGCTCTGCTATCTACTACCAGGTGGTAGAATTGATACTAACACATATATATACATATGCTACCACCAAATACTAATGCTGCTGTTAGTGATGATGGAGATGCTGCTGTTGTAGACCATTTGAGGGCTACTGACCTCCTCCTCTTTCACAGTCTAACCACTATCACTCCTGCTACTGCTAATAGCTATAACTGACACAACAAGGGCGTGCGTGTGTGTGTGCGTATGTATATATATATATATATATGTGTGTGTGTGTATTATATATTCATACATACAAAAAAAAAAAACAATGAGACAAATGCCATTTCAAATTACTGACACTGAATTAATGTCAGTAGTTAGAAAGAATGTTGAAATGAAACAAAGACTTAGGAAAATTAGGGTTGGGACAATTCACACTTTATTTATATATATATATTCAAGCTTTTGACTACACACACACACACACACACACACACACACAAAAATTCATTTCTTGGCCTGATTCACTTCCTAAAATATAACCAAATAACCAAATATTAGGTTTTTGCCATTATTTTTATTTTATTTTTTTTAAAGGTTTCTTTGTTGGACTGAGTGAGAGTTTTTCAGGATTCTCATGTCTGTTATAAGTCATATTTTCTTTGAATCAAGTTTGGATAAAATCAGCATTTTGTGATTATGTCATTCATATAATTGCCAACAAATTATTTCCAAATACGACGACATGGGAGTAAGAGAGAGAATTGTTGACCGAATTTTGTCAAAAACCAAGAATGCTGTATATAAACAATAAATTTCATTAATATGTAAAAACATTATTTCTTTTTGAAAATAGTTAATGATCCAGTGACTGTTCATTTAAATTACTGAATCCAAATTAAAATGTTCACTCAGTGAAAAAAAAAATGCAAATCAGAAAATTGCTTAGACATTACAAAACTGTAATAAACAAGAAAGAATCTTCAATGACAGTTTTACATCCTTGGAGACTAAAAAATAAAAAAAATCTGTAAAGAAATTATCAAATGCTGAAAGAGTCGATAGAAATTATGCTCTCTTCATTTTTGCTAGGAAGACCAAATTTCCAGGAATATCTTTAATTTCGTAGTGCAATTACAAGATGTTATTTCCAATAATATTTGGATGACTATGTTCATTGTTGCATTTAGTTCTCTTAAAGGGTCAGCAAGTTATTTGTTATTTTAATAAGAACCTCAGCGTTTAAATTAATGGAACTAAGAGTTAAAATATGGTGTGTTGAGGAAAGAAATAACTTTCAGATAAAACCTTGACATTTATTTCCACGAATTCTCAACTTCTTCATTTCTTGTTGAAATGAAAAAAGTACTAAATGACTTCATGAATACAGGTGTTAAAAAAAAAAGACCAGATAATATACCAGCTAAAATATTTTAACAAAAAAGATGAAAATATTTGTGGAGTAAGGAAAAATAGTTCAAAGAGCATTATTTACATTATTTACAAGTGGACGATAGTTCTCATCTTTGTTGTTATCATCACAACATTTCAGCTGCCATACTCTCCAGCCCTCATTAGCTGCTTGTCAATCCAGGTAACCTTCAGGCAATTTTGAACTTAACTCTTTATTTAATTTACAGGGATAGATTGTTCTCGTTCAGCTGAACATGTCGAGGAACATCACATTTAATACTGCTCAGTTATTGCTGACCCTGTTTCTACTGCCCGGTGCAGGGATTGAACTCACAATTACTATGTCACAAAATTCATGAACAAACGTTTTAATCTAGGAGTGGATCAAATAGCTCACATGTAAATAATGATAACTCCTCATCCCAAATATCTAGACAAAGTTCAAATAGCAATTTCAAAATAGCCTTCTTTTTCTCATTAGCCAAAGCAATGAAAGTAATAAATGAAGCCATTAACTAAAAATGATTAGTGAATTATCAAAATTTTCAAGACGATAAAATATGAAAAATATACAAAGTTATATTTTTTTTTCAATAAACTAATGGTATTTTTGGCAAACTTAGACCATAATGCCTACAAAAAATGGAATGTCAAAAGGACAGTTTTTTCATTGACACTGCTGTTATTTTAATTACTTTCACTCTTTGGCAATGTTTACTGTTTTTAAAAAATGTATAAATTCACTTTCATCATATGTTTAGGTTTTATTACAATTCTAATCATCACTTTTTAAAACAATAAACATTGCCATGTGAAGATAGTTAAAATAATAGTGGTTTCTAGGGAAAACCATCCATTTGACACTGTTTTTATTGCAGGCATGAAAGTCCAAGTTTGCTATATTTTTTTTCTTTATGAAATTCTTGCTACATAAACAACATCAAAAATTGCTAACTTGTTGCAAATATGGTTCTTTTCTGAATTGTTTTGCCATCTCTGAGTGGCTGCTATCTTTAACAGACATGCAAATAGAGTTAAATGTTTTTGTTGGAGAGAAGGAATTTGCTGTTATCTGAAACTTTGCAGAATATCGATTAAAGGATTCTTCAAGATATATTATCCAAATCATTAGAATAAAATACCTCAAATCATAATTATTGATCAATTTTATGGAAATTAATAACATTCACAATTTCTCCTGCCAGGAGTTTTGAGGTTAAATATATTCATTATGCAACACAACTTAGAGAGTAGATAAAATGTCGGGGTAGGAAGAAACCCACTGAACAACACTTTAAATTTACAGGGTATGAAATACGTTCAAGGAAGCCTAAGAATCCAAAACAGTGTGTTAGAAAAATAATAATGTAGGCAATTGCTTTTTGAACTTGAAGTCATATTTAAAAAGATGAAAATAGATGAATATTTTATGGTTGGTATAGATTAACACTTAACTGTAACAAAACAGTTTTTGGAAAATATGTTTGTATACTAATTAACATGAATGAAAATTGCAGTGTCTGAGTTTTATAATAGTATTAAAGTATTTGTTCTTTTTCTTCTATGTGCCATAGCCCTTTAGGATATAGATGATCATAGCTCTCCAAAAATTCCTATCCTTTGTGGCCCTTAGCAGTTTTCCTCCCTTTGTTAAACCCCTCTCCCGTTCTGCCATCCATTCACACAAGCTCGTCAGGTAGGTGATTTGCTGTCTTCCCCTATTTCTCTTGTTCTCACTATGTCCTGTGAGGATTAAGTTTTCCAAACCCTCCTTCCTCATTATGTATTCAAGGAATTTCAGTTATCTCTTCCTGATCCTAAGCATAAGAGTTCATTTTGTTGCCATTTTCTTTAAGACTTCCCCATTGCTTACTGATTTTGTCCATGGGATTCTCAGTATCCTTCTGTAGAACCACATTTCTATTGCCTCAAGTTTTCTCACCTGTGAGGATATTGTAATGAAATAGAGATTAAGACATGAAACTGATGATTCAGAATGTAAACTATTTAAAAAATATAATGAAATTGTGGGAAGAGGTAGTGTAATGGATATTGGCATGAGAAATCCAAGAGCCGAGTTTGAGATACAGTCATATTCATTACATTCACTTATGTATAAATACCCTTGAGAAATGTATGAAGCCATCTTTTCTCCTCCCAGCTATGGGTTGAATAGCAGGAGAGACTGGGTGCTAACCAGTGCACTGCAGAAAAAAAATGGCAACCTACTGTGGGAAAATCCTCCAACTAGTCATGAATTGAAAGAGACATGATTACCGAAGTGTTTATCATGCATGGTACTTAACTAACTGAACAAAATTGTGCATTGACACAATGAGATTAATTCAGCCCCATTTTTATTTGCATAAGACAAATTTACATTTAGCAATGAATCGAATCAATGGGAACATTACAATGAATCTTTATTCTTTCAGACTGTCCATCAAGACTTATTAAAATGTTTTAAAAACTAGTTTCACTTGTACATCATGTCAAAGCCATTAAAATGAATAAAAATATTCTTGATATTTTTCATTTATTTCCTATTTTACATCATGCATGAAATATTTCTTAGAAAAATATTTGTCCACAGTTGACACCTTTGAATATACGCTCTTTAGCGCTAGAGGGCGTCGCCAGTGATGTTCTGATTTGGATCATTGGGCAGTTTCGGGTCTTTCAAACATCATACTGACCTCACCAAGTCGACCCCATCAGAGCTGATCGGACTCTGATACGCCCTCTAAAAATGCTTACAGACACTAACTTCTATAATATACCCCGTCATCGCGCATTTGATTGGTAGTTGATCAATAGCCAATCACAATGGTGTGTGCTCTATTTAAGTTGTTTGCGGGGAATTTTCTTTTTTTTTTAAGTGGACACCCTTTCATCGGATACTTAGAAGGTAATTATGTTCTCTGTTTTTACCCACATCCCAGTAGGATTCTTTTTACATCTAATATATTGCTTTTTACAAAAATAAAAGAGAATTCGACCTTAAAAGGACTTAAAAAAAAAAAAATTTATTTACGAATAAAATAAATAAATAAATTACAATGAGTTAAACTGAGAGTACAAATAGATATAATTAATAAAAGAGAGATTTTGATATTTCTCTTCTAATAGAATTGCCAATAGTTAGAGATGTGCAAGTAGCATTATGGCCAGAGTTTCAGAATGAGAAATTATTGGGCAGTTCAATTTATGGTTGAGATTGTTGCATTCACTTTCACATAAATACCTTTAGGAAAGGATATGAATTTATCTCTTCTCCCCATAGCTATGGGTTAAATAGCAGAGCAGACTGGTTGGATACCAGTATCGGAGAAGGACAACTCAATTCAAAACTGTATGTCCTTGGTGGGGCACATACTTGAACTGTAACTAAGATCTGCTCAGTGTAGTTGAAATATAAACTATGGCTTGGCTTTGTGGAAACACAAATGGGCCTGAGAAAATGAACATGCTTGGAAATGAACAGCTATGCTGAAAATGTGAAATGATACTGATTTAGAGTGTGCCTTGAAATGGGATGAAATCAGTGATGGAACCTACCCTGAATCAATCATGAAAATACAGGATGTGGAATTAGAAAACACCAAACACGTCAGATACCTCAGCATATGAATCAGCTATAACAAATTACATGTAAGAGAAAAAGAAATTGAACATAGAATAGGTTGTACTAGAGGTAGATTCACACAACACTGCAAATTGCTACAAAACCAAAACAACCTGAAAACTTGAGTCATGTTCTTAAATAGCCTTGTCGGATTGAGACTTTCATATGGATGTCATGCATGATTCCAAACCCATTCAGAAATATTAAAACTGTCAGCTGTATACAACCTCTTACTAGATCAATGGTGAAAAAAGGCTTTGAGCAAGTAAAGCCTGAGGGTCTTGGCAAAGATCATCCTGCTTTCAACCTTGTGAACTAGCACTACAGAATCACAAAGAACTGTACCAAATAACAGAAACCATGTCACTTGAAGACTACCAACAGCGGCAACAACTAAAATGGATAGCACATGTAACTGGAAAAGAAAATAATGACATAACCAAAATGTTAACATTCCACACCACTTCAAATAGAAGGTTTGGAAGGACCCCCCCCATCAATACTGGAAAAAGCAATAATAGCTATTGGACTTGAGAAAATTGTTTTCCTAGTATTTTAACCCCTTCCCCACCAATTATTTTGGGGAAAATGTTTCATTTTCAGACAAATTTTTTATTTGTTTTTAATATAGTAACTAAGAAACTGAGGTACCTTGAAGTACCTGAGCAGAGGCTAACACCTCTACCAGACATATGTGCTTACAATTGGACTTGTTTCAAGCTTAGAAGTGCATAAAAAGAATCAAGATTAATGTATAAACATGTCTGTAGCTGGCTTTTGGATGTTATGTTTTGAACGTGTTTACTCATCTGTGTCTGAAAAGGACACTTTCAATAAAAGCGTATATACACATTTACATTGAGGAAGGAGTTAAGAGAAAGATTTTATAAATTTCAACTAAAAACAGTACAATGAATGCCAAATGTTTCCTTATAAGGAAACAGCTAATATTACCATTACCATTTAAGATGAAAGTTCTGATGATGAATAATTTTTAATAAATTTCTGCAGACTTCAATGCTTCTTTCCATATTGCCTCAAACAATGAACACATATGCATATAAATATATTCATAAAGTTTCATTGTAATCAAACACAAGTTTTCTAGAAAGATCTTGTAATAACTATAAGTATAAACAAGAAATAGACGCGTCCTGGATATGACTATAAACTACAGCCGGCATCAAGGCCTCTGATCAGGAGGTTTTGAGGAGTGTAGAACCAACTCTTAATTGCTGGTGTTCCCAGGTCCACCTTGATCCTGGGTGGTAGCACCTGTTTGGGTCCCAGCTATGAGCAAATGGTTACCCCCAAACTGAGGCCAAAACACTATGAAAGTGTAAAAATAGGTTTTAATACCAGCAACACATTTTTGGAAAAAATTATTACCAGCAATACATTTTTGAAAAGAAAAATATTACCAGCAATACATTTTTGAAAAGAAAAATATTACCAGCAATACATTCTTGAAAAAAAAAAAAAAATATTACCGGCAATACATTTTTGAAAAAAAAAGTTACCAACAATACATTTTTGAAAAGAAAAATATTACCAGCAATACATTTTTAAAAAAAAAAAAAAAGAAAATATCAGCAATACATTTAAAAACATTACCAGCAATACATTTTTGGGGAGAAAAAAAATACCAACAATACATTTTTGAAAAAAATATTACCAGCAATACATTTTTGAAAAAAAAAAAAAAAATATTACCAGCAATACATTTTTGAAAAAAAAAAAAAAAAATATTACCAGCAATACATTTTTGAAAAAAAAACAAACAAAAAACATTACCAGCAATATATTTTTGAAAATAAAAAATATTACCAGTAATGCAGTTTTGAAAAAAAATAATTATCAGCAATAAAAATGTTGACATTGAGGTTGACATGCTGTAAAACACAACAAGCCAAGATATGAACAATTTTACAAATGATAGTAACCAAATTTTGTGTCAATTCAAAAAGTAGCATATAGCAACGTTAGTATTAAGAAATATAAATACCAATAACTTATAAATGGTATATCATTAAAAATGCATAACCAATGGGACTTTTTGTAGTATGATTGTTAACATGCCTGTTTTGTATGCCTAGCTTGTGTAGCAAGTTTATTCTTAAGTAGGTGCTCCACTATGGAGCCTTGTAACAGACTTCTTCAAAGATGTGCCTTTTTTTTTTTTGAGATAGTATTTGATATTCTAAGCCAAAATAATCTGAATATAATCATCATAGTTCAATAACCTTTTAAAAAAAAAAAAAAAAAAAGGTCACTTTCATGATTAACTTGTTTTATATGACCTTAAATGAACAATAGATCATCACTTCTAAAAATATGAGGATCATTTTATATAGAAATGAGTAAAACTTAAAGCTCTAATAAAAATGTGTTGTCATTATGATTTTAGAGTATGTGCTTGTGTAATTTGATAAAATTATCTTATCAACAGAAACTTATCTTTGGTAAAAAAAAAAAAAAAACAATTTAAGAAACCAAATAGCAGGTTTCTAAGATCAGGCATAACCTGACAAAGGAACAGACCAATTTTTCGATACTGGGAATGAATCCTTAGCATCATTCAAGACCATACATAGAATACAGGATTGTGTGCATTTTTCTTTTTTGTAGACTCTATGAACTGAACAATGGTGACGAGACAATTATCGTTTTATTGGTACTTATATTCTATAAATATGTGTTTTCTGGTATTTTGTATTTCACACTTCAGCTTTTGATAATCTGAGGTTGCTTTATAATCTTAAAAATATTTTTACATTTTATAGAAGTTAAACAGTTTTACTAATCAATTCAAAGACCAACATATTTTTTTACAATATTCTGACCAGGAATGACTCATTATATAGCAAGATGGGAAATACCAGCTAATATTATTTTTGAAAGTAAAACATATAGAAGCTTTATGATTTGTATTTCTAGGTTATTTTCAAACAACAGTAGATAAACTTTTAAGTAGCATTCATGATGAAATGACTCTGATATTCCGGAAGTTGTGAAAATAATGAAAACACGAGTTGTTTACCATTCAGCATCACTAATTTCATAAATATGTCACAAATTGTTTTGATAAACAGCTTTGCACTGAAAGTGACATGCCTAATATAAAGAAGTTTGTAGACAATAGCAGACAGAAGCAGATTTGTTCAAAAGTTCATTTTTATGCCATAAATGTAAGAGATGATAATTCATGATTATATTGCTTTTAGATTCAAAATGAAGAAAATAATGTCCCTAAATTAAAATCATACACACAAATATTAAGTCATAAATGATTTCTTAACATAGCTTAGAAAACAGATAAATATTTAACTATTATCAACACAATAAACAAACTCAGAAATTATGAGGCAAATGATTCAAAAGTTCATTTTCATGCCATAAATGTAAGAAATCATGATTCATGATTATATTGCTTTTAGATTCAAAATGAAGAAAATAATGGCCCTAAATTAAAATCATACACACAAATATTAAGTCATAAATGATTTCTTAACATAGCTCAGAAAACATAAATATTTAACTACTATCAACACAATAAACAAACTTAAAAAATATGAGGGAAATGCTTCTAACGATATATTTGAGTAGATTTAAAGGCCTTGATATAATGTAACCTGAAATGATGTATAATTAAAGATGGATCTCCTTCGACATGTAAACATTAAGACTGCTTGATTGCAAGATGCTGATTACATTAGACAGCTTTAAAGTATTTAATGCATTACCCTGGAAAATACAGGGACCTTAAAAATCCAGGCCTCTTAAAAATGCAAAGCCAGTAGAATTTGTGATGAGGTTAATTTGACACTACTTATGGCTTCTCAAAAAGATTGACCAAAAGAAATAACTGAAAACACTGGACATTAAAATTACCCAAGTTTTCAATTTTAATTTTATTGGAAATGCCTGTGCTATAAACCAGGGGTTGGCAACCTGTGGCATGCCAAGCAATTTCCCACGTTATGCAGCTGCAAATGGCATCATGAAGTCTGAAATAATAACTACTGCAACACAAAGAAAATATTTAGCTGTTTCAATTTTAATATATACTAAAGTATATATATTATATATTACTATTTAAAATATATTGTAGAACAGGTATATTGACCTTGTATAAAAATATGTATGCTGTTGGCAGACTGAATGATTTTAAAGTCAGCACATAGTCAGCAAAAGGTTGCAGACCCCTGCTATAAACTAGGCAAAGGAAATTATACATACATACATACATACATACATACATACATACATACATACATGCACTACAGTTCAAAAGTTTGAAGCCACTCTCAGAATTAGTATGGGATGAACTTGACAGAAGAGTGAAAAAAAATAAAAAAAAGAACATTGAAGAAAGAATGGAATCAATTATCAAACTTATACCATGACAAACTTTTGCAATGAATGCCAAAAATTTGTGCTGCAGTAATAAAGGCTAAAGGAGGATATTTTGATGAGAGCAAAATTTAATCATAAAATGCTTTTTTTCTTTTTGTCATAATAGAATTTCTAATAAAAAAATTAGGTCTCACTTTTTTTTAATCATGTATAATAATTTTCTCTTATTTAAAGTACAAAACAACTACTATTTGGGACAATTTAAAAAGCATTAACAGGGGTGTCCTAAAACTTTTGAACTGTAGTGTATATTTATATTTATTGCACTTTGACTAGTTTAGCACAAGGCCACAAAAGAAGACAAATTCACCAGCACGTTTGTAAGACTAATCTATTTATTACCACTCAGCAGCAAATATCCAAAGTAGATAATCAAACACAAGAGTTCCAGAAGTGGAGCACCTGATGAGGAACTAAATTACTAAGGTTGATTGATTGATTGATTTGTTTTTTATGGCTTATCAACCTTTTACAGGTTAAAGCCAAAAAATATTTTAGATTGTAAGAATTTTTTGGAGATAATAATGATTTTCTAATACAAGTCCTACTAATTAACCCATAGGTGTGGAGAGAAAAAGTGAATTCATACCTTTCCCAAGAGTATCCGTGAGTAAGTGAATATAATGAACCCAACTAGAATTGGAAATCAGCTCTCCAAATTTCCATTATAACACCTGCACATCCAAGCTTACAGCATCTGATATTCCCAAGCAATCATTCATCTAGGTACTGACCTGGCTTGATATTGCTTAACTTTGGTGATTGTACAAGAATCTGTGTTTCAACATAATATGGCTATAAGCCTAAATTACTAAGTGTAAGCAACTATAATCGATAGTTATTAAGCTTAGATTAGTTTGACATAAGGCTACGAAGGTGGAGCACAAAGAGAAGATCCAACTTAAGAAGCAATAAATAAGCTTAACCTACTAACTTACTTTCTAGCAGGAGTCTTGCATGTTTGTGCGGGAGAGACAGTGTGCTTATATGTTGCAGATCATTACTCATGAGCAAAGATATGTCAAAAACTTATTAATTTGTCAAAACAGGGACCTCAGATGAAATTAGCTGAGTTAAATGATACCTGAGACAAAACAAGTAGATTTTTTAAAAAAAGCGTATTTTCAACAGATGTTACCCTATATGAGCTGCTGAGGCAAAAGCTAAGAAATAAACTACTTTTCCAGGTTGGCCACTTGGTGATAGAATAAAAACAAACAGCAGAACTTCTAAGTAAAGATAGAAAGACGTACAGATCAAGGAAGCTATGGGAGTAACCTAAAAAAGACACACATTAATTGGTCAAAGGTAATTAGGTGGAGCTACAGATTAGTTTTATTCTTATCTTGGATAGAAGTGGTTTTCAACAGGAACCATTACTATACATAATTTTTTTTTTTACAGTACAACGCCTGGGGGCCACTCAAAGTAGAGGGTTACATTAAAGGGTAGTTTATATGGATAGGAGGGGGAAGATAATTGACTCTAGACTTGAACAGGTTAAGATTGTAGTGATTGGGGAAACATGCTCTTGGGAGTCTGTTCCATAGGGCAGTGGTTTGCAGGAGAAGCTGTTTGAGTGAAACTTACTTCTCGCAGATAGAATACAGAGGGAATGTGGCTGGTTTGCTACTATGTAAGTAGTATGGTGGGCCCTAGCCGTGAAGGTTAAACCTGGTGGAATCAAGAAATGTAGTTCGTTCGAGCCCTTTCCATGGTAGTAGCGATAGAGCAGTGGGAGATCCGCTACATCCCATCTATGAGAGGGAGGTTAGGGGGTGGAAAATAATTCTTTTCCAACAAGGGCTTGGAGACGCTTTTGAATTCTATCAAGACTGGAAAGTGAGGTCTGGGCTGCTCCCACCGAAATATGGCAAGAGTACTCCATTTGTGGCCTGATCTGGCTCTTAAAGGTAGAGGATAGCATGAGGAGTCAGGTACTTACTCAAGCGGAACAGGGGGCCAATCATTTTACCTGCATATCTGTAGCATGGATCATACATAGGAGTTCCACTTGAGGCATGGTGCCTCCTCAAGGGGACATCCATTCATCGTGACTGGCAGTAGTTATGATAATATATCACTGTAAGCCTAATTTGTGTCTAACGGATTGTGCTGAATTTTGTCTTAGATTTTAGGAATTCCAATTTCATTTTTATCAGACTGCCACATTTGAGGTTGACATGCTAGAAAAATATTTTTGATGTGGTGATACTAAGCATTTTTTTTTATAATGCTGTTTATCTTGTACAAGGCCCAAGTGCCACTCGAGGTAGGTTACAGAGCAAGAGGCACAGTTTTAGGTGGGAAAGATCGTGGTTGACACTAGACTTGAACAGATTAAGATTATAGTGAGCATTTAAAGAGATATGAGAGGGTGCTGAAAAGTTCTTGGCATAACCAAGAAGGGATTCCATAAAATATTCTGTTTGGTCAGAATTTGGGAACTGGGTCAGGCCAAGAACTTTTCAGCACCATTTTGTAATTAGTGTGCAACTAAGTGAATCATTTCCATTTAAGCATGATATTATGTTATGGCAAGAGGTTTATTTTCATTGAAATACCTGTGAAAATTTCATGATTTTCCTACTTTGATTATCTGACAAATTATAATTCTTAAATGGATAAATAAGCTTCTTGCAAGTTTTATGACTATAAAATACCTGTGGAAATTCTCATGTTGCATTCGTTAAATAATTGAGCTTACCAACTTTAACAAAATATTGCAATAACAATCACACCTATTAAAGCAGGTCATTATCCAAAGAAATAAGAGGGTAAAAATAAAAAGATTTTAAATTGATAAGGTTTTCCATTTCACTGAAGCAGCCATTAAACACAAGTATTATTGCTTCTTTCTTTATTTTTCTCATTGTCCAAACAACATCTCTGATATGTCTTTTCTGTATTTCCTCTCAATCAAAATGGAATAGTCCATTTTGATTAAGATACTGACAGTGCGTAACATACAAACTAAGGAATAAGTAGTATTATAATATATTTATCTTTATTGCCTGAAGAATAATCAGATGAGAATTGAAGATTAGGTTGTCAATCTGCTAAAGAAAGTATTCTCCTCAAGGATGTGGCATGTGTACAATATTGTATATTTTACACATGCCACATCCTTGAGAAGTGTGACAGAAATACCTCCCACAATTTAAACTGTCACCAGTGTGATGCTAGTTAACGTAGTCAAGTGACAATTGTGTCTTCATCTAGCTAATGTCTTACCATTTATTTTAGATACCATCAATTATTATGGCTTAGACAGCTGCATACTTTTTGCTGATGAAACGTCTTTTAAGACTGGTGAATCTGTAATTCCAACACAGAGTTTTTTGTGATCATTTCATGTTAGGTTGGAAAATGCTGTTCTAGATAGAAAGTCAATACTGTTATGGGTTGAAAATTTCAGAGTCACAGGTTCAGCACTTAAAATCATCTGGAAGACCTCAAACTGCTTGAACTTACAAACTTAAGAAATTGTCTACAGCAAATAAAGGCCACTATTTGAAAGATATCATTTTAAAAACCAAATCAATAAAAACTGTGTTTTTGTCAACCTTTAAAATGTAGCAGGTATTTCTGCCACAGCTTGTATATATGAGGGTAAATCACAAAGTAAATTTTGAAATTATGTGGTAAAAACCACAGAGAGGCACTGACATGCAACACCATATGTGAACATGGGATGACAGGTACCTCGCCTTGTTCAGCATTCCATTGTTCAGTTGAGTGGCAAGGAGCAACAAAGTCAGATGTATAGATGCTCCATTCTATGATTGCACCATCGATGGTTTGGTTAAAAGCACTAATATGTGTATGGATAAGTTTTACATATACTAAAACCAAAAATCTATTATCTTCAACAAGATAAGAATTAAATTACTAAAAAGGTAAAAAAAAAAAGACTGTGTTGCACTATACACAGGTAATTTTTTTGAAGAGGTTAAAAATCATCATAGTCAGGCATAAACGAAAACAAAAGTATGTTAAATCTTTGTACAAGATATTTTATGGTAAGTGGTTTTTCTCACCATTTTGGAGTAGCTTTGTACAAAAAAGAATGAAAACCATTTATTTGCTATAAAACATGTCCAAGATGATGCCCAATAGTGCAGTATTTGATGACGGTAGGTCTACTAGGATTGCTCAGAAGCTGGGGCCACATTATACATGAGCTATATGAAAAACATCAGATGAAAATATTTTGATAAGATTCACCATAATATATGGTAAATGATGATTGCACAGGGTGAAATACCAAATTTTAATTCTAGTAGCTTTATTTATGGTACACAGTAATATTATTGATAGGAATCAACAACAGTGAGGAGCATTATGAAAGCATATCTCCTTATTCGTATATAAATTATACACAAAATATTACAGAACATGCTACAGGAAGAAATTATTTACAATACAAAAAAGAAAATAGGTCTTTTACTGAACATTTACAGATATTTTACAGTAAGTGGTTTTTCTCGCCATTTTGGAGTAGCTTCATACAAAAAAGAATGAAAACTCTTTCTTTGCTATCAAATATGTCCAGGATGATGTCCAGTACTGCAATATTCAATGATGGTAGGCCTACTAGAAACTGGGGCTGCATTATATATGAGCTATATGAAAAAATCATGTTTTTCACACAAAAATTCAGGGGTTACTTGAAGTAGGCTTATATACAAGTATATATGGTAGTCTGAATTTCTCAAATGAGATTTTCTTACATTAATTCTGTAGGACATACTTCTTTATCTTTGTAGTCTTTATCACGACACTTCAAAGGTTATACTCTCCAGCATGGAGTGTCTGTTACATTCAGTAACCATCTAAGAATGTTGATTTGAGGCTTTTTATTTGATCCATGGTGGTATGTGGTTTTCATTCCGTTTACCTGTCATAACTGGCATCCTATTAAATTTCCATGGGAAGGACACAGGAAGTGACAGGTAAAATGAATGAGAACAGCATAACCCCATGAGTCAAAGAAAAGGTTTCAGTCAACATTCCTGGAAGGCGACCAAATGTGAGAGATACTTGAAGAAGGTTAAAGGGTACAATAGCCAAAATATGCTATCCTAAAGAAACTAATCTGAAAGAACCAACATACAAATATAACTTGACTTCTACTGGAAAAATATTTAAAGTAATTTTAAATTTATGATGATTATTAAAGCCAATACATGTTATCTGTTCATATATTTATAAAATATGAAATTTAAAATTATGAAATTAATGAGACCAAGTGGAAAAGCCTTCAGTAAAGTATTTTGTGAAGAATGACTGTAGCATTTGGCTTCTTCAGGTTAGAATGAAAGACAAAACTGTAAGGAAAATGTGTTTGGATTTCTAAGGATAAGAGAAGTCTATAAATTTATGTTACCTTATCACATCATCAGATGTGATAAGGTAATGTTCAAAACATATAGACATATTATGTATTCAATGTTAGGCTGAAAGCTATATAAAATAATAAAAATACTTAATTTCAGATCTTCCAAAAACAGTTACTTTCAGATTATTTTATACAAAAAGCTTTGTTTCGTTCTGGTTTGTGTATTGTTGGTTTATTCACATGAGGTGATATCAAACTCACAAACCAATACAATATGGTAGCAGTGAACTGCCACGCATGGAGGTTGAACTTACAATTCTAGATAACAGCAGAGACCAACACTTTCATCTACAGGCTATCAGAGAAGCGGTTTTATGATGGGGTGTTGAAAAGTTTTTGATATGACCCACTTCCCAAAATCTGTTCAAATGACCAAATATAAGACTTTGTCTTACAATCCTTTCTTGGTTGGGGAAGACATTTTCAGCACCCCCACTTTAACTCAATGTGTTTGCAGTTTAATGATAAAAAAAGCATTTATTTTATGCAACAAATATTTATTTACTACTATAAATATTTATTACTTCAACTGTTATTATAACTGAGAAATATATATACATATATATGGAAGCCAAAAACAATTCTCTGACTAATTAAAAAGTTTTCAAAAATGAATAAATGAAAAAAATGATGTTAGGTCAGATTTTGGAAAGTGGGTTGGAAACCAAACCTTTCAGAGTGTGTGTATTTGCACGTGTATCATTTGTGTTTCATCCTGGCTTGGAACAATCGTGTGTCTAGTCACACTGATGAGCTGTGATACAGTGAAACAGCTTATCTATATATATATATATATATAGACAAGCTGTTTCACTGTATCACACGCCATTGACGACGCTATTGGCCTATGCCTATTGCCTACGATGAGTACCAGTCGATTACGGCTACCTGCTAGATTGTCCTACTCGGTTACAGTAGCCAAAACCACTTAGCTACTTCAAATAAATATATCCCTTTCCGGGACATATCAGTTGGCGACAAGATTTGAAATGACCTCACAAGTTAAAACAAAAGAAAAAAAAAATACAGTCGACAACACTTACTAACGAAGAACGTTAGAAAGACTTGTTCGACGCTTACAGAAAGTGAGTAATTTTTCCCTCATTTTGTTTTAATGCTTATTTAACGAGGAATGTTAGAAAAGGAAAAACTTACAGAAAGTAAGAAATTGCCCCCACCTCTTGTTTGGTCTTAAATTTTTATTATTTACATAAATTGGAGCTAAATTTTTTCTTGTGGATACATTGGCAGAATGGAACAAATTGTGGAATTAACTAAGGTGCTACAAGTCACTTTACTGCAACAATTCCAACAACAACAACAATTCCAACAACAACAACAATTCATGCAGCAACAAGAAAGGTTTGAAAAGTTATTCAAACAACAGGCAAAAGACAATAAATCACTTTGGGAAGACGTATTATCTAGGACAACAAAAGAACCGGGTTCTAAATTTTTTTCTGCTGAAGGAATTTCAAATTCACTCTCTAAATTTAAGTATGAACCTGATGGTGGGTCAATGTTTCCGGCTTATTTTTGTAGGTTTGAAACAATATTTACGAAAAGATGCAAACAATAGTCTGACGAGGAAAAAATCACTCTATTGTTGCAGAAGTTGGGAACAGAAAAAAATACAAAATACGCAAATTTAATCCTCCCAGGAAGCCAGAAGAAATGACATTCAGCAAAACAGCAGAAATGTTGTTGAAAATTTTTGATAAAGGAGATAGTCTGTTTCATACTCGATACAACTGTCTAAATATCATAAAACAAGAGGATGATGATTTTGTCATGTATGCAGGTATGGTTAACACACAGTGTATGGCGTTTAAATTAAAGGAATTGTCAAGCGACATGTTCAAGTGTCTAATTTTTGTGCAGGGTCTAACGACACTGAAGGACAAAGAAATTAGATCAAGAATCCTCACTATCATGGAACAGGATCTGAAGATTACACTACAAAAAATAACGGAAGAATGTCAACGACTTATAAACATAAAAAAAGACAATACTCAAATTGAGGAGAAGAGCATTTCGCACATACAAACTGTAAGACAACAGAAGTGGATACAAAATAAAGAAAGAAAGAAAAATTATATGCAGTTCGTGTGGAGGACAGCATATAAAGAAGGATTGTTTTTTTGGGGATGAAATATGTTTTAATTGTGGGCGTGTAAGCCATAAAATTTCCCATTGTCGAGCAAAACATAGAAAAGTAAAATCAAAGTCTCAAACAAAGGCGAATGTAGTTTTGTCTAAAAACGAAATTGAGTTGGGTCAAAGAAGAATATATCTCAATGTAAAAATAAATGGGCAGACTGTAAAATTATTACTCGATTCAGGAAGTGATATCTTGGTGATAAATGAGCAAACATGGAAAAAAAATCGGTTACCCACCATTGATTAACACAGACAAAATTGCCAGGGGAGTGTCAGGAAAAAGGCTTAAGTTTAAAGGTGAATTAAAATGTAACATTTCGTTCATGGGAAAAATTCACAAATCAAAAGTGTATGTGCTCCATGGTTCAGTAAATCTCTTTGGCTTAGACTGGATCGTATTGTTTAATTTATGGGAATTACAGGTAAATTCTTTCTGTAACAAAGTGAACTTCATAGAGAAGTATAAGACGAAGCAAACAGAAAGATTTATTACGAAGTTGAAAAATGAATTCCCCGTCTTTTCAGAAGGACTAGGTCTGTGCACAAGAACAGAAGTCAATTTTGAATTGAAAGAAAACGTTAAACCAATCTTTAAACCAAAGAGAAAAGTACCATTTTCTGCACTAGACACAATAAATGACGAATTAGAAAGGTTGGAAAAAATTGGCGTAATTTCAAAAGTTGATTACTCGGATTGGGCGTCTCCAACTGTATATATAAAAAAGAAAAACTGAAAAACCAGAGTGTGTGCTGACTTCTCGACAGGCATAAATGACTGTTTGAAAGACCATGTGTACCCTCTACAATCTCCGGTGGATATATTCACTAAATTAAACGGAGGTAGAATGTTTTCAAAGTTGGACTTGCTGGAGGCTTACCTTCAGGTTAAAGTCAGTGAAGAATGTTCAAAGTACCCGACAATAAATATGCATAAAGGGATTTTAAAACTAAATCATCTCCCTTTTGGATTGAAGGTAGCTCCAAGCCTATTCCAGCAAATAATGGACACAATGTTGGCTGGTATGGAGTATGCAATCGCTTACTTAGATGATATTTTGATTAAAATTGAAAATGAGGCCCAACACAAAATACATATTCGAGCAGTATTTCAGAGAATTGAGGAATACGGGTTCAAGCTGAGTGCTGAAAAATGTGAGTTCTTCTTAAAGAACATAAAATATTTAGGGCAGATCATTGACAGTAAAGGAAGAAAACTGAATCCAGAACAGGCTGAGGCTATAAAAAATATGCCAGCACCTGATAATGTGGCTAAACTCCAGGCGTTCTTGGGATTAGTAAGTTATTATAGCATTTATATCTCCAAAATGTATGATATGAGAGCTCCTTTAAATAATTTGGTGAAAAAGGGCGCAAAGTGGATATGGTCGAAAGAAAAAATAAAAAACTGTCTATTAGCAGACCTATCGTTAGCACATTTCGACCTGAAGAGGAAAATTATTCTAGCGGCAGATGCCAGTAATGAGGGATTGTGTGCGGTATTGCTTCATAAATTCAAGGACGGATCTACAAAGCCAGTAGCACATGCCTCGAGAACATTACTGCCCGTGGAATGAAGTTACAGTCAAATTGAAAAAGAGAGTTTAGCAATAATCTATGCTGTAAAAAAATTTCACAGGTTTCTATACGAAAGAGAATTTACTCTGCAAACAGACCACAAACTGCTGTTAACAATATTTGGTTAAAAAAAATGTTATACCAACTCACACGACAAATTGACTACAGTGTTGGGGTATAATTCTATTGAATTATAATTTCAAAATGGAATATGTGCCTTCAAAGAAGCTAGGTCACGCCGATGGGTTGTCGAGGTTAATACCTAAATATACGGAACCACTGGAAGAAACAGTAATAGCGGCACTAAGAGACGAAAGTGAATTGTCGAGTCTGTTATGCAACACTATCAGAGAACTACCGGTTATGCAAGAAGATGTGAAAAAAGCAGTGGAGAACGATGATTTCATTAAAAAAATGGAAAAGCAAGTCTGGTTGAACGAGAAAACTAAAAAAGGAATTAGTGTGTGACTTTTTTCAATCTGCGAACAGGTATTACTATACGCAGATAGGGTTGTGATGCCAGTTACTCTACAAAAGAAAATTCTGAAAGAATTTCACACTGGCCATCCAGGGATTTCGAGAATGAAATCTCTAATGAGAGGCTATACTTATTGGCCGAGGATGGACTAAGACAGAAAATTGGCAGCATGGATCCACTGGTAAAGATTCTGCCATGGCCAAAGACAGATGTCCCATGGACTCGATTGCATATCGACTATGCAGGGCCCATAAATTGATCTTATTACCTGATCATTGTAGACAGTTTCACTAAGTGGCCAGAAATTGTTAAGTGCAGACATCCGACTGCAACAAATACAATAAACGCACTTAATGAAATTTTTAGTCGCTTTGGACTCTCTAAAACTTTAGTCAGCGGCAACAGAACACAGTTTACGGGAAGAGAATTCAAGGAATTCTGTACATCATTGTCCATCGATCATGTGACAATGCCAGTATATATCATCCAAGATCGAATGGACAGGAAGAAAAATTTGTGGATACCTTTAAATGAGCGTTGAAGAAAAGTCAAGGTGTGGACACGAATGAAAGAAGTATTCATAAATTTTTGGCAGTATATAGAATCACGCCAAACCCAAATACGACATCAGAGTTATCGCCAGCAGAGTTAATTGTTTGTGAAAAAAATACGCTCTGTGTTCGACAGGCTGTTGCCTAGTCCGGTGAAGAAAACTGCTAAAAATGAAAACCAGATGATTAAAGCGTATAAGCCAGGTGACAAAGTTTTTTTTCAAGAACTTTAGGGCTAGAAAAATGTATTGGGAAGAAGGATTGATAACCAAAAGAATTGGTCAGGTCATATATGACATAAAAGGGGGAAAATTTTGGTGCAAAAGACATTGGAATCAATTGCGACTCAGATACACCACAGAGGTCACGGAAAATACCGAAGAGATTCCAATGGAAGTCTTGTATGATGCATTTGAAATTCCTGTTCCAGTAAGTCAATACTCGCCAATGGAGGTATCCCTGACCTCAAAGCCAGAGGTACCAGTGTGTCAAACGCCACCACTGCAAGGAGGATTGAGGCGAAAAAGACTTAGGAAAAAAATTAATCGATTAAGTCCAGACACTAAAAAGAGAAAATATTGAAGCTAAATTTCATGGGAAAATTTAGCTCAGGTGATGTAATGAATATACATACACCTGGGTTCCCCCTCACAGTAATATGATTCGCTGGTGTCATCCATAAATATAGGCAGATGTGGAAGTATATGGGAGACGCCATTGGACTATGCCTATTGCCTACGACGAGTACCAGTCGATTACGGCTACCTGCTAGATTGTCCTACTCGTTTACAGTAGCCAAACCCACTTAGCTACTTTGAACAAATATATCCCTTTTCGGGACATATCAATAACATCAATCAGCTAAGTGACAAACCTTTTTATTTTATATCTATCTATATATATATATATATATATATATATATATATATATATATATATATATATTTAAAAAATGGACAAAACCCAGAATGATAAAATATTAAGTTATTAAGTTTTTAATGGTCATGACAATAACTCAAAGAAAGAAACCAGAATTTTAAAAAATACATAAACTAGCTTTGTATGGGAGTCCTTTCCTTTGATTTCTATACATTTAAGCTTTCTGAGTAAACCATCTTTTCATAGAAATAAAATGTTAATGTTGTTCCATTCAATATATTTGATAGTTTCAAACAACTGATGAATAGTTGAAAGACGTTTCTCAGTTTTAATCTGAGACTAAATATTCTCTATAGAATTCAAATTGGGATTCTGACCAGACTGAAACAGAAGCCTGATGGACTTGTCCTCAAGTCACACTTTGCATTGTGGATAGGAGTTTTGTCTTGTTAAAAAAAAAAAAAATTAAAAAACAACTTTACCATTGTGAAAAGCAAACCTTTTTGCAATATTCTCCAATATATTCCAAAGCATTAATTGATTAGTATCAGTATTTGAAAATGCTCTCCACACCATGACACCTCCACCTCCACCTGTATGCTTAACTGTGATAGAGATGCCTTCATTACCATATCTTTGAAGATATCACTTTGGGGCATCACTCTGCAAATGAAATCCTAATTTATTACTCCACACAACTGCTGAACCGCTCTGAACAATTTCTATATTCTGTCAAGAAACTTTATTCTGTCTGATGTTTATTAGAGACAGCAATGGCTTTATAACATGTATTCTAAGCATGAAACCTGCACTGGATAACTTGCTGGCTATTGTTCATGAGTCTTGGTTTCTGAAGTCTTTAATTCTGCCAATATTTTTTGTAGGCTTCTCATAACCCCTATCTAAGACCCATAAATTTCAACAGCTGCTTATTCCAACATGAAGAGGCTTTATCTTTCTAGCAACATTACCTGTTGTTTCAAAGCATTGACATATTCTATTAATAGCTAATAGTGAAACAAGGATCTCCTCTGCTTTTAGGGTTTTGTAAACTTCAGAATAGCTACAGCTGGCCTGATTAAGACCAGATATACAGTTGTGACAATAACACTTCTATGATATTTTACTTTGTCATAGGACTCTTAATACTGTAGACAGCTGGTCTACTCCTGCTCTATCAATCCTGCTTTCATTTAGCAATAAGTTATCATTTGGGGCTTGGTGCCCTGCAAAAAAAGTGTGTATCTGTGTTTTATATATATATATACACACAGTAGATTATGTTGAAGTGGAAAATATTAGTACCCCAAATTTTGATCCCTATAAGTAGTTGGTTCTTTTAAATGGATTTGAAGAAAATTTTAAATGCTTGGCACTGTTCTTGCACAATTTATATTACTAAGGAACCAAGGATTCATTCTACTCAGATCTTATAGTTATTATTACTATAAATGTTATTTTTAGCGGGTATGTATTTGATTTGCTAAATAAATAAAATGTAACATTTATAGTAATAAGAAAGAATATATAATTGTATAATTTAAAAAAAATTAAAACAATCTATTCAAAAATATATACATAATTTGTTTACTTATCTCATGGCTGTTTTAATTGCATCATATAAATATTTTGCGAATAAAGACTTAGAATCCTGATAATTTCTGTTCCAATGTAAAAAAAAAAAATTACACTTTGTTATTAAAAAAACTGATTTGTATCTTTCAATCACCTTTCATTTTTAAAATATTCTTTAAATTAATTCTTTGGGGAAAATATTTCTACTTACCAATTTTATAGTTCATGTTGCTTTTATTCAACAGCTAAAAGTACTTACCTGAAATAGATAATGAAAAACAATCAATTGAAATTATTTATCAATATAATTCAAAAGAACGTTTACAGAAATAAAATGATATTAACAAAATATGCGAAATGTTTTAAAGCAACAATGAAAACAAAAAATGATACATTTATGACAAGGTATTTTGTTATTTATACAAAAAATATTGGGGAAAATTTTATAACTCTCTAATGACTGTAAAATAAAGAATTTATTATGATATGAAGTTTATATGAAAGATCACTGACAGACAAAAAAATTGACTCAATTTGATGTTCAGGTATCTCATGATGAATAACAGTATAACAGCTTTTCTTATATTGAAAGCAAAATTTATGTTTAATCTCTTCATTTGTTCAAAGGCAAAATATATGTATGTACATTAATGAAATGATTATGTCAGACATTTATTTTCTATCCTGGTTTTCATGTTTATCATACAAAGTCAGGAGTTATTAAAACTTAGAGATATTTTTAGTGGGGGGGGGGATATATCACTAATTTAATGCATCCCTATACATAAGATGCAATATATACTTATGTGTGTATAGAACACTTTCTGACATTCATTATGTAGTAGACTCTTCTAATGATATAGTATATATATATATATATATATATATATATATATATATATATATATATATTACTTCAGATGTTATTATATTGGTTTGGTTTGTTTTACAGCATATCAACCTCAATGGGTCATTTAATGCCAACAACTTTTTATTCCTGGTAATATTTTTGCTATATACCATATATTGCCACATATAAGACAATATTTAAATTCCAAAAATCACCATTCAAAATTGGGGGCCATCTTACACTACAATCCTAAAAAAGAAACCTTAAATTCTGAATGATGTCTGCCAGTAGGCTAACCTTGCCCTTGGTGCAATAACCAATAATGTACATGAAATATTCACATTATCAAATAAACTGATAATAAAAGTAATAAAACCATTTTTACCTCATATATTACTGGCATAACTTCATAATAAATTACCTATTTGAAGAATAATTCCATATCAATGAAGTCAACTTGTATTCATGCAAGCTCAGCTGAGAAAATATAAACATCGAATTACATTCACAGCAATGGAATGTACTATTATCATACATTATCGTACTGTTATTAAAAGTATTTTGTAATTGTCAATGACGTATAAGTAAGTGGCCATTATTACACCAGGCTATTTGTAACTATTTAGAAAAAGAAAATCAGTCTTTGCAAGAAATCACATGATGAAATGTAAACAAAACAACGATTTACCTTTTAGGGGACATGTGTAGGAAAAACATTATATAGAATCAGTTTTGTTAGTTTGTGTAATTTGAATTTCTAAGGATACAGTAACAACATTTCCAATAAAATCATCTTTATAATCAATAAGTAGTCATCTTATGCCACAGGTATAGGATAAATTCATGAAAATTTACTATATTTTTTGACTTTGTCCTATCTAAAGGTCACTCCCTATTCATGGAATTATACTTCAAATGTTTTATAGTGGATACTTCCTCTGTATAAGTTGCAATATATACTAGTGTGTGCATGTGTGTACAGAACACTTTCCTCCATCAATTATGTAGTAAATTCTTCTAATGATATATATATATATATATATATATATATATATATATATATATATATATATATATATATATAAAAATATATATATATATATATAAAAATATATATATATATGTATTACTTCAAACATTATTAAAGTGGATACTTGTAATTGAAATAGACGCCCCATTTTTATTTTAAATAGTATATATTTCAACCATGTCCTGTGCATTCGATTTGAGAAATAATAATAAAGTGAAAGTGTTCTCTGGCAGGAATAGAAATTGCATCACTTTTCATAGTAGGAACCACTGTTTGACCAGGTGTGCTTTTACCACTCGGCTACAGCGAGCATCAGGTGTGCATTCTTTAAAAGGATAAATAGAGCCTTGCTGAACTGTAATGTCCCCATTAGACAAGTGGTAAAAATATGCTGGATGAAATGTCAGTTTCTCCTACAAAGGAGAACATAGGTTTGATCCCGATTGGAGAGCACATTTTCAAATACAGTATCCACTATAATAATGTTTGAAGTAAAAAGTAAAAATGTTTGATTATATAAGATCACATGAGTGTGAAACTGGGTTATGACTAGAGCCATCCTTTCATAAGAATTAATGTCGTAAAGCGTTTAGGTAATCTAGGCGTTGAGCATTTTACTTTACTGAGTCAGTAGGTGTTTGCCTTTAGGTCTTTTTCTTTTTTTTTTTATTGTTGTCCTTGTTTGAGATTTTATCTTTTTTAAGGGTATTTAGGTCTTTTGTTAAGTTGACTGTTAGTTCCACCAATGGTTTTTGTTTTTGTTTTTGTTATTTTGACAAATAAAATGCTATAATTTATTTTAGTAATTTGCATAGTGTTGTACTTATTAAAACAAAATCTTAAATAATGATATTATTTTTTAATAGAACAGGTATGTAAATGAAATAACAGAGTCTTATTAGAAAGTATTTTTGAAAGTTTTGTAATATTCTATAGTACATAATAAAAAAAGAGGGCTTGGAAATTTTGATACTCACAGGACAAATTGAAGGCAAGAGGGACAGAAGTAAACAATGCATACCCTACCTAGCGAGCTTGACTTAATGGATGGAAGAGCAAGGTTTAGGAGAGATAACAAAAAGACAAAATTTATTTAGCTTCAAGGAAGTCGAAATCATCGAGTCAATATTTTCCTTCTCTTAGACCAGTTGCCACCCAAGGCTATAGAACCCAAACTGTCCTGTTATTTACTCATAGCTGGGGGGAGAAGAGATGGATTGATACCTTTCCCAAGGGTATTAACACATGTGAATGTAATGAACTCAATTGGAATTCAAACTCGGTTCTCAGATTCTTCAATCCCACCCGCAATCCATTATTCCACCATAAAGGACTGGAAATTGTGGAGAGTCATGATTCCATCCAGAAGGGATATGGCACATAGAAGAAGAAAAATGGTAATATCAATGCTTGCTTCATTGAAATAATTGGTTATAATTAAAAATAAAGGACAATATTGAAACATTTTTGTCTCTTATTTCATAATGTGGTGTTTGACTTTTCTAATAGAAATCATCTTCAAATGAACAAGTGATAAAAAAAAATATGCAAAATAAACATTAAAAAGTGTTTGACACCTTCCACAAGCTTGGGAAGGATTTCTCCTTCAAGTAGTGGTTTTCTTAACTTTGCTAGGGTTGGGGATAATTCCGCATTGGTGTTCTTAAAGACAACCGCTGGAGTTTTATCTGGGCCAGTAGCTTTCATAAGGTCAAATCCTTTGATAAGTCTAGAAACTTCTCATGTTGTAATGGTAATATCACCGAGATTATGCTCAGTGAAAAGTGGGAAGTTGGGTAGTGGACAGTCTTTGTCAGTTTAAAGTTGAGTTAGAGGCAATGATAGAGGTGAAGAGGTTCGTCTTATCTGTCGAGGAAGATATGACCTCAGGGCCATTTATAATTGTGGACACAGCCACTTTACCTCTGTTCATGATATGGTTGGTCATCTTCCAGAATTCATGGGATTGTTTCTTTTCAACCTTGGTCTGGATTACCTAGCTGCAAATGGCATTTTCAAGAACCTTTCTTTTGCAGTGATTGTGAGCAGTTCTGAATGCAGTTAGAGCCAAACTAGATTGTTCTTTGCAGTAGATACTGAAGTACTGGTTTTGGTGAGTTATGGCTGCAGCACATTCAGGTTAACCTGGGTTGATGGTTTGGGTTTTGCTGTAATTTTTTTTCGAAGGGGGGGGGTATAAAAATCTCCATTCCAGAAAGGATCCAATCAATGTCAAGGGCAGCAGTTTTGGAGGCAGTATGCTTGAAGAAGCCTGGATGAGGAGCTTCCATCATGTAGGATCGAAAACTCTCCCAGTCTGCCTTTGTATAGTGAAAAATTGTTCTATGGAATGGTATATGAGGGGATGCTTTAGGTTTGGCATCACTCTGGATACTGATTAGGGAATGGTCTGATATGCCTAGTGGAGGTAAAACCTTTGCTAAGCATTTATCAGGGCAGGAGGTTAGGAAGGGGTTAAGGAGGTTTGCCTGATGCCCTGTTGCATCTCGGACATGGGCAGGTTCATAGTTCATAGGTGTTAGAGAAGCCTCTGTAATATCTGCCTTCAACATTGGTTTTGCTGGAGTGTACTAGCCATTCTTTATGGCGGATATTGAAGTCACCACAGATATGAAAGCTTGCCGAGAGAAATTGAGTGAGGCTATTACCAATCTCTTCAGTTATTTGGTTGAAGATTACCGTCCCTTCATCCTGAGGGTGATAGGGAGCAAAGACGAATGTGGTACTCTGGGTAAGTGCTATGTGGAAGCACATATATGGGAGACCGGGTTCCCTGTTTTTTGCATCCCTGCTACAGGGAAATTCATCCTTGGTGTAGGTTCCGAGTCAGTGGCTGTGATGATTTAGGTGGTTGTGTTTAGCTATGAGAGGTGAGTAACCTAGGACTGTGAGCTCCCCTAGTATACTTGAAGTACTGGTTTCAGAAAGTAACAGGATGTCTGGTTTGGACTGAAGAAGATGGTGTTCCACTTCTGGAAAGTTGAAATGTACACCCCTCATGTTGGGGTTGACTTTTTTTTTTAGGTGGGGTTTTCTACTATTGTTCATTTGTATTTTGATTGGTTTCATGTGTACATTAGTTAGTAGAAGATGAGTAGGCAAAGAGACAGACACCTGCAGGAGTTGCATGTAGCAGTACCCTTCATCATGGTATCGAGAGGCCTCACCAGAGACTACTGCACAGTTCAGAAACCATTCACAAAATGGCAGTATAATAGCCATGATATTATACACCTGCTGGTAGGATAGCTGCCTTCAGAGTTACTCGAAAGTTCAGATCCCTGACTATCAGGCAGATAATGCCAAATCCTAGAAAAAGGCTACCTTTAGCACCCTTAATGAAGGAATAATCAATCAAAGAACGAAGATCTATGTGTGATGCTCCAAGTGGACATGTTGTGTCTGCCAAGTCAATGCAACAAGAACTCCACCTTGGGTCAGAAACATTGTACCAGTCCGATACCTAAAGGCATCGAGACAAGCTCACTCATACTTCAGGTCTAAAAGAACAATTGAGAGAAGTGGGGGGGGGGCTAACGAGCATCCCATACCCCATTTGCATTAGTATATATATATATATATATATATATATATATATATATATATATATGCAAATTTGAATTTATTTTTTGGCAGGCAACACTAAGTATCTCTTCTATCATGAATGATATATAATGATTTCACAATAGAAATGCAATGAAAATCAGGAAGAAAGGAATGAATATTTTGAAGCATTGTATTACTATATAAAAAGACATTAAAAGTGGTTATCAATGATCAGGAATTAATGCAAGCATTCCTGACAAAATAAATCTGGGAATGGGGTCTGAAAATTTCTTTTTCCGTCTCACTTCTAAAAATTTGACAAACATCAAGATTTATTTTGGGGAAGGGCTTCTTGGTCAGACAGGAAAGTTTTCAGTACCTCCCCATATAATTACAAATAAGGTAAGTCATGTAAAATTTTACTTTAAATTCCTGTGATTTTTTTAACTGTAAGAGTCAATGTTCAGTCTTCCTTTTTTTTTACCATTTCTTTGCAAATAGCTGCTGCATGTAATTAGTTTCATCTCAATTCTGGGAAAAAATGCTTACAAGTGTATGGAACTGAATCCAAGCCAGGTTGTCAGCAAAGACTATACAAAGAAGCTATATGTGGGTTTACAAATTCTCAGTACAGAATGAAATGAACAGAAATAAAAATTCCTTCGTATTTATTTTCAAGTTGGGGTATTTGATTTTTCTGTGAAAAGCTAAAAACTGAGTTTATGCAAAGAGTCACAAATGAAAACAAAAAAAATGAAGAAAAAAGAAAAGGACAAAATAAAAAAGAAAAAGAAGAAAAAGAAAAATAGAAAAGGAAAAAAATTAAAAAGAAAAAGAAAAAAAAAAGGAGAGATAAAAAATATACCATTCCTTCTCCAGGAAAGAGAATGAAGAACATTCATTAAAAAAGCAGCAACTTTTCAAAAGACTAGAATTCTTGCATAATTCTTTCTTTCCAAAACAGTGGACAAACCCCATTCCGCACCTGTTTCTGTTAGAATAAAGAAGTGAGAAATACAAGAAAGGAAGAGTTGGGTGATGGGTGGGGGTACTGGGGTATCTGAAGAATTAAAATGACAGCAGTTGGATTCATGTTCAGACTATGACAACGATAGAAATAATTATACTCCTTATGTCTTGACCACAAGAATAGGAAGGATCCAAGAAAATTCTCCCTGCCAGTTGTTACTTTGGAATTTCATGTGACCCAACCCATCAGTTAAGCAGGCATTCATGGAACAGGCGAGGGAAGTGAGGGGAACACCTAGACAGAATTAAGGAACAATAAAATAAACACATACATCCACAGAAGACTTCAACAGAAAGATTTAGATATGAAGAGAACCCGTAGAGAAGATGGAATAAAAATGGACACAATAAACACATACTTAATATGTTAGTTTAATGTATTAATGAAAAACAAGAGAAAATTCTGAATGATCGCAGATATTTGTAGACACACAAAAATGATATACTGCAAACTTGCACAGAATTCCATCCTGTAAATACATTCAGTGCTCAGCACATTAACATTCCTCACTGAAATTAATTTGTTTATCTGAGAATATCCAAGCTGAAATTATGCCCTTTGGATAACAAAAATATTTAACAATGCTAGTATGGTCTATATACATCTATTTTTAAAAAATTTCATTTAAATTTTTAATAAGTGAAAAAAAAGTATTCTTGACTCCACAAATTTTAAAAGGAAAAAGTAAATAAATAAGAGTAAGAATGTTTGGTTTCTGGGGAGCAGTTGAAAAGTTCTTGACATGACCTGAAAAAAAAAATATTCTGATGTTTGGTTAATTGGTCAAATTTTGGGAGTTGGGTCAAGCTGAGAATTATTCAGCACTACTCTTGTGTGTGTGTGTGTGTGTGTGTGTGTGTAATTTTTTTTTGTATGCCTATTGATACACCATCTTATTGATCCAAGCACTTGCAACCTAATGAGCCAAAGGTTGAAAGAAAGTTAACTTGCAAGCAAGCTGCTATGTTTTTTTTTATTTTATTTTAATTTAATCAAAATAGGAAAAGACAAAATTATTCACACTCTATGAATAATAGAAAAAAAATTGAACAATTTTCACAATATTAATAGTCAATAGCATGGCCCCTCATCTTTATAACTTGTAGCAATTGTTTTCTAAAGTTTTTGATGAGATTTGAACAAGTCTTTTCTGGGATTTTCTTCCATTTTTCAATTGTTACACATTCTAATTCCTGCCATTCTTACCATAGATTTTCAATAGGATTCAACTCAGGACTCATTGAAAGCCATGGCAGAACTGTAATCTTCTTTTTCTGAAGCCACGCAGTCACTGATCTAGATGTGTGTTTGGGATCATTATATTATTGGAAAGTAAATCGCCAATCTAGATAAAGATTTTGTGCTGATAGTTGTAAATTTTCATTCAGAATTTTGATATAGTCTGCAGATTTCATTATTCCTCTTATTGCAATAAGAATCCCATTGAACTAAAACAACCCCAAAACATCATCAAGCCGCCTTCATATTTTATTGTTGCCACTGTATTTTTTGGGAGGAAAGCCTCTCCTTTCTTGCTCCAAATCTCATGTACATTATTATGTCCAAAAAGCTCAATTTTTGTTTCATCACTCCATAGCATTTGTTCCCAAAAGCAATTTTCTCTGTCCAAGAATGCTTTTGCAAAATTAAACTGAGCAACAATGTGACATGATTTGTGAAGAGGATTTTGTTGTGGTTGGTTTCCATACAACCCATTTCTATTTAAACAATGTTGTATTGTGTGAGTACTTATGCTGATATCCATCATATCCAAACTTTTATATATAAAGTCTGAACATCTAAAAATGTCATCAATGAATAAGAACATAGCAATCAGGCTTGAAATTCTCTATAATGGAAAACAACATAGACAATAGAGAAATGATTCTAACTCTGTAAACTGTCAGCCAATTTTGATGAGATTTGATTTATTCTATTCCTATTCTGATTAGGTTTGCCAGATTCTTACAAATATGGCACTATCATGCTCTTACTTGCTTTATTCAGTTATCTAGTATGTGTCTCATTCCAGATCATTCCAGAATAGACTTTACACTCAGTATCCTTCTGAGAAGCCAGGAGCAGGGTTAACTGGACAGATGACATCCTGGTCACCAATATGAACACATCAGTCACAGAAAGGAGAAGATATCCGTAAGCTTTATCATAAAATATAGCTAAAGTAGAAAATAATGTCAAAGAATAAAACTAAGCTAGAGAGTTTCTGTTTTCTTTAAAGTAACCAGCTGTTACTAAATTCTAAAATAAATTTCTTTGTAATTGCTGCATTTGGATTATTATATTTCTATTCTATTATTTCTATTTAGCCCTAAGTTTCAAAGTATTTTTAATTATTAACATTATTCTTCAATTTCACCTCGAGCAAGGTGATAATGCCACTAAAATATCAGGGAGTAGAAGAGAATGAAAAGTCTTTAGTAAAGAGAAAGAAGAATAAAAGAACAGGATTCGGGAAGACAGAAGATGGTGATTGACATTGCATTTAAATCTTTGAAGATTATAGCGGGAAGGGAAGCAAGAAATCAGAAATGAATTCAAAAGGTGAAAAAAGAAACTATTAGAATAGAACATATGACTGCATCTAGCTATTTCAAGAGTAAAATGGTGAGACCTAGTTGCCAATCTGGTAGTATGCTTAAATTCATGCAGTCAAAGCACTATAGAGGATTAGAACAATTGTCATGAAAATATTTATAGAAAAGACAGAGGGAAGCCATAGCAAGGCAGTTGGAGAGTTACTGAAGTCGAGATACCAGGTCAGGACTAACAGAATTACAGACCCTTCTTTGGATTTTATCGAGAATCTAGAGATCTATAGCTGGAGCACCAGACCAAATATGGCAGCAATATTCAATGCACAGACAAATGGTAGATATATACATGTACAAGATGGATTCTGATGAAAAAAAATTATTTAGCATGACACAGCGAACCAACCTTCTTAGCAGCATACCTAGCAATTCATTCAATATAATTTCTCCACTTCAGGTCAGTGGAAAATGTGAGGCCAAGATGGTACAATGAGTTACTCTTCTGGAAACTAGCATCACCAAAATCTTTCTCTATGATGATTAAAGGATAGCAGTTTTGTTTTGGAGGCATTAAAATTTACAAGCCATTTCTTGCCCGGGTTAACAACTGAATGGAGGTCATTTTTGAGAGCAGCTGCTAGTTTTACTTTGTTGAACCTATCAGACAGGAGTAAATAATTGTGTTATTTTTATGAATTGATTAAATTAAAACTTTCAGTGAGAATTATTTTTACATGTGCAAAAATGGAAGGCACAAAATATAATTCATCCAGAGCATAAAAACAAATAAATATAAAAAATTCCTCTTTTACTTTTCTATAAACTATTAGCGGTGAAAGGGTTAAATCTGGCACCATCTAGAAAGAAAGGCAAAGCCTAAGTTCTTTACATGTCTAAACAGTTCTTAAAAATAAACAATCAAGCAACAACTTTTGTCTTGGTTCTCTTATAAAGCATAGAGACGATCAAGAGAGTTAAGATCTTTATACAAACTGAAGAAAAATTGGCCCAGAAATTAGCAGCTGACAATTTTCAGCATTTCGAAATTTGAGACAGGCTCTGCTTAATGCCACATCAAGTGGAAAAAAAAAACAGCCCACCATTTAAATGTTTTTTTCTGAATAGTGGAAAGAACATTTAATTAACATAAAATCCCATATGCTTTTCATAAGAAGCCGATGTGTAAAGTTTTAGAACAGTAACATAAGAAGCAGATAATTTGAGTGCCATGAGCAACAAACCAGGAAAAGAGAAATTCAAAAAATAATTCAATGAAACATGCCTAAGAGTTCAACTATATCTAGAATTATTAAAGATTTAGCAAACTGATTTTCTCAACAAAGAAATTGTAGATTAGTTGAGTTTAACTTCAATGTGGTTAAAACTGAAAATAAAGTATATAGAAAAAACATGTATGGATCATTTTAAAACCTTCAAAGTTTTATATTTCTTTTCCCAATCAGAAAGAAGTTCAATAGTCAGAACAAAATTGTAAATCTTTTTATCATTTCACCCCAAGCAAGGCAATAAAGCCACAAAGAGTTACTGAGTATGAGAGAGTATAAGAAAAAGAAAAGATTATTAAGTAGAGAGAACAATGAAAGAAAAGGAATTAAGAAGAGAACAGATAATGATTGACATTACATTTAAATTTTTGAAGATCAAAGTAGACTGGAAAGTAAGAAACCAGAAGAGAGTTCCACAAGTGAGAAGTGTGAGAGAAGAAACTGTTAGCATAGAAAATACAGTTGTATCTATCCTTTCAACTGTAAAATGATGAGACCTTGCAGCCAATCTAGTAATACACTTAAGTTCATAAAGTCTAGGTACCAAATAGGAAAACTCATCAGAAGAATTACCATGAAAATATTTATAGAAAAAGCACAGGAAAGCTACATTATGGTGGTGGGAAAGTGTCTAAAGTTGAGATGCCAGATCAAGACCAATAACATTACAGAATGCTTATCTATGTATGACTAAATGTTAAATTACTTGTAATTGCATCATTTGTTGTGCTGACTAATAAAAACACAAGGCTGAATCTCTCATATATAATATTACATTTTATTCAATTCCAGACATTGTCAGTACTTTGCCACCAGTGTTTCAGAACAGCCCTAGGCACCTCATCCAAAAAGTAGATTTTATATTCTTGTCTGAGGGAGCATATCCTTTCCTTTCTGTGATATGGCTCTTTCTCATGTGCTCACGTGTGTGTCCAGTTAACCCTGCTCCTGGCTTCTCAGAAGGATACTGAGTGTAAAGTCTATTCTGGAATGATCTGGAATGAGACACATACTAGATAACTGAATAAAGCAAGTAAGAGCATGATAGTGCCATATTTGTAAGAATCTGGCAAACCTAATCAGAATAGGAATAGAATAAATCAAATCTCATCAAAATTGGCTGACAGTTTACAGAGTTAGAATCATTTCTCTATTGTTTATGGTGTTTTCCATTATAGAGAATTTCAAGCCTAATTACTATGTTCTTATTCATTGATGACATTTTTAGATGTTCAGACAGTAACATTACAAATTTCTTCAACTTCTCAAAAAAAAAAAAAAAGGTAAAATAAGAGCTATAAAGGACAGGAAATTGTGGAGAGCTATCATTACCAACATCTTGAAAGGACACAGCACATAGAAATTTATACAATTAATTCTGCTAATCATAGATCAAACATTATACAGTAAAAATTTCAGATCAACTAATATTTAGCTACACACTGATTTTTCAATGATCATAATTTTTTTTTCCTTTTAGATGTTGATTGATTCATTTACTATGGCTTATCAACCCTTTGCAAGCTATTTAAAGCCAGAAGATATTTTTAGATTGTAAGCATTTTTTTTTTGAGATAATAATGATTTAATGATACAATCAGTTATGTGCCATGTGTGATACACGCTTAGGCAATCATGTATCTTTTGATACATGACTGACAAGGCAGATTTTTTTTTCCCCACTGTATTTCTTTCTGCAGTAGACCAGTTGCCATCCAAAGCTATAAAACCCGGTCTGTCCTGCTATTTACTCATAGCTGGGGGGGAGAAAAAGAAGGTTCATACCTTTCCCAAGGGCATTAGCACGTAAGTGAATGTAATGAATTCAAACTGGAATTTGAACTTGGATCTCAGATTCCAGTTTTAATTAATGATACAAGTCTTACTAATTAACCCATAGCTGAGGGGAGAAGAGGTGGGTTCATACTTTTCACAAGCTATGTATCCACCTTTGTGCATAAGTGAATATAATGAACTCAACAGGAATTGGAACTCAACTCTCCGATTTCCAGTTCCAAGTCATCCAAGGTTACAGCACCTGCCATACCAAGCGGTCACTCACCTAGGTACTGATCAGGCTCAACATTGCTTAACATCAGTGATCATACAGGAACCAGTGTTTCAATGTGATGTAGTTGTAAGCCATTTTTTCCTTTTGTGAAAAATGTCATTCCTACTAACAAAATATACTTATTAGCATTGTGACAAGAACATTAATCAAGAAAAATATCTCCACATACTAAGACATCAATGAATGTAAATAGATTTTAGACAACAGGTGCCATACCAAAATATAAATAAAGTTATAAGTGACAGTCTGTCAAATATGGTCAAGATTTGGAGAAATTGTCTGAGTAATAATCTTTGAAGAGTTATGACAAGAACATAACCATTATTTGGAATTCTGACATCTAGTGTGACGGTGTGTGTAGATAGAACAGAATGCAAATCACTTGGGTAGAAATGAATAATAAAATTCACAACATTTCCATAACTCAGGCTGAAGCATAAAACTAAACTCTTAAGTAAGAGTGAGTTAGGATAAAATGCTTTTTAGTAGTGATTCCATGTGCTTTATGATTTCTTCAGTAAATAAAGCAGTAGAAGCACTGTCAATTGGGCTTTATAATATATAGTAGAGTGGTACGCATCATATGACAATGTCTTACAGTTAGGATTATACTTTTGCAGTTTTTCATTATTTTTGGCTAGCTGTATTTTAGGTTTCATCACATGGGCATGTAAAACTGAAAACAGTTTGACATCATTTGTTCATTATAAATTATATTTTTATCATATATATGAACACTGGAGGGGTGTGTGTGTGTGTGTGTGTATATATATATATATATATATATTATCCCTCACCAGTAGCACAACTTGGAGTTTCATGCACAACACAATCTTCAGATGCTGGGTAGATACTGACTATTACATAATTTAAATTTTAATAAAAATATCTGGTTAACACAATGCTGGCATAGTCCATAATATGGAGATTATTTTTTTTTTTTAAATATGTATTGCATTTAAAATAGGCAGGATTTTTATTTTATATTTAAAATAAATGGGGATTTATTTATAAAATATATTAAAATAGACGGACCAAAAACTATATATAAAAAAAAAATATTAATTTTATTTAATAAAAAAATATTCCAATATAAAAAACAGCCTCTCCTGAAAAACCCAATGAATCAAAAATATATATTATTCTACCAACTAACTCTATCACATCTACAATTGAAAAGAATCTATCTAAACTCAACATAAAATTTGTTACTACTATATCCAAAACAATAAAAGATTTAACAAAACAATAAGCTAAAATCTGAAGGAATAGTTTACTCTATTGCCTGTAATAATTGTCACAAAATTACATAGGAGAAACCTCAAGGAATTTAAATAAAAGATTATATGAATACATTTTACAAAACAATATGTCATATGTGTTGGTTGCCCACAGTAATAAAACTGACCACAATTTTGATATGAAAAAGGCTACTCTGATCAAAGGAGAAAATAATTCACTATGATGTAAATGTCTAGAGTGTGTCTTGATTGCAAGGTCATCCACAATAAATTCTCAACCTGGCTCTTTTCTCAACATTTCTCCATTCCTGGCAAGTCTTCTAATATCACAGTGTGGGATATTTACTAGCAAAAGTGATGGAAAGAAAAAGACTCTAAATGAATTTGGGTAAATATAAAAAAATAAAATTCTAAAAATTTTCAACACACCTAGTTCATATGTATATGTACTTGTTCCAACATAACAAATTTAGTCTGACAAAGTCCTGAAGGACGAAATGTATCATGAGTAAACTTTTTCCATTTGGCCATACAATTTTCCCAATACTGTACTTGATATAAAATATATATATATATATATATATATATATATATATATATATATATATATATATATATATGCTGAAATGTTCTCAGCTAACGAAACATCAGAATTTTTTAACATTTTTTAAAAATCTCTTCTTGGCCTGTCTTTCACACACCCTTGTGTTTGCTTATATATATATATATATATATATATAGAGAGAGAGAGAGAGATAGATAGATAGATAATGCATATAAGTAAACAGATTCGTGGTTTTCAATTTTTGGCAAAGCATCTGCACACCTTAAATGCAATATACATTAAACTGCACTGACTGTATTTGTGCCGACAGAAAGAGAAATTTATTCGTTCTCTTTCTTTACTGGGTAGTATATGAGTTTATATTTTTGTTTTTAAACTCACTGAAACTGTTTGTTTTTATTGCCATTTTCCCCCTTTTCTTTTCCCTCTCCTTTTTAATATTAAATTGTATTTTAATTGTAGTTTCTCATTTCCTTCCAGTTTGTCTATTATCCTGCGATTCTTGTTAACATTATACTAGTCACCAACGATTCTTCTGATGAGGTATTGGCCAAAAAAGGTTACCTTTTTAAGGAAAAAATATGCAGTTTTCTCTGTTTAAAACTATCTGTTCTATGGTATCATACATACATACATACATACATACATACATACATAGATAGATAGATACACACATATATATATATATATATATATATATATATATCTCTGCACACACAAGCAAGCAAACAGACATACATATATACATACATACATACATACATACATACATACATACATACATACACAAATATATCCTGTATAAATTGCTATAGTCAACTGCTGAAGTTGGATCCTTCATAGCATCTTGCTAGCAAAAGGATTTACTTGATAGTATTTATTTCATCTGCAAATAAAATGACAAACATAATTTTGGGTCACATGGTTGTTAGGTTGGTCCCATAACCTAGGAGATTTATAACATCCTTACAGAGAGAGAGAGAGAGAGCTTAGTGGTGCTTATCTCCTCTTCAAGTAACATGAGACAGATGGGATAGGATTACATGGCACCAATAGCAAGGAAGATACTTTGAGATAATATTGATTCAAACAGACTTTCAATAATGAAGCTGGAAAAGTTCTATAAATATCATTGCACATCTGTAATTTACAATCTGAAAAAACATGAAATATATAAATTAAATTAGCTCCAAATTCCAGACACACCAGAGAGTAAGAAATAATGTTAGTATCATAAGCAGAAACCCCAAATGATAGCTAAACAGCATTAGGAAATCTATATTTTTAGAATAAATATTGACACTGAAAAACAAAATATGAAAGAAAGTGTTTATGCCAAGTTTTATTATTTCTTAAGACAGAATGTATGGTTGTCAACAAAAGGAACAGTCCAACAAACCAATTATGAATTGGAGATACCAAAATCAAGCAAGTACAAAAATTAAAATGTCTTGGAAATCAGGACAGAAAATTCAACATCCAAAGACGCATTGGAATAGTGAAAGATGCATTCTAAAAGCTAAGCAAGGTATTAATAAATAGGACGATTTTCTTAGAAACAAAGAACCATTATATAATATCAGTCCTCCTATATGACAGTGAATGTTGGACAATCTCCTCACAGATGAAGAAGAGACTTGAGGAAACAGAAATGTGTTTCTGCAGAGGGATGCTGAATTGCCTATCATCTAGTTCACACTCCTCCCCAGTCTTTTGAAGAGGAGTAAAGGTTTATCCCTTGTTTCTTGCTCAGGATTTGGTTTCTGGTTCCTTCTAAAGTCTTTTCATTCTCTGTAGCCTCTTGTGTCTTAGTGGTATTATCACTTTGCTTGGGGTGAATTGGTTAAAAAATATGTTTAATACATTACTTCATTAAAGGCAATAATTTCCCCTCTTTAGTTTGCCAATTTTTCTTGATATATTGAAGGAGAAAATAAGATTTATTTTTTGGGGAAGACAAGAAAATGCTTAAGATGTGAGGAGAACAGTTGTTGAACCCATTAGCACGAACCTATTTCAGTTTGCCAAGTCTCACAACATGGATAATACTGGGGAAGCAATGTATGCAAGCAACACATTTACAACAGATGGTATATATCTTTGAGCACAAGAATTCTTACATCATAGTTACAAATGCTTTTTAAAAGATTTTCCAAGATGATAACTTGAAATGTTTGCCTGTCTCAATTAACAGATTTTGCAATATCAGTAAAAATAATGCCAAGTAACATAAACACCAAAACAAAATCTAGAGATTTACAAGGATTGATAATTCTCAGAAAATTCCTTTTTCTGATGAGAATTAATTTAGAAAAATAAATTGTACAGTTATTAATTGATTTTTATTAATTTTATCACCTACATCGAAATGTAATACACGTTTCAAATTTACTATAAAAAAGTATATGATTCTTTAATGAAATCAATGCACACTAAATAACTGACATCACTAAGCATTTCCTAGAAAGAAAGCAAAAAAAAAAAAAACAGCTTATTTGAATAAATTTACTTTCACAACTGGTATCTAGCTGTGGAGTAATGGTTAGCAAACTAGTCTAACAGAAAATTATTGCTGAGTAATAAATTCAATTCTCACGGGATGCCTTATATTTATGACTTTGCACAAAAACTAAAAATGTTTAGTCAATCTTCAGGAATTGTTAATAATTCAAAATTTAAATAATTTTGAACCCTTCAGTCAGCCAGTCAAGTGTCATACGTGATTCATACTGGGGTGATCATGTCTCTTTCAATTCATGACTGACTAGGCAGATTTTCCTGCAGTAGGCTACCACTTCATTCTGCAGTAGACTGTCTGCCCTGATATTCTAATTGGGGTGGGGTTAGAAGAGATGGATTTATACATTTCCCAAGGGTATTTGCATGTAAGTGAATATAATGACCCCAACGGGAATTGGAACTCAGCTCTCCAAGCCATTATCCATTGCACCACCTGAACATCACCTAGTATTCCCTCCCAAGTGGTTACTCCATCTAGGTACTGGCCAGGATCAGCATTACTTAACTTCAGTGATCATTTGGGAACTAGTATTTCAATGTGATGTGGCCATAATCAGTTGGATATAAATACTTGCATTCTTACATTTTCAAGAATAAGTAAAAATATTTGTCACATTGTATGTTTGATTGGTGGGGGGGTAGTTTTTATTTTATTTTGGCTCATCTAGTCAGCAACTATATGGTAATTTATTTCACTCGTGGGAGTTTTTTATGGTAGGTCAATTGTTTTTTTGTTTTTTTTCCATTCATTAGGATATGTTACTGTTGTAAGACTGAAATTTATTGTTATTGAAATACTGCCAATTTATATTGGCTGAAGAACATTTGAAATGACTTTGAATTTATCAGAGAGGGAATCAGAAATTTCATGATGGAAGGACTTGGTTGATTCCTTGTCAGTGATTCTGTCAGCCAAAGTGATGATGAATTTTCTTTAAAGGATAAAAGATATTGAAAGCAATGCTGCAAAATGATTTCCTTTTAGTGGTGCTCCTGATGTGAAAACCTATCAGTGATGAAATGTCACTCATAGATTATTTTGTCAATCTCAATTTGGGTGAGGAACTGTTAGATTCTATGAAAAAAATAACAAATTTGCTTCCCAAATTGGAAAGATGCATCACGTATGCAATTACCAATGTTTATTGCACTGAAAAAGTCATCAATTAATCAGAGACAAGTGATCATTGAATAATCCCCAGTGTACTATTTTTCTGAATTTTCCATTAATAATTTCATGAAAAGACAGAATATAAATTTCAACATTGGCTTATTGGATACTTCAAATAAAAAATTCAAAATTAAAACAATTTGGAAAAAATATCTATTAAGGGCTTACATTCACTTCACTAAATTTCACTAAAATAAAAAAAAATTATTTTGCATTTTTTTTTTATCATTTCACCCCAAGCAAGGTGATAATGCCACTAAGATGCAAGGGGGGGGCCACTGAATGTTAGAGAATGTGAGAAAAACCACTATTAATGAGAGAGGACAATAAAAAAACAATAATTAAGATGACAGTGAAAAGAGTGAAAGAGAATGAGAAAACTTGAGTGAAGAGAAAGGATAATAAAAGAACAGGGTTCAGGAAGATAGAAGATAGTGATTGGTATTGCTTTTAAATTTTTAAAGATCATTGGTGACACGGAAGTAAGAAACCAGAAGAGAGTTCCACAGGTGAGAAGTATAAGAAAAGAAACTATTAAAATAGAACTTACAGTTACATCTATTTCAACAGTAAAACAAAGAGACCTAGATGCCAATCTAGTAGTAGGCTTAAATTCATGTGGTTGAGGTATCAAGGAAGAGAGCTCATTAGAACAACTGCCAAGCAACATATTGAATTTAATGTTTGTCAGAAAAATATATTAATATACAAAACAATGGTAATGGTAATATTAGTTGTTTCCTTATACATTCAATAATCATTGACTGAACAGCTTGTACTACTGTTGATTGAAATTTACAAAATGTGTCTTTTGATAAATATTTTTAAGGAAAATAGGTTTCATAAGTTCAGTAGCTGTTATCACACTCTCCAGTATTGATGAGGGCTTCCTTTCCTAACCTTTTGTATGAAGTAGTGTAGAATTATGTCATTGTTTTCTCTTCTAGTTACATATGCTATCCATTTAAGTTGTTGCTGTTGTTGGTAGTCTTCAAGAAATATGGTTTCTGTTTTTTGGTATAGCTCTTTGTGATTTTGTAGCACTCATCTACCAAGGTTTGAAAAAGGATGGTCTTTGCTTCACTCACTCAAAGCCATTTTTAACCATTTTGATCTCAGAAAGTGGTTGCTAGACATTTCTAAATGGGCTTGGCATTATGCATGACATCCATATTGTTGGTTTCAATCCTTATTAGGAATGATTGCAAAATACTTTCCCCTTCACAATTTATAGTCAGAAGCACACAAATGCATGCTTGGATTTCTTCCTAGCTAATAAAATAGGCCAGTTCTCGGTTTCATATGACTCAGTCCCAGTCTGTCTTGTCTTGAAATCAGAATGCTACGTTTACTTATCAGAACTTGCTCTTGTGTGTCAATCCCAATTCTTAATTTGTGAAGTTTTTGCCTTATTACTGTTAATTTGCCTTGCATATATTATTTGCTTGATTTATATTATTTTTTGCCCTGTTCTTTTCTTTTTCTTGTTATTACTTATTACACTTCTGTTTGTTGGGCAGTTCTGTCATTTATTTTACATTAACCATGGCCACTCACTCTACACATATGAAAGTCTCAATCTGACAAGGCTATTTACAAATATAACTTGAATTTTCATGTTTATGTTTTGGTTTTGTAGCAATTTGCAGTGTTGGGCAAAATTACCTCTGGTGCAGCCCATTCTATATTCAATTTCTTCTTCTTTTATACTAAATTTGTTATCATTGATCCATAGAATGGGGTATTTGAAGTGTTCAACATTCTGAATTTTTATGATTGATTTAGGGTAGGTGCCATCACTGCTTTCATTTCCATTCCAGATGATAGTTTCTGTTTTAGAAAGGTTTATTTTGTTTCCTATTTCTTGTAACACTTAATAAAGGATTATGACTGATAAATGCTAATATAAAATATTAATATAGTACTCAATTTGATGATAGCTTGTAATATCACATTAACCTCCAACACCAGAAGGATAGCATTTCAAGACAAACACTTAATGAATTGCATGATTCTCTCAATATCAAAGAATTTATAGTTCCACCATTTTTACTGAAATTATTAATGATTAGAGTTTGAAGACCTATTTTGAAAGGTTTTAATGATAATTTTACATTGTCAGTCATTAAAACAAAATCATTTTGAATAAAATTCAAGCTTACAAAAAAAAAAAAAAAAAAAATTTAATATCAAATCCAAATCCAGGGTAAACTCCCTGATTGACCATATCTTCAGGAGTGTAGCCATACTCACCATGCTTGGCCAATTGCAGTTTGGTGAGGATAGCCATTGACTCTGAGGAGCTCATTCATCCTTTGACAGCTCTTGATTTATTTTGTGTGTGGTGTTGTTGGGGTTCCACTTACACTTCTTACCAGACCAGGGTCTGGTGAGAGAACTGGTTTAGTTGCCGACCATGACCATTCAGGTTTTGAATTAAGAGTTGTTCTTCTAGACTGGTTGCCACTCATGGTTATAGAACCCAGTCTATTTACCCATAGCTGGGGGGAGAAGAGATGAATTCATACTTTTCCCAAGAGTACTTGCATGTAAGTGACTGTAATGAACTTGACTAGAATTTGAACTCTGTTCTCCAATTCTTCAAACCAAGCCACTATCCATTACTCCAGTGTTTAATATAAGCATTTAGTTTTTATAAAGATTCAACTTGAAAAGTACTAACTACAAACATATATAGTAATTATTAAATTACATGATAGAATCAAAGAACAAAAACTGAGGCCAGTTTCCAACTACATACAATAATTATTATAGAAGAAGCAAATAAACTACCAGATATTCATATATATTTATGACTAAATTTCAAAATGGGAGAACTTTTTTTTTTACCTTCTATCAGCATGGCTGATGATAACCGTCAGGAGAGTGACTTATTGCACCTTCTCAGATTAACGTTTTCAGCTGGCAAGAATAGAAAGAGTATATTGAATCAACTGCTACGTTTGCAGCTAAGAAAGTTGGTTCAGTATGTCATGCTAAACAATTTTTTCTCGCCAGAATCTATATTACATATTTATAAGTCTACCATTCATTTTTGCTTTGAATATTACTGCAAAAATCTGGTCTGGTGTTTCTACTATATACTTAGAGATTTTTGATAAAATCCAAAGAAGAATCTGCAATGTTATTGGTCTTGAGCTGGCATCTCTGCTTCAATCTCTTTCCAATCACCATAACATAACTTTCCCACACCTGTGCCTTTTCTATAAATACTTTCTGATATGGTACCTACACTTTATGAATTTAAGTGCAGTACTAGATTGTTGGCAAAGTCTCATCATTTTACAATTTAAGTGGCTAGATGTAACCATAAGTTCAATGCTAAAAGTTTCTTCTATTCTTACTTATGGAACTCTCTTCTGGCTTCTTGCTTTCCAGTCAACTTTGATCTTCAAAAATTTAAATGCAATGCCAGTTGTTATCTTCTGCCTTCTTAATTCTTGTTCTTTGTTGTCTCCCCTTAATAGTAATTTGTTCTTAGATTCTCTAACACTTAGTGGTCTCTTGTGTCCTGGTGATGGTTTTGTTGACTTGCTTGGAGTGAAATTTTCACCATGACAATTCTCCATTTAGAAATAAAAAAGAAATCTTAGAAAACATTTGCTTAATTCTCTTCTTCAAACATTTATTTAATCATTAATAATGTAATTAAAACTTAAGCAAATTACATTATCTTGTTTTATTCTACTTATTACATTAGCAAAGATTTTTCATTAAGATTTTCTGGATTCAATTTCAAAATGTTCAAAGTTATGGACATCATCAAAGAAGGTGCCTTATTAAATGATAAAAAACCTTTTCTGATGAAAGTAATTGTTTAATGCCTATTTAATCATTTTTTTTCTCCAAAATAATGTAATTTGTAATCTTTTTTTCTCATATTAATCTTGACTTCAAATTAAAATAGAAATCCTGGGTTCCAAATAGACTTTCTTTCTCAGATTTATTATGAAAACTAAGAGTTGATAATAAATATGTTTTATCATTTTAATTAAGTCATAGAAAAAAAAGACAAAAATAGATATTTAAAAGAAGACAAAATTTGATTTTTGTTTTGTTTTTGCTATGTCTTTTCAGGACATCATGACTCTCCAAATTGCTTTTTTTTGCTATCTGTGAATTGTTATGATTTCTTGGGAAAGATAGTGGTGTGGTTTCTCATTGCTTTCTCCATGTATTGAATTCAAATTTGTCTTTCTCCTAAACAAGCTACCACTCAAGGCTCTTGAGCACTGCCTACCCTGCTATTCAACCCATATTCAGAATTTTATAAAATTCTGTGATATTTGCTTTAATCTTTTAATTTCTAATAACTGCTCAATTTCTTCATTTCCCCAAATATTTTATGAGGGATGCTGAAAAGTTCCTTTTCCCCAAAACTGACCAAAGGAACCAAACAGAATTGTTTTTAATCCTTTCTTCATTGGTTGTTTTTGTTTAGCAGCATATCAAAACCTCTATGAGTTATTTAATGCTTAAATCTAAATATTTTGTCCACAATTTTATTTTATTTTGGAGATAATAATGGTTTAGTGATACAAATCTTACTAATTAATTCATAGATGGAGGAGGAGAAGTGGATTCATAACTTTCCCAAGGGTATTTGCATGTAAGTGACTGTAATGAACTTGACTAGAATTTGAACTCTGTTCTCCAATTCTTCAAACCAAGCCATCATCCATTACTCCAGTGTTTAATATAAGCATTTAGTTTTTATAAAGATTCAACTTGAAAAATGAACCCAACTGGAACTGGAATTTGGTTTTCTGATTAATAATTCTGAGCCATTATCCATTGCACCACCAGCACAACCAAGCTTATAGCACCTGGTATTCCCAAGCAATCACCCATCTAGATAATGGCCAGGCTCAATGTTGCTTAACTCCATACAGGATCCAGTGTTTCAACATAATATGGCTGTAAGAATATCTGTGAACTGCTATGACTTCTTAGTGAAGTGGTTTCTTATTGCCTTCTCCATGTCTTGAATTTAGAGTTGTCTATCTCTTTTTTTTAGTCTTTTAATTTATAATAATTATTCAATTTCACAAATATTTTATTGGGTGTTCTGAAAAGTTCATGGTTTGACTCATTTCCTAGAATCTGACCAAACAGAATGTTTTTTTAATCTGTTCTTGGTTGGGATTAGAACTTTTCAAGATCCTCATGCAAAAGTCTTATTTTATTTATTTAATGTATAATAATGTCTCTTAAACAGAAGATTGAATCATTGGAAAAATTCTTTCTCCCATGGTATATTTTTCTAAAATGGTTGTCATCAAATTTTTAGTTGACTTTAAAAAACAGTATTGTAATTAATTATAAACTAATTTTTGTCTTATATTATTTAAAAGTACTTATGGTTAATTAACATACAAATTTGATAAAGATACAAATATCTTATCTATAGTTGGAATGAAAACTAAATCTGAGATAATATATAGCACAAATACTTAATCACTGAGAATAGAAATTTGAACTATTTTCTCACATCTCCATATGAAAAATCAATAGAATTTTATAAGGCATTTTATACTTTCATTAAAACTTGCTCAAATATGATGTCATTATAATGCTTTTAATAAGTTTGCTTAAGCTTAATGTTAAGTCAGTACATTTTTTTAATCATTTCACCCCAAGCAAGATAATAAAACAACTAAGACACAAGGAGTTACTGAGTGTTAGAGAATATGAGAAAAAAAAACTATTAAGGAGAGAGAACAGGAATTAAGAAGGCAGCATATAATGATTAATATTGCATTTAAATTTTTGAAGATCTAAGTTGACTGGGAAGCAAGAAGCTGGAAGAGAGTTTATTAAAAAAAGAAAAAATTCAACAAGATAATTTTTGTTTATTAGACATTAAATTACATCACTTAATATCCTCCATAATTTAACTAGACTTTTCAGTTAACCTGAGGAATATTTATGTGTGTTTCTTAAATTTTAAAATTTAGAAAAACTAACATTTTCACCTTTGTTTATAAATACTTGTTACAAAATAAAATCCTTATATTTGCCTGGATAAAGTCTATCAGAGGACGAAACATGTCAGTTAAAATAAGTTTTCCTTTATGTGTGTGTGTGTGTGTGTGTGTGTGTGTGTGTGTGCGCAATAGGTCTCATATATGTATGAGTATCCAACAACCTCATTCAGCTTTTATGTTTATGTAGTATGTGACACTTCAGTCCCACTAGTGACCTGCATACAAGTCCACATATAGTGCAACAGCAAGGATAGAAAGTTGTTATAAAATCCACACAGAGGATTCGATTATAGTGGTGAAGGCATGTGTAGGACCATCCACACTTTTTGGAACTACCGATAACAGAATCTGTGCAAAATCTTTCCTTCTCAACCATTGCTTGGGAGCACCTGTGATTATCTTGCTCAGTTTTCCTTCTCCTAAACTGGTTGCCAGTAAAGGTTGAATATCCCAATTTACCCTACTATTTAACCCAAAGCTGGAGGTGGGAGAAGAGATGAATTCCTACCTTTCCCTATAAGCAAATGTAACAAAATTCAACTGGAATTAAAACTTGGCTCTCTAATTTCTCATTTTAAACAGCCATCCATTACACCACCAACATATCCAAACAGATGTTAAGATGTCAGAAATACCTGTGCTGAGATTATAGTCATGCACAGCTTGCACAATACTGCAAAAACTCATACCAACAATGCTGAGAATTACAGTGACAAGCAGATGTGAGTTATTCGGCTGATGCAGTAGACTATTTATACGACAAGATGTAAAAATACCTGCGTTAGTCTCCAGGTGTGCGGTTAGCCCACTGGCAGTGATGGGCCCAAACCTTTAATAAAACACCCATCTATGAGAAGGAAAACTGTTACACACACACACACAGACACACACACAGACACACACACACAAGAAAAACAACAGGAATCAAACTTGTATCCCTTTTACTATCAGGGAAACTGCTGTAGCATGACTTCTTGATCTAGGCTGGTTGATATTAATTTTACGGTTTATGAAAATTTAATACAAGGATAGCAACTCAAACATGTGTACCCACTAAAAATAATGTTTATAGTAATGAGAAATAATGTCTGATTAAAAACCCATTTAAAAATTACAACATATATTTTAATTTATTTACATAAACATTATTTTTAATGGATACTCATACTTGAGTAGATGTCCTGTTTTTATCTATTTATTAAACAGTATATTTATTTATTTCCATCTACTGCCCTGAATATTAAAGAAATTAGAAAAATATGACCCTATGGCAGGACTTGAACTTGCATCTCCTAGGAGAAACTGTCATTATATCTGACATGCCTTGACCTCTTGGCCACATAGGACCTCTTGATCAAACAAAGCCTGAATAGTGCATTTGAACACATATCTTCCCGATTCTTGAAATATACATATCTGCTTTGTTTCTTATCCTAATGTAAACAAAGATAATTTTTTAGGAATGGATTAAATCTGACATATTTTTTTAATTTATTTGCTTAAACTGTTATTTTTAATGGATACTCATATTTGAGTAGATGCTCTGTTTCCATCAACTGTCCTGAATATTCAGGAAATCTTGTTAGAAAATTATGCACCCTCTGGTAGGACTCAGGCCTGTGTCCACACACAAACATTACATAGCCTTCAAGAATTTTACAAACAAAATTTACTTGAATTATTATTTTCAGTTTTCTTTCATTTTTTTAATGAATTCTGTAACAAGGCATACAACAATCTTTTTAATGACATGTTTAAAGTTGAAAACGCGTGCAAAGAAAATTTTTTTTAACCCTAATTAAAACATTTTGTACAATTTTGTTTTCTTTCTCTTTTCTGATTTCTCTCAGATTAGTCAAACTAAATCTAAAAAAGAAATGCTTTTAGGCATTCAATCATTTTAAAATATTTTAAAAATAGAAGACATTTTCTCTTTTTTAATCTACTTAGAAATTCCAGTGTAGAACACCAAATATTAAGTTGACATTAAGTATTTTTCATTATGCCATACATTAAAAAAAAACAATAAAAAATGAAAGTATTGAAAAAAAAAACATTGAAATAATGAAGATTATGTGTCAATTCTGGGAAGGAAATTCTCTAGTTTAATGAAACTTTTCTTGTTTTCTTAATAAATATATGACCATTTAATAAAAGTTCTTGGACCAACATGCTTCACAAAACCTGACTAAATATCAGATGTTTTTTTTTTAGAATCCCTTCATGGCCAGGCTGAGAATTTTTCAGCATCCCATTGTATATGTACATTAGTAATTTTTTTACACATGACCAAACTTTCTTTTTTTCAAAATAAAAATATTTTGTTCTGAGCAGTAAAGCTCCTGCTTTACAGATTTCCTTAATATAGCAACCTTTATTCCATATTCTCCTTCTTCTATGTGCTATGTCCCTTCAAGATATTAACGATCATGGCTCTCCACAATTTCCTGTCCTTTGAAGCTCTGAGTAAATGTTGTCTATTGTCATCTCTCTTAAACCCTGTTCTGCCAACCATTACTCAAGGTCGTTAGGTACATTATGCACTGCTTTCCTCTGTTCCTCTTGTCTTCAATATGTTCTGTGAGTATCAAATTTTCTAAGCCCTCTTTCCTCATTATGTGCCCTAAAAATTAACAGTCAGTAAAAATAAATTACCATTGTCATAAAAGTTCATTGTATATTCATGGCCAGAGAAAATATATCTTGAAATTCAAAAAATATTTTAGTTCATTTTCCAGAATTAATGCACTTTTCCATTTTTCTAGTAGAAAAAATTCCTTTCAATTATTTTCTATGATTAAACTAAATCTATGTTCATATAATGTTTAAGACTGAAAATTATATTTGTGTCTGGATATAGTAAAAAGTAAATTATTCTTTATAAACAACCTGGCTTCAGACAAAAAAGAAAAAGTAAAAATATGAGGGTCAGAAATATGATCATTACAGAGTTGCCAGCATCCCAAAGTAATAAAAAATTAATGAAGTCAAAATAACACATAATCCATTTTGGAAGCACAAAGAATTAAAAACAGAAAGGAGACAAGTGGGGAAAAAAAAAAAAGAAAAAAAAAAAGAAACACATTAGCATAACACACACAAGAAAAAAAATTCTTGAGAAACAAAAGCACACAAATACACACACAAACACACCCACAAATACACACAGAAAAACACATTTTCTTTAAAATAAAAAAGCCAAAATTGAACTAAATATGAGTATCTTTCAGTGTATACAAAGATAGTTGGGCAAAAATGGATCAACTCCTGTATAACTATTTACCTTATTTACATTGTTTGGAATGTTGTTCTCATCTTCGTTGCCATATTCATGATGGTTCGGCCAGTGTATGCTTCAGCCTTCTTCTGGTGATTGGAATTTCGAACTGAACCCTTTATTTTGTCCACAGGGTAGATTGTTCTACTTCCACATGTCATGTCTCTTCCGGCTGTCTTGGTATCAGTTATCTACCTTTAACTCAACTCTCTAAGTTTTTTGTTCACCTTAGCCAGGTATTGGGTTAAGTCATTGGATTCAAAGGGTTCAGTTTGAAATTCCAATCCCCTGAAGAAGGCTGGAGTGTACAAGAGCTGAAATGTCATGAATATGGCAATGAAGATGGGGACAACAGTCCAAACAATGTAAATAATTACAATACCTCATCTCAGAAATATAGACAGACACTGTACAACTGTTTTACAAACTCACATAACATAGGAGCATATGAAAAAAATAGTCACATTTTTTTATTAAGTAAAATATGTATTTATGACGAATAATTTAAATTAATATAAATTAAATAACCCTGGGCAACAAAAATACAGATAATGAGCTGAAAGCATGTGTTCGAGACCAAATCCAGTATGCAGATTCCATCTCTGTACTTAGGCTTGTTCTCACATATCAGAACTTTGTTAGATTGCTGTTCATGTTTGAGAATATGCTGCCTGATATTAATTACAACTAGAAATATGCATGCAAATATCAGGCTTTTGCTATTTTTATTTTTTGATGTATCTTAATTCTTAAGTTAATGGTTGAATAAGCTCAGAGCGAATTCTACAAAAAATTGCATCATCAAATATTTGAGTTTAAGACCTTTAACAAAAAATATTGCAATAACAAAAGTATAAATTATTTAAAGAAGTAAGAAGGTACAAATGAAAAGATTTTAAATTGACAAGGTTTGGGATTTTCCTGAAGTACATGAGAGTATTATTCTATAATTTCTTTCTTTTTTTATCACTGAAACCAAACAGTATTCCTGATGTGTCATTTCTGTCTTTCTTGCTTCTTGGTTGGCTGATTTGTTTAACAGAATATCAACCTCTATGATTTATTTTTAATGCCGAAATATAAATATTTTGTATGCAATTTTATTTTTTGAGATAAAGGTTTTACTAATTAACCCATAGCTTGAGGGGAGAAGAGGTGGCTTTGTACCTTTCCCAAGTGTATTTCCATGTAAGTGAATATAATAAACCTAATGGGAAGTGGAACTCAACTCTCCTATTAACAATTCTGTTACACCTCTTGCACACCCAAGTTTACAGAACCTGGTATTCCCAAGTGGTTACCCATAGGTACTGAACAGGCTTTCCTGGAATTCAAAATGGAATGGTCCATTATTTATGAGGTGTTGGCAGGGTGTAAGGAACAAGCAGAATCATTACATGATGGGCAACAAAAAAAAAAGAATTATCTGCTATTCAAGAAAATGAACTAAAAGAGAGTATGCTGATTTCAGATGTTATCAGAATTGTCCAAACGTATCAGGGATTTTTTTTGTGCATAATGTTTTTATGTTTAAGATAAATTTTATTACTATCCACTTGAGCTGGTAACACAGCATTCATTCACAAGAGTTGTAAAGAACTTTCTTGAGTCTCAGACATGAAAAGCATGCAAATATGATAAACAACATTCTAACAGCATATCACATAATGGAATTCTGGATGTCACTTAAAAATGCATTTCTTGTATATTTTTATCTTGTTTTTTCTTTCTTTTCTAATGGGCCTAGGTGCTGTAAGCAATGAACATGGGGAGAGGTTCCACCAGGACATATCTATGATGGTATCAAGGCCTGTTCAACCGAAACAAACAACCAGCTCAATGCAGCAGCACAGACAAGATTCTTAAACATTTTTGAAGCCATCAGAAATAAAGAAAGTATTTCATATTTATTATTGACAATTATCATGTAAATTTTCCTTGAACATAAATGTGCTATATGACCGATATGTACTATATACAGTATTAACATCCTATTGATATAATAAATATTATAATAATTTATAGAGAAAGAAATGCTCAAGGTAGTGTCATCCATATTCTGGGTCAGAAAATTTTAATTTGCCTTGATTTTCATGAATTTGTTTAACTCTGTATATTAATTACCACATTTATGTATCTTTTATTTTTATTGTTTCACTGCAAGCAAGGTGACAATGTCAGTGAAACACAGAGGGTTACAGGGAGTGGAAGTGAAAGAGAATGAGAAAATTGAAAATGGGGAAGTTTAAGGAAAGAACAAAAATAGAACAGGATTCAAGAAGACAGATGGCTATTGACATTGCATTTAAATTTTTGAACATTGTAGTTACCAGGGAAGTAAGAAATCAGAAAGGAGTTCCTCAGGTGGGAAGTGCAAGAAAAAAACTGCTAGAGTAAAAGTGGCAGTTGCATCTAGCTTTTACAACAGTAAAACGGTGAGACCATGTTGCCAATCTAGTAGCATGTTTAAATTCATGTAGTCAGGGAACCAGGAGAGAAAAAGCTCATCAGAACAGTTGCCATGAAAATATTTGTAGAAAAGACAGAGTGAAGCCACATCACATCAGTGAGAAAGTGACTGAAGTCAAGATATCTGGTCCAAATCAATTACATCACAGACCCTTCTCTGGATTTTGTCAAGAATCTTGAGATGCACAGTAGGAGCGCCAGACAAGATATAGCAACAGTATTCAATACACAGGTGAAGGGTAGATATACATAATGGATTCTGATGAAAAAACATTTCTGGCATGACACACTGACTCAAACTTCTTTGTGCAAACATAAAATATCTCATACCTTGAGCTTGTAATAATCTAAAATAACAAAGGTTTGTCTATTCAAAGTACTTATTTCAATAAGCAATATTTAAACAAAAATTCCTGAAATCTTCAAAATCAACTTACAGAACCACTTTTATTTTTTTTTTACATTTTTTATAGAAATTCTGAACTAAATTCACTTTATCAAATTTAGTATGTATTATTATAAATATCTATATATAACTTGTCCAGGGTATTTTATTATGAGAGAAAGGTTATTAAGATAATCTACAAGTATGTAATAAGTTTGATCATCACTGAGTGTCACATACTTGTAGCCTGCTGCTAGCCTAAGCTTTTTAGTAAATATAGATAACCTAACCTAACAATTTATGTATGGAATAAGGGAGATCACCCGGAGGTACACTGGTTTAAAAAACGAAATAAAAAAACAAAATTGTTTTATTAACTGCTGAGTAGGTTAGATAGTTGCATATTTCTCTTCGTTCAAGTCCAGGGAAAAGCTAGGATTTCAAATGCTGATTTTCAAGAGAGGCATATTCACTCTCACTTGAGGAATGCTACAAAATTATCTTTGTATTTTAATTTAGTTTTCTATTTGACTAAACTTTCATCAATATTTTGAATATCATTAAGTATTATATTGAAATTTCTTTCTATAAAAATTTTCAATTTGGAATCTCTAAACACCTGTGCATCTGCAATGATAGAATGAGAAGCTCAGATTAAGGGAATTTGTGAAAAATTAGAGCAAACAAACACTTCTATATATATATATATATATATATATATATATATATATATATGATAAAAATACAGTTTTAAGGTATGCTATATTTTGGGGTTAAAATGCTCAATATCAGGGATAGAGCATATGTATGTATAAAAGTGGACATTAATGTCAACACCCAAAGCCAACAGTCTGTTTCATGTTAAATGCAATTATTAGGCCATGTGCATTATGTTTTTGTTTGACTATTTATATATACAGGTCAGTGATGTATTGTGAGTAGTCTATTGTATTATTCTAACGCTTATTTTTAGGCAATAACTGTTGAGTTTAGAATTATTCTAAGGGCTATTGAGTGGGAATAATTGTGGATCCGAATGTTGTTTTTTGGCTCTTTATAGCGTGGTTAGTTAACTTTTTAATTATTATTGATTATTTTATTATTGGTTGTTATTTCTATATTTTCTTTTGTTTATCTCTGCATATGTGGTTTGATAATTAGTTTATTGTTTGTACTACAACCATTATTGCCCACCAAAATAAACATTAGAATAATAAATTGGCTACCCACAATGCATCACTGACCTCTATATATAAATAGGCAACCAAAAACACACACACATAGCTTGACGATTGTGTTTAGCAAGAAACAGACTGTCACCATTGGGTGTTGACTCTAATGTCCACTTCTCTCTCTCTGAATATATATATATATATATATATATATATAAAACCAAGTATAGATAGGATTAGTGTATACAGAATAAATTCCAATAACCAAAAATACTATTCTTAAAAGAGTGCTCAATACAGAGTAGAGCAAATATAATTTATTTGAAAATTGTAACATAAACATGTAATAAAATCACTACAAAAATAGCCATTTTGTTTCAATACTTCTGGTGTCTTATCAAGTGATGGTATTATTCAACACCATCACTTGATAAGACACCAGAAGTGTTGAAACAAAATGGCTATTTTTGTAGTGATTTTATTACATGTTTATGTTATAATTTTCAAATAAATTATATATATATATATATAAATAAATAAATAAATATGAATGAAGACAAAAGGAAAACCATATCTTTACCAATGCATTTCATCCTCTGATGGACAGTATCAAGGCTAATGTAAAGATTTTATTTTGCAACAAGTAATTAATAAAACAAAAGCAATAATGTTAGTTTTTCAAGCTCATTAAATTTTAAAATGCTTATTTGCTGACATGGACATAGCCCCTCCATTCCCATTTATTTATTGGTATTAGACTAATATTTTTTCTCTCTTTTTTTTTTAACAATAATGTTCCTTCTGTACAAAGCCCAAAGTTACAGAGTAAGAGTTAAGCTGCACAGTTCATTAGGATATGTGGGGAAGAAGATAACGGTTAACCCTAGACTTGAACAGGTTAAGATTGTAGTGATTGGGGAAGCATCCTCATGGAAGTTAGTTCCACAAAATACTGGTTTGCAGGAAGAATTTATTGGAGTGGAAATTACATCTCACCAATGGAATACGAAAAGAACAAAGGTAGTTTGCTACAATTTGCATGGCATGGTGGGTTTTAGCTGTGATCTAAACATGTTTGACACACTAGTCTTCTGACAACACCAGAGTCAAATATATATGATTAATATTTATGAATAACATATCAAAATAAAATATTAAAAATATCCAAGTATAGATGACTCATCAGTTGATTATTATTATTTTCTCTAAATATTCCTTAACAAATTAGTGGTGTGTGTTACATAGTGGGAAATATGGAACTACCAGATAATATTAAAAATTTGAATAAGGATTGTTGATTGTTACTCTTAATTGAAGTAGATATTTACAGAGGGGGACTTTTCAAAGTTTGGAGTAAAAAAAAAATTAATAAATTTTCTAAATATTATAAAAAAATTTATAACCCCTACATTTAAAAGTCATTTCACATATGTTAGTGTTCATATTTAATATGAATTGGTGTTAATAATTAATATGACTTGATGTTTACTTTTAATATAAGCTGGTATTAATATGTAATATCAATTTACACTTTTCTTGCACCTTTGTGGTTTTAGGGAGTTTTTGAACTTGGTGGTGAAAAAAATGTTTCTGGTATGCAATGAGGTATGATTAATTATAGACTTATATTTTTTGTCCAATTTTACCAAAAGTTTGGAATTTTATTTTTCATTGTACTTGTCTATAACATTCTCAACTCATTCTGAAAATATATATTCAATCATGATTTGACTGGCAGCTACTTAAGAAATGGGTTTTAATTAAAGCTACTTTTAAATTATACAAATTGTTATTACTAAAGTAATAACAATTAGCATAATTTAAAAGTTGCATAATATTTTAAAAAACGATTTTGGAAAATAATAAAAGTGTATAGTCACCGGTCATCTTTAGCTTGTTTTTACCAGTCACAATTTCTCCTTACTTCTCTATTAGAAGTAGAAAAGAAAAATTACCCAATTGCTTTTTTTTTTTTAAATGGTTAGTGATATTTTCAGGCCTCCATTTAAAAGGAATCCACCAAGTGAAAAGGAAAACCAGAAGTAATTCCAGCAGATTTAGTCAAATAGCCATGTTATTCTATTACCATATTTAGCCTTTCTCCAGATATGAAATATAAAAATAAACTATTGCTGATGGAAAAGTAATGAGTTGCTAAGAAAAGAGTTAAAAACCATGTTGAGAACTGCTTTTGTGAAAAAATAATTTAAAAACCCAATGTGAAGTTAACAATAGATTATAATCAAAAGCAACAACCAATTTTGGCACTAATTTTCTTCCTCAATATTGATAACAATTAGTACACTAAGTAGGTAACAGTAACTTATTAGCGAGTAGAACACAAGCCGAGTGGGCATTTTTTAAAATTCAAATTCACCTCATGCAAGGTAGTAAAGCCACTAAGAGTGAAAGAATTGGAAAACAAAAACATTATTAAGGAGCAAAAGTAATAGAAGAGTAATCAAGAAGACAATAGATAACAGCTGACATTGCATTTAAATAAGATCAAAGTTGGCTGGAAAGCATGGAGCAGGAAGAGTGTTCCACAAGTGAGAAGTGTGAGAAAAGAAACTGTTAGCATAGAATTTACGGTTACATCTAGCCAATTCAACTGTAAAATGATGAGACCTAGCCACAAATCTAATACTATGTTTAAATTCATAAAGTCTAGGCACCAAACAATTACCATGAAAGTATTTATAGAAAAGACACAGAAAAGCAACTTTATGATGGTGGGAAATTGACTGAAGCTGAGACACCTGACTGTTATATTCATAAATGTTGTTAATTAACTATAAAAAAAACAACTAAACTAAGTAGAAAGCCTTTTATTGTAATTTTCTTTTTTTCAAACAAGTTTAAAATGACAGGCATAAACTATTATCATTTCTATCATACGTGGATTTCACAAATAAAAATTTTGGCAGTTTTTTTCCACAATTCTTACTGGCCCTCTTACATTGGTTGCAAAAGACAAATAATTATTGACCAGGCCTGTTCTAGTAGAAGTTTTTAGATGGAGAATGGTATGTACATTACAGATTCTACCATTTATGGGTTAGCAAGACGAGATGTTAAAAGTAATGTCTCGTGGTTGTAGGTTTCCTGTTACTTTTTACTTTTTTACAATGATGTTCACCCTGTATAATACTGAGGGGGGAAGAAGATAATGGCTAACCCTAGACTTGAGTAAGTTAAGACTGTAGCAATCGGGGGAACACCTTCTTGTGAGTTGGTTTCACAAGGCAGTGGGTAATGGAAAGAAATTGCTTAAGTGGAACTTCTATCTCATGAAAGTAATACAAAGGGAATGAGGGCAGTTCACAAAAATTTGTATAGCATGGTGGGTCATAGGTGTGAAGGTTAGGACTGGTAGAACTAAGGAGTTTAGTTCATCTCTAGGTAGATTAGAGTGGCAAGTTCTCTGTGTTCTAAAACATCAAATTCTGTGTTCTTCCATGATGGTAAATTTGAATTTGTCACTTTTGTTTCACAATCATAAAAACACGTGAAAAACTTGTGTGTAAAATATACAAATATATAGCCTACTCATATAGGCATCTTATTTCTTTTGTGCTTCAGCGATTTCTGATGATTCACAAGCATGTCCATCCAAGTCCAATCTATGGTGTGTTGACAAAAACTGCAAAATAATTTATTGCCATCATGATAACAATCATGCTGGCTCTTCAGCTCTGTATTTTGCCAAAAGTGTGCACCAACCAAGTTTGTTAGCTTTTTGTTTACTCATCATGAAAGATAATTAAACCAGCATTTCAAAATCTAATTTAATTATTAAACAAAAAACAACTTTTTATTTTTACTACCCCTTATGGCATGTGCCACGCTATGCATATGCTAATATTGCACGTGGGTATTTGCCCTGTGGTGAGCAGAGGTGACCAGTTTGGCCAGGTTAATTAAATGAATTAGGTTATGATCCCATGTTATTTATAGAATAACATGTTGCAGCAATATAGGTCATAGCGCTTGTGCATAAGTGACTGACTTTGCTATGTATTGCAAATTTATGCAAAATAATGATTCTGACAAGTTCCAGCTCAGGAATTTTAGGTTTCACTGTTAAAATCTTTTTTTTTTTTAAGCAAAAATTTCATTTTCCATGATTTTTCTGTCTTTTCGACTATTTCCATGTTTCTTTTCTGTTTTCCATATCAAATCACTCTAAGGTAGATACTTTGTGTGTGTGTGTGTGTGTGTGTGTGTGTGTGTGTGTCAGAATATGAGTTTGAAGGCTACATACATTTAGAAAAAAGAAAAAACTCAAAACCCAAAAGGAAAAAATATTACAATAGTGATTTATTTAAAATGTATTACAACTTGAGTTTTTATATGCAGTCAGACTAAATAATTTTGTTACTAATGAATAGTAATTATATAATTTATAAAAAGTTGATAAATTTACATAATTCCATATACAAAATTAGAATATACAAAGAGTAAAATTTTTATTATCAAATAAAAGAGCAATTTCCAATATATTTTTATTATTGTTGCCTCTCAAAAGAAAGGAACAATTCTGAAAATTCTGTTGAAGGAATTCAACTGCAAATGGTTTCCAAGTTTTAATTTGAAGATAAAATAATTGTTTTTTAAAAAGTTGGGGAAAGGCAGAGAGTGTTGACTTATTTTGACATACTGACCAGAGTATGCCATAAAGTGTGAAACAATATCTAATATTCTAAAAAACAATATCTCTTGTTTTTAACCCGGTATATTTTTTTTCATTTCATTTGTGATTTGTTTGTAGGTCTTGAAGATTAAGAGCTGGTGTTTTTAGAGCTCTCATGAAATAAAAATTATTACCTCTGAGATTTTAAGTGTTTGATATTCTTTAATTATATATATATATATATATACATACACACCATATATGATACATATAATATATAAATATGTAAAAGAACCTTTTTGTAATCATTTTGTTCAGTTGTCTGGAGGTATCAGTGGATTTTCTCATTTTTGTTATTTTTATACAAAGTTAAAAATATTCACTGACAGTTTTTCTGTCTTTACAATACCTTATATATATATATGTGTGTGTGTGTGTGTGTGTGTGTGTGTATGTATGTATGTATATATGTGCACCATATATGCTATCCTCTAAAATGAATGTTTTATTTATATTATTTGGTCAAGCTAGCATGGACATACTTGAGTTTATCATGCCAACCATCATGACTCTGCATCAAGGTCAGAAAGTCATTAGGATGACATCCTGTGTCATAACATAGTTGATCAATGTAGGTGGGTGCTGGGTAGCCAGTCTATCTTGTAACATGGCTAAGTTTCCAGAGCAGTAGATCAATTGAAAGTTCTTGTTTTGCTCACCAGTAGTGTCTTGCAAAGCTCATTCTGCGTTCACCTAAGCAGGGGTTTATTTTAATTATTTATCATGGCAACTCTTCTCATCTCCTTTTAAATGTAAACCTAATATTTATAAATTGGTTTTTCATTCTTTATACCAATGTTTTGCATGCAGTCTAATATTGTAGGAATAAAATAGTGTATTCAAGGACAGCAAATACAATAAATGAAAAAGAATACAGAACAAGATAGGAAGTTATGAAACATGCACACATGCCTGTCTGTCTCGTATGCAGACAATTCTATTTACAGTGTTTAATTTTCATCCTTTCCTAATCAATAAAATGTCCCTAAACATTAAATGTTAACAAAGTTAGGTTGAATTCAATTTCAAAATGAAAAAGGTCACAAAATGGTCATTTAAATAAGAGTAAATATTTAGTATCCTTATCCATTTTTTATAACGAAAAGAGGCAGTGAATTAATCCCCTTTTAAATACTTAGATTTTGAATAACAGGGTTTAAAAAAGAATTTACAATAATGCTTCTATGGACTTACATCACTAAAAGAAATTATTGCAAAAGCATTTCAATTTCATTACTTGGACAAAAAAAAAAAATCCTCAAATAAGTTGTGTTAAGTTTATTTTTTAAATCTAAAAATAAATAATGTTCCTATGTTGTCTTTCCTATATTCTGGAATAAATCTTTTTTTATTTCAGAATGCAAATGTTATTGCATGGCAAGGAAGAATGCCAACAAAACAAGCAATAAGATAAAGAGAAATTCCTTTTTTAAAAGAGTCATATAATAGAAGTAAGGGAATTTGAATAAAGACAAAAAAGAAAGAAAGCCATTCTGAATAATGAAATATCCAATAGAATTTGTAACAAAGACATGAAAGGAACAAGGTGATTAGAATCAAATCATTAATGACCTGCTATGAGTGTGTGTGTGGGGGGGGCAGTAAAAAGAAGGGGATTTCCATCTAGAAAAGAAGTGCAGAGCTCAAAGGAAAGAGAAAAAGAGGAGGAGATGCTTGCCATTCCAAGTTAGTGACATAAGTGATGAAGAATGCCTCTCCACACACTTCAACAGACAAGAGGAAACTGCTAAGAAAACATTCCTTATCTCTTCACAGGCCATTAAAAATTTATCAGTAAAGTAACCACAAGAAGCTAACTCTTGCATAAAGATGAATTTCGATGAGAGACAAGTATATATATCATAGATAAATGGATAAACAAAAAAAAGATATCTTTTATTTGCTTATTTTCATAACATGTTTAGGGGTTCCTCAACCATATTCAATGGCAATCAATCATGTCAGCTATGAAATATTTTTCCATTTGCATATTTTTCTTTTTGTTTTACTTTTTGTAAATACATGTCTAATTATGCATGTTATTAGAGTTTGTCATTAGAAAAAAGGATGATGGACATTTCCTAACATCTGCCGCTATTCTGGATATAGCTAAAGTAGTAATTGTCTATATTTTTGGGATGAGGGGTTTTCACTATGGATTTCGTTAATCGGACTGACTTCCTCATCTTGGTTGCTTTCCTCACAACGTTTCGGCCGTCTGATCCTCCGGCCTTCTTCAGGTGCATCTCGAACTCGGGAACCGTCGGTCTGGACACATGGCCGAGGCGACTAGGACGTTGAAACAGTGATTGCAAGTTCTCCCGATGTTCTGAGTTCAATCCCGAGCAAAGGCAGAGGCAGCGACAAACAAGAGCGGTGACAACGATAATAGAAGCACAGCAGCAGCAACGATGGCGTCAAGCAGTAGTAGCAGCAGCGATGGCCTTAATGGAACGAGAACATGGTACCCCCGTAACAATAAAGGGTTGGGTTCGAAATTCCAGACCGACGGTTCCCGAGTTCGAGATGCACCTGAAGAAGGCCGGAGGATCAGACGGCCGAAACGTTGTGAGGAAAGCAACCAAGATGAGGAAGTCAGTCCGATTAACGAAATCCATAGCTAAAGTAATTTTAAGAAATCTAATTCACATTGTACTCTGGGAATTGAAGTCCAATGCATACACCTACTTTATGACCATTCTTTATCTATAATCAAGTAGGTAACCATAAATCCCTAGTTTGGTTTTGAAATCAAATATTTTGTTTTTTTGAAGAGATTTAACAAGTTTTACCCACTTTGAACAATAAAGTAAAAAGATTTCCTAACCTCCAGTATCATGTTTGGCTACTGAGTAAAGTCAAATGATATTTTAAACTATAATGACTACAAACTTTTTTCGTTATAACAAAAAAAAATTATATACAAGAATAAAGTAAATGGTTGTTACATTTTTAAAAAAATATTTAATTAAAATATTTGGAAATGAAAATAATTTTATCTGTGTATCCTTCATTGTAAGAAAATTAGGTATTCCAACTTAGAATATTCAATGATACAAATTTAAAAAGTCCCACATTTTACAGAGATTAAAACAACAGAAATGCAAATTAAATCAGTGAAAGTTCTTTATATGATTACATTCCAGTGAATTTCACAAAAAAAACAAACTTAAAAATGCTATGTATGAAAGAAAATGTGAATATAAACAATATCAAACAAAAAATACAATATAACTAAAAAAAAAACACACACCAGTGTAAAACCTATGCAATATATATATATATATATATGTGTGTGTGTGTGTGTGTGTGTGTGTGTGTGTGTGTGTGTACTAACATCAACCCTGAGTTCTGACAGTCTGTTCCATGCTTAAATGCAATCTTCAGGCCATGTGCATTATGTAGTAGCTCACCTATTTAAAATAGTTGAACCACAATTCACACTATTTTAAATAGTCGAGCTACCACACAATACACATATGCCTGAAGATTACATTATTTTTTACTTTAAAATGTACAAAAATAACTCATTTTAAGATTATTTTTTTTTTCAGAAATGCAGGGTGGCCACAAAATGTTTGCCTGTAGTGTGTGTGTATATATATATATATATATATATTACACAAGTAACAAAATTATTTTAGCAAAAGGGTGATTATTATTCCAATCTTTCAAACAGAGAGGACCTACCCTTCTTAACTTTTGAATACATACCAAGCTTAACAGGCATTGGAGTACACAGTTTTTTTTATAACAAGTTCCAAGTTGCTGGCATTTCAGTTATTGCCTTTTGAAAAGTGTTCAGCATTCAATTATCCTCTGTTCAGCAATATTTCTAACTAAAATCGATTTGCAAAGTCATCAAGTATCACTGACATGTCTTTCTATTCAGACCAGCATCCTCATCTAATTTGTACCCGCTGACCTTCTTTATGTCTGTCATACTTCTCAGAATTTTGTACCAAACCCTTTATTCAATCTATGTGAGTATACTGTTGTGTTCCCCATGCTTAGGGGAAATCTTGGACCAGTTAAGTATTGTTAATCTATTTACCTTTGCCGTGCTTGCCTCTTTCTTCCAGTAAATTAGTGATAACTATACTACCTAACCCAGTGATGGAACTCCTGACAAATTCTAACATATATTATCAGTGATTTTTCATTAAAAGAGTTAAATATCTGTAATGTTTATTTGGTTTTACTTTTAAAAAAATTGTTTTCATAGTTATTTATAAAATGGCAAATAATAAATATTGCATTGTAGTTCGTTTACATATTTTGATAATTTTGTAATTTTTTTAATTAATTTTTGAATAAAAAGATTTTTTTTCAAATTTGCTTCTTTATAAAATAGTAAATAATAAATATCACATTGCACTCGGTTCACATATTTTATAATCTTGTAAATAAACATTGCAGAGGGAATCAACAGTAATGATGGTATCAAGGGAATGGCTGATTACTGGACCCACCTTTTTTTGCAGGTACCAAAGAAATTAGTAATGAAATATGCGAAGATATACGAATATACACATATATCTGAAGTTATATGTAATTTTATGTATACATGTACAAGATAAAATCAATAAGTCTGTAGACTGACAGCAGATTAAATAAGGGATAAATAGAGAAATCTTTATGAATTTTTATTTTGCTATTCATTTAACTTTATTAGAAACTTTGGAAGATTTGTTTCAATTTCATTAGTTATAGAGATGTCACATATTTATTTTATGGTGTTAGTGAGTATATATCAATTCTGTTGTGGCAAACATCATGTGTAGAACTCATGGTGTCTCTGAGTATGTTTAATTATTCATTAAAAATGTTTGGAAATGGAATAGTGCAGAGTTTGGTTTCAATTTTAAATTTTTATGCTGTTTTGTATTCATTGGTATGTGTGGATGTAAAATATATATCTTCTGATGTTAATGTTTATGTATGTATCAATTTTAAATTGTATATTTTATTTTCATTGGTTGTGTAGATGTCAAATGTATATTTTGTCATGTTAGTGTTTATGCATGTATCAATTTTTAAATCGTATATTTTGTTTTCATTTGTTGTGTCGATGTCAAATGTATATCTTTTATGTATGTATCAATTTTAACACATATTGTGTTTTCATCGGTTGTGTAGATATCAAGTGTATATCTTATGGTATTAGTATTTATGCATGTATCAATTTTACATCATATATTTTGTTTTCAATGGTTGTGTAGATGTCAAATGTATATTTTATCATATTAGTGTTTATGCATGTATCAATTTTAAATTGCATATTTTATTTCATTGGTTGTGTAGATGTATATCTTATGACATCACAGTGCATGTGTGTATGTATATTTAATTCTGGAAATGTTAGTGCAATTTAAGCATGTATTACAAATTGGCCATATTGGTGCATGTTAATTGTATGATAAATATGACAAATGTTTGAAGTGAATGTGTAATAATAGGTTACATCATCTTCAAATGTTTGGATCTTATATTCTTTATAGATTTTACAAGTTGTTGATATACACTATAGGCAAAAAGTTTGGGGCCCACCATGCATTTTTTAAAAAACACCTTAACATCTCAGATTCAGTCACTTTCCCATCACCATAACATAGCTTCCCTGTACTTTTTCTAGAAAAGGTGCAGGTAAGCTATGTTACTATGGTAAGTGTTCTGAACTTTCCTCTTTGGTAACTTGACTTGACAAATTTAAGTGCAGTATTAGATTAGCGGCAAGGTTTCATCATTTTACAATTGAAATGACTATAGTTAAACGTAAATTGTATGCTAACAGTTTCTTCTATCACACTTCTTGCTTATAAAACTCTTTTCTGGCTTTTTGCTTCCCAGTCAACTTTGATCTTCAAAAATTTAAATACAATGTCAATCGTTATCTTTTGTCTTCTTAATTCCTGTTCTTTTTGACTTGATAATGTTTCTTTTTCTCATATTCTCTTATACTCATTAACTCCTTGTATCTTAGTGATTTCATTGCCTTGCTTGAGGTGAAATGATTAAAAAAAATAAAAACAAGTATTTAATTCCTGTTCTTTTATTGTCCACTCTCCTCAATAATTTTCCCCCATATTCTTTAGCACTCAGTAACTCCTTGTATCTTAGTGGCTTGATTGCCTTTCTTGGGGTGAAATGATTAAAAACTAAAATGTTTTTGTGATGTAAGATTTTCTGTTCTGAAGTTTATTCCTATAAACATTTTTCATTTTAAACATAGTTATAAAAATACAAATAAAAATGTTTATTTTTGCTTAGCTTAATAATGCAAAATAACTCATGGTGAAAAATAATTTTATGGCTAACAAAAAATAAATGTTTCCTTCATGGATATTCATTGTGAAGCAAAAAGGTTTTTTTTCTGGACTACCACACACTTTAATTAGTGGAAATGGATTGGGCTGTCGTAGAGATGTCTATGAGAGATCAGATTAGTACTGAGGTAAAGGAATTGAATTATTATAGCTTCTGCTTCATCAGTGGGTGAAACAATATTAACAATGATACAATTCAACCAACTATGGTGTACAAATTCAATTATTTAGTAATGATACAACCTATAATGCAATCCAACAAGTACATCTGATGGCAACTCATATGTAAATATACAATATCATGGAGATAATTTTATTACTAATGAAATAGATCTATGCTGGTGAAAAAGAGAGGTCCAGATTCAGAATTTCTTCTATGTTTTTCTCAAGAATAATTGCAAGCTAAAGTATAAAAAAAGAACAGAAGATATAGGAAATAATCAACTGAATTTAAAATATTAAAAATATTAATGAAAATACAGACAGGAATCAATCTAAAAATTTGAAGTTCTGATTAAATAAATAAATAAATAACTGAACTATAACAAAACAGCAATTATAGTATTGACTGAGCTGACCATATTTGACCAACAAATAAGAATTATTGGTGATTTTGTTAATATTTTGATTTTGTTTTTCTAATTTCCATCCTCCTCAGAACATTATGAATCAAAATGACCGTTTACCAATTTATAGATACAAACATGGAAAAAAGAGAAAGAGAAAATTTTTGTTTGAATTTTTGAAATTAAAAATTATTACATATTGATTTACTCAAACTAGTTTTCTGATCTTTGCTGTGATTGTCACAAAAATCTACCACTGTAGTTTAAATAAATGGTTCAGTTTCAAATTCCTGGAAGTTTATCAACTATGATAGGTACTGGAAGAAACCTTGAGGGTACAAAGATCAAAACATATGATGATAACAATCATGATGAGGATACATGTTTGAGTAAATGTGCATATGTAAACTATTTTCTGTTATTTCAGCCTATGAAAGAACATGTTATAACCGTTTAACTTTTAACCAATATACTGCACTTAGATTTATTTCATCAAAACTGATGAACTTACCACAATAGTACCTCAACTTTATGAATTTAAGTGCAGTATAAGATTAGCAGCAAGGTCTCACCATTTTATATTTGAAATGTCTAAATGTCACTGTAAGTTCAATGCTAACAATTCCTTCTATCGCATTTCTTGCTCGTGTAACTCTCTTCCAGGTCCTAGGCACAATTTGTTTTTGAAACACTTTTTTGAACAAGACAAAGCCTTTCCAACACTCCATGAACATTTCTTAGTTTTAATATATTCAGGTGTATATAGAGTTCTTAAAAATGTGAAAGCTTCAATCAAAAAAATATCCCCTTCTACACAGAAGATACTTGCTCAATAATATGTAACAATGTTTAATAAGAACCTTTTCTTCACATGTCAAAATAAATATTGTAGAAAAGTTTACATATCAGATCCCTAACAGTATCATGCTGTCAATATGGGTCAGATTTCCAGTGAAGTTAAAATCATTATTCCTTATGATGGCTTATTTTGTATTGTATTGTATTTTGTATGCATAATTGAAGTTTGGTTCTATATTTCAACAGATACTTACTGTGCCTCTCTCAATCCTGCAAGAAAAGTGCCTTCTACCTATTGAATTTATTTGAATTGGCCAGGGTTAATTCCCAACAAATGAAATTGACAAAGTTTCCAATAAACAATAAGAAAAGGAAGAAAAAGTACAGGGCAAAATAATACTAAGCAAACAATATATATACAAGTCAAAACTCTGCAAAGCAACAGTAATAAGGCAAACATTTTTACAAAGTAAAAATTGTGTTTACATGCAAAAGGATACCATCAAGCAGTTATAGTGTTCTGATTTCAAGGCAAGAAAGAACAAAAACATGGGGGATGAGTTCAAGAATTGTTCATTTTTATTGGTTAGGAAGAAATTCCAGTATGCACCTGTAAGATTTGTCTATAAATTTTGGAAGGGGATGTTCTTAGTGGTCATTCCTTATAGAGATTGGAACCAATATATAGCCTGAATTCTAGTCTTGTTGAAAAAAGAAAAGAACATTGTTGAAATTATAGTCAATGATTTGAGAATTATGACATTTTTTTTATTTCTTCAAAAATCTGTAAAAATTTTAGAGAGTAGGAAAAAAAAACAGAAAAGAAAAGGAAAGAAAAATAAAGCTGTCTCAAGATGTGATATATGTTGCTGGAAGTTATGAGATAGAATGCTGTCATTATTTGACAAATTATTTGGACTAAAATTTTCACCTTTATAAACCCAACATTGTTTAGACAATTGAAACTATCATATGATTGCTATTGTTAACATGACATTACCTTAAGCTTCAATAACAAAGTCATAAAACACATGCATCTTTAAAAAGCATGTGTGTTCTGACAAAAAAACATTGTGTTAACAACAAGTATATAAAGAGGAGGTTCAGGTGTCAAAACAATGTCAGTCATATTAATGACTCTTCTCATTGTTATAGAAAATCTGCATCTTTGTCTTGCATTTTCAGTAGTTAACTAGTTCTCAGGTGTTCATCACATCTGGCAATCCAATTTTTTTCCCAATTTCTATTTTTTTTCACTGATCAAGCAACAATGATTCATTTTGGACAGTAAATTAAAAACAATATTAAGATTACTAAATGTAACACACACATATACCTACGGCAAGCTGAAGAGTCTGCCAGCCAAAATTTATTAACTGAAATTAGGGTGTGGAGATATATATATATATATATATATATATATATATATATATATATATATATATATATATATACAGACCTCACTTTCTGGTCTTGATAGAGTTCAAAAGAATCTCCGAGTCCTTATTGGGGAAGAATTATTTTCCACCCTCCAACCTCTCTCTCACAGATGAGATGTGGCAAGTCTCTCACTGCTCTATCATTACTACCATGGAAAGTGCTTGGACAAACTACATTTCTTGGTTCCGCCATGTCTAACCTTCATGGCCAGAACCTGCCAAACCACCCACATTCCCTCTGTATTCTAGCTGTGAGAAGTAAGTTACATTCAAACAGCTTCTTCTTGCAAACCACTGGAACAGACTCCTAAGAGTATATTTGCCCAATCACTACAATCTTAACCTGTACAGGGTGAATGCTACTCTAAAAGAATATATATATATATATATATATATATATATATATATATATATATATATATATATATATATATAAAACAATCATCTAAGTTACAAATTTTATATTTGTATTAAGTCTATATATATGATTTGATGTTCTAACCACTTGGCCACGTGCACTCATAATAGAACATTACTGAATGAGTCAATTTATCAGGAAGATGACTTCTTGATATGATCCACTTTCAGGAGGTGATCCCAGCATGCAGCACCTTTGGAAAGAGCCTGAAAAGCATAGCACAGTTTGACCCAAACCTTGTGATTGAAATTGGGTTGACAAAACTATTTGGGAACAGTCAATAGTTGTGTTAGCATGAAGTCACAAGTCACCATGACCAAGAGTTTAAGCATAATGGCTTTGTTCAAACTATTGATCAACTGAAAAGATTTTGTACATAATTTTATACATTTTGAGTATTTTTTAGATATATAGTGTGCAGATCATAAAATGTATTGTTGGTAATTTTACTATAAAAATGTATTTTTATATTTTTTTAGTGTTGCATTGATTGTCATTTTCCTATAAAAATGTATTGTTCCTCATTTTATTATAAAAATGTACTGATTTTTGTTTGGAAGTTCACTATTTGCCCATAGCAGGGGCCCTAATAGGTGCTACCACCCCGGTAAGGCTGGACCTGAGGACAACAGTAAGTAAGAGGTGGTTTCAGGCTCCTCAAATCTTCCAATCTCTTGATCAGTGACCTTGTTGCCAGATGTGATTTATCATCATACCCAGGACAATAATACAGTGGAGCAATGCAGGGTATCTTTGCTAGTTATCATACAGATGTGAATCCTAAACAGATGGAAGACACAACCATATAAAATAATGGAAAATCCATAGTCATAATAAATAAAACAATGGTATAAAACTTGAGTTAATGTAATACTGACTGAACATTTTACACTTTATCAGGTCTATAACAAAGAGAGGAAATAAAATATCAGCTATTTCTTTTTAAAATAAAGGATAAAAGAATTTTATCAACCATGAATATTTGTTCTGGTGCCATTAAAATGAGATTCTTACTCTTCACTCTCCTCAATCAATTTTTACAATACATCATTTAAAAAACATCCTTTTGCCAACAAACACATTTGTACCATCTCTTACAAATATATTTTTTTTTTATTAAAAGAATGTATTTTAATGATGCATGTGTGTTTCTGACAATGTTATTGAAGTCTTGTGATTTTTTTTCCTCTTTAAGATAAGGTTTTTGCCAAAACTATGTTAGAACACCATTCTTTTAAAAGAAAAACATGTTTTTGATCCATCCGGCTTTGAATACCTTAAAAAGAATGTTGAAACAGTGTTAATAATTAAAACAATAATTGAAACACTGAATGCATTGAAACCAATTATCCTAAAAATACATGTTGTGAATTTGTTTTTCTGCAGTCAACTTCAATTAAAATTTTAATCTATTTTGTTTGCTGGTTAATTAAAAAAAATGGACATTTTAAAAAAATATTTTTCCCATTATTAACAACATATATGTGCAATGCATTTCTATTAAGAGAAAGAAACCTGCAAATAATTTGTATTTTTTTTTCCACATTAAAATTTATTTGTAACTTTTTTGGTAAAACCCATAAGCAAAAGAGAGAACTAAAGATACTTATCAAAAAGCAATGAAAATGTAGAACCCCATATATGACAGTAAATACAGGATAATTTCATTACAAGTAAAGAAAAGATTTGAAATAATCAAGATATAGTTCTAATGTTTATGATACTACCAATAGAACAATGCAAACAGGGTAATTTTGAGGAGAATAGGATGACAAAGAAACTGCTGTTAAGAACTAGAATGAAAAAATTGAAATGTCTGATATATCTGAGGAGGAAGAAAAGATTATCAAATTTGATACTCAAAGGATGTATTGATAGCAAGAGAAGCATAGGAAAGCAGCAATTTATTTTACTAGTTTCATCAAATAGACGGAGGAATATTCGTTTGGTTAATTTTGTTTAGCAGCATATGAAACTCTATGGGTTATTTAATGCTGAAATCTAAATATTTTGAACACAATTTCATGCCTTCAACTACAGATAAAATGTATTGTTGGTCATTCAACCATAAAATGTATTGCTGATCATTTTGCTTCAAAATGTATTGTTGGTCATTTTACTATAAATAGGTATTATTGGTAATTTTATATAAAAATGTATTTTTATACTTTCATACTGTTTTGCTTTCATTTGTGATTTCACTATTTGCCTTAAATTTATTTATATAGCTGGGACCCTAACAGGTGCTACCACTCTGGGTCAGGATGGATCTGGGAATAACAGCAATTACGAGGAGGTTCTACACTGCTCAAAACCTTTAATCTTCTGATAAGAAGTCTTGTTGATGGATGTAGTTTATTGTCATACTCAGGACGAGACAGAGGAATAAGTACCACAAAAACAATGAATGAAGCAAGTATTGTTGGAAACAAATGTCAAGAAGCTGTGGAGAGCTAGGGTTGCTCACGTCCTGAAGAGACATTACACATAGAGAAAACCTTACTTGATCGATTTGAGCAAATAAATAGAACAAGAACTACAAGGAGAGAGGCTTAAAAAAAAAAAAAACAAGTATTTCTGAGAGTAGCAATAGTCAGGAAACTGTGGAGAATCATGATCAGCGAGAAAGGAGAGAGCACAAAGAGAGTACTAAAATGAAAGTCAAGTTCCCTTGCCTTAACCGTAAATATAGTTCATCAGAAATGTTAGTGAGTAGATGGATGTGTTACAACCATCATATTGAAAATGTCAACTCTTTTCAATGGGTTATGATCATCCCACAATTAATTCTAAATCTGGTGATCAGTCATCTCCAGTTAAGGTTACCTAATTTTTATGTTATGATTAATGATCTTAAAAACAATAAAAATTTTAAAAAGTGTGTAATGGCAGTTGATTTGCTTTAGTCATTGCTTTATAAATGATAAACAACTTTATAATAACAGTTCGCATACCAAACCTTCAATTTTCAACCAAGTAAAATAATCTTTTTATCCTTAAAAGTCCATGATAATGAGAAATGTCATGATAGGGAATACAAAATATATTTAATGTCACATTTGAAATAGTTATGCACATATCTTCAAATGAAAGTTTGGCAAAAATTTTCTTAGATATTTTTTGGAAATATTTTCCTCAAACATTATACAAGAAGTAAAATACTAACAATGAAATTTTTGAACTGAAATTAAATAATATACACATAAAAGGGTGTGCTAAAAAGTTCTCAGCCTTAACTAAAAAGGAAAAAAATTTAATTTTAGGACATTTTGCATGCATATATATATATATATATATATATATATATATATATATATATATCAGGTCATTCCATAAGTTCTGTCCAGATTTTGAATAAGGAATGAGTGATCAAATCTTACATTTTATTGAAATTTATTCATCAATGTAGTTTCCATGATTATCTATGACTTTCTTCCATCTGCTTACAAGATTTTTAATACCACAAATAAAGAACTCTTTTGGTTTTGAAGAGAAGAACTCTGAAATGTCACTTTTGAGCTTCTCATGGCTTTTGAGAGCTAATCCATCCAAATGATTCTGTAAACTATGGAACAAATAGTAATCTGAAGGAGCAAGGTCAAAAGAATAAGGTGGATGATGAAATCTTTTCCAGCCAAGTTCTTCAATTTTCTGGGATGTGATTTTTTCAATGTGGGGTCGTGCATTGTCCTGATGAAACACCACCCCTTTTTGATTCACTAAAATAGGTCTTTTTTTTTTTCGAAGACATGTTCAAATGCTCTAATTGCTGACAGTAGACTTGAGCATTGATTGTTGCATTAGTCGGTAGCAACTCAAAGTGAATCATTCCTTTGCAATCCCACAAAATTGAGAGAAGAACCTTCTGCACATGAAGTTCTCTTTTCAGTTGTGTTTGGGCTATTTCCCCATTACCAAGCCACTGTCTATGACATTTAACATTTTGACAAAAAATCCATTTTTCATCACCAGTCGCAAGTCTAATCAAAAAGGGCAAGATGAATTCACGAAAATGAAGAGAAGAACAGATTTGCGGTTGACTTAAGCCAATTCATGAGGCACCCATTTTCCAAGATTAGGAACCTTTCAAAGTTGTTGAAGATAACGATGAACAGTTGTATGGTTTGAACGAATCTTCATTGCCAATTCTTCAACTGATACTGCAGGATTTTCTTCAGGTGATGCCACAAGGAGCTCATCATCAAACTCAACTGTACATCCTGTTCGGTCTTCATTTTCAAGTCTGAAATTTCCACTTCTGAATTTGGCAAACCATCTTCTGCGAGTACTTTCATTCAGGATTTCTTCTCTATAAGTTGAGTGAATATTTTGAGCTGCTTCTGCTGCAGAGTTCCCTTTTTAAACTCATAAAGCATTATGTGTCTTAAATGCTCCTTTGATACTGCCATCTTTCAGGAGCTAATTTGAGTAATTAATTCAGTCAAATTATTTTGTAAAATGAAATTATATTCAGTTAAAGGTTTCTAAATTCATATGATTATCAACCAGTGTCATTTGATTGAAATTACATATATAATATTTCAGACAGAACTTATAGGATAACTAAGTATATATATATATATATATATATATATATATATATATATATATATATATATGTGTGTGTGTGTGTGTGTGTGTGTGTGTGTGTATTTAGGCAGAAATCCTTCTTTCATGCACATTTCATTAAAAACGACTGACAAGGTGCTTTTATTTAGTTTTACTAAATAAAAGCACCTTGTCAGTCGTTTTTAATGAAATGTGCATATATATATATATATATATATAAATGTAAAATAGACAGCTTGGTTAATAAAACAAGTTTTATTATTATTTTACATATTATAAGTAGCACACATGGACAACTTTTTGTTTTAATCATATATATATATATATATATATATATATATATGAAGAAATATAGTCTTAAAATGTACTATATTTATGGAATAAAGTGCTCAATATCAGAGATAGAGCGTGTGTAAATATAAAAGTGAATATAGAAGTCTACACTTAGAGGTGACAGTCTGTTTCATGCTAGATGCAATCGTCAGGCCACCATCTAGCATGAAAGACTGTCGCCTTTAAGTGTTGACTTCTATGTTCACTTTTATATATATATATATATATATATATATATAACAGTAATCCACTGCTATAGCACAGGTCTTGGGGTCTAAGATGACCAACCTATGCTGCAAGTGAATTGCAGTAGCTTTAATATTAGGAGGTTGAACACCTACCTGATTGTTGGGCTCTATTTGCTCTTTTTCATGATATATACCATAGATAATGGCTAGAAAAGAAGCTCAAAAAATTATACTAATTTATGCCAATGATTCCATAAGAAATTTCAGGTAATTTGCTTTTTAAACCCTGCACTAAGTATCTAATAAAAATTTCCTGAACAGTTTTTGTTCTAAATTTACATGCCTAATTTAAAAATAACAAAGAAATTTCAACTTATTTCAGTGTTTTACAGCAGACTTTTTATACAATAAATTTTAACCATCCTCAAAAGTACTTCCTCTTGCAATATTATGACACCTAATTACTACGTGCTATTTATATTTGAGAGATTCTTGATGTCTACTGTTGGACAGTCAAATTGAACATGGTCAACCAGAGAAAAGTACTTCTATTTATACCCCATCCGTGGTATCTGATTGCAGTGATTGAATTCCTGTTAAATTAGTTTGATATCATAGGAACTCTTTGATCGTGCTCAAAATAGAAATATAAAGTAATCATGTGTAATTATTGCCAATACAATTGGATTAGGTGTGAAATGGCCAAGGTGTTAAAATTTTGTAAAATTTGGGTGGTTTGATCATCAAAATCACGGTAAAATGTGTGAAAAAGGGGTGTAATTATTAAAACAAATTAGGACCCATCTGATGATCGCTGTTTGTTCTGTCTATTGTGAAGAAGATGGCCCAGAAATTAGTAAAATATGGTGGAATTTCTAAAAAGTGATCAATATTAAGGGTACGAGAGCAAAATTTTGGGGTCCACCACCCACCCACAGTACATCATTCATATATATATATATATATATATATATATATATATATATATATATAAACTGTAAGTTGACAGTAGAAAAACCTGATGTAATGCAAGCTTTCACTCTGTTTGCAAGCATTTGGTGCTTCTTACCTAGCAATGGCAGTTTCAAATAAATAGGACAAAAACTGGGACCAAAAGCTACCAATTCTTTGTTTTATGCTCAACCACACACTTAATAACATTGGCAGGAAAACCATTGTCAATAAAAATGTGATGAATTTGTAGACCTCTTCCAGCCAATATAAAATCAGGGAATCTGCGTCTTTCTTCTAGGATGATACAGTCTGCACATGATTCAGCAATAGACCAACATCTACTTGATAATCCTGACTGTGCCACTGAATATGTAGATAGTTTTTCCTTTGTTTTGCACAGAGCCTGGCCTGCTCACCACTTGTGTATTCTTGAAGCAATATATAAAGTTACATCAACTGGATCTGTGCAAGTAAAAAGAACATTTCATTCACTTTCTATGTTTGTTTGGAGGGTTAAATGTGAGAAATTTTCCCTTTTACACTCTGTTGGAAATGTATATCACTTATTCTAATTGTGTATTATTTATGATTAAATTGTTTTAATCATGTTCCAAAGTTCCCCTCCGCATTTAGTATATATTTTTTGGTGAATATTATCCCTCATTTCATGCAATTGTGCCAACCTTTGAAAAAATGTTAGCTGAAAAAGATTGCTTTAGGAAAAGAAAAAAATGAAAAATTCCATTGTGCTTTTTTTCAAATTCAAGTGTTTATGTTCTGTGGTGTTAAGGTATGTTATAATAAAGAGTTGTGATTTAACCAGATACACCTGAGTTTTGGTAACTATGCTTAGTGACTCATACTCTAGATATAAGCTTAACAATATATGCCATGCAGATGACATTGTTCATTGTATATTCAGAAGGAAAACTGAAAGTACCATGAGACAGAGTCAATGAAAGCAAGCAAAAAGGACTAAACATTCTAAGACAATTTTTTCCATCATAACACTCCAAGCAAGGCAGTAAAGCCACTACAACACAAGAGATTACTGAGTGAGAAAGGAAAAAAAGTGAAACATTATTAAGGAGTGAGAACAATAAAAGCGTAATCAAGAAGACAGTAGATAATGACTGACATTGCATTTGAATTTTTGATGAATCAAAGTTGGCTGGAAAGCATGGAGTCTGAAGGGAGTTCCACACACGAGAAGTGTGAGAAAAGAAACTGTTAGCATAGAACTTATGGTTACATTTAGCCAATTCAACAGTGAATTGATGAGATCTTGCTGCCAATCTAGTACTATGTTTAAATTCATAAAGTCTAAATACCATTGTGAAGACTTCATCCGAACAATTACCATACAAGTATTTATAGAAAAGGCACAGAGAAGCTATATTACAGCAATGAGAAAGTGGCTGAAGGCAAGACACCAGGTCAGGACCAATAATATTGCTGATTCTTCTTTGTATTTTATCAAGAATCTATAGATATAAAGCAGAGGTACCTGACCATATGTGAAAGAAATATTCAAGGTATAGATGAATTGTAGACTTATAAATATGTAAGATAGATTCAGGAGAGAAAAATTTTCTAGCACAACACAATGAACAAACTTTCTTAGCAGCAGACCTAGCACTTGATTCAATATAATCTTTCCACTTCATATCAGCTAAGAATGTTAGTCCAAGAAGGTGTAACAAGTCACTCTTATGGAGGTCAGTATCAGCCATGCTGATGGGAGGCAAGAAGGTCTTTCAAGTGATTAATAGAGAGAAGTTTTGTTTTGGAGGCGTTAAAATCAAGAAGCCATTCTTTTCAACAGTGAACAAACTGTTGGTTATTTTTTTTTAGATCAGCTGCCAATTTGACCTTATTGAACTGATCAGACTTACTATTTAGACAGGAGTAAATGGTTGTTGTCAGCATAGATATCAAGTTGAAAAATGCATAGTTGTGAGCAAAAGAGGCAGCAACCCAAGGTATCATCAGGGATATAAAAATCAAGTAGGTGTAGAAATTTAACTTTCTGGGTAATCTACTAATGGATAACGGAAACAGTCACAAAAATTCAAAAGACTACAGGAATAGCAAAAGATGCTTTTCAGAAACTAAGCTAGGTATTAGGGATAAAAAGGAAAATGTCCTGAAGAAAATGAAAAAAATAATGGATTGTTTTGTAATGTCTTATTACTGATGGACAATTTTAGCACAAATTAAGAAAAAGCTTGAAGCAACTAAGATGTGGTTTACCCACAAATATTGAGATTATCATGGTCAAGACATATTGCAAATGAATATGTTTTAAGAATAGAAACTTTTGCTAACAATCAAAATGAGAGAGCTGAAATTTGGGGAATATAAAGAGAAAAGTAGGTTTGGCGAATTTAATATTCACAAGGAGCATTAATGGTAAGAGAAAAAGGGGTAAGTAACTTGCTTGACAAGTTTGAGTAAATGGATGGTTGAACAAATACGAATGTAATGACAGCCTAACCGTTAACAAGAAAAAAAAGTGGAAGTGACAAAACAACAAGTGGAAATAAGACATGGTTGGGATAAATGAAAGAGTTTTATTTCCTGTTATCTACAAGGTTCAGTCATTTGCGCGTTCCATGCTGTCATATATCAATTGTGGGAGACTAAGAGTTTGTTCAAGGTATAACACAAGGTGACAGACATGTAGACAAAATCAACACACATATATAGTCAAGTGAGATAGACTCGTGAGAGAAATATTCCATGGATTATCACGTTGATAGTTGAAAGTTAGTCTCTGCTACTGCGACTGGTTTCATTGCTGGCTGAGGAATTACTGTTGATGGAAGTGCCTCTTGGTGTTGGTTTTAAGTCGGCATGCTGTGGTACCTGTTGTTAATGCCAGCCACACTGGATCTAACTTCATGAGTGAAATTGGCAATGGCTTTATATAGTCAGCTCAGAAACAACTGCTGTAAAACTGAATAGGCCTTTTCTGATTGGTCAGAAAAGGTGGTAATTTTGGACAGTATACTGGAAGTGGGTGTGCAACACTGAGCATATTTAAGATCTCTTTTTGTCATATGAGCTGTGGATGCTGAAGGGAAAACTTCTGTTTGAGTTAAAGAATTGGAGTTCTGACAGGGGATGATGATGCCAGAAAGAGAAAGAGGAATCCTAATGGATGTATGTATGTTGCGGCATTCACCCTGGATCGGTTAAGCCGGATCCTTCCAAGGAATTCACCGCGTCTGGAACGAAGGCCGACCAAGCACGGCGATCTGTTGCCAATACTGAAACGAGCGACAGCCATTCCCGATTCTAATGGCGGCAAATTCTTGAAACGGCGTAACAAGGGAGTTTGAACTTCACACGCGGTCCCCACACCTCGCGTGCTATCCCAGTGGAGGGAGGAATATGCTCTTACTTGCCACAGAATTTCCACAGATGCAGAGGCAGGAGTAACCAAGAGGCCACCGGATGCCGGTACAGACGCCGAATGGTTTTGAATTCAGAGTTGACCTTCTCCTAAACCAGTTGCCATCCAAGGCTATAGAACCCAGTCTGTCCTGCTATTTACCCATAGTTGGAGGGAGAAGAAGAGGATTCACACCTTTCCCAAGGGTGTTAGCACGTAAGTGAATGTAACGGATTCGACTGGGATTCGAACTCGGCTCTACGATTCCTCAATCCGAGCCATTATCCATTACTCCACCGTGCCTCCTGAATCCTGATGGAGCAAGTATTACTAAGAGCATCCTGCAGCAAGGCCCCTGATCAAGAGATTGGAGGTTCTGAGGAGCATGGAACCACTTTTTAATTGATGTTATTTCCAGGTCCACTCTGACTTAAGGTGGTAGGACCTGTTATGATCCCAGCTATGCGAAAATAGTCTTTTGATTTTTGTTTGGTGGTCCACTAAGAAAATGTAGTAATATATTTTTATAGCAAAATGACAGTCAACACAACAGTGAAGTAAATAATACATTTTTATACTAAAATTACCAGCAATACATTTTATCATCTACAAATTATATATCTAAAAGAATATACATTTGCCCTGAAAGTATAAAATTATGTGCAAAATATCTTTAGTTGACAGGCATAAAATTGCATACAAAATATTTAGACTTCGGCATTAAATAACCCAAAGAGGTTGATATGCCGCATAATAAAAACAACCAAACCAAATTACTAAGAGCAGCAAAAGACAGAAAAGTTTTAATATTCATGGAATTCTGAAAATATTAATCCTCATAATCATTTTTATAAAATTAAATCAACTGATTACTTAAGCATTAACTTTTTCCAAATCATATAATTTTAAGACTGAATCTGAAGGCCCATTGGAATAGTAAAATATGTCTCACAAAAAGTTAAACACAGAAATAGGAAGATTTTGCTAGAAAATAAAGAAAAGAGTGCTGAACTGTTATGTATTATCAGTTATCCTATATGGCAATGAATGCTGGACAATCTTCTCATAGATGAAGACTGAGGTAATAGAGATGTGGTTCTATAGAAGGAAGCAGAGTATATCAGGGATTGAGTATGGGAGCAATGACAAAATCTTAAGGAAAATTGAAACAAAGAGGACACTTAAAAAATGACAATTAAAATTTCTACAGCACATAATGAGGAAAGTGTTTGGAGAATTTGACACTCACAAAACATTGAATGCATGAGGTATAGAGGAAAGCAGCAAATAACCTACCTAATGAGCTTGTGTAAATGGCTAGCAGAACAGGAACTAGCAGGAATAGCTAAAAGACAAGCCTTAGTAACAGCTACAAAAAACAGGAAATTGTGGAGAGCAGTGATTGCTCATGTCCTGAAAGATCATGCCACATAGAAGAAAAAATCAATTTTTCTGATTATCCCCAGGAGACATATTGCAAAATTGAACTTTTTCTTAACTCAGCAATATTATTCAATGATATCTGGCAGAGATGTGTTTTTTTATCTATAGGCAAACAATAATTTCATGTGTAACAATCATGACAGAAACATTTTTATTATGGGTTCTTTTTTGTTTTATTGCAAAAGAAAAATATAATTAATCTGGCCATAGCAATCCAAGTTATAAGATGAATGCAGAAAAATATCCAACTGAGAAAGCCTTGCTTTCATTGATACAAATGAATTATATTAAATTCACTATAGAAATAACACATTAAGCAAATGGCAATAATTGTTTTTATCAATTCTTTGTGAATAGGAATCTTCTGTTGCATTAACAGAGAAATTTTGCCATTCCTTTATGATAATCTAGAAATGAAAAAAACCTTCTTCACTTCTTAAAAAGAGTCAAGGATGAATTAAAGATTGATATTCAAGCATTTATCAACAGAAAACCTTTTTGCATGAAACTACAAGGTAACCAAAAAAGTTCTGTCCGTTTTTAAAGGAAAAAAAGAAAACGCTTCACAGTATGTGTAACTTATATTTAGTCTTCGAAGTAATCGCCATCAGCATCCAGCACCTTCTGCCAACGTGTCTCCAGCTGTTCAATGCCCTTGTGGTAGAACTTGGGGGGGGGGGGGGGGTTGACGCAAAGAAGTCCGTGAGGGCTTTGTGTAAGTCTGCTTCATTGATGAAGGATTTCCCACGAAGATGATTATCCAGGGAGTGGAAGAGGTGGTAATCGGATGGTGCAAGGTCAGGTGGATGGCACAAAGTCTCCCCATGTTGCTGTATGGTATCCCTGACCACTCGCGCGACAGGCGGCCTGGCGTTGTCATGGAGGAAAAGCACACCTTTGTGATTCACCAGTGCTGGCTCCTTCTGGCGCAATGCCTGTTGCACATGTTTCAATTGCTGCGAGTATAGGTCTCCAGTGACCGTTTGGCCCGTTGGTAGCAGTTCATAATGAACCACTTGACGACCTGTCCACCAGACACAAAGCATAATCTTGCGTGGGTGCATAGGCGGTCATGCGGTGTGAGGGACAGCATCCTGAGGAGACAACCAATATCTGGAATGCTTGGGAGTTTTGTACAGAACCCACTTTTCATCACTGGTAAGCACTCGATTGAATAAGAATGCAGTACGGTGGCGAGAAAGCAGCGATATGCAGGCTGCCACTCGTTGTCCCTTATGGACCTCCAACAGTGTTTGCGGAACCCACTTGCTCAGTTTGTACGTCTTACCTAGGCAGTGCAGGTGAAGTCTAACTGTTTCATTGGAAACATTGAACTGTCTTGCAAGTTCATCACACGTTAGACTACTGTCCTCTTCAATGGCCGCCTTCAGGACTCCGTCATTCAAGACCTGTGGTCGTCCACTGCGAGGCTCATCATGGAGAGACAAATCTCCCGACTTGAATTTCCGAAACCAACACCTTGCAGTACGTTCATCCACAGCACTATCCCCAAATGCTTGACATATGCGGCAACTTGATGCAGCTGCTGATAAGCCCACTTTGAAGTCGTAAAGCAAACAGCCCCAAACGAGATCTCTAGACACTTCCATCCTTCTCACAGCTGTCCAGCTTATAACTGATGGCTGGGCATGGTGCGTGTGTTTTTTATAACGGACAGAACTTTTTTGGTTATCTTGTAAAATTAATAATAAAGAAACTGCAAAGAATATGTGATATTTGAAGTGATGTTCTGAAAAACCATTGTGTTTGTTCAATGATTATATCACAGAACAAAATTTTACCTTATGCAATTCTTACTTCAATAGAATTTGAAGAAGTTGACTCGGTAACAAAAGTGCAAAAAATTAAATATCTAAAAAGTATTTTAACAGAGGATGGAAAATGCAACACCAAAATCCAAAGGTGAATTTGGACAGTGAAGGTGCCTTCCAAAAGCTCTGCAAAGTATTAAGACACAGGAAAATTTAATTGGAAACAAAGAAAAGAGTGCTGAACTGTTATGTAATTGATCCTCCTATATGTCAGTGACTGCTGGATAATCTCATCACAACAGAAATATGGTTCTACAGGAGGATGCTGATATTACCACAGACTGAACACGTGAGCAATGACAAAGTTTTAGGGAAAATGGAAGCAAAAAAAAGGACATTTATATGTAGCATCAGAAAGATATACTTGAAATTTCTAGGGCACATCATGAGGAAAGAGGGCTTGGAAAATTTGATACTCACAGGACATTGAAGGCAAGAGGGAGACAGGAAAGCAGCACATAACCTACCTAATGAGCTTGTGTAAATGGTTGGCAGAACAGGGATTAGGAGATATAGCAAAAAAGACAAATTTTAATAAGGGTTACAAAGGAGAGAGAGGATGTTGTGGAAAGCCATAATTGCCCACATCATGAAGGGAGATAGCACATACAAGATGAAGATCTATCTCCCCTTTTCCACATCAGAAAGTCAATGTACTGTACAGCACAGGCTACATTATATAGGGTTCTGAAGCCTTTAGCCAATAAGGATACTATGACTCACCAAATTCAGAAAACATTACCATTTGACCAATGTTTCTCAACCAGTGTTCCTATGGTTGCTAGGGATTATGTGAGAAACAGTGATAAATAGATTACTGCATTTTTGAGTAATCTTTGTTTAATTTTATATTCGTAATTTTACTATACATGTATAGAATATTGTTGGAAAATCCTTGGTTATTATATAATAAATGCTTCAACCTCTTATATTATTTAAAATTATTATAATCATTGTAACTGTATATTTATCATGTGAACTACAATAAAAATATAAAAGTGATAGATATTAATAATGGTATATAATAATTTTTATGTAGGGTTTCCTGGAGACATGAAAACTATTTCAAGGGTTCCACAAGGGTAAAAAGGTTGGGAAATACTGCATTAGACAATGGAAGACTAGTACAGATCAAAGGAGTCAATGTTTCCAGTTTGTTTAGACAGGCAGGTGAATGCTTTTAAAGAGACCACATGAGGTTATTTTTTCTTTCTATTTTTTTCACGCTGTACAAGGTCTAAGAGCCACTGGAGGTAGAGGGCTACAGAGTAAGAGGCACAGGTTACTGATCAGCAGGATATTGTGCATCAGGACAACCTTCAAAAGCGTGACAACACTTCGCAGATATCTCTCTCGAGTGAGACCCCCCATAGAGGAGAACATGACTAAAGACTGTGTGTATGTTATCCCGTGCAGCTGCGGAAAGGAATATAAAGGAGAGACAGGCCGCCCCCTCAAGGTAAGGCTTCAAGAACACCAGAAAGCTGTAACATGAGGGGAAGTAGAAAAATCAGACGTGGCTGACCACATATGGAGAGAGAAGGGAGATCACCGTCCCCTGTGGGAGACAGGGAACACCATTGGAAAATTCGTAAACTTAAGGAATCAGCACATATGCTAGGCCACAAAAATCTCCTGAGCCGACCAAGCATAGAAATAAATACAATATGGGAACCAGTAATAAGGAATGCCAGAGAAAAGCAATGATAACAAAGTTGAGCTCTGGTAAAAACATACAATGATAACAGCAAAATTGCAATATGAGCACTGGTAAAAAATGATTGCTGAAAACATTAGGTTTATAATACCCAGAAATTCATACTACCCAGATGTCCTCAAGGACACATGGCACAGTGGATAAAGGTGTTGGTTAGATCCAGTGACAGACCCAAAGCGTGTGAGTTCAATACCCGGCAGTGGAGAACTTTTAGAGGGAAAATTAGCAGGAGATAAGTGATAACTGACATCCATCAAACATGGCATGTGGAACTAGTCTACCCCAGTGATCGAAATAAAGGGTTCAGTTCGAAATTCCAACCACCTGAAGAAGGCCGGAGCGTACAACGGCCGAAACGTTGTGACAAATATGGCGACAAAGATGAGGACAATAGTCCGACTAATGTAAATACTGTATATAATACCTCATCTCAGAAATATAGACAGACTCTTTAGTTTATATATATATATATATATATATAGTTATTTAGTTTACGAAAAACTAGGTAATCCATATGGGTAGACCCAAGGAGGATAAAATCCAGAGAGCTCAATGTAAATCAGAGCTAATAATTTAAATAAAAATAAAAACAGACCACTTTAAGGTTCCATGTAATAAATTATTTCACCACACTGTTTTTATTTTTATTTAAAATTATATATATATATATATATATAAAGTGGACATTGAGGTCAACAAACAGCACTGACAATCTGTTTCATGTTTAAAAACAATTGTCAGGTCAATTGTCGCCACTGGGTGTTGACCTCAATGTCCACTTTTATATTTACATATGCTTTATCCCTGATATTGAGCACTTTAACTCATAAATATAGCATACCATAAAACTATATTTTTATCATATTATAATAGATGTGTTGTGTGTGTGTGTGTGTTAACAAAGTTCTTCTTCACGCAAGATTTGACTTGCCACCTACTTCGATGGGCCAGACACCTTGCCTGAATGCCAAACATCCACCTACCCAAACAAATCCTCTTCTCGGAATTTACATCTGGCAAGAGACTACATGGAGTCTCATGTCATCGATTCAAGGATCAGCTCAAAAACAACTTGCAGAGGACAGAAATCGATCTGGTCAATTGGGAGACAGAAAAGTCAGAGCTCTCCATCTCTTGAAGCCTCCTACCCTATCATGTGGTAGCTGTGGATGACTTTTCAGATCCAACATAAAACTCATTTGATAAAGAAGGAAATGTCTATGAGCACCCCAATTCTTGGCAACAAGGTCTGCCAATGACTGTGTGCATGCGTGAGAGAGTCATCAAAAGCCCATCTGTTCATTTCTATATGATATTAGAACCGGGGGTGGGGGGAAGCAAGAGAAAGGAATAAAAGGGGAAAGTAGGTATGTAGGAGAAAAGGTGGTAGGTAAGTTAGAGAGAAAAAAGAAAAGGGTGGGGGCGAGGGGGAAGGGATGAAGATAAAGGTGAGATTTGATTTTTCTAAAAATGTTATTATTTTTATGTTTTTTAGAACTTATCAAAAGGTGAAATGCATAATTAAAAGTTTCACAGTGACTGAGCACACAAAATAATCTGTCTGTGCTTCACAGACTGTGAAACTTTTAGTTACACATATACTTGTCACATTTTAATAAGATCTAAGAAAAACATAGCATTGCACTATAAGTGTCTTTATCCTCAGGATACTGAGCACTGTACTCAACAAAATGGATTATAACTTGCATTTACTTAAAATTACATTCCAATTAAGAAATTGTCTTTTCTTTTTTTTTGTGTGTGTGTGTATATATATATATATATGTATATATATATATATATATATATATATATATATATATATGTATGTATGTATGTATGTATGTATGTATGTATGTATATTTATTTTATATTATTTTTTTTCAATTACTTTTGAATGTTACTGTATTTGTTTTCAAGAATTTTGTTTGTGCTTATTTAGACAATTGTTTTGGTTTAATTCTGGCATTCTGACATTTACTGGAACAAATTTTGAGTAACTTGAAATTGGTTTCAACAAACGTGAGAACACTGGAATTAAAGTTACACGAGTATAAAATCCCTGAAAAATGAACACAATCTGATATTTTAAATTTCCTTTTTCATTCCATTCCATTGTTAAAACATTGAGCTCTGTCAAGGTTGACTAAGGAAGTAATAGCAAATATTCAAATGAGACCTTTGAAAACTGAAGTGGAGAAGGGTCCTGTGCCAATGGCAGTTGAGTGCAGGTAAGTCAGTCTTAAGGTGCAGACAAAAGTCTTCCCAAAAGGTAGTGGATCTTTTCGTCTCCCAGAGACAGTCAAAATGAAAAAAACGTTTGTTTGTTGCCACTTGAATAGCTTTTTATTGTTCTGCCTGAATCTCTAAGTTAACTTTGGGAAAACATTTTTTTTTCTCAGATGCTGGCTTAGCTACTCTCCTTTTTGTCAACCATTGTGGCATGCCAGTGACAGGGATGTTTTTGTCACGATATCTAGTGATGGAATAGAATGCAAGGGAGGTGTGAATTCATGCCTTTGCCAAGGATAGGAGTGCAAAGTGAACATAAACACTCTTGTAGTTCATATATTAACATGCAACTAAGCAGACAAGTTAGAAAAAGGAGTCAGTAAGGAAAAACAAAAACAAAACAAGAAAAAAAAAGATTAAATATTAACTCCCTATTTCCTCTTTTCTATTCATATAAACATAAATAAATTTGTTTAAGAGATTATCTTACAAAATACACAAAAAAAATCATTTACCCCCACACCCAACCAACAAAGTTAATAGACTACAGGTTGTTAGAGCTGACACTGATGGAATGTTTTGTTTGCACACATGTATCATTGATAGGTAATAGACCTCATTTTATACTGACAGGTGGAAATGTGTACATTACAGATCGGGCTGCTGAATGCAAGTGTGTATGTGTAGAGTGGGGGGGTGCTCACTAGCAGCTGATTTGTCAATACTGTACAGAGCTGACTAATCACTACTTACCATATTACATCATCAGTAGCAGTAGCTACCAACAATTCAATAGCTTTCAAGAAATAGAGAAAAATTTACCTACAAACTGTATTCATTCACAAAAAACTAACAATTTTTACATCTTGTCTAATATACTTCATAAATGAAATATGAAATTCCGAAATTTCATACTTGTTTCTTAAAAAGCTGTATTTGTATTATTTTTTCATTATATGTGTTCCAAAAATTGTCATAGCCAGGGGTGATAGCGACGACAAGCTCCTACTGTTGGTAAAATGCTTCCATGACATGCATCTCAAATAGCCTCTGACAACTAAGTCCAGTTCCAAGTTGGAGAATGGATGAAATTAGAAAAGTGGCACCTCATAACCAGGTGCTGTGAGTAGATGGAGGTCAACAGCCCAGGCAGACAGTAGTCCATTTAAGGGAAGGAAAACACTGATTTAAACCCTCTACTGCCTTGCGGTCATATCCAAACATGGAAATGGCTATGAAAGTAAATCCATATAAAAAACCCATATTGGACCTCTGAAGGCAGTTGGCTGTCAACACTGACAACTTTCTGGCAACTCCTGCCCTCTATATTCCTTTGGATCTTGTTAGTACAGTCAAGAGGAGGGAGGTATGTAGTCTGGGCAAGCCAAGGCCTCCATATACCATTGCCCAAGATAGGTCACTCCAGTTTCACCACCAAAGGATTGAATTTTGACCAACCAGAATGCTACCTTTATCTTATGACATAAACGGATGCTTATTACTACTAAAACCTGTAAAATTCTTCTGGAGGTAAATGGAGCCCAAAATTGACTTAAGTCTGTAATTAGTCTTCTATTTTTTTTTCATTTTTACAGTAAGTTTCACTCTGTACAAGGTTGGGGGCACTCGAAGTAGAGTGTTATGATAAGAGATAGTTTATATGGATAGGATGGGAAGATAATGGTTGACTCTAGACTTGAACAGATTAAGATTGTAGTGATCAGTGAAACATCCTCTAAGGAGTCTATTCCATAGGGGAGTGATTTGCAGGAAGAAGCTGTTTGAATGGAACTTCTCACTAATGGAATACAGAGGGGATGTGGGTGCTTTGCTACAATATAAGTGGCATGGCAGGTCCTAGCTATGAAAGTCAGACCTAGTGGAACCAGAAGATGCAGTTCGTCCAACCACTTTCCATGGTAGTAGTTACATATATTCAAGTTACAAGTAAAAGTTTGAAAGACTTTTTCTTTTGGCTATCAGTTTATAATAATTTAATTCATTTGTTTTTACAGCTTATCAAGCTTTCACATGTTATTTATTGATGATGATTTGATTTGTTTTATGGTTTATCAACACTTTGTAGGTTATTTAAAGCACCAAAACATTTTTGAATTGATAAAAATAATTCTTTTCCAAATGAATATCATATTAACAATTTTGGGAATAAGTATAAATTATGTAACACTGATTTTCCAGCTGCAACTTGCCTAAAGATGAATTGTAATAAGCTTTTCCTTAAAAATAGATTGTAAGACTGCCAGAAGTAAATGATTGATTGAGTGATTTGTTTTTTACAGCTTATCAACCTTTTGCAGATGATATAAAACCAGAAAATATTTTTAGATTGCAAGAAATTTTTGGAGATAAGGATTTTCTGATGTTAGCCCTACTAATTAACCCACAGCTGGGGGGAAGAGTTGTGAAAATGTGTACATGACAGATTGGGCTGCTGAATGCAAGTGTGTATGTGTAGAGTGGGGGGGGGGTGCTCACTAGCAGCTAAGGGTATTTTCAAATAAGTGTATATAACAAACCAACTAGAATTGAAACTTCAGTTTCCAATTCTGAAACATTATTCATTACACTACCCTTCACATCCCATCTTAAAGTACCTAGTATTCTAAAATGGTAATCCATCTAGGTACTGACCAGGCTTAATTTTGCTTAACTTAGGTGATTGTACAAGAACCGGTGTTTCAACATGATATAGCTATAAGCCTATAATTAATCAAGTATAATATTCACTTTTTTAAAAAAATTATTTCACTCCAAGCAAGGCAATAAAGCCACTAAGATGCAAGGGGTTACTGAGTTTAAGGGAATAGGAGAAAAACTACTATTAAGGAGAGAAGACAATAAAAGAACAGGGATTAAAAAGACAGAAGATAATGACTGAAATTGCATTTAAATTTTTTTAAGATGAAACTGGGAAGCAGGAAGCCAGAAGCGAGTTCTGCAAGCAAGAAGTGTAATCGAGGAAACTGTTAGCATAGAAATTATGGTTACATCTAGCTATTTCAACTGTAAAATGATGAGACCTTGCCACCAATCTAGTACTGTGCTTAAATTCATAATGTCTAGGTACCATAGTTGAAAGTTCATCAAAACAATTAGCATGAAAAGGTACAGAGAAACTACATTATGGTGGTGGGAAAGGGACTAAAGCTGAGATGCCAGGTCAGCACCAATAACTTGAAATAAAATATCAGTTCAACATATACTAAAAACAAAAGATTCAATTTTGCTAGGATGGAATCATTAATGCTCAGATGTAAATGTATTCTCATGCTGAAGTTGCTTCAAGTCCTTGTCAATTAAAAAAAAATATTCACCAGAAGATAGAAGTATCTGACATGTCTGAAAGAATCTTAAATTTTTCAAAGATCATTAAGAAACCTTTAAAATATGAATTCCTCCTCATAGCATTTTAAATTCTAATTTCTTGATTTAGATTTAAATTAGAAATCTGATATGAAAATATTTTGGTATGAATGAAATATCACACCAGAAAGCATGCCGAAATTTCCAAAGTAGATAAATATTAGTAGGAATAAATTAAAAAGGTAATATCATATTTTATATGATATTAATGCATTTATATTTATCAAATTACTTGGTTAGATTCTGGAGAATCTATATGATTACCATCTATGCTTCAGGTTGAGAACAATGCATAGTATCTGTTCTTCTCATTTTGCAAGAAAGGAGGAATCTAGTTCCAGGGATTCTAAACCAGCAGCAATATCTTTCGCATTCAACTAAGAGAGGTAGGGTACAGTGTAATCAATGCCAACATTACAGTGGTTGTGGGTGTGATAATATGTATAATCATTTAGAAAAAAAAAGATGTGGTTTTATCTCCATCTCATACTTTTCTATTTTAAAGCAAGTAGGTGGTTCTTTTGGAAGTCTAGTTTTCTTTGAATGAAGGTGAACCAAGAAAGTAAAGGAGTAGACAAGGAATTTTCTTGGAGACCAAATGACAACAAACCAGACATTGATTATTTCTGAGTGCTGGTCTATATTAAACAGTCATGTTTGTGATCAGAGTGTCAATTCTTGTTCGTCACATGGATCCAATACCACTTGTTAGTATTGTGATCCACACATAGGGATGCATAAATTGGTGAGGCATTGATAGGGGGAAAAGCTGATCTAGGAGATCCGCATAGAAGTTTATCAAAGTGTCACATTCCTACCCACACAGGCAAAGCTCTGAATAAAATATCTACATATAATGTGTGAAACAGGGTTTGCATTCTTATTTCCTGGTGTGAAGTGACATTTGTCTTTTATCTTGCTCCTCTGTGAGCATGCAGCAGGGCCTTTCCCAGCTATAAGTGTACCAAGAATTGAAATGCAATGTTAGGTAATCATTGGCTAGTTGGTGGAAAGCTTTGGTGTGGGTTAGAGGGTTGCATCATATGTTTACAGTGGTGACTGGATAATTTTTGTGATTGGCCCATATGTATGCAACTAGGATACAAGGGGTTATTGAAAGTGAAAGAGAACGAGAAGACTTTAGTGAGGAGAAAGGACAATAAAAGAACAGGGAGAAATGGAGATTGTCATTGCATTAAAATTTTTGAAGATTGTAGGTGGCAGGGAAGCAGGGAATTGAAAGGCAGTTCCACAGGTAAAAAATGTGAAAAAAAAGAAACTATTAGGATAGAACATATGGTTGCATCTAGCTTGTTCAACAGTAGGACAGTGAGACCTAGTTGCCAATCTAGTAGCATGCTTAAATTATTAGATTAGTAGCAGCAGTATTATTTATTTATTTATTTTTCTTAGATGAAACATTATCAACCATCATTATTGTTAATCTTCATGAGTTGCTCCCCTTTCTATCTGGGAAGGGACAATCTTATCTAGAAGTGCCAAGCAGCCAGCTTTCACTGGGAAATAGAACGAAGCAGTTTGAATAATTAATTCTCTATTACTTGTTCGAGTTACTTTAAGTTAAATTTGCAACTATTATTAATTTACCTCCATCTTGATTTTATACATTGCTCTTTACTTGCAACTTTAGTCAGGTCATTGATTTATTCTGCATCTTTGAAAGCATCAAGAAAGAATGACAGCCTCCCATATTTCCTGTCTTGGTGCATCATTTTCCTTGTCTTCGCCATCGATGGATTCCAAACCTACACAAATCAAATGTCAAAGACTAAACTTATCTAATGGAATCCAATAGTAGTCTTCAAAATATGTACATGCTGAGAAGAGACACTGTGACGAGATAGTCAATAAAAGAAATGAAGAAGCATTTTTATTAGAAACACATATATACATACATACATACATACATGTGTGTGTGTGTGTGTACAGATTATTGAATAAGAGTGATAAGTAGGAATAATTTATTGGCAGTTTCATCTGCACAATAATGTTTTTTCAAGTGCAACATTTTTGAGATATACTAAAGTGATCAGAAATTTGAATACATATAGTATGTTCATTAATACTAAAGTTTTTATTTAATTAAATTAAGGTATCCATTTGATTTGACTGATTCATTTTCTACAGCTTATCAACCCTTTGCAGGTTATTTAAAGACAGAAAACATTTTCAGATATACGAGATTTTTAGGAGATAATAATGGTTTAGCGATAGAAGTCTTACGAATTAACTCATAGGTGAGAAGAGAAGAGGTGGATACCTATCCCATTAAACCACCAGCATCTCCAAGCTTACAGCACCTGGTATTTCCAAATGGTCACTCATCTGGGTACTGACGATGCTTAACTTGATTGTATGGAAATTGGTGCTTCAAACCTAAGATACCCATAATTACTCATTTAAACATACACTAGATATGGGGTAGATAATTAAAAAAAGAGCCTTTTTCCATAATTTTTTTTATAAAGCTTTGTCCGTTTAGATATTGGCAATAATGGCTCTGCACAGATTCCTTTTCTTTATTATCTGTAAACTGCCATGTATTGTTGGGAAAGATAGTGGAGTGGTTTCATGTTGCCTTCTCTATGATAGTTTTCTTTCTCTTAAACTGGTTATCACCCAAAGCTAGAGAGCACAGATTAATCTACTATTTAACCTATAGGTAAGGGTGGGTAGAAGAAATGGATCCATGCCTTTCTCAACAGCATTTGTGTGAAAGTGAATGCAAGAGGTTACTGAGTCTTAAAAAATATGAGATAAATTACTATTAAGGAGAGAGGACAATAAAAGTACAAGAATTAAGAAGACAGAAGATAATGATTGACATAGCATTTAAATTTTTGATGATTAATGTTGACTGAGAAGCAAGAAGCTGGAAGAGAACTTCAGTTGTTGATTCCACTTTCCACACTGGTAACCATCACACAACCTGCACATCCATTTATCTCATAATACTTATTTTAAAAAAAAAAATTTTATCAGTTAAATTTTAATTATGCAAAGCTGAGGTTCAAAAGTAATGACATGGCATGTTTTAGATAGTTTAATTCAACTAGGCTTGATGTCACATCATCTAGTGAGGGTTAAAAGCATTAAGAAATACTGACAGTCATTTTAAAAAGATATAACACTGAAAACAAATTAAGAAATAATTTATGGCAATTAATACTTTTACTTGTATAACAATTATTATTCCAAGACCTATTTTTTTTTTTTTTGTTAATGCACTTAATCCTTTATTCATGGCAATGCTCGTGACTTGTCCATCCAGATTTGCTCGTTGATTTGATGAGAAATAAAATTTATATTCTGAAGCTTGATCTTCCTTAAATCATGCTAAATAAAAGGTACTGGAAATTTGGTGTTATACCTGTATTTTGTTAATATAGTGAGTTTGATCTTCAGTTGAGTTCTAACTAGATTCAGACTGTAATCAACTAAGCTTAGTGATTTGTTGTGAACTTGGAGTTAGCAAGCCAGTCTCAAAGACGGTACTTTTTCTACTATTACAGTACTGAGGAATGATCTCACTAGATGATGAATTTTTAATTTTTTTTATAATGATGTTCACTCTGTACAAGACCCGATATCCACTCGAAATAGTGTGCTATAGAATAAGAGGCACAGTTTATGGGGATATGTGGGGAAGTTAACCCCGGACTTGAACAAGTTAAGATTGTATTGATCTTGAGAGTTGGTTACACAAAGCTACAGTTTGTGAGAAGCTGCTTGAGTGGAACTTCATTAATGAAATATGAAGAGAATGAGGGTGGTTCACTACAATGTACATGACATGGTGAGTCTTTACCATGATGGTTGTGGAACTAAGAATTGTATTTCATGCACCATTTTGTTCGCGGGAAAGAGTAGAAAATAATTCATCATCCACAAGAACAGAGAGATGCTTTTGAATTCTAACAAGACTAGAAAGTGAAGACTGGTCAGCTCTTGCCCATATATGGCATCAGAACCTGCATCCCCCCTTTGTAGGGAAAACCACTGTTTCCTTAAAAAGCTTTGCTTGCTGTGATGTTCTTCATGGGAGAGCAATAAAACACAGTTTGAAATGGTGGACATAGGTTCAATCCCTATCAGAGGACATTTTCTTTTACTAAGATGTCTGGAATGTGCAAGCTGATAAATGTAATACATGCTGTTTAATAAATCAAAATGGGGCGTTGATTTAAAATATGTGGTGTTGACTATAATATCATTTGAAGTAATAAAAATGTTAAATTAAAAATAAATACATTAATTCTTTATATATCACTGTATATGTCTAGAAAACCAGAAGTCAAAATGGCAACAAGTGAAAGAGGGAAAATGTTAAGGAGTGAGTGTAAAGTAAAAAAAAAATAGGACAAATAATCCTATCCCATCACATGTATGCACATACATGCAGAGGGGTATATGAGTGTCCATGTGTAAACACATATGCATGCACACATACACTATGAAAAAAATCTTGTATCAATGAAAAGTACATATAAAAAAAAAATCGAGAAGTATAGACAGTTGATTGTTGATACCCCCTGACGAGTGGATAGAGTGATTCCTGGAGGGTTTGTCTACAAAACTCTGGGGTTCGGATGCTAAAAGTAATATCAATCAGCTAAGTGATAAATCTTTTACTTAAACCTTGTATTAATTCATTATGAGAGAGAGGGAGATTTATATCCCAAATAAAAATCAAGATTCTGAATGATGATGTTTAAAGCAGATAAATCATCCCCACATGGACAATTTGTGCAAAATAATGTCTATTGTCCTATTTGGCTTCCGGTGGGGTTAAATATCTGCAAGTGAGACTGATATTCTTCAGAATTAAGCAACAGACAATATTTGAAACATTTGAAAGAAATAATTTCTTTTTACGTTAGTCTGTCATGTAGCATCATTTATTCTCCATGGCAGTGAATGCTGGACAATCTCCTCACAGATGCAGAATGGACTTGAGGGAAAAGAAATCTACAGAAGTATGCTGAGGATACCATGGACTGAACACTGACAAAGTTCTAGGACAATGGCAACAAAAAGAGCACATACTGAACATCAGATAGAGATAATTGAAATTTCTGGGACACAAAAAGAGGAAAGAAGGCTTGAAAAATTTGATACTTACAGGAGAGATTTAATGTAAGAGGGTCAGAGGAAAGCAATGAACAACCTACATGGGGAACTTGTGTGAATGGATGGCAGAACAGGGTTTGGGAGAGATATCAAAAAGACAAAAGTTATTAAGAGCTACAAAGGACAGGAAATTGTGGAGAGCTATGAATTAAGGAACACAGCATATATAAGAAGAAATGACAATCTAAGTTTCAAAAAAATAAAGATTAGTATGAGGCTGCAATCTTTTATGCGTGCAATTAATGTTCAGTCGACTAACAGACCAATGTCAGTGAAAAGACAGCAACACAAAAGATAATCGATAAAAGTCATGTAATTTTCTACCTAATTGGCTACAATAACAAGCGAAGAACACCGCATTGTGACAACACATTATAGTACTACCATTATTTGGTAGGAATCTTGGTGGGAATTCATAAGCCTAATGATCTTGTATCAGTGAACAAAAATATTAAGAATTAAAACAAGGATTTCTGTAGCAGACAAAGAAATATGGTAAAAATAGTAAACTGTTTGGATGAAATGAACAAACACAGACAGATGCTCATTCAACCTTTCTAGTCTCACACATTGCTAGTGATGAGGTACCCAGTTTTATCCTCACTAATGTAGTAATGGCCCCTAACTAATATCCATGGCAAAGTACCTATGTTTATGTACTCAGCTTGGTTTAGTCCAGCATGAGACTATACATGGTCTTTTGAATAGGAGTAGTGGTTTACTTCTTGTTGCCTGTTTATGATTGGGATTCCAGTTTTTTTCTAAAGTTTGCCTAAACTCTATATTTCTAATGTCTCTGCTTAAGACTCTGAAATTTTATTTACTATTAAATTACTTTTTCTTTTCTCAGTAGGAGCAGATATGTTCACCTATCATCCAGTTCACACTCCTCCTAGTCTTTCGAACAGGAGTAGCAGTTTATCCCTTGTTTCCTGTGTAGGATTGGATTTCCAATCCCTTCTAAAGTCTGCTTCAACTCTCTTCTCCTAATGCTTATCCTTACTTACACTAATACAACTCTACACAGTAACCCTCTACCTTGAGTGGCACTTGGGCCCTGTATTGTATTTTTAGTAAAGAAAAGAAGAAAAAAAAGTGTTATCTGCATATCTTATATTGCTAAGATTATCCCTCTCTTTCCTGTTTAGGACTGGGTTTCTGGTTCCTTCTAAAGTCTACTTTATACTCCTAATGTCTCCACCTAAACTCTGAAATTTGATTTACTATTTATTTACACTTTTTTTTCTTTCCTCAGTAAGAGTAGATACGTTCATCTATCATCCAGTTCACACTCCTCCTATCTTTTGAATAGGAGTAGAGGTTTATCCCTTGTTTCCTGTTTAAGATTGGGTTTCCGATTCCTTCTAAAGCTTCACTTCCAGTGGCCCCTTGTGTCTTGGTGGCATTATCTTCTTGCTTGGGGTGGTGACTCTTTCTCTATAACCCTCTACCTTGAGTGAATCTTGGGCTTTGTACAGAGTGAACATCAATGTAAAAAAGATATTCAGCATCTAATGAGATCAAGTACTGTAGATATAGTCTGAAAAACTGGTTTGCTAATTCCAAGTTCACAACAAATCATTAAGCTTAGTTGATTACAGTTTGAATCCAGTCAGGAGATAACCAACTGAAGATCAAACTCACTATTTCTCCTTACCAACAAAAGTCACCTAATAACAATTCAATAATACACCTCTGACCTATGAATTAAGTGTCTCTTGTAAGTTTACAGCATCATTGGCTATTAGAGGCTTGTATTAAACTATTATTAAATAAAATGCTACTTGTTGCCACCTAGTAAATAATTCTGACAATCATATAAAATTCAAATACGAGCTTGTAACTTTGTATTAAAAGTGCCAGATCATCAATTGCTGGAAAATTGGTGTTACACCTGTACTTTGAAAGACAAGGTATTCATATTTCAATTTTTATAAATAAGCTACAATAAATGAGTTTCAATGATGGATTTGTTTTCTACAGCTTATCAACCCTTTGCAGGTTATTCAAAGCTAGAAAACATTTTTAGATTGCTAAAAAAATTTTTGGTGGAGGAGATAATAATGATTTAGTGATATAAGTTTTATTAATTAACCCATAGCTGGGGGAAGAAGAGGTGGGTTCATACCTTTCCCAGGGGTGTTTGCACATAAATGAATATAATGAACCCAATGGAAATTGAAACTCAGCTCTCCGATTGACAATTCTGAACCATTCACTACCAGCATTTCCAAGGTTACAGCACTTGTTATTCCCAAACAATCATCCATCAAGGTACTAAGTTCAATGTTGCTGTGATCGTATGCGAACTAGTGTTTCAATGAGATGTGGCCATAAGCAAATGAGTTTTGAGGAAACAATGTAAAAAATGTCATCTTATAATGTTATTGTAAAATAATAAATGTGATTTAATGACACTGCAAATTTATGCACTATTTTTTGTATTTTCAGTAATATTATAATGCTTACTGTGAGCAAAGTTTTATTGTGAACAAGACTGTCTTTGTTATCTACATAATCTATATATAAAATTCTGTGACTTCCATTAATCAGTTCTGTCCATCCATCACACCCTCTAAAATAGCCATACATTGACCAATCGAAACCAAATTTTGGGGAGAAGTACAAACAGGTAAGAGGGTATAAAGTACAGTTGGCTTTACTAGGGTGCATAACTTAGTACAATAAATTTTCATTCATTTTATGGAAAAATAAATGTTTTATTATTTAACATGCAAATATACTTCTACTATTTTAAAAACAATTTAATGATTAAAATAACAAATACTTATTTAATAAAAAATGCAATATTGTTTTTCTGCATATCTTTACTTTAAGTTTTTATATTCCATCAAGTTGTGAAATTGAACAAAGTGTAGAGCTTGTAAATCTTGACAAAAAAATGTCAGTGATAACTTCAACAATACTAAATACTGAGAGGATTTCAACATGCATTAGCATGTTGCAAAAAAAAAACTCTAGTACAAAATATGATTTTGTATGTAACTTCTCAACAGCTGAAACAGTGCTTTGGAGCCAGAGATAATGAATTAAGGTACCCTTAAACTAAGGTAAACTGAACTGCTATGAAATGTCAGTCCTCCTATATGGTAGTAAATGCTGGACAATTTCCTCACAGACGTGAGGCATCGAAGATGTGCATCTACAGTATTGATTTCCAACCTGGCTGAGAATACCTGCAAAAGTTTACCCCCCTCCCCTTTTATATACAAAAGTTCACAAAATGTATGCTGGGATACTTTTCTTAGTCAATAAAATAGGTTGATTTACAATTTGACTTGACTCAGTCCAAATACACCTTGTCTATATCGAAGATCATTGGGTCCACTTGTCTGACCTAGTTTTTCTGCATAGACGCTAATTCAGGGTTCATAAACTTTTTGCTTTCTTACCTGTGAATTTGCTTTACTCATATTGTTTGCTTGCTTGCCTGATAGCATTTAATATTTGCCCCTCTTTCTTTATATTACAAATATTATTAATTCTGTTTGTTAGACTGTTGTGTTATTTATTTTGCATTTGAAACATGACTTCTATCTAAACTATCTTATGAACAAAGCATGTGAGTAATGAGGAAGTTTTACAGAAAATGAAACAAAAAAGACACTCATTCTTAAAATCAGCAAGAAATAGTTGAAATTTCTAGGACACACAATAAGGAAAGAAAGCTTGGAAAATTTGACACTTACAGGACATATTGAAGGCAAGAGCCAATAGAAGGAAACAATGCATAACCTAACTTAAGAGTTTGTGTAAATGATTAGCAGAACAGGGAGTGGGATGGATAGTAAAATGACAAACATTGCTTCAAGCTACAAAGGGTAAGCAGTTGTGGAGGGCCATGACATGAGCACTCACATTCTGAAGGGACACAGCACACAGACAAAGAACCTTAAAATGTGTTAACTTAAAGAATACAAAAATAAATCCAGGTGATTTGTAACTAAATAATTGTGATGAAAGACATGATCTGCCTCGGAGTTCAAAAAGAACGCCAACATGTCTTGCCTGCAAAGTAATGACTAAAAGAAACATGGCCGCTATTGATGATGCAATTTATGCATGCCTATCTTGTCCAAAACGAGATGATATTTGCACACATGCAAATTTTGGCCCTTCAGACTGGCATAAAAAGCGAGGTGCCAGAAGCACGACTCAGGTCGGGAGTCGTTCAGCGGACTTCATGCAATAGAGTTGGACATACAAATTGACAGATGGACAAAAAGGAAGTCGAAGTAGGCATGGCTGAGTTGGTGTCTGTTTCACAACTGACCAGTGTAATGGCCGAGAAAGGGAGTCACGCAATCCATTTCCTTGAGGCGACCGACGACAAAGGAAGAATAGCTGGTCTGCCGGCAAACGGAGCACTGCACTTTCTGACCCCCTCTCATCACCACTTTTTCCTTCTTGTTTACTACAATAATATCATTTGGTCAACATTTGTGCCGAATAGGAGAGGGGTAAAAGGGGTTTTTCTTCAAGGGAGATAATTATTAACTGTTAATTATAGAGTACCAATTCTTATTATGATAAAGCACCTTTTGTACACAATTCACAAAAGGTAGCATAAACTATGTGAACAAATAATCTTTTTTTTTCTATCACAATTTTCTCCTAAAGAGTGACACACCAGGCCACAGGGTTGTTGAAACTTCAAACAGGTTTCTTCCTGTATTCCTAAGAATTATATGTGTAAAGTGAATACACTTGAAAATAGATAATCTGCTCTCCATTAATCCTCTGAGAAAACCTTCACTGCCTTCCATCAGCATGGCTGATGCTAATCTCTAGGAAAGTGACTTATTGCACCTTCTTGGACTAACATTTTCTGCTGACATAAAGTGGAAAATCTATATTGAATCCATTGTTAGGTCAGCTGGTAAGAAAGTTGGTTAACTGTGTCGAGCTAGACAATTTTTCTCTCCAGAATCTATCATACATATCTATAAGTCTATCATTCACCCATGTTTAGAATATTGCTGCCACATATGGTCTGGTCCCCCTATTTACCCTGAGCTCCTTGATAAAATCCAAAGAAGAATCAGCAATATTATTGATCCTGATCTGGTGGTTCAGCTTCAGTCACTTTTCCACCATTGTATGGTTGCCTCTCTATGCCTTTTCTATAAGTACTTTCATGGTAATTGTTTGGATGAGCTCTTTGCTATGATACCTAGACTTTTTGAATTTAAGCGTAGCAGTAGACTGGTGTCAACATCTCATCAATTTACAGTTGAGTTGGCTAGATGTAGCCATAAATTCTATGCTAAGTTTCTTTTCTTGCACTTCTCACTTGTGAAACTCCCTTCCGGCTCCATGCTTTCCAGCCAAATTTAATCTGCAAAAGTTTAAATGCAATATCAATCACTATCTACCGTCTTCCTAATTACTCTTTTCGCTTCTTGCTCATTAGTAATGTTTTTATTCCTAATTCATCCATACCCAGTAACTCCTTGTGTCTTAGTGGTGTTACTGCCTTGCTTGGGGTGAATTCAATTAAAAAAAAAAGATTCAGAGTATTAATATTGTTTAAAAATATCATCTGATTATAAAAATTGTCAAAAATTGGTTTAGATTTAGGAATTGCATTCATAATAAACTCATCCCAAGCAAGCAAGGTAATAAAGCCAATAAGATGCAATGGATTACAGAGTATCAATATGGGAAAAAGAAAAACATTATTAAGGAAATATATATAAGGAAGTATATACTTATATCCCCACCTTAATATACCTTCTTATGATAGTAGCACCAAAAGGCAGGAAGTTGTGGCGAACCATGATCATCCTCATGTCATGAAGGGACTTAGCATGTAAAAAGAATTATGACAGGAAGGAAACAAGAAAAGTCTTGTATAGATAACAAATTTACAAAGTCATTTTACTATAGTTTTTTTTGTTTAAGAGTAATGGTTATATTTCATGATTTTGATAATCAATTACAAACAAAACATTAATATGAAAATGCTCAATGAAATACAAAACAATTCACCTGCACATATACTCTCTAATTCTTAATTAAAAACACCTTTGATAAATATGATAAATAGAAAAAAAATAAGAAATTAAATATAAAGTAAAAAATAAATTAAAGTGAAATACTTATTATACACAGGTTTACTTGGACTATTGTCTTCATTTTTCTTGTTAGTCATGTTTCAGCTCTATCTGTTGGGCTTCTTCAGGTATCTCTCATGTAACTATCTGGGAATTTCAAACCAAACCCTTTATGGAATGCATGGAGATTGATTGTTCTCATTTTGTTGTCCATGCTAAAGGATATCTCATATTAAGTAATTATTACCTGTTAATTAATCCTTATGATGATACTTGTCTCCTCTACTGAACCAGAGTATAAAGATTTGGGCTACTCAACCCAGGGATAGAACTTATTACTAACAGGTAACTAAATCCACTTAACTAGTGCTTTCATAACTGTTCATCAAAAAATTCCAGACAAAAAGACCAACACACACACACACACACACACACACACACACACACACACACACACATATATATCCATTTTCTTTAATATTTAATACAGTGGATAGAGTATTAAGAATAAAATTTAAGAATGTTTGATTTTTGTTTTTTTTATTATTAAACAAACATATGTCTGGCTTGAACTACAGTCAAAAGGTAGACATTGGTTAGTTTTATACCCGAGTCTCCAAGTATCCACTCAAAAGGAAAGTCTCTTTTGTTTTTAATGGGGGGGGGGGATGTTATATCTTTCTTCAGTGGATGAGTCAGTATATTCTAAGCACCAGTGACTGGGTAAAAAGTAAGAATATTTGATAATATAATGGGATTGATTCTCACGAGTGTCACACTTGTGGTCTTGTGCCAGACTAAGTTTAGCAAATGACCATAAAAGAAAGATGTACAGTTGAATGGATTTTAATTAGAAAAACAAATATAGCATCAGACATTCTTCTATAATCGATTGCATAAGTGCATATATAAAACTTATTATGGAAACATTCTTAATTATATCTAATTTTGATAAAATTAATTCTAAAGGATGTCAAAATATAAAGTGATAAAAAAACACAAGTAAACTGTAGAAGATTCAAAATGGCAGAGTTAAACTAGTCAAAGAGCACTGCATTCAATCCATATTCATTGGATATTTGGAGACTTAAAGGGGCCGAGTAATATCAGCTCCAAGAGCTCCAAGTATATTATGAACCATAGTTTTGGATGAGAGCCAATTTGGAACCTACCCACAAATATTAGCTACAAGCATCATGAGTTGAGATTAATTATAATTATAAAGCATAACATAGCCTAATCCTGATTCAGAGAAATTCAGAGACAAGCATTGAAAAAGAACTAATAGAATCAGAGTAATTTTGTAATGAGACAAAACCAAAGAGATGGACTTCTGATAAGACTAAAATAATGCTTCACTTTATTATAATTGCAGTTGTTAACAATTGAGGTAAAGGCAAGTGGTGAATGAAAACAACAGTCAATGAAGGAAATATATTGCCTCAATATATAAATTATAAAACAAGAGATAAATTGACCATCAGAACGGAAATACTTTTTTTTAATCATTTCACCTCAAACAAGGCAATAAAACCACTAAGATGCAAGGAGTTACTGAGTGCTAGAGAATATGAGAAAAAACATTATTAAGGCGAGAGAACAGGAATTAAGAAGACAGAAGATAATGATTGACATTGCATTTAAATTTTTTGAAGATCAGAGATGACTAGAAAGCAAGAAGCCAGAAGAGAGTTCCACAAGCAAGAAGTGCAAAAGAAGAAACTGTTAGTATAGAACTTATGGTTACATCTGTCCATTTCACCTATAAAAGGATGAGGCCTTCCTGCCAATCTAGTAGTATGCTTAAATTTATAATGTCTACAAGTGATGCACTGCAGGTAACATTGGAAGATTTAAAGAAATGTATAAAGAGAAAAATAAAACTAATTTTGCCTAAAATTCTGTGATGAATCTATATTATAATTGAGTGGTTCACATACAGCCAAGGTCTTCCTTCAGTCTTTCCCTAACCTTCGCCAATTACAATGAATGGATGTTTCCTCAGAGTTGCTTCATGCCTTGAGCACCTATTGGGACCTAAACTCAATCCAGACCTCAAGTTGAATTCGTACATGCAATCCAATGCTAAAGATGCTGGAAAAATGGTCAGTTCTCTGTACTACTCCAATAAGTACCTGTTATTTTCTACCTTTACAAGAGCCAGATCAAACCAAAAATGGAGTAATGTTGCAATATATGGGTAGAATCTGCCCAGTCTTCACTTTCCAGTCTTGACAGAGTTCAAAAGTGTTAACAAAATGTCGCAAGCATCTCACTGCTCTATTGTTATTTCCATGTAAGGTGTTCAGGTGAAGTACCTTCCTTAGTTCCACCAGTTTATAACCTTAATGGCTAAGACCTCCATGTAATGATCTGGCCTCATTCTCTTTCATATTCCATTAGTAAGATTAAGTTCCACCAGAGCAGCTTCTTCCCACAAGCCACTGCTCTGTGGATCTGACTCCCAAGAGAATGCTTCCTCGATCACTACAATCTTAACCTGTTCAAGTCTATGGCTAACTGTTATTTTCCCCATATACCTGCATAAACTGTGCCTCTTACTCTGTAACCCTCTAGCTCAAGTGGCTTCTTGGCCTTGTACAGAGGAAAAAAAGAAGACTAATATTATATTTTTGTTGGATTTATAACTAAGTTTCAGCTAAAGCAATTTTTGGTCTTCTTCAAGCATAGAAATTCAAACAATAGGAAGAAGTTCTAATTAATCAATAATTTTGGATATCAGAGATTTCTAAAGAAAGCAATAGTCTCTTTTCAAAGTAAGAATTTTAAAGTAAATTTGTTTTCAGTACATTCACAAGAATATAGCAATACCATTTTTTCAATTAGTTGTGAATGAAAGAACTTTTTCTTTTGAGTGCAAGATACCGACATTGTTTTTGTCAAGAAAGCATCTTCCTTCATGGTACACTCACTCCAACCATGATACTTATCTGTTATTAAGATCTCATCCAAAAGAAGATAATGTACTCCCCTAAAAAGAAATTAATTTATGCTTAACTTAGTGATGTTGGTTTAGATTATATATTTCCTGTATTTTTCAAGTTCTAACTTTTACAGATTGACTTGCTTGTTCCTTATATCCCCTATTACAATACAGCTGCATAGAATGTTATATATAAAGTCATATTTATTTTACAAGGAGGTTCAACTTTTCAATAGGAAAGTGGTTATTTAAAAAGATTTTGATTCTTTCAAACAAATTATTCTTGTATTTGAAAATACAATAGGTATTTAATGCAATTAACTTTTGTTATTCAGTAATTATAAAATCAACCTTGTCACTGATATGCACTCGAGTACATATCAGTAAAGTACTACTACTCATAGATGGAAACATTTTCATTCACTAGTGTCTATCCACCAATTCAAAACCATTGTGATATCGAGAGAAAAAGAACATAACAAAAGAAAGAATTATGTTTATAGCTGATATAATAAAATGGGGGGTGCTGAAAAGTTCTTCCCAAAGTCTGACCAAATTCAGAGTATTTTTTTAGAATCGCTTCTTCAGGCCAAGAAATTTTCAGCACATCCTGATATATTCAGCAAGACAACTTGATAAAGATAAGAATTGTGGATGAGGTGTGCAAAGGACCAGTCAGTGATATGTAGTTGAATGACAATATGTGTAATCTTGCATGACTTAAGTCATGATTACATGGAAGTAAAGTGAACAATTAGCTACAGTAGTTAAGAAGTGTATTGAAATATTCACGCTTGCAGGGCATTCATCCCCCACCAATGCTTTTCAAGTCCCTGGAATGGAATGCTATCAAACAGACAGCCAACAAGATCTGAAATGAGTAAAACTCATCCCTTGTTCAACTTCTTCCCATTTCTGAATCAATGAATGGAAGGAAGGCTATCTATAGAAGACAGACTGTATTTTCTACTAAACAGATTAAAAAAACCATTACATAACTACTGTTGAATTTTAACATTTGGCACCCTTCTTTCATGAACCAGTGAACATTTATATTACTCTGAGAATCAACAAACAAAGAAAAATTCCTGAATTAGAAATTCAGTGATTAGACAAGAATTTAACTTTTTTAAAATTTTAGTCCTCTGTGATAAGCTGATGTTAATTAATCTTTATTAGAAATTCAAAAAGAAATTATTCCATGAGTGATTCATCATGTCAGAAAGCCTGCTTAAATTAGATGCTGCTTGCTTTCCATGGCAGTGAAGTGTCATCAATCAACAGAAATAAACTAACATTTCTCAAAAAGGTTTTGTCAATATATTTTTAAGGTATTTGCTTACGATACACAGAATATTTAATAAAAACACTATAAAAATATGCAAAAGCAGGGAAACTGAAAACATTTAAGATATTTTCTCCTTGGAAGAAAAAAGATGGGAAAGCTATGAAAAATTGGCAGCATTCATCATAATTAACAATTAATATTGCTGATAGATCAGTGAATTTCTCTAAAAAAAATTATCGATTTACAAATACTGTGTATATTTAAAAACAAGCCAAAATCTGAATATTTAATTGAGGAGGAATTCAGGATGAGTTGGAAACATGAAAAATACTTAAAATTTAATAGGAAAAAATGAAGAATAAAGCAAATTACAAATTTCAGTGAAGTCATACAATGCCTTTGGCAGAGAAAACTCAAGTTTCCTGCCTGTAAAAAAAAAAGAAAATCTTTGATTGGATAGCCCAAAGCAATTTAGAGAGGTTTTGTTTTTTTTGTTTTGTTTTTTCCTTGAAAATCATTGAATCATTTCTATAAATCTGTCATTAAAAGACCCTTACATAAATTAATAATTATATGAATATACAGTAAGTTAAAGATTCTAAGATCATATATATATATATATAGCAGATAAGAATGAAAACAGAAAAAAAAAAAACATTTGTGTGCATACAGTATTGATTGAATAGATCTTGACAAGGTTGAGGGCAACAGTTATTTGTTTTAGTTTGGTTATTGTTACCTGGACAGGTAAGATAGATACGAGAGTAACTTGCAAACATGCTCTTATCTGCTCTAATCATTCTGGCATTCCAATGACAAGACAGGCAATAGGATAAATTTGTCTTTCCCTGAAAGCATTAGTGTATAGTGAATATAAGTAGCCTAAACCATTATATATATATATATATATATATATATATATATATATATATATATATATATATATATATAGTCATCTCTCATATATAAAATTTCACTCACACAGAACTACTGCCTTATCTTCCATAGTGTTTTCATAATTTTACAGTAGGACATTTTTTTAAATTCTATTCTATGCTTGTTAATTCTAAAGTTTTTAAATACAACATTCCAATAATCTAAATACAAGTCTGAGTTATAATTAAAGTGTTTATTTATTAATATGTTAAATACTAATAATACAAAAGTAAAATCTATGAAAAATTAACAAAGTCAAAAAATGAAAGCAATTCTGAAAAATATATTTATCAAACAATATTCTGAGAATGATATGAATAAGCATTAAAAAATCTAGTTTTTGTCTTAACTAAATTATGCACAAGTATTTTTTAAAAATCTTGTAGATCATTAAGAATAAGTTTGATTTTCCTTAGGTGCATGATAGTAGTAGCCTTGTGTCATGATTTATAAATAATATATGTTGAGTATTTTTCTTTAAGAAATAAAATAAGTGATGACCACTTTTTTTTTTACAATGGTATTCACGTTGTACAAGACCCAGGGGCCAGTTAAGGTAGACGGTTACAGCGTAAGAGGCACAGCTTATGTGAATATGTAGAAAAGAATGGTTAGCTGTAGACTTGAGCAGGTTAAGATTGTAGTGAGCAGGGAAGCATCTTGAGTGGAACTTATCTCACTAAAGGAATATGAAGGGAATGAGGGTGATTTACTACAATGTGCATGGGACGGAGAGTCTTAGATGTGAAGGTTAGGACTGGTGGAACTAAGGGGTTTAGATCATCTGAACACTTACCATGGAAATAGTGAGAGAGCAGTGAGAGGCTTCTGATGTCTTGCCTGTGAGAAAGGGGTTTTATGGTGGAAAATAATTTGGCACTCACAAGGGACACTTTTGAACTCTATCAAGAGTGGAAAGAAGATACTGGCAGCTTTTGCCCATATATGCCAGCAATACTCTATTTTTGGCCAGATCTGGATCTTGTAAAGGTAGAGCATAGCAGGAGGAGTCAGATACTGACTGGAGCAGTACAGGCAACTGACCATTTTCCAGCATCTTTAGAGATGGATCGTATGTACAAGTTCCACTTAAGTCCCAATAAGTACTCAAGGAAAGGGTGCACCCTGAAGGAACATCCATTCATCATAACTGGTGAAAGTTCTGGATTCAAGCAGTGATGGTGTAATGTCAGATCAATTATGACTGAGTAGTGATTTCACTCCTTATTAAGTGCTCCATACTTTCGACCTTGTGCCACATCTAAGCTATGCTTAGTAAATCACTATATAAAAGATATCACTCATTTCCTCTGCGTTCCAAATGTAAAAAGCAAATCCCATAGTTTATTCCTCCCAAGAACTGCCACTTTGTGGAACAGATTCCCATACAGATGTTTCCCTGAACACTTCAATCTTAACCTCTTCAAGTCAAAGAAGAATCATTATCTATCCTTTTTCATTCATATCACATACCTCAGTCAGTAACCCTCTACCTTGAGTGACTCTCAAGCCTTGTACTGAGTGAACTTTAGTAAAAAATGTCAATAGAGAGTATGATCTCTTTAATATGGCACCCGTGATGACAAATCAGCCATTTAAAAAACCCTTGGTAAACATAGTTTTGCCTTCTCATTCCACATAGACTATATTGCTGTGTTAGCAAATGTAGAACAAAGTTTAAAACAGGAAATAAAACAATCATTAATGCTTCTAAATAAAGTTTTTTTATTGTTTCCTGCAATACAAAGGCTAAAAAAAAGGTTAAAACCAAAAAATAATACATACTATCCAGAAATGTGAAAGACTGCTGCTGTTGGCTGCTGCGGAAAGTTGTGGTGCTGCCCTCTTAACCACTCAACAAACTAGTGATTGATTATTTTCTACAGCTTATCAACCCATTGCAGGTTATTTAAAGCCAGAAAATATTTTATATATATATAAATATTTAGATATTTATTTTGAGATAATAATAGTTTAGTGATATATCAAGTCTTACTAATTAACTCATAGCTGGGGGGAAAAGAGGTGGATTCATACCATTCCCAAGGATATTTGCACATAAGTGAATAACCAGCCCAACAGGAATTTGAGTTTGGTTCACTGATTAACAATTCTGAGCCATTATTAATTACACCACCTGCACATCCAAGCTTACAACACCTGGTATTACCACAAAATAATGGTGGCTGATTAAAAAATATGCCAGACAATGGGAGTTGCTGGGCCACTAATTAAAGAGCTTGGACTGTACATTTTATAAATTGTTAATGTGAACAGAGTTTCTTCCCTTCACTGGACATACAGGAAGTGGATTGGCACAGAAATGCTACTTATTCAGACCAAAGTGGAAGTAGGTTTTTGGGTTTTTGTTTTTTTTTACTATGATTTGAATGTTTAATACAGAAGTTATTGTACAAATTATTTAATACAAGGTGCTGCTGAAAAATTCTTGTCTCAATTAAAACGCCCTTCAGAGATAGAAAGTTTAGGTATTTGTTTAGATTTTAAGTAGGTTTATTCTAGAACTTTCCAACACATTTTTGTAATCTAGTCACCAAAATATTTCCCATCATGATGTTTTAATGTTGGGAATAAACGTCTATCATTGTAGGTAACATTAAGTTTTATCATTTTTGGTCATTTATACTTCAGTAGATGGGCTTTCATCACATTTAGAAACCTGACTAAATATCCACTTCACTTTTGAAGTAAGACTGACAGGTAATGGACACCCATTGTAAACAAATGTATTTTTAACTATATCTTAAATAATTTATTTTTTTAAATTCACTTAAGCAATCATTAAATAAATACAAGCAATCATCAAATAAACTTGCCCTTTTACAGTTGAGATAGCTAGATGTAACCATAAGTTCTATGCTTACAGTTTCTTCTCTTGCAATTCTCACTTATGGAATTCCTTTCCAGTTTCTTGCTTTCTAGTCTAGACCTTAAAAAATTTAAATGCAAGGTCAATCATTATCTTTTGTGTTCTTAGTTCCTATTCTTTTATTGTTCTCATGCTTTAATAATGTTTTTCTTTTACATGTTTTCTAACACTCAGTAACCCTTTGCATTTCAATGGATTTTCTGCCTTGCTTGAGGTGAAATTACTAAAAAAAAAAAACTTTTATGTTCAGATATGTAACAAATTATACAATTTTATACAAACATATTTATATATGGCAAATAGTAAAAGGACTATTGGGCTACTGAGATTAAAAGAGAATGAAAAGACTTCAGAAGGAACTGGAAATCCAATCCTAAACAGGAAAGGTCTACTCCTATTAAAAAAAAACAGGGAGGAGTGTGAACTGGATAATAGGCAAACCTATCTACTCTTATAGAGAAAAAATAATATATAAATAAAATTTTAGAGTTTTGGTGGAGGCATTATAAGTACAGAGATAAAATATACTTTAGAAAGAACCAGAAACCCAATCCTAAACAGGAAACAAAGGATAAACCTCTACTCCTGTTCAAAAGATGGGAAGGAGTGTGAACTAGACAATAGGCAAACCTATCTACTCCTATTGAGAAAAAATATATAGATAGTCACTTTTAGATAGATTTTTTAACCAAACATTATATCTTATTACTATAAATGTTATTTTTAGTGGGTCACATGTGAGTTGCTATCCTTGTTTTTTTGTTTTTTTCTCAAAGTGAAATTCTCGATCTAGGCTGGTTGTTATTAATTTCACTGTTTAAAAAAAAATGACAAACTGGGATTGCAACTCAAATGTATCCATTAAATGCCCAGACCTATATTAGTTGTAATCTGACATCTGGTGAGTTAATGTGAATACCAACTAGGTTACTGGTGGATGTCAAGGTGATGTGAATTACTGGAGTTGGAACAAGGACAGGTTAGTGAGTGCTTGATGAATGGAGTATTCTATTTCTGAAATTATGTTGGCCATTTTAAAAAACCTTGATCCCCAATGTTGTGTGTGCACTGCAGGAATACCTGATGGAAAACATGGCCAAAATGGTTCTTAATTACTGCAACCAGAGGTGTCTGGCTTGAATTTTCTGCAGTAAGACATGCAACACTGATTCAAATGCAGCAGGTCAGTTCAGCATTGTTTAGCAAGATATGGGAAGACCCATGTGTGTATCACTGTTGACAGCATGATCCAGCAGCTTACTTGGACTTGTGATGTCACTAATTGGACCTTGGAAGACTAACGTGATTCAGTGAGTCATAGTTCCAGGTGTTTTGCCAACAGGTTCCAGGTGTGGTTCAGACCATGAACTTCAGTTGTCAACAAGACATTCTGCAGGCTTGTGGTGGTATCATAATGATTTTCATTTGGCATGGGATTGAGTCCATTGATTCACCTAACAATATCATCATTGAATAATATATTGCATTTCTTCATGTCTGCGGTTTCCCTGTACCCCAAAACAATAATTTCAGCAGGATGATGCACCATCACCACCCCAAAGTTGTTGAGAATTGCTTTGAGGAACAATCTAGAGATTTCTGACAAATTGTGTGGCCACCACATTTGCCTGACATGAGGACCTTTTGATAATTTATGAGATGTGGTGGAGAGGTTTATTTACATACAAGATCCTGTGTTTAAAAATATCAGGATGCTTTGGGTAGCTACTGAGATGTTATGGGGCTCATCTCTCCTGAGGTCTTCTGACCATTTATATAATCAATGCCATGTCAAGTTGCTGACTGTCCATGGTTTCAAACTGATTTTTGGTTTTAGTATTTTATTACTGAGATGACTAATTGTCAATAAACTTGTATTATTTTGAACTATTGTTCTCATCTTGGTTGATATAGATGTTATTATAGACACAATGTTGCGACCAAGTACTCTCTGGTCATCACTGTCAGATGTGGCAAAGTAAACCTGGCAGTTGCTCTTGAAAAGGACCTCCAATAGGTGGTTAACTGGGGCAAGAAATGGCTTGTAAATTCTAATGCCTCCAAAACAAAACTACTTTCATTTAACCACCATTCAGAACATTTTCTGCATACCATCTCCAGGATTGCAACACACTGTACTTCTTGGCCTCACGTTTTACACTGACTTGAAGTGGAGTGACTATATCGAATCAATAGCTTCATCTACTGCAAGGAAAGTTGGGTCACTGTGTTGTGCCAGAAAATTTTTCTTGTCAGAATCCATCTTGCACTTTTACAAATCTAACTTGTGTCTGTGCATTGAATACTGTTAACATATATGGTCTGGTGTTCCTGCTATACATCTCGATGTTCTTGACAAAATCCAATGTAATCAATCCTGACCAGGCATCTCAACTTCAGTGACTTTCTCACCAACATGAACTGACTTTCCTCTGTCTTTTCTACAAATATTCTCATGGCAACTACTCTGACAAGCTTTTTTCCTTGGTGCCCAGAACACATGAATTTAAGCATGCTACTAGATTGGCATCTTTTACTGTTGAAATAGCTAAATGCCACTTCTATGCCAACTGTTATTTTTTCTTGCACTTCCCACCTGTGGAACTCCCATTCATTTACTTGCTTGCTTTCCTGATAACTACAATCATAAAAAATTTAAATGCAACACAATCACCATTTTCTGTCTTCTTGAATCTCATTCATCTTTTGTCCTTTCCTCAATCCTCCCTATTCCCTGTCACCTCCAGTGTACTAGTGGCATTACTGCCTTGCTTGGAGTGGAATGATTAAAAAAAAATATTGGTGAGTTTACTAAAAGAAAGAAAATTGTTCATTTTTGGTTTGGTTTATTTTGTTTTACAGCATATCAACCTCAATATTTAATGCAGAAAAGATTTTTAGAATAGATTCTTTTCTTTCTTTGTTTAGCGACATATCAACTCCTTAGGAGTCATTATTTTTAATGCCAAAATTTAATTTTCTTGGGAGCATTAGTCATTTTTTTTTCCAAAAATGTATTGTTGGTAATATTTTTTTTAAACATAAATTGCTGATATTTTTTTTCCAAAAATGTATTGTTGATAATATATATATATATTTTTAAAAAATGCATTGCTGGTATTTTTACTATAAAAATCTATTTTTATACTTTCACAGTGTTTTGACCCCAGTTTTGGGGTTAACGATTTTCCCATAGCTGGGACCCTAACAGGTGCCTCCACTCTGGGTCAGCAATTAAGACGTGGAGCAACAGCAATTAAGAGGTGGTTCTATGCTCCTCAGAACCTCCTGATCAGATTCCTTGCTTCTGTATGAAGGTTCATTTTTGTCTCTATCCAGTAATTATAGCATAAATGTCATTTTAGCAACAAACTTATCATTAGTCAAGAAGAGAGAAAACAAATTCATTTTAGTAAATAATGAGAAAATCTACTTAAATTCTAATTTGATTTTTTTTTATGCTAGCAGATAAATGAGTATAAAATGAAAAAATAAGAAACAGCAAAAATACACAGATACAAACATCTTAGGATTATCCATTTCAGATAACTACATAAATTCTAAGTTATAAATTCCTAGAGTTTTCAGATTTACATTCTGCTTATAGTAATAATGACTTGTGACACTATGGTTCAGATAGCCATGTAGAAGAACGATATGTGATATTATCTCAATTTCAAGTGTTTCTGTTTTATGACCAGCAGATGGGATTTTTGAAGTTGGGAATTCTGGGTGATACTCACTTGAATGAAGAGGAATAAGAGAACAAGTAGGTAAAGAAAAGTATTTGAGGTCAAGTAACAACAATCCAGACAGAGTTTTTGGACGTTGATTTATATTAACCAAAGTCAGTTCTGGTTCACCTTTGGCAGCAAACAGGCTGTCTTTCATGTAGTTCCATTGTCAGCCATTTGTATTGCCTACCTGCACATTGAGATGTGTAGATGGGGTAGTTGGTGGGGTATGAAGAGTTGATCTATGAGAATTTGTCACAAGTATCACCTACCTGCCCATCCCAGGTTGAGCAAGTGAAGTCCCAAATAAAATACCTACAATTAGAGTTGGAGTTCTCATTTCTCAATGTGGCATTTGCTTTCATCTTCCATTTCCTTGTGAATGTGCAGTGGGTTTTGCCCAGTTTTTGGTTTATACCAATTTGAAGGAGAACTGGAGATGCAAAATGGAATTGTCAGTGGCCAGTTAGTAGAAAGATGGGTAAGGGTCTCGTTGTGTGTTTACAGACTCTCCACAAATATAATTGTTTAGGTAAACAAATTTTATATGGTTTAATTTACAGTTACATATAGCTATTCAAGCAAAAGGTTATGCCATTCTAGTTGGATTTTGGCTTCTTGTGTAACCATCTGTTTGATTCCAGAAGAAAAAAAAATGTTTGCAAATTTTGTTGACTGATAAGGTCAGATAAAGGTGAAAACAGATGATAAAAGATTTCTCTTTCCATCTGACACTTAGAAGAAAATAAAACAATATGAAAACCAAAAATGGAAAAACTTATTAAACAGAAAATATTTAAAATTAATCAAATGCAATCATAAAAAATGAGTTTCTGTTTAATATCAAAGATATTAAAAACAACCTAACTGGGCTGCTTTTCTTTGGAAATTGTTCTTATTTTAATAAAGCTTAAAAGACAACTTTAACAGCAAAAGTTATTGATACTTATCAATGTGCTTTATAAACATTATAATAATTTTGATTCTAGATAACTATTAAGCACTTATTAAAAGAAATTATGTTCATGTTTACATTTCTTTTAAATTATTTCATACCAAACAAGGCAATAAAGCCACTAAGACACAAGGGAGTTACTGAATGTGAAAATAAGAAAAAGAAAAACATTATTAAGGAGCAAGAGCAATAATAGAAGAGGAATAAAAAAAACAGTAGATAGCAATTCTTCTAAAATAAGAACAACTCCTTGTGTCTTAGTGGCTTTATTGCCTTGCATGCAGTGATATCGATAAAAAAATATCTATTTTGCTTGAAAAATAAAATAATGTTAATGAAGTAACTTCACATCAAATGACCCTTGCTCACCGATTTGAATCAGAAAACAAAAGAAATTGAACAAAATGAAGAGATAATTTCCTTTTTTAGCTTTTTACAAGCAAATAAGCATTGACAATAGTAAATGGACAAATAAAATTTATCAAAATAAAATAAGCATTATTGTATATGAAAGATTCATTAGTAAGACACTTAGTATCCCTGGAGGATTGTTTCCAGGACTTGCTACTGATACCAAAATCATGGATCCTTAAGTCCTTTATATAAAAACATGCAGTATTTGCACATAACATATGTACACCTTTGAACAGACTAAACCTTGTTTTGATTACTGATAATGTCAAAAAGAATACAAATGACTGTTATAATGTAGCTATGATAAAAAAAAAACTTTGGTGAAAAGTATAAAAGTCGATTGTAATGGCAATATTAGCAATTTCATTATAAGGAAACATTTGGCATTCATTGACTGAACAGCTAGTACTACTGTTGGCTGAAATTTCTAAAATCTTTCTCTTAAAACAATTTTTCTGGAAAATAGGTTTCTCAAGTCCAATAACTTTTATCGCTCTTTCCAGTGTGTTGTGTGTTTGAGGGGGTCTATTATAATATTTTATTTGAATAAGAGTGGAACATCTTGCTTATGTTATTTTCTCTTCAAGTTAGAAGTGATATCCATTTTAGTTGCTGCAGCAGTTGAAGGTCATCAAGCGATGTGATTTCTGTTATCTGATACAGTTCAGATTCTGAAGTGCCAGTTCACAAGTTTTGAAGAGTAGTCTTTGTCAAGATCCACAGGCTTCATTCATGCAAAGCCATTTTTAAACACTGATCTTGCAAAACAGTTGTATACAGTGTTATATTACCTGATAATCTCCCTTAATAGAACTCTTTGGAACTAAGGAGCAATTAACTCCCTTAGTTACTGAGAACTCTTTTCCACTGCTAACCATCATTGAATAAAAAAGAGTCTAGCTTCGCTCGTCATCTTGTCTCAATGCCTAAGGTCACCAGAAAACAAAACATACAGCTGATAGTTTAGATATTTCTGAACAGGTTTGGTGCCATGCATGGTATCCATGTGAAAGTCTTCATCTGGCAAGGCTATTTAAGAACATGACTCAACTTTTCAGGTTAATGTTTTGGTTTTGTATTATTGATGAAATCTTTGTGTCATTAGCAAGAAGAAAAATTGGAGAAAATTCTGATATAAAAAAAAACAGTGTACACTCACGAAAACTGGTGATATTTGTGAAAGGAGACAGTATGAAAAGTTGTTTACCTATAAAGAAAAGAAAAAACATTGCATTAGGATATTTTAGGGCATAGTCAGCATTGGAGGTTGAAATGTTATACATTTTTGCTTAGCAGATGATATAGATGGTCTAAATGGTAAAGAAGAGGGACTTATCAGTCTGGTGAAGAGCCAGGACAAAACATCCTCCAGATATAGCAAGGATATTAATGCAGAAAAAAACAGAAACAAACTCATGACAAACAATAAGACAAGGCTTTCAATCAAGATAAAAGTTGATGGTCAGGAAATTAAAGCAGTGAGCCAATTCAAATATCTTGGTTCAATTATCAGCAAAGAGGGCTCCAGAAGAGAAATAATTTCAAGAGCAGCACAAACTGTCGCAAAGCTAAAAGCCATCTGGAAAGAAAAGTACATTTTATTTCCTGAAATCAAAGATTAAACTGTTGCATGCATTGGCTTTCTCGGTTGTTCTGTAAATCAGCGAATCTTGGACATTAACAGCTGAATTATAGCAAAAACTCTAAGCATGAGAAATGATATTCTACAGTAGGCCTCTTCTATATAGAGTGCATCATAAATGGCACAGTGCGAGACACTGTCAGACAAGACGCAGACCAATTGGAAGATGCCATAACTACTATCAAGAAGAGAAAATTGAAATTACATGGGTACATCATAAAAGCCAACAATCTTTCCCCTGCAATCCTAAAAGGTTTCACCTCAGGGAAAAGAAGAGGAGGCAAACAGAGAGAAAGAAATTGGCTGACATCATCACTGAATGGATGGGAAAATCATTCACAGAGACATTGGCACACAGCCAAGATATATGGAGAGAGCTGATCAAAGTTGGTAGGCCCTATGGCCATACCCAGTCATGGTACTATTGATGATGATGAAAGTTTTTTTTTTTTTTAAAAACATCTCAGTTTTAAAAATCTGTCAAAATCATCTATTGGATTAATAAAATCTTTTGGTATTCATTTTAACATAAATCTTTAATAAGTTTTCATTCTAACTTTTGAAGTAAAAAATGGGTGCACACAACACATGCAATAAAGGAATAACACATTAGATAAACAATGCCACTGGAGACCAAGAGTGCTGGAGAAAACCTGAGGATCTGTGAAAAACTATATGAATCAGTCATTTGCATGGAGTCAGTGTAAAGCTGAGTGTGTGAGAAATTCAAGTTTTGCTTTTTGGAAGTGCAAATATAAAGAGATGACTATATATAAACACACACACACACACGCAAATATACAATAAGTCCACAAAGTAATTAGTAGTTATTTTAAATCTCCTAACGTAATAAAGTCAGTTTCCTTGGTAAAAATAAAATAACTACACAGTTGTATTAGTGTTAATAACAAACATGTTTTGTAAATTTAATCAGAGCTAAAGTGAAAGACGTTTTTGAACAGAGGGTGCTTTTTACTGATTAACTTGTTTTTCATAGAAGCAAAACTAATATGTCTATATTTGTCAAGGACTAAAGATAAGCAATTGAAAGAAGAAGGTGTATCATTTTACCTTCTTTAATGCTTTCATATTTTAAAATACTCCATTTAGGCAACACTCAGATGTATAAAATATGGAGGAAAGGTAAAAGAAGAAAGTATTATTACTGGACACTCTTTCAGAGAAAAGAATTTTTACAAATATCGTAGATTGATGAGAAGATTAGCATCTGTTTATAATGCATTTTGGGTGAATTTAAAAAAAAAAAATTTTGGCATATTTAAATTAAAAAGGCATTCAGATTTTGTAAATATAATAAATAATACAAATTAAGATGAGCAATAACAGTGTAATAATACAAGACACCGTATATATATATATATATATATATATATATATATATATATATATATATATGGTAGACTCTCCTATCAGGAATGATAAATGAGGGTCAGCACTGGATGGTGTCTTTCGTTTTACACTTATGCTTGCTAGCAGGGGCTATTGTGGAGAAAATCAGGTAAGGGAAAGACATATTTCATTTGTGCTTTCTTAAGTGTGATACTAGCCCAGCCTTGCTGTGGGCAACAAAGCCACACTGACAGATGAAATTTGTTAAAGTAGGATTTTGATGGCATCTCTGCTTCAGAGCTCAATGAAGCAGATCAAGGTACTTCAGTTTACTGTCTTCAAAACCCTTTAACAATGAAATGTCTTAAAAAAGGTATATATATATATATATTGGCAGCATATCTTCATTCAAGCATGTCTCATTAAATAATATAGACATATGTATATTTTTATAATAATCCTTTCTAGTTCTCAAATTATCTTCTTGACGTTAAGTTGAAATTCATCAAGGAAGGCACTGTATTTTTTGTTATCACCAATATGCTACAGGTTGTGATGGATAAATTGTTGCCTAAATTACACAAAAATGAAAATAACACTGACATCTCATTTTAACAGATATATTTACCAAGATTATACAAAAATATTTTGAAATACTAAAGAGTAAATTTATTCAATAAAATCATCATTCAACCATGGCTTTCTGACTACTATGGGATCTCCTGTAATTCTTCTGGATGGTCTCCTTGTTGGTGAAGTTGGTGAATGCTGCATAATCCTTGCCTTCAGTTCATCTTTGGCATTACAATGAATTTTGTTGGTCTCTCATATATTGTGATATATTATTTTTAATAACTAAGTTGCTAGTTTTTAATTTTTTGTAGTAAATAATGAATCTGATGTATTTGTTTTTATTGATTGGTTTTATATATCTATATACGATGTCTGTTATTGCTGTTTCATCTTTTTCATAATTGTGGTGAATTCGATTTTGGTAATATATGTTAATAGCGTTAATGTCAATATTATGTTTATGACTATGGTTATTGTTAAAATTGTTGTTTAAATTAAATTTGATTTGTTTGTTGACTATATAATTAGTGTATCCATTATTAATAAGTGTTTGTTTTATATTATTTAATTCTTTAAGGAAAATTATTTTAGATGATGAAATGAATTTAGCTGTTTGGATTAGGTTATTAATGACAGCAGTTTCATATTTTTCAGGGAAGTCACTGTTGTAGTTTAGAAGATTAGAATTAGAAATAGTAGAATTTTTATATAGAGACATGGTAAAATTATCACTGTTATAGTCAATGAGAATATCTAGAAATAGGATATTTTTTATTCACATTCAGTTCATAAGGGAACTTTAAAATGAAATTTAAAAAGAAAAAAAGATTCTCTAACATCATTAAGGAATTTGGTTTGGATGAAGATGTCAACTATATATCAAGCATAAATAGTGGGTTTATTTATTTTATTATATATATATATATACACACACACACACAGACACACACACACACACACACAGTTGGAGGGAACATATTTTTCTTTAATAAAATTTTATGAATATTCAGCAGGCTGATAAATGATAATAAATATGATGTTTGAAAATATAAAAAAACAGAGCGTATACTCAAATATAGTATCCACTAAAAATAACTTAAGTGATAATCCTTGAAAATGAATGTAGCAACATTCGAAAGTACTTGGGTAAATATATATATATATATATATATATATATAAGAATTAATGGATATGCATGTCTGAAATAGCCATCTATTTCAAACATGAATATCCACTAAAAATATAAAAATTTCAGTTTTTCTGTTTCTATGTGTTGTAACATGCCTACGGATGATAATGGGTATATCGCCATTCATATAAATATAATAGTAAATACTATATGTTGGTTTAGAGTTGGGGGGATTCATTGTGGAATTCATTTGACTCACTTCTAGCAGTTGACTACTTCTTCTACATGCCACTGGCGAATCTTATATGTGTTGTTCTTGTCCTAAGTATTGTTGTTCATTACCACTATTCAGTAACCTTCCCTAGGTTACAACAAGTTACATTGAGTGACTTGAAATTGTTTCTATCAAACATGAGAACACTGGGATTAAAAACCAGTTGTGTAACTACATACAAAAAATCCTTGAAAATGAATGTAGCAACATTTGAAAGTGCTTGGGAATATATATAAGAATGGATACTGGTGTTTGAAAGAGATATGTATTTCAAACATGGGTATGCACTAAAAAATATAAAAGTTTCAGTTTAACCATTTATATGATGTCATCTTGAGTGACTTGAAATTGGTTGGAATTAAAAACCAGTTGCATATATAGATAGATAGATAGATAGATATGGTATTATCAAATTTACTATAATTGAGACAGACCCAATCTGAAAATGGTACCAAATTTGGTTATTACTCTTTTGTACCACATACAAATACCATCTGGAATAAATCAGGTTGGTGCAAAGTTTTCAACTTTTATATAAATAAAGTTCAGTGTATGCGTGTCTGTCTGTCCATTTTTTCATCACGGCAAATCATAAACAACCTGAATTAACAGGTGGTAACTACTGTAGTTACGCACAATTAAAAATTAAGTAAATAATACACTTAAAGTTAAATTTAAATATCGAACAGAGTGAAAGGTTTAAAAACAATTCTTTATTAATAGATTAACTTTAATTTCACTTTTCATCACAACTGCAATTGATATTGTCTAATTAAATTGTAATTAAAACTTAAGTGGGGCACAGTCCGTTGTTCATATGTTTTTTTTTTCTAGCATGTGTACTGTGACATATTCAAAATATTACATAGTTTAAGAGTAAAATGAAGCAATTTTAAAATAAAATAAAAGTAGATCAGTTATGTTTACGAAGAAAGATTATGCTGAATTAAGGTGTCAAATAAAGATTAAATAATTTTTTTATTTCTAAACTCTTATAACTTTTACATACATAGGATGCTGAAGGTAAAAGGTTGAAGGCCTCAGCAGGAGTTAGTTTAAAGTCTGCTCAAAGGGTTGCTTCTAGGCTAGTATGAAATAAGAGTAGAAGTTTAATAAACTGGAACAAATAATAATGCTGTATAAAAAATTATTTGAAAAATAATAAACAAACCATGCCAAATGATTGCCAATGATGTAAATCCTGCAGATTTTTCTGTGAAACATACGGCCACAGCCTCACCAGTAGGTTTTTATAGAGTGCAGTTTCTAGCCCCACATCCAACTAGTTTTGAATTCAGAAATTTGTCCCTCGCCTAGACCATTTGCCAAACTAGACTAGAGAGCCTAGTCAATGAAAATAAAGTCCTTTTGCAAGAACATTTTTTTTGCAGACACGAAGGCTCATTTTTACCAAAGTATCAATAGAGTACTCTGATGCCATGAAGTCATATGAATAATTTTTTTTTATGAAAATAGAAAAAAGATATTGTAAATTATTAACTTTATTGTATAAAGTTAATAATTATCTCAATTGTCTACTGAAAAGCTTTTGATGTGAGATGAAAAATGTCTTTGCTGTATCTAGCAGTGAATTGTAAATCAAAGAATTACAATTTGCCATGGCCTTCAGAAAAGAAAAAAAACGATACATGATCATATATTGATTGAAGGCAGCTGACAAATGATAGCATGCCAGTGGCAGACTGAACTTTCACCTGCCCTGACACAGCTGCAGCCATTTCCTGATCTCTTTGCCAATTTTTGTATTCACACTGCAAAATATCCTTGAGGCAAGCTGTGATAAGGACAGTAGAGAGATCAAAACAATATCTGACAAAAATCTTTCCTTTTTTTTCTGTTTCCCTCTATTAAAAGCTTTGCAAGAAATGTGTAGAAATTCAACATCAGTAAAATTTCTCAGGATGCCTTGTTTTGCTTCCAACCAGAATTAATATTTTTATAAATATTTATTCAATAAGCAAAAAGATACAAAGAATACTGGAACATATTTAAAGAATGCCTGAATATTAATATATACTTTTAATACAGCTTATAGAATATACATACTTGTTTTTGAAAACCAAAAAAGATATTGATAAAGAATGATTGTAGCTAATCTTAATAGAAAGAAACAAAGCTGCTAGTTTCTTTGCATATATTTTGTTTTACCCAACCTATAACGAAAACCAGATTCAGATTTCTTAACATACCCCAAGATTTTATTGCTTTTATTTCATTAAATATTAATGTTTATTTAATCAAGGATCACACAAAATATGCACACTACAGTTCAAAAGTTTAAAGCCACCACCAGAATGAGCATGGGATAAACTTTAGACAAGAGTAAAACCTTTTCATAAAAAAAAAGAAAGAAAAGCTCTTAGAGTCACTGATAAAAGAATGGAATCAATTACCAAACTTATACTTTGAGAAACTTTTGCCATGAATACCAAAAGTTTGTGCTGCAATAATCAAAGCTAAAGGAGGATATTGTGACAAGACCAAAATTTAATCATAAATGCTTTTTTTTCTTTTTGTCATAATAAAATTTCTAATAAAAAATTATCTACAGTATTTACATTATTCGGACTATTGTCCTCATCTTTGTCGCCATATTTGTCACAACGTTTCGGCCGTTGTACGCTCCGGCCTTCTTCAGGTGGTTGGAATTTCGAACCGAACCCTTTATTTCGATCACTGGGGTAGACTGTTCTAGTTCCACGAGCCATGTTTGATGGATGTCAGTTATCAGTTATCTCCTGGTAATTTTCCCTCTGAAAGTTCTCCACTGCCTGAACCGGGTATTGAACTCACACTCTTTGGGTCTGTTACTGGATCTAACCAACGCCTTTATCCACCGTACCATGTGTCCTTGAGGACATCTGGGTATGAATTTCTGAGTATTATAAACCTAATTTTTCAGCAACCATTTTTTACCAGTACTCATATTGCAATTTTGCTGTTATCATTGCATGTTTTTACCAGATCTCGTATTGCAACTTTTTTGTTATCATTGCTGTTCCATCAAACATGGCTCGTGGAACTAGAACAGTCTACCCCAGTGATCGAAATAAAGGGTTCGGTTCGAAATTCCAACCACCTGAAGAAGGCCGGAGCGTACAACGGCCGAAACGTTGTGACAAATATGGCGACAAAGATGAGGACAATAGTCCGAATAATGTAAATACTGTACATAATACCTCATCTCAGAAATATAGACAAAAAATTATCTCACTTTTTTTTTTTAACCATACATAAGTTTTCTCTTATTTAAAATACAACTACTTTTTGGTAAAAATTTTAAAAATTACCAAGGGTGGCCTCAAACTTTTGAACTCTAGTGTGTAATTGTGTGTATATGAATATATATATATATATATATATATATATATATATATATATATATATATATATTCAGAAATTTGGAAACAGCATTCTGTACTGCTTGGCATTCAAGTCTGAAGCTCCAATATGAACATTTCAGAGTGTTTGGGTGCCAATCTAAGGACAGTGCAAAGGATTTAGAAGAGTTGGATGAGTCTAATGGTCATTATGAAGGTGTTTGGTGATTACTAGTGATGGCAACGTTATGCCTCCATTCATCTTCCCATAGTGCCTCAGACTCAACATGGAGGTCTACATCAAGTGCTTTGAGGAGGTAGTGCTGCCCAGTGTCAAGAGAGTGGCTACTGGATGACCCTATGTTTGACAACAGAACTTTGCACCATGCCACACAAGCAAGAAAACCGAGTCATGGATGTCAGACAATTTCTACAATCACATCCCCCCTTTCATCTGGCCACCTAATTCCCCGGACTGCATCCCCCTTGATTATTATGTGTGGAGTGCAGTTGAGCGAAAGACCAACAAAACTCCTTGTAATACTAAAGATGAACCTGAAGGCAAGGATTATGACAGCAGTTACCAACTTAAACAAGGAGACCACCCAGAAAAGCTGTAGGAGATCCTGAAATTGTCTGGATGCTATGGTTGAAGCCAATGGTGATTTTATTGAATAAATTTACTCTTTAGTATTTCAAGATATTTTTGTAGAATTTTGGTTAAGTACATCTGTTAAAATGAAATGTCAGTGTTATTTTTACGTAATTTAGACGATAATTTATTCATCACACCCTGTACATTGTATGAAACTCAGAGTTGTGATACTGGTGAGGAAAAAAATGTTTATTTATTATTAATATAAATTATAGCTCTGTTATACATTGAGCACTATTTTATTAACACCAGCACTCAATGTGTAATTATATATATATATATATATATATATATATATATATATATATATATATATATATATTTTATATATAGCTAGCTATAGCTTCCCTGGAATAGAAAGTAAACTGTATCTCAAAGCAAAAATCAATTTATTCATAAACTTACATGATTAAAACTGGTAGGAGGTTTTAGCCAGATTTTATACCATAGAACTTTAGACTAGGGGTCCCTAACCATTTTAGGCCATCAACCACTTCATTGAATCCTTGATCTCTCATTGAGTTCGCAGTTATGTAAAAAGAAACCAATAAAATTTTATTTCTTAAAAGTAGAAATTCCTTTATCTTTTACTACCATTATTACTTTCTCAATAAGATTAATTTTAGCTTTATGTTTAGCTATTCTTTTTTAATTTCATTTCTTCTTCCTATACTAGCTGCGTTTGTTATAATAATAATGAGAAAACCCATAATAATAAACATCAAAAATAAAATAATATACCTTTTTAATTAAAGGGTTGACATCATTAATGGGAAGAATATGTTTGTTAAGACAATATTTAGTTGGAAATAGGTAACTTGACTATGTACAAACTTGGGAATACAAATAAAAATCGCTCAAGTCATGCATTAAGCTTGTGGTATGTAATAGTAGTATTTACATTACTCCAATAGTCACTGAGGCTTTTACTTTTGAAGAATGATTTAGTTTCAAAATTCACACATATATCAATGAGTTCATCTTGTGAGATTCAGTATCTGCATTTTCCATTTTGAAATCAGGTATTTAGTAACCTCTTTTTGATCCATCCAGAAATTTCAAATCCATAGTTAGCCTCCCCCCCACCCCCCACACATCAAGGCCAGGGGTAGTATTGATCACATTAAGCTTTCCTACTTTAGACAGTTCCTGAATTAAAACTTTCCTAACTTTCAAAAGAAGTGAGTTGATTTCTTGTCTATCTTCATTAGTAGATATAAACTCTTGGATCTTTCTTTTCCACACAATGTTCTTTTTAATCATTTCATCCCAAGCAAGGCAATAAAACCACTAAGTTGCAAGGGGTTACTATTATTACATTTCTCAGTCTTGTGCTTTGTACAGTTTAAAATTTGATTGATTTGTTTTCTATGGCTTATCAACCCACTGCAGGTTATTTAAAGCCAGAAAATATTTTTAGATTGTAAGATTTTTTTTCTTGAGATAATAATGGTTTTAGTGATACAAGTCTTATACAGTTTTAATTTGTATTTGATAAAATACACTAGAACTTTTAAAACATCCTAAATAAAAAGGTGTTTCTAACCTACAAGTCATAGCTGAGGGGGAAGAAGAGGTGGATTCCTACATTATTAGTATTTGATAACTAAACAAGAAATTATAAAGTGGATATAAAATGGGGATCAATTCTATATTACAATCAATATAGAAACTGATCCCTCATTTTGTGGCTATGGCAGTTTCTATACATTTATTTTCCAGAGAATGTAAATAAATAAGATCTATAATATCTAAAAGACATGCCTGTGTAACTAATCAGTATTTCATTGATTCAGTTATTCATTTTCTATGGGTTATCAACCGTTTGCAGGTTATTTAAAGCCAGAAAATATTTTTAAACTGTAAAAGTTTGTAAGTAGGGAGATAATAATGATTTTATTGATACAAATCTTACTAATTAACCAATAGCTGGGGGTAGAAGAGATGGATTTGTATCTTTCCCGAGGATATTTGTGCAGAAATAAATATAACAAATCTAACAGGAATTGGAACAATTCTGAGGCATTATGCATTACACCACTTGCACATCCATACTTACAGCACCTGGTATGGTATTTCCAAGTTTGTCACCCATTTAGGTATTGACCAAGCTCAATGTTGCTTAACTTTAGTGATTGTATGGGAACCAGTGTTTTAATGTTATCTCTACTTGAGGTTGACTGGTAGATCAGATTTACAGATTACATTCATTTTATTCATGGTGGCCCGGGCTTTAGCTAAGCAAATTTTTGCATACTTTTCAGTAGAATTTATTTTGCTTCTTAGGTATGTAAAAGATTTGACAGATTTTATTGGTTTTTCCTGAGACAGTTTGCATTGGGCATTGCTGGTCGAGGCAATGTTCAGCATCGTTGACAGCATTTTCTAGATGATGTAGAACTGTGGCATTGGTAATGGTATCTGTAGTTTGGCTTTTACACCACCTTCATGGAGTATAATATGCATGTCATTCAGGATAATCACTGAAAATCATCAGCAAAATCTATTTTTTAGAACTTAAATTGTGATTTGTATACATAATAAAATGAGAAATATCTGGGTGCTCCATACTTTTAGCCTTGTACCATATCTAAGCTAAGCCATAAAATGGAAAATGCTTTTCAAAAAAGAAAAAATAATTAAAAATGCAATAAATTTTGTTCATTGTTTTTTTTTTTTCAGATTTAAAATTATGAAACTTTAAAACTATAGGGATTTTAATGAACTTGTATTTGATAAAATACACTAGAACTTTTAAAACATCCTAAATAAAAAGGTGTTTCTAACCTACAAATAAAACTAAAAAGACAATATATTCTTCATTAAAAATATAACTGTCAAATAACAATTAACTTTTAAAAGTTAACTCTACATGCCAGTCTTTAAGAACTTAGAAGGATCAGATGGTTTGCCTATCTCATTTTGCCAAAGTACCAGAAGCTCTAATCAACTTTGAATTAGTTATGCATCTCATCTCAAAAGGTCTTCTTTCAGATAAGCAATATTACTTTTGCTTCTCTAGATCAACTGTTGATAGTATTAAAGATTATTGCTGAAAGAGTCTATCAAGCTTTAGATAAGAATCGTGAAGCTCAAGGTGTTGCTTTGGACATGTCAAAGGCATTTGATAGGATTTGGCATACTGGACTTCTTCACAAGTTGAAAGGGTATAGTACTTCTGGACAAATTTTTGGACAGATTCAGTCTTTCTTACCAAATTGCAAAATTTAAACAGCCACTCTTCTAGATCTTTTTGCATTAATGCAGGTGTCATCAGAACTCCATCTTTGGACTTATGTTGTTCGTAATTTTCATCAACAACCTTACTGACAGCTTCAGCTCTCAACTTAGTATCTACTAGCAGTATAACCCATCTTTCACCGGGTGCTTCATTACTGAGAATTTTTGCTGTTCAGTTGGAGCAGCTTAAGTTTAAAGTCAGCCCACCCAAAAATCAATATTAGTAACAACAATTGGGTGCAACTGAGACATATCTCCAAACGGGGGTGGTTAACAATTTGAATTGGGGGGTGGAGCTGAAAAGGGCCGTTTTTGTGTTCTTACTCTTGCAAGGAAACAACCTCTTTCATGGACCATCATCATAATAATATACAATAATTTTTATTTATAATAGAATTTTTTTTTATAATCTTTTGCATTAGATTTCAACTCTCCAAATTGATTGTACACTGTTTTTTTACAGACATTAAATTTGATTTTTCTGCAAAGTGTAAAAAATCAGTTTTTTCAATTTTTCAACTTCAAAGTTGTAATTTTTTCCAGTCAAATTGAACTCAGAACCAGCACTGAAGAATTATCTATCAAACAAAAAAAAATGAAAACTATGGCAATGCATAAACAACAACCGATCACACATATTTACATACATACACATATTTTGAGAATTATAGATATAGATGCTGATGACACAAACTCCTATCTTAATAGTAAAACTGATCAGTTCAAAAAGGTTAAATTTGGCAACTGATCTATAAAAAAAAAAAAATGACCTGCAATCTGCTATTAACTGGTGCAAGGAATGACTTATTAATTTGAACACCTCCAAAACAAAACTGCTCTTTATGAGAAACAACTTTCTGCCTTCCATCAGCATGGCTGATGCTAACCTCCAGGAGAGTGACTTGTTGCACCTTCTCAGGCTAATGTTCTCTGCTGACATGAAGTGAAAAGATTACATTGAATCAATTACTTGGTCTGCTGTTAGGAAAGTTGATTCACTGTGTCATGCTAGACAATTTTTCTCTCCAGAATCTATCTCGCATATCTACCAGTCATTTCTGCTTAGAATATTGCTGCCACATATAGTCCCGTGCTCCTGCTATATATCTAGAGACTTTTGATATATTAAAAATGCTGAATTTTTTTTTTTATAAAGACCCCTTTTGATATTACAATGCAAAGTCATATTTTTAATACCTAAAAGAAGAATCTGAAATTTTACTGGTCTTGACCTGGCATCTCAGCTTCAGTCACTTTCTCACCACTGTAGTGTAGCATCTCTGAGCCTTTCTATAAATATTTTTATGGTAATTGTTTCTGATGAACTTTTCTCTATGGTACCTAAACATGATGAAACACAGTACTAGATTGGCAACAAGGTCTCATCATTTTACAGTTTAATTGGCTAGATATAACCATAAGTTCTATGTTAACAGTTTATTTTCTTGCACTTCTTGCTTGTGGAACTCTTTTGGCTTCTTGCTTTCTAGCCAACTTTCATCTTGAAAAATTTAAATACAATGTCAACCATTATCTACTGTTCTTTTTTATTCCTCTTTTACTGTTCTTGCTCCTTAATAATGCTTCTCTTTAACACTCTGTAACCTCCTTGTGTCTTAGTGGCTTTATTGCTTTGCTTGGGGGGGGGGTGAAATGTTTAAAAAATTATTTACATTTGACATTAACCGTAACAGCTGAAAAATGGTTGCACAAATGTGCACACCAAATGGGTAAAAAAAACAAGATTATATAGAAAGGAAAAATACTATTAAAGAGCAAGAACAATAAAAGAAGAGGAATGAAGAAAACAATAGACAAACTAAAGAAAAAAAGGCAATAAAACAAATTTGCGGTTCCTAAATTTAATATTTTTTTAACAGTATGATACTCCTTGAAGCATTCCATGTGCAATAGAATTTTTTGCACTAATTTTCTTTTGTCACTTTTTCTCTTCTTCCAGCTTTATTTGCAGACAGAGTTAGGGTTAGGAAATACTCTAGGTTTCATGAGATTGAATTATTTACTGGAGTTGCCACTTAGTCATTTAGATACAAATCATGAATGTATTGTTGGAAAAAGCTTAAATTATTAATTGATGATATCCGCAGATTTTCAATAAATCTCTGTTTAAGGCTTCTTTATTGTAAAATTACAAAATATATTCAGGTAATGAAAAAAAAAAAAAAAACAGGAAAAGAAAAGAATGCAGAGAAATTTGACAATTTCTGTCTGAATTTCTAGGATGAGGGTTTATCATTATTTACATGCATACTACTGTCCTCATCTTTGCTTTTATCATGTTTCGGATGTTTTGGCATCCAGACTTCATCAGGTGTATATTGATCTGGATAGTCTAAAGGGAACATTTGACAGTTCAAAACAAGACGACAGCTGCAAATGACTGCAATAATAATGCAAAGACTGTGCAAACTTTAAATTTATCATCAAGAAGACAACTGCACACATGGATGAATTAAATTAATGCTTATAATGATGACAAAATAAAACAAATTCAGTTGAAATCATTTCACAACAAGTCAAATAAGTTGTGGAAAATAATTCATAGACTAGACATAAAGTTGAAAGGGTTTACTTTAATTTTAATGACCATTCTGTAATGTAATCAATCCTGATCTTGACTTAGTCACTTTCTCACTGATGTGACATGGCTTTCCACTGTCTTTTCTACAAATACTACTAGGAAATTGTTCTGTGGAGCTTTTTTCCTTAGTGCTTTGCCTGCGTGAATTTAAGCATGCTACTAGATTGGTAACTAGGTCTCACTGTTTTACAGTTGAACAAGCTAGATGCAAGCAAGCATCTCCTCTATTCTAATAGTTTCTTTTCTTGCCTGTGGAACTCCCTTCCAATTTCTGCCATCTATAATCTTCAAAAATTTAAATGCAACATCAATTGCCATCTTCTGTCTTCCTTAATTCTGTTCCTTTAGCAACCTTTCCTCACTAGTTTTTCATTCTCTTTCACTCCCTGTAACCCCCAACTTGTGTCCTAGTGGCATTATTGCCCTGTTTGGGATGAAATGATCAAAAAATAAAATTCATAAGTAAATATAAGGTATTGAAATTTGTACTATAACTAATCCATATAAATAAAACACAGTGTATGCGTGCCTGTCTATCTGTTTTTTGATCTCGGTGAATCATAAACAATTTGAAGTAGCAGGTAGTAACTACTGTAGTTACACATGATTAGAAATTAAGTAAATAACACATTTAAAGTTAAATATCAAATAGAGTGAAAGGTTTAAAAAAACAATTCTTTATCAAAGGTTTAACTTTAATTCCACTTTCATTGCAATTAATATCGTCTAATTAAACAGTAATTAAAACTTAAGCGGGGCACGGTACATTTCTCATGTTTTTTTTCTCTTTTTCTAGCATTTGTATTTGAAATATTACATAGTTCAGGTTCCCTAATGTCTTTTAAGAGTGACTTTATGTGACGGGATCATAAAGAATGGAAATTTTAAAATAAAATAAAAATTGCAGGCAAAATAAATGTAAACAAATTACAGAGATCAGTTGCGTATACAAAAGATTATACAGAATTAAGGTGTTGAATAAAGATATAAGAATTTAGAAATAATGAAATTATTTTAACTTTTAGGTATATAGGACACTGAAAGTAAAAGCCCAAAAGCTCTCTGCAAGAACTAGCCTAAAGTCAGCCCAAAGAGCAACTTCTAGAAATATTCTGCTGCTATTGTACAAAGAAAAATGTGAAAATAATATCAAAATACAAGCTGTATATCTGTAATCTAGTACTGCAGTTCCGTTAATTCAGTCTTGCGTGTTTTGAATCCAATCTCATTAGTTTATGAATCTGCCATGAGTTCTCTGACTCAGCCATAAGATAGAGATTCATAAATTATTAAATCAAATGTTTCAAAACGTAACCAGTTTGAAACTGAATTGAATAACTAAATTTCATAATTTTTAATCTTTATTTTAGTATAAAATTAAACTTCTATTTATTAAATTGTTTCTGAATCTTACAAATTGTTTTTCACACAACAAATGGAAAATCTAAGCAAACAATTACCATTTATTACCACATAGTTTATATTATAGAAATTATATTAAAAATATAGTTTACATTACAGAAATTATAATAAAAAAATATATTTAATATAATTTTATAGGATTAGAAAAATTGTAAAAAATTGATACGCCGAGTTCCCTAAGTAGCCAATTTGTTTTCCAGCATTTTATATAGCAATGACCTGTTTTCAAGTTTGCTGGAGCAAAAAATTACAAATCTATTAATGTGATAATATTATAATCTCTTGTTAAGAACTGTTTCAAATCCAGGACCTTATCAATCCTACTGGAGAAACTGTTCCCTGATTGACAATGTCTTCAGAGGTGTTGCTGTATCCATCATGCTTGGCCAATTGCAGATTGGTGAGGCTAATTAAAACATAGTTGAAGGTTTTGAATTCAGAGTTGTCCTTCTCCTAGACCGGTTGAGACCCAATGCTATAAGACCCAGTCTATCCTATTACTTACCCATATCAAGGGAGAAAGAGGGATTCATACCTTTCTCAAGGGTATTTACATGTAAGTGAATTTAATGAACCCAAATGGAATTTGAGCTTGGCTCTCCAATTCCTCAATCCAAGCAGCTATCCATTAAGCCAATATGGCTCCACTCCACTAAACATTACTATTATAAAATGAGATAACTGAAAAATCTGGCAACAAGGAAAAAGCAAATTGGATCAATTTGTTTATTTGTTATGTATGTGGGTAGAGAGAATGTTCACTTCCAAATCATGGGTCATGACCTGCACTCAAAAGGTCAATAAATACTTTCTAATAATATTTTCCTCAAATTAATTTTGCAAAAACAATTTTTTTCAGGGTTACTTTTTAGAAAAAATATTTTATCTTCTATAAAATGCATAAAGAAAAAAATCACCTTCAAGTATATATTGAGAAAAAGAGTATCTAAATCAGGGGTTCTAAACTATTCTCATCCTATTGTCACTTTTTTGCTATTTTTTGAGGTAATCACCCATGCCCGTTTGCAAAAATATAAATTAAAATATTTTACTTACATTACTTTTTAATGTGATCCTTGTGGTTGAGGCTTTTCTGCTAGAAACTTAATATTTGGATTGAAATTTGTAAGTTTTAGTCTTATGTCATATGTTCGGATATAGTTATTTCGCTGCATTTGACAGCCATAATTCTGTTATTCTGCCACTTTCAAATTTGTACTTGCATTCATCATTGTGTTTTAATTCAATAAGATCTTCCTGCCTATTTTCACTGACAGCTTCTATGTCACAACTAAAGGGATCCATCATTCACGGATGGACCTCTAACGAAAATAATCTGAAAATTGGCTACTTAGTTCTTTTAATTTTACTAAATATTCTGCATACTTTTTACTAGTTTGTTCTTAGAGGTGTTCAATTACTTCTGTTAACTCGGGCATGTTATTGAAATTCTTGTTCTGCATATTAATTTGAAATAAGTCTCATTTTTCAGAAAAGGCTTTCAGAACATGTTGGCAATCTATCAATGTGTATAATTTACCTTGAATATGGAGTGAAATTTTCTTGAACTTACTAAAATCCATGCTAAAAAGCAAGTGTTATATTTTTGAAGCCCAATTTCCTCTGCCAAAATTTTTCTCACCCACATTTTCCAACAAATTAACTATTGTACCAAATAGGTTTATAAATCTGGCCAGGTAGTTTCATTTTGAAAGGCAACAGACTTCCGTATGAATAATAAGTCTTATATGCTGTTCTTCAGTATCACTACAAAACTTTCGAAAAAAGTCTCTCATATTTCCTGTGAGGTTTTATTTTATTGTCTGTTTTAATAACTACTGTCAATAAATCATGAAGAACAGGGGTAATATTTTTGGCAACAAAATGACACCAATGTGCCACGCAATGTACAGTAAGAATAAAAGGACATATATTTTTTTAAATGTGCAATAAATCCGTTATGCTTACTAAACATGGATGAGCACCAAGTTTTCAAAGGGCACTTGATTTTCATCAAACCAAAATTTTGCAGTGTTGAAAATGGATAATCCAGTGGTATCAGCTTTTAAAAGTCTCATGAACAACAACTCTTCACACAGTTTGCAGTAATCATCTGTGTAATGAACATACGCCATAAGAATAGCTCTATTATTGCTTAGCTTAGATTCGTCAATCTGAATTAAGAATTTAGCGCTTTTTAATTTTTCAACTAGTTGGCTTTCCACATCTGCTGACATTTCATGAATTCTTCTCCAGATTGAATTATTGTTCTGTGGCAATTCTGTTAAGACATTTGCCAAATTGTGCTGCAACACAGTTTCCATGAGAATTTCAAAGGAAGGCTTAATAACATTTTTAGCAACTATATGTGCACTTCCAGTTTGTGCAGTTATTTGTGCTAGCTCATAAGATGCAATCAAGTGAATTTCATTTGTTTCTGTAGTTTGTTTTCAAATGAGATGAAAGTGTATTTTGTTGGCTAAAGTTTTTCTTTAAATTTTCAAAATAATCAATGGGTTTGTTCACTTTGTTAGGATGAACTCTTTTTAAAATTCTCTAAAAACCTTGACAGTTTCATTGCTTCATTAGAAAATGATCTGTTGCAAATAAGTCACATAGGTTGCTTTTGATCACTCGGGCTTTCTACAAAGCCATAAGCCAAATATGTACTGTCTACATTTCTTTTTGGTACTCATGATTAAAGGAAAAAGGGCTAAATATATAGGCACTAGGACAACTTGAGGTTAAGAAAACTTAAAGTTATTATTTTAAAATAAATATAAATAGAATGATTATAACTATTTTTTTAATTTTTAAAATTAATAGAAATAAAATGATTAAATTTAATTTTTTAATCTTTAAAATTAATATAAATGAAATGATTATAATACTTTTTTAATTTTTAAAATTTATATAAATAAAAAGTAAAAACTTACTTTCATAATTTAGCTTGATTTTTTTAATAAAATTTAAATTAATTTATTAATTTAATCATGTTAAAACCCCAAAAATACAAATTTCAAAATTCAAAAAAGTTGTCCAGGTAGTGATTTAAAAGTTACATTTTTCAAGAGGGTACAACCGGGGTCACGGTTGTACCCTCTTGAAAAATGTAACTCAGAAACAATATTTTCAACACAAAGTTATCGTCACTAATACTTAATCTAATTATTAATATCACTGTGATTATACCAACATAAGAATTGGGCATCATCTACTTATCAAAATTTCTGTTCAAACACTGCAGTGCAATGCACAAGTCAGTTTATGATAGCCAATGACACTTGCTACCAGATACTGAATGAAATGTTTCAAAATCATTAGTTCAGTTGAAACCCTTAGAGATGTGTAACTGTTTTACGAAATAGGTATTTCTGCTGGATGCAGTATGATGAGCTATCATTAAAAATAATTTATTTTGTCTTTAAAGAGTGAAAGACTTAATTTCATAAACAGATGAGAAAGCATAAATTTAGAAACATTTATTAAAACAAACTCAAACATTTTAACTATGGCATATATATATATATATATGTTTAAAAGTTTGAGGCCACCCTTGGTAATTTTTAAATTGGCTCAAAAAGTAACTTTTGTACTTTAAATAAGAGAAAATTATTATACATGTATAAAAAAAATGTGAGACATGATTTTTTATTAGAAATTTTATTATGACAAAAAGAAAAAAAAGGATTTTATGATTAAATTTTGCTCTCATCAAAATATCCTCCTTTAGTCTTGATTACTGCAGCACAAATTTTTGGCATTCATTGCAAAAATTTCTCAAAGTATAAGTTTGATAATTGATTCCATACTTTTTTTTTCAATGATTCTAAGAGCTCTTTTAATTTTTTTTACACTCTTCTGTCAAGTTTATCCCATGCTAATTCTGGAGGATGCCTCAAACCTTTGAACTGTAGTGTGTTTATATATTTTTAACATTCCCCATTATTGCCTCAATAGCAAGACAAAAAGCAACTTTTACAGGTTTCAAATTGTTCTTGCTAATCAAGCCATTGTTATATTTACTAAGCTTAGCTTAGTTTGGCACAAGTATGCAGCACCCTGTAAAGATCGAACTCATCACTTAATGGTCAACCAGATTAGCAGGCTAACCACATTATCAAGCAATTCATTTTGTATTGCTATTTTGAAAATATTATTTTTATAAAAAAAAAAACTAGGGAAAAAATGTAAATAAAAATATTTTCTACCAGAATTAAAATAGGTGCTACTTAAGTCTAAACTAGTGTTAACAGTAGCACCTATGCATGGGAACTTGTCAGTTGTATAATATATAAGAAGATAAGTAAAAATGTCTTTTTCCCTCTAAAAAAACTGCTGTTATTTATGAATAAAATAAAAATAGGTATGTTTGTGATGCAAGGTTAAACAAAATAAGATTTTTTAAATCACTTGTTACAGCTTTCATTTTAATTTTATTTTTGTCGTTGTACAATAAATGTGTCATTTGTAAAATTGGTCACTTTTTTAAACTGTTCAGACAATAGGATTTTTTGTCCTTGAACCGTTTTTACACTCACAAACATCTTAATTTTTTTTCATGTTCAATTTAGTTACCAAAAATTTATTTTCTGTACACTTGTCTATCATGACAATTCTTTTCTTTGACTAATTTCACTTATTGTACCTTATTTATTTCATCATCATCATCATCCCCTTGACTTTTGTAAGCCACACTAACTCTCCTTCACAACAATCTATCAACGGCAGCCATCAGCAATTCTGATATAGTCATACCCATCCATTGTTTGACATTATCCAACCAGTTTTTATGTTGGTGTCCTCTCCTACATCCATCTTCAATGGTGCCTTGTATGATGGTCTTGCACAGGCTGTCATGCCTTGTAATGTGTCCCAACCATGCCATTTTTCTCTATTTGACAGTGGCAAGAAGAGGATTATAAAGCTAGCAAAGCAAAATATAACTTATTTATTTATTCACCAGTAAAAAGGAATTAAATCAATAAACATGTGAATAATGGGGATGTTCAAATTTCTTATCTCAGTGTACTGTTTACTGTAAAAAGTAAACTGTATATATATATATATATAAAATTTGAGAAAAAAATTAATAAGAGAGAATATTAATAAAAGGAATGACACAAGTAAAACATTTTATGCTGATGTGTTTCATTCCTTGAGGAACTTTATCGAGCCAAATGTAGAAATTCTATTTAAGAACCTCTTTTTATATGCAGAAAGGTGAAATTGGGGTGAAATAATTAAAAGAAAAGTTGTATGCACAATATAAGTTATTCTCTATTTATTACTTTTCTAGAATTGCATACACATGCAAAGTGTAAACAAATAGCCATAAGTAGAAGAATTCAATGAAAAAAAAACAGGCAAGTGTATTGATTATGCAGACACCAAGAAAGAAAAGGAATTGTCAATATCAGAAGACAAAAAAGACAAGACGAAAAAAACAAAGAAGCAGATTCTAGGAGATTTCTTTATTTTAGATTGGGCAGAAAAACATTGCAATCAAATCTTGGCATTTAGAATAATATTTTGATCACAGACAAAAAAAAAATCTGGAAATAGATTTTTTTATGTTATAAACCTGAATGCATCTATTTTAATTGGCCATTATACATTTCTATCATTAATATTTCATAAAAGATATATTTCTACAAGTTATTATGTTTTTCTTTCTCTCTCTACCATCTACAAATTTGCATGATTCCTTATTAGAGTTTCCTTTTGGATATTTTGAACACATTACATCTTGCAGATAAAGATTGATTTATCAACAATTGGCAAATGTTCAAAATCAAATCTTCAACATGTTGGCTCCCATACAACCCAAAGAAGGGTCATGGTGTTATTTCTGCAAGGGTCATTTTCCAATTTTTTTTCGATGCGAATTATTGGGAGTTGGATGTTATGATTGATTGCTTATGAGAACACCAGAACCACATTATTTTCTTTAAAAAAATTAAAATATTTTTGAATATAGAAAATGAGAGTTAGTGTCAATGTAATACTTGTATAATGTGGAATTTTCCAATGATCCACAGGTGCATTGTGGGTAATAAATACTATCTATGATATACTTACCTCATATATGAAACAATGTTAAAACATAAAATCACTTGTACTAAGATTAATTAAGATATAGTGTTGGGACACAGGGACAACAAGGGAAATGAAGCTTGGGAGCCAACATGTTAAGAAAAAAATACCTGTTACAGCTTTTCAATTTTTAGTTACCTGAAATTCTTGTCAGTTTATTGTAATGATTCAAATGAATGTGAATTGGTGATTTCCTGGCACAGATGCTTGAAATTGATAAAGTCTTTCAGAATAAGGATGCAAGCTTGAACTATCTTCCTGATAGGAAGTAGAATTTCTGAAAGCAAATTTAAATCTCTACTCAGGACATTCTATATTTATAGGTGGCATATGAGATACAAGATCCTTGCTAATAACTTTCTAGTTCTATTTTGCCAATGCTCTGATATATATAATAGCAGATGGCTTGTAATGAAAGCAAGTTAGTATTACAGACCATTACTTCTGTTGGGAGTTCAGTCATTACTGGGGATTTCACATTTGTGACCTTATACAAAGTCTAAACTTAAAAATAATGTAAAAAATATGTAATATTGTGTTTAGAATTCATTCAAGTTTACCATAAAATGTATTGAATTGTCTAAAAAGTGGCATCATCACCTTGCTTAGGGTGAAATGTTTAAAATATACATATCTGCAAAGAGAATACTGATAAAAGGAAGGACATGAGTAAAGTATTTTATGCTGATGTGTTTATTTGCTTGAGGAACTTTATCAAGGCAAATATAGAAATTTTACTTTAAGAACCTCTATTTATATGCAGAAAAGCAACACTGAGAAAAATAATATTATTACTTTTGTTATTTCTTATGAGTGTAGACATAGGAATCAACACCACATGGTAACTGTTGGTTCTGATGCCCAAATGCAATCTTCCAAACATGGACAGTCATCATGCAGTGTTGGTTCATAAGTCCACATTGTATACATTCATACTAAGCACACATGCCCTATAAATACTGCAAATTTCGAACATATATATATGACTTGATGATTGTGTTTAGCATTAAACAGACTGTTGCCTCTGGATGTTGACTTCAATGTCCACTTGTGTGTGTTTGTGTATATATATATATATATATATATATATATATATAGTCAAAACCTAATGAGCCAGACAAACCTACCAAGGTTTCACTTAGGCAGATCGTCAGGGTTGGCTGACTAAAGAGGCAAAGAAAACGGCGTATATATAGTCACCTATATTTATATATATGTGTGTGTGTGTGTGTGTGTGTGTGTATATAAATACACACCTTTAAATATAAAGTGGTTTTGCTTTGAGTTTCAGTTGCCAACAGTCAAGCCCAGGAAAAAAATGTGTAAGTTTTACTTAATGATGGTTTTAAAGTACAATCAAAATGATGTTAGTAATTCAAAGCAGTAAAGTTCTTCCTTCAAGTGAAAAGAGATTTTCTTGGCTTAAGGTAAAGAAAAACATTGTTGAAGTTGCTAAGATCTATGACAAGAACAAATCTTCTATCATAAAACTTATTACAATATATCATTATAAGTTTTATTTTATTATTAATTATTGTTATTAATCACTTATTGTAACTAATTTACAAATTACACATTATCATAGGTATGTAGAGTATTAGTTGGTATAAAACACAAAGGGGGAGACAGTTTTATGTGAGTCTGAGTTTTATGTGCAAAGTCGAGGCTATTTAATAAGCCAATGTTTACCTAGACATTTCCCTTTGTAAATTACAGCAATTTATTATTATAAAGAATTTTCTTACTGCTCTAATTACCTATTTGTTTAAGTCTTTGTTTCTCTTCTACTGTAGTTAACCATTTCAATAATATTAAATGTTTACCCATACCCACTAAAAACATTTTCTTAATATTTATTTCTCAAGTGAGCTGTAGGTTAATGATTATAAACCATCAAATATGGAATGTACAGAGAGAAAAAGTGTGTGTGTATATATATATATATATATATATATATATATATATATGAGAAAATGATTAATCCACAGGAAAAGACATGCAATAAAAGAAATCATACACTTGCTCTGATAAAGTCCCTCAGAGGATGAAACATGTCTGCTAATATATTTCCCTCTCATTTATATATATATATGAACAGTTATGAATACAAATACATCTCATATCATCAGATACTACTGTTTGTCATACGAATTAAAAATAGGGACCATAAAGATTACATTTTTTAAAGTCTGAATTAGAAAAAAAAGATAGTAGTTATATAGCAACTTCCTCCAACTGAAGAGTTGCCAACGTCTTTGGCATTATTGCTGGTCATGCGCAAACATTAATTCTACAGAGATATGCAAAAGATTACAGAAACAAGATCTTTCATATTTTTTGTTCTTTTCAATTCTTTTCTGGGTATTTTACAAATTCTTCTGCTATGCACCCCCCTCAAAAAAAGCAACAACAAGAATGGATTAGCAATTATTCTTTAAATATGTTCAACTAGTTTTATTCTTTTTGCTAGAATTTGGTATTAAAAGGAAAGTGAGAATAATTAAATAGAAAATACAATGATTATGAAAAAAAAAAAAAAACTCAACTTTTGTTTAATCCTTGCAAGTAAGCATTTCACAGATGTTATTCCAAAACTAATCATCTTATCTAATGACTGTGATCAAACTCGTTTAAAATTTAAAAAGAAAAAAACAATTAAAAATATAACTGTTGTAGAAAAATTTCAAACATGGTTAAATTATGTGAGAATTATTTTTTAAAGTTACAACTGAATTTCAAATTAAATGTCTCACAGAACTTTATACACTACATATATCAAACATCTGGCCCTGATGAACATTTCTTTGCAAAACTCTTGAGTTGGCAAATCAGATAAGACCTTTTAACTTTTAAATAATTGAATATTACAGCTCTAGTTATCTATTGTGTGCTTTTTGGCAGAAGTTCTGCTTAACTAAAAAATACATAAAATTCTTGTAATTTTCATGAATTTTCTCAGTTGTATTATTATTATTATTATTATACTACATAAAGAAAATACTTGTAAAATTAAAAAAACTGTTTCATTTGCTAATATGAATTACACACACTTATTAATATTTTTATACTTTATATACATGAATATATTGCTTGTTAGAGGTTACAAGAATGAAAATGAAGATGCAAATTGAAAAATACTAATATCAGAAATAAATTTTCATATTTGGTCTATTTAAAACTATCTAACAGTTTTCATTGTTACTAAAAGTGATTCATCTTTGACTGTAATGAAATGTATTGTTCTCTTTTATAAAATTAGCTTCTTTCTATTAGATATCTTTCAGTCTTTTCTGAACCATGACTCTTCAGTCATGGTTTTCCACAGCTTTCTAACAAAAATTTCTGCTTTTTTTAAATAGTGCCTCTGTTTGTGGTACTTGTTCTAGAAGAACAAGATGGAAAAGGAAACAAAAAACAGAAAAAGAAGACAATTAAAGAGGAGGCTAAGAGAGAACGGTAAAGCAGAAGATGCTAATAGAAGGTGGTAAAAAAGAAGATGCTAAGAGAAGACGGAAAAGGAGAAGACGAGAAAAGGGGACGGAAAAGGAGAAGACGAGAAAAGGGGACGGAAAAGGAGAAGACGAGAAAAGGGGACGGAAAAGGAGAAGACGAGAAAAGGGGACGGAAAAAGAGAAGACGAGAAAAGGGGACGGAAAAGGAGAAGACGAGAAAAGGGGACGGAAAAGGAGAAGACGAGAAAAGGGGACGGAAAAGGAGAAGACGAGAAAAGGGGACGGAAAAGGAGAAGACGAGAGAAGACGAGAAAAGAGGACGGAAAAGGAGAAGACGAGAAAAGGGGACGGAAAAGGAGAAGACGAGAAAAGAGGACGGAAAAGGAGAAGACGAGAAAAGAGGACGGAAAAGGAGAAGACGAGAAAAGAGGACGGAAAAAGAGAAGAGGCAAAAAGAAGAAAACAAGAAAAGAAAACAGCAAAGATGGAAGAAAAGATAGGAGAAAAAAAGACAGAAAAGAAAACAGAAAAGCAGACAAAAAAGAGAAGAAAAGGAAAAAGACAGAAAAGAACATGGAAAAGACAAAGCTGAGTTTTCTTTACGGGCCAACCTATTAAAACTGCTAATCAGTCAGACATTATCTTGGTTTCTTTATGTGTTTCCCTTTAAAACTATTTTGACATACTCACTATACTTGATGACATGTGCTATAAATTAATTCTTCCACATTGCATATAAATATCAAATAACATTTCAATCAGTCAGCTATAAAATATTCCAACTCAGTACATCTTATTTAAATCAGACAAGTTTCAGATCTGCACCTAATTAAAGGAAATAATGTAAATTAGTTTTGAAACAATTGATACAACTAATGCCTTGGAGATTTCATCAAGGAGAAATGGTCAACAAGTTTGTTGAACAAACCATCATTAATATAGTGAGACTGATCCTCCCTGGGTGCATTACCATTATGACCTTGTACTAGACTAAGTTTAATAAATATATATTAACTAATGACTGAAAAGGAAATTTAATTTAAATCACAATTTTCCTATAATTATTGCATTTCCCCGTGCATAATATTACATTGCTCAGCTATCAGACATCATATCAAAGACATCATATCAAAGCAAGGTTTTAAAAAAGAAAGAAAAAAAAGCATAGCCAGCAACATGGTGGTTTCCTGTATATAAAGGGAATGCAGATTCAAGATCTGCCAAGGAGAACATTTTCTCAACTCAATTATTCTGTTTAAAAACCAGAGATATATAAATATATCATTTAAAACTAATAAAAAATCCTATTCATATATATTTTATTCTGAGTCATCACAGGACTAGGTTTTTTTTTTTAGGTATCAGTCTAATACCAGTAACACAACATGTGCCATGTCCCTTCACGACATTGGTGATCATGGCTCTCCACAATTTCCTGTACTTTGTAACCCTTAGTAAATTTTGTTTCTTTTTTGTTATCTCTTCTAAACCCTGTTCTGCCATCCATTTACTCAAGCTCACTAGGTCGGTTATGCACTGCTTTCCTCAGTCACTCTTGCCTTCAATCTGTCCTGTGAGTATCAAATTTGCCAAGCTCTTTTTCATCATTATATGCCCTAGAAATTTCAACTATTTCTGATTTTAAGTATAAGTGTCCTTTTTGTTTCTATTTTCTCTAAAACTTTGTCATTATTCACATGTTCAGTCTATGGTATTCTGTAGAACCACATTTCTATTGCCTCAACTTTCTTCTTCATCTATAATGAGATTATCCAGCATTTACTGCCATATAGGAGGACTGATGTTACATAAAAGTTCAGTACTCTTTTCTTTGTTTCTAAAGAAATTTTCCTGTTTCTTAATACTATGCTTAGCCTTTGGAAGGCATTTCTCGCTATCCTAACATGCCTTTAAATTTCATTATTGTACTTTCCATCCTCTGTTAAAATACTTCTCAGATATTTAATTTGTTATACTTGCTTCATTTTGATATCTCTAATTTCTAACTTGAGTGTTGGACTGTTCCTTTTGCTGACAAATATGCATTCTGCCTTCTTGCAACTGATATTTAGTCCTTTCTTCTTGCTTTCTTTCACTACATTCTGTAGCAGTTCTTGTAGTTTTCTTTCTATGTTTGCTATTAACACTGTATCATCTGTATATCTTATACTGTTAAGATTGTGACCAACCAATAATGAATTCTGGTATCAGAGTTTTTTTCTAACTGTGGGAAATATGGCATTTTAAAATTAATCTCCAATGGTAATTAATTTAAGATTAGTTTCATTAATTTTGAAATTAGGTACTTCCACAATTACAAATAAGCTATCAGTTCTTGGGGGATGAGGAGTTACAGATAGCTTAGCAGTCAATGGAACAGAGAATGAAACTGGCAAACCAAGTTCAAACTCCAATTGGGACAGTTATCCATTCACACTAACACCTTTGGGAAAGGCATGAATCCACTTCTCCACTTAGCTATAGGTAAATAACAAGGCAGAGACCTTTAACTTTGTAAAGTAGTTTATCTTGGACATCTGGTGAGCATTCTAGCCCTATAAAAATTAATTTGCTAATAGCATCACTTGTAGTTACAGCCCTATGTCTCTAAAGAAATTAACATTATAAACAAAATCTTGAGCACTATTTACATTGTTTGGACTCTTGTCCTTATCTTTGTCATATTCATGATGTTTCAGCCATTGTAGACACTCGCTTTCTTCAATGGCCGAAATTTTGTGAATTTGACAATAAAGATATGAATGCAAATAAAGGGTGTTCAAATAACTTGACCAATTTTAAATGAGAATTAAGTTTAAGCATCTAATTACTTTCTTCTTTCACATTTAACAACTTAAATCTTTGGCAATTTCAACCATGGAAAGATTAACAGTCAAACAATGTGTTAAAGTTATCAAAGCCTATTACAAAAATGGACGTTCAAACAGAAATGCAATGAGAAGTTCCCAGGTCAAATTATCCCTTGAAACAGCAAAGTCAATTGGCCACCATGATCGTGTGACTTGATGCCTTTAGATTTCTTCCTTTGGGGGGTCATCTCAAAAGCAAGGTCTATGCCAACAAGCCAACAACAATTCAACAGCTGAAGAATGAAATAATAAGGCATATTGGTGAGATCGAGGAGCAACTATGCAGAGACATCATCAAAATGTTTGACCATTGAGTGGAGGTGTGCTGCCGAAGCCTTGGCGGATATTTGGGTAATATTATTTTTCACACATAATTGCCATGACTTAAATAACATAATCCAATAGAGAAATAAATAAATTTTCACCAATAACACTGATTTATTTACTGAGGACTTTGATCCATCTTAATGAAATACCCTTTAGTTACAATACCTCATCTCAGAAATATCAACAGACAAACTCTTGAGATATGAGTTCAATTCTTGTTGAAAGTGAGTAAGGTGAAGAATTGATCAGAAAAAAAGGATATTAAAAAAACTAAAAAATTAAAAAAGCAAGTAACATAAACATATAATCTGCAAATTTTTATTTCTGTCAGTTGACTTTTGACAATCGATATAACCAATTTGGCATGAGGAATAAAATGCCAGATCTACTTGCAGGCGTTTCTAGCAAAGTAAATGTCAATTTGGAAATCATAAAATAAGTTGATGTTTGGCCAAAACACTAAGATAGTGATTCACTACTTTTAGAAGTTAATTTTATAAAATAAATCTAACAGAATAGTCTTATAAATTAGCAATTAAAAATTCAAATGATAGTAGGAGAAAAAAAAAAATGAAAAAAGTGAAAGAAATTTTTTAAGCAAAAGTTTCAGTTTGAATTTACATAATTTAAAAACAACATGCATTTCTAAATAAAACATTTTAAAGCAATAACAACATAAATGAAAGATGCTGTCAAAATGACTGATATAAGCATTGTTTTTCATTTCATATCAACCAGAAACAGAAATACTTAGAATACAATTGAATGTATTCATGTTAAGGATTATAAGAACAGAATGATGTTCTCCTTTATTCTATGATTCTAAATCCAAAATGTAACCATGAATTTTCAAAGGCTTTTTTGAAACCAATTCTGTTTTAAGGAGGAAAGCAGATGGCATTTCAAATGGTCAAAGACAGTTGAAAAACATGCAGATCAGGTTTTATCACATTTTTAATATTTTTATTGACTTTATCACACAAATGCATCAATCATTCTTATCAATAGTAAAAAGAAAAAAATTAACATATTTTGACAATTAAGTTTAGAAGCTTGAATGAAAAACTGATTTACTCTTAAAAATAGAAGAGATATTTAATAATGATAAAAGAATTTTTTATGTTTTACACTCTTGGGTGTCACTCCCACCCACCAAGAATTTTATCGACTGCTGAATGCCAAAAAGGAACAGATCTAAGCCAATAAAGTTTGAATGGAATATTTTGTGCATTGTGTTCATCAATCAGTTTCTTCAGGCCAGCCAGTAACTTGTACAAAAATGGCTTATATTTGACAGTGAAAAATAACAGAACAGAATAGTAGAGGAATTTATATCAGTTGGCTGGTGAGCTTCAGCCAATTTTACTTTTGTTTTGTTAGAGCCGAATAAGTAATCTGGTCAGTAGACATCAATAACATACAATGAAGTTTGCTTTCTATTCTGATTTTAATTCAGTATGTAAAATCACTTCATCATGTCTCACATTAGATTTGTTTCTAGACAAAAGCCTTTCTTGTCTCTACTATAGTTTGATTACATATAGTGGGAAGAAAATTTCTAACTCAATAGTCAAAACAATTTGAATGAAGACAAGTTTTAAGAACATTATAATACAAAGTAAGCAATTGTGAAAACAGCAACATATTTTGAAACAAATGGGTATGAAATTTGCTGCACTCTCATGAATCATGAAAGTGCAAGCAGCAATGATAAGAGCTTATAAAACAAGGAACAGGATCTTTTTGCTCTATTAACAATTACTCGTCAGATAGAAAAGTTTGAAACCACAAGGATATTGCATGATATTCCTTAGAAGCTGAGTGCACACCCCAAGTTATGGATAGTCCGTCAATAATTAGATCAAATGTGTAACTTTGGTTATACAACAAAATGGAGGAACAATTAAAAATTTGTTGTAATTTCATTCATAAAAAACCCATTTCCTACCCATTTGTTTCAAAATATATGTTGTTGCTTTCACAATTGCTTACTTTACATTATAATGGTTTTAAAACTTGCACACATTTTCACCCTGTATGTCAACAACAGGCAAAGTAAGTTTTGTAAAGATGTATGAGTATGACTTAAAAATGCATATATACATCAACAGCAGGTAATATAAGTTTCATAAAGATATAAAGTTATATTGCTTGCTGCCAATTATATATATATATATATATATATAAACTATGAAATCTCCAAAAATATCCTTAAATGCCTATAATTAGTAACAGAAGTCATTGGTTCATACCAACGGCTTTCCATTCTCAATACTCATCGGATTCACTCTCGCGTGGTCATGTGTGACGTCATGAGCTGTTGTGTGATTTTCGCTTTCAGCGTCTTATATGCACGTGTTTATCGTTGCTTGGAAATCATCCATGTAAACAAACAAGACTATCATCAATTTCTTGTTCGTGTATTGCTTAAATATATTGTGTAATTGTCATCTTTGATAATGGCTTATGTAAGCCGAAAGCTTAGATTGGATTAAAAAAAATATGTATCAATATTGTGATTTTCTTTCATTGTTTAATGATAATGTTATTAAGCTTATCAGACTATATGAAAAAAACTTACATAAAATATATAGACAACACTTATCAATATTATTTAATGAAACATGTATTAATGAAAAAATGCTGCCTAAATACACGCAATATATATATATATATATATATAGTTCAAGACACCCTTGTATGTCCTTACAAAAACTTACATTGCCTGTTGTCAACATTATATACACATACACATACACAGGGTGTGATAGATAAATTGTTATCTAAATTATGGAAAAATGAAAATAACACTGACATCTCATTTTAACAGATATATCTGCCAAAATTATACAAAAAATATCTAAAAATACTAAAGAGTAAATTTATTCAATAAAATTGCTATTGGCTTCAATCACAGCTTCCGAATGACTTCAAAACTACTACAACTCTTCTGGACAGTCTCCTTGTTTAAGTTGGTGAATGCTGCCATAATCTTTATCTTCAGTTCATCATTGATGTTACAAAGAGTTTTGTTGGTCTCTCACTCAACTGCTCCCCACACATAATAATCAAGGGGGTTACAGTCTGGGGAGTTAGGTGGCCAGATGTAATGGGTGATGTGATTGCAAAAATTGTCTAACAGTCATAACTAGGTTTTCCTGATTGTGTAGCATGGTGCAGAATCCTGTTTCCAGATATAGGATCTTTCAGCAGCCATTCTCTTGACCCAGGGCAGCACTACCTCCTCTAGGTACTTGATGTAGGCCTCTATATTGAGTCTGGTGCCCTCACCAACAAATTCGGGAGTTCTTTTCTTATCAGAATTATTTTTCTGATTTGCCATACCTTCGTAATCATCATTAGACTCATCCAACTCTTTCTGAATCCTCTGCACTGTCCTCATATTGACACCTGAACACTCTGAAATGTTTGTATTGGAGCATTCGTCATGAATGCCAAGCAGCACCGCATGCTGTTCCCAAATTTTTGGTGCTCTTTTTCTCAAAGATGATGCCCAACAGACCCTACTATACTGTGCAGTCAACAAAATCAAAAGCAAATGCACATCCATGAAATTAAAAATATAAAATGGCAACAATTTACTCATCGCACCCTGTACACACAAACACACACACATATATATATAATAAAACTGAAACAAGTTAGATTGATATACATTTCCTATTTGTTCTTTATTTTATCATCCTGTCAAATTCCAATCTGCATTTAACTTTAACTCATTTCTATATTTGTTTTTTATGTATATAACAGTACTCTATTTTAAATACTGTTAAAAGAGCTTTTTAATACAAATAAAAATAACATTTGATTATTTACTCATTAACAGACTGCTTCTTGCAGTTCAATTTTGAAAATGGGCATTTGTTATCTTTAGACAAAACTGAACTTTACATCACCACATTTTTCAAAAGAAATTCATGATATTATATATATATATATATATATATATATATATATGAATGGCATTACCTTTTCTATTTGTTTAGCAAAGTTAGTCTAATACCCATTCGTTTTAGTTCTATAAAAATGTATAGTACAAATTTTAATTTGCAACATTTTATTTCTTTCTTTTTGAGAAAAAACATAAGGAGATTGTTAACCTATATCAAACATTTCACACAATTACAAAATTTTCTGTTTTAGAGTTTTACCAACCACAGTTTCTCTTCCGCATCATGTATTCATGATAAAGTTAATTGTTTCCTAACCTACATATTAGAAGTATTTTGTAAAAAGAATGTCTATTTGTTTTTTCTTCTGTTTATTAAGAGTACTATTATAGTATGACATTTTTTTTTAGGTTAAATGAAAAAAAAAAAAAAACATTAATGTTATATATATATATATATATATATATATATATATATATATATATGAATCTGGCAAGGAGCCAATTTTGTGTAATAAAAAGAAAAAAATATACTGATTCTTAAGTGATCATTTAATAATAAAGATTCTAAAGTACAATTTGTAGATTTTCTTGAAGGCTTCCTGTTTCAAAACAGTTCCTGTATGTTTTACGAGAGTATTTTTTGTTTTTCACCACGACTCATCCGACCCCCTTAGCTGTATAACTATAGACTTCAGTGTTTGGTCTCCTATCATCACAATTCTAAGTCCCATAACTCATCAGAGTCATAGGGGTACCATGTGTACTGCACCCACAGTAAAATTGGTGCGTCTTGGGCAAGACAGAGCTCAACCCTCTCCAGGCTAATTTGAATTCAGAGTTTTCCTTTTCCTAGGTGAGTTCCCACCCAAAGTTATAGAAGCCAGCCTGTCCTATTTACTCATAGCTAGGAGAAAAGATATGGATTCATACTCTTTCCCAAGATTATTAGAATGTAAGTGAATGTAATGAACCTAACTGGAATTTAAACTTGGCTCCTGAATACAAACTGCAATCCATTATTCCAGTGTACCACCTGCTATCTATAATAGATACATTGAAATATTGTAATAACTGAAAAATACCACATTTGCTGTTTTTTTTTGTTTTGTTTTTGGCAGACTCACCTTGACCTTCCCTGGCTGGATAATTAACATTCAGTTCTTATTTACCTTTAGACTAATATCCTCATCTTTGTTGTTAATCATCATGTTTTGGTCATTAAGCCCTCCAGCTTTCTTCAGACATATGTCGATCTGTGTAACCTTCAGGGAATTTCAAACTGAACCTTTTAGTTGGGTTACATGAATATATTGTTCTCATTCTGCTGTCCATGTAAATAATGATAACTCCTCATCCCAGAAATTCAGACAGAAAGTTCAGTTCATAGTCTCCTATTTATAATACCTGAGCACTGAGACAGCATGTAAATTCTGAATTCTTTTTTGGAGGGGAGATAATGAGTATCTTTTAGGCTGGTAAAGACAGTGCCTTTTTGAAGATATAGATAGGCAGACTCACAAATAAACACTGCCTTTGATGCAGATAAGATTGGTGGAGAGAAGTGTCCAAAATATCATCCTAAGTAAACAGCACTGTGAACATTAATTACATTGACTTTCTTATGCTACTGACAGACAATAACAAGTAGAGCATTTCAAATAAAAGCAGCCTTTCAGATGTGAAACAATGGAATATTGTAGAAGCTCACAGCATGTCTAGACAAGAGACAAACTTTGCCAGCTCACATCTCAATACAAAAGATTAGTAAGTGTAAACTAAATAGATAAAAAATAAAATTAAATAAAACAGTTTAAAACCAACTTTACATTTGTAGAATTTTTTTTTTTTAAATCAAGTACAGTAAGAAGGTATATTATAAAATGTTTTAAGAGCTAATGGTTCAATATGTGATTGAAATCAAAATCTTTCAAATGATGTTTTTAAGTGCTTATACACCTTTGAGTTTCAAGTAAACCGGTCAGAATGATTTTTTTTTCTGTTTAAGAAGAGTTCACCCAAACATCCTCATTTTAACTGCTCATTTTATAAAAATATTCAGGAAATTTCCTCCCACCCCTTATTTTAGGCTGCTAACATTCTGAGATAAAATGTTTCATTATTGAAAATTATTTATTCCAACTACCCTATTTACTCCAACCACCTCATCTATTTGAGATCTAATGGTAATTGTGCACACATTCAGGTTTTAAGTACATTTTTTTTCTTTTTGACAAAAAAAAAAATTAATGGTGTCTAATGTATAATAGTTTTGCTATTTTAAAATTCACACACAGTGAAGGAGCTTGTAGCTATTATTTGTTTTGAATTTACAAAACATTCTTGGCCAAAACTTAACTGACTTATATGCAAGTACTTGCAGAAAATTTGGGACATAGATCGATTTAAAATTGTTTTTCAAGGAAGACATTTATTAGAATAGTAATAATATTAAAACTATGTAATGAAGTCTAACTGAGTATGATATTTGGAATAGTACATAAATAGTATCTTTGCCATGTTGCTTCAGTATGTGGACAATCAAAAGTTATTTTTGAATTTTCAAGAAAAGGTGCTTCGTTTTAACATTATCAAAACATGACAGATCTTATGTATGCCCTTTATTAATTTTTTTAATGAATTTTCCTGTCTTTGAGACAAAAGACATTCAATTATACTAATTCCCAAAGAACAAATATTGCTGACTTACCAAATACCTTTTGTAAACAATTATTATCAACATCTGCCTACTTTGTATTTTATTATCTATTGTGCTGAGTGGATTTGCATTCTTGTTACAAATAAGAGGTTTTTTTGGGGGGTTTTTAAGCGGAGTAAAAATTTCTGAAAATGTGTATAATACAACTCCCCTTTTTTGCCTTTAATTTTCATTTGAAATTTCTTGTATTATACACAAGAAAATATAGTATCTCTTAGATAGAAAGAATTTGTATACACCTTGTAATATTGCAACGGTCAAAGTAAAGCTTTACATAGAATTAAATTTATACAGTTCATAATCCCCAAAATAAATTCAATCTTACTTTTGTAGTCTGGACTCATTTTATATGTTAAATGCTTTCTAACACGATATATGACTGTTTTAATTTGTAAATAATATGAAAATAGACTGAATATACAAATGGTATTTGCAGAGAACCAAAATAAATCTATTCATAAGATTAAGAGAAAAAGAAAACTGTATTTAGTAAGTAAAAATATGCCAGATGAAGTAGGTTTCACTAATAAACTGTTTCAAGTTACCTACCAAGAGAAATCAAGTCATTTCTGAACAAAGCTTGCAATTCTTTCAGAATGTAACATGGGAAATAATTTTAAGTTTAAGAGTTTACAAAGTGGTTGGAAAACTTGTGACTTAGGATAACATTCCAATGTCTATATAAAATGGCATCAGTGGTTGCAAAATGTTTGATGAACGTATTAAATGGAAAGGGTAGAGTGCTTTTAAAATTAAAAAAATAGTTGCTTAATTCAGCAACAATAGTCAGTTTTCTTCTTCCATGCGCCATGTCCCTCCAGGACATCGGCTATCATACCCTGCCACTATTTCCTGTTCTTTGTAGCTCTTAGTAAAGTTTATCTTTTTGCTATCTCTCCTAATCCCTGTTTTGCCAACCATTTACACAAACTTGTTATGGTAGGTTATGCATTGCTTTCCTCTATCCCTCTTGCTTTCAATATGTTCTGTGAGTGTCAAATTTTCCAAGCCCTCTTTCCTCATTACATGCCCTAGAAATTTCAATCTCGTTCTGATGTTAAGTATAAGTCATTTTTGCTTCCGTTTTCTCTAAAATTTTGTCATTGCTCACATTTTCAGTCTATGGTATTCTCAGCATCCTTCTGTAGAACCACATTTTTGCTGCCTGAAGTCTCTTCTTCCAGCATTCACTGTCATATAAGAGGACTGATATTCTATAACAGTCCTGTACTCTTTTTGTTTCTAAATAAATCTTCCCATTTCTTAATACTCTGCTTAGCTTTTGGGAGACATCATTGGCTATCTCAATGCACCTTCAGATTTCATTATTGTATTTTCCATCCTCGGTTAAAACACTTTCTAGGTATTTAAATTTTGTACTTGCTTGATTTTGGCGTCACCAATTTGTAATTCGCATGTTGCGCTGTTCCTTTCGCTGACAACCATGTATTTTTACTTCTTACAATTGATTTTCAGTCCACCTTCTCATTTTCCTTCACTTACCTTCTGTAAGAGTTCATGTAATTTTCTGCTATCAACAATGAATTATCTGATGTTGTTAAGACTGTGGCTGCCAATAATGAATCTTAGTCGGACTTCTAATTCTCTCAGGATTGCTTCACTGTGAAGGTTGAATAAGCTTTGTGAGAAAACACATTCTTGTTTTATACCCCTTTCTATTTTGTGTATTTACGGAATTCATTTTCTATCCTCATGCAGGTGGTTTGCTGCCAGTATAAGTTCTGGACTATTCTAATATCATTCCAAAATAAATCAAGCTTGCCTAGCAGTTCTAAAAGTTCTCTATGCACTTTAACAAATGATTTTACATGATCTATAAAATATACGTATACATCCTTTTATATTCATATTGCTCTTTCTGATATCATTCTGAGCATGAACACTGTATTCCTTGTCCCAGTGTCTTTAGCATAACTGCATTGTTTTTGTCTTATTTTGGCTCTAATTCTGCTGCACAATCTATTCATCAGAATTCAGATAAGTTTTGTTATGTGGCTCATTATGCCGATTGTTCTATGGAGTTAACATTCATTTGCAGCCGGCTTCTTAGACAATGCTATGAAAATGGATCTGAGAATTTCCTGACAGGTAGGACCTCTTGCTTATGTGACAGTCTTCCTGTTCCTATCATGTGATCCGGTATTAGATTAAACTTTATAAATATTTGAAATGGCTCAACACCATTCTGAAACAAGTATAACTTTTTTACTTGCATGAATTATTTAAGCAATACATATACCAGATGTTAAGAAAGTGATATAGTCAGACTTAACTTTCTATACACAGCTTGATAAAAATACCTACCAGAGTTAAATAGAAAGCAAATAAAAAAAGCACCAAAAGCTTAATACAAATCATCACATCAAATGTCTATATGTTGTTTTGTTTTTTTTTAAAGTATGGTGTTTTATACATGACATTATCGTTAAAAAGGTCACATTTTTCAAAGGTTGTCCCCCTTATGGATAAACATTTTTGGCTGTGGGCAATTGTTTCATTTAACTTCCCAGGACAGTTGAAGAGGCAACCGAAGAGAAAAACAGCCATTTTCAGATTCTAAAAAGACATATAACTGTTATGCATGATAGCAATTTTCTTTTTCATATAATATTATTTGAGGTACTGGATAATGCTTAAATAAAATAAGTGTACAATTACCTAAGTAATAATAAAATTTAAGAACTTTAAAAATTTAATAAATAAAATAACTTTAACATTTCATAATCATCAGGATATACCAATTAATAATAAAGAATAAAATGAAAAAATAAGATCTTAAAAATCTAAATTAATAATACCATAAAATTTCAAATTATTGAGTTACCTCTGTAATTGCATTTTATTATATTATCTCAATTATTGAATTAAAAATTTAACCTGAAATAATATTATAATTAATATAATATTTATATTATTTCAGTTATTAAATTAAAAATGTAATAATCGTGATAATATAATAATTAATAAATTTATTTATTGCATTATCTCAGTTATTAAATTATCATATCTTAGTTATTAAATTTTTAATTTAATGACTAAGATAATTAATAAAATACAATTATAGATGTAACTCAATGATTTATGAAATGTTATTAATTTAATAAATTTTTTTAGTATTATAAATTTTATTATATTTTCAGAAGCATCTTCAAACATAAGGTTAAGTAACTAAAAATTTTGATAAAATATTAGATAATTGCTTAAAATATTTTGTTAATTTTAAAAAATTACCTGGTAATTAAACAACAACAAAAATTTTTTTTACTTAGAATTCATAAATTTATATCAATTCTGGTCCACCATAGGCTGTCAGTATACTGGTGGAAACGCAAAAATAACAAGACCCCATGGTTAAGAAATGCTTGTATACAACATTTTATGCTATAAGTAAGTAATATTTGTTTCAGAACAGATTAATGTAACTTTAAATTTTCTAATTTTCCACAAATAACATTTCAGAAATAAATATTTTATTTTTGCAAGATTTTTTAAACTGAGAATTAACTTTTGTTTACAACTATGTCAATATGGTAATTTTGATTTAAAAAAAAAAAACAAACAAAAAAACAAAAACAATGATCAACTAAAAATTATTCTAATTTCTATTTGAAATACACCACAGTATTTTGCTTTCTGTAATTAGAAAATTTAATCCTTTAGCTTTCAATTAAAGCTAAAATGAAAAAGATTTTTCATTTATGAAAATTCATTTAAATGAAAGCTTAGGTATACCGAATTATTGGAGGTACCTACATAAGTTCTATCCTAACAGTTGTTTTTCCTCACATTTCTAACTTGTGAAACTCTCTTCCAGTTTCTTGCTTTCCAGTTAAGTTTGATCTTCAAAAAATTTAAATGCGATGTCAATCGTTATCTTCCATCTTCTTAATTCATGTTCTTTTATTGTTTTCTCTCATTAATAGTGTTTTTAACAATTTAATGGCTTTATTGCCTTGCTTGAGGTGAAATGATCAAAAATATAATTATATATATATATATATATAGAGAGAGAGAGAGATAGATAGATAGATAGATACACACACAGAGTTTTAGCCTAAGATAGGGGCAGGCAAAAATTGCAAAAAATTTTTTAAATTTGCAAAATGTATATTTTTTTTATTTGTAAAATGTAATATTAATATAAAATCTTTAAAAAAATTGATAAAAATAAATAAAAAAGCTTTAAAATCAAATATTTTTATGATTGACTAGAATTATTAGCAACGATACATTGCAGTGGAACATTTTTAAAAAAAGAAATCAAACATTACATTATTAGCTTAGAATATGTTGTGGAAAAAATAAGATTGTTGTATTACTGTATAAAAATATAAAATCAAAATAATTATTGAAACAAAAAATATGTACAGTAAATGTCAAAAAAAGAAAAAAAGAGATCCTTTACTTTCTGACATGAATATTAATTTCTTATAAATAAAAATATTTTCACAACTAATTTTTGTTGCCTAGAATTCTGTTGTAACCTAGATAGGGTTACTAAATGATGAATAACCAAAACAGAGGTTGGAACTGAAATGGTAATCTTTATAACATCAACAAAATACAATACTCGCCAGCAGCATGAAGTAAGTAAACTACTGCTAGTGGTGGATTAATTAGACAGCATATTACCCCCCACTTACAATAGTGTCCAAAGTATTTATGAGGTTCATAGGTACGGTATATAACACATTCAGAAGGCCTTCCTTGTGTCAGGCAATTTGTCAGAATTGAAAAACATTAATTTTCTATTATTTTAGTTAGGGGTTCCAATTTACAATATAGATAAAAAGTCAAAATGTCCCCTGACTTTTTGACATATATATAATTTTCTATCCTTTTATGAGGGGACCAGTATTGCTGTTTTAAAATGAAATGCCTTATTACTATGTAATATGTGTGCATACATATGATGTTCATTTCATTTCCGGTAGACATAAATGATGCACCGATTGAAATAAACTTGTAAGATTTATTGAAATTCCTTTCATCTACCTATTTTCTTTGAAAATGTATGTACCTAGTGCTCTAGGCAAATTTTTTTCATGGAAAATCCCTATGACTACCTTATTAACAAAAACTTCATATTTTTTGTTCTTAATTAAAAAGAAAAAAAAAATTTTCTTTTTTTAAGTTGAAGGCAAAAAGTGCCATGGATGTGGCTAGTTTTTTAAGGGCACCTCAGCATTAAATATGAGCACCACAGCATTTTGCCATCATCTAAAATCATCCCTATCTATATATATATATATATATATATATATATAACTAGAACCTATACAATATTATTTCAGATATAGCATGAGGTCTAGTCTATCAGTTTCTTTAATCAAAATTTATCAAATTTTAGGCGTTTCAAGAAGAAAAAAAATGTACGCTTCAGCTTCAATAATGTGATTTGATACTTTTGAAGATAAATATTATTATAAAATTTTATATATATTTTGCAATAAAATTCAATTACATTACACGCAACAAATGTGTGGAGAATCGTGTCTGCTTGTCGGGGTGGTGAGAAAGAGAGAAAAATTCTTTGTGTAAATTGCCCAATCTAATATAGCAGCCGACTACCATCCATAAACATTTTTATAAAACAGGACAAATATTATGTTTCCTAGGGATGTTCAACTATATGATGATTCCCTTATAATATCGCTTTTTGGATCCCAGCATCCCGCTATATCAGAGAGTGTAAGAGATACACCCACAGACAGAAAGAGAGCTGATAAAAAACCATAGAAATCAAATTTACAGAGATACATTAACAAGTTCATAGCTTTATGATGAAAATCATTTATTTTTCAACAATCCTTTGTCAATGCACTTGACCCAACACTTCTCCATTAACCACAATAAAATTTCAGATGAAAATTCAGCTAATAACAATATATCAGGCTATGGATTTATTAATCTACCCTTGTAAATGTTTTTATTTTATATTTTATGTGGGGGGGGGGATAGAGAGAACCAAAAATATTTCTTCTTACTTTCCAAGCAACCCATTATTATTATTATTATTATTATAAGAAACCAAAACAAAGATGGCACAGAAAATTAGAAAGGATGAAGGGAGAGCAACAGAATTACTTATCGATGAATGCTCTGCTTAATCACTGTTTACCATGGGCAAAGTTGTTAAAGCACATAAATAAAAGATGAACTTCTAAGAAGATGTAGGATGCAAGTTCAAGTCTTGTTAAAAGCTACATTTTTTTTTTCTAATTTCATGCTGTTTGCTTTCAGTCTATCAGTTGGGAGTCTTGAGATAAAAAGCAACAAAGAAATGAAGAAAAATACTACTAATAATACAAAAACTAGTAAGTGATGAAGCTTCATCTAAAAGAATATATTTCAATAAATTCAGTATTTTAACTCCTTAAATATAATAACACCTTTTTCAAGTTTTGGTTGTTGTCTTTGATCAATAATATCCTTAATGTTGCATAAAATGCAGCTAAAACAAGAAATGATCTTAAAAGATTCAAAGAAAAAGTCTTCCCATCATTACAATGTCCTATTTAAGTTTCAAGTTTTTCAAAGTTTTTGCATTTTTAAAATTTGCATCAGCTACGAACAACTTTTGTATGTTATATATATATATATATATATATATATATATATATATATATATATATATATATATATATATATATATATATATAAAGGAAATCTATGACAAAATTTTTAAAAAATTTCTGTGACACATTTCATCCTTTAGGACTTCAAACTTAAGTGATATTTACAGTTTTTCCACTTTGTCATAGATTCCCTTCCCCAAAAATTGTTCTATATATATATATATATATATATATATATATACACACACACACCAATTGAAGTTCATTATGAAACCAATTATACAATAAGTTTAAGAAAGAAAATCTGAGCATAAGTTCACTTAAAAAGGAAAAACAATTTGAAAAATTTTACTTTGAAAACTAGTTTAAAAGATGTATAATTTTTTTCCTTCAAGCATTTAGCTTTTATTATATAAAAGTCATTTTCTACTATACTTTAAAAAGATAAAGAAAACTGTTATTGATGTCATGTACCATACAAATTATTAAACTATTAAAATGAAACTATTTTGCAGTTAGCATTAAATGTCATTTTTTTTTTATTGTTTTTTTTTTCTATTGGTTGTTTATCAATCCATTGCCGGTTATTTAAGGCCAAAAAAATATTTTTAGATTATAAAAAAAACATTTTTTTGAGATAATAATGGTTTAGCTATACAAATCTTATTAATTAACCCATAGCTAAGGGGGATAAGAGGTGGATTCATATCTTTCCCAAGGGTATTTGCGCATAAGTAAATATAACAAATTCAACAGGAATTGGAACTCTGATTAACTCTGAGCCATTATCCATTACACCACTGCACATCCCAGCTTACAGCACCTGATATTCCAAGCAGTCACTCATCTAGGTATTGATCAGGATCAATATTGCTTAACTTCAGTGACTGTACAGGCAGGAAAACACTTTGAATTCCAATTCAGATTATTCAATAAATTTCCTGCTTATGTGTAGGATGTACAAAGTACTCCTTTGAATTTTATACCCACCAAACACATTGATTCAGGATTTGGGTTTTCCTTTTTGATAACAAAGAAAGAAATGAACTTCATAATATTTATTACAAAATTCATCCTTTTTACACCTATTAAAATAAAAAGCCTTTTGAGGTCAAAGGGAAGTAGACCAAAATTAACAATTTCAAAACATAAGCTAATCTTTGGAAAAATAAAGAGATTGACATAACAATTTTCAAAAGCTATAATTTTCATTTTAAAAAATTACAAAATATACATGAATTTAAACTTATCTCTCCAGAAATTTTTAACTTAAATGAAGAGAATATTTTTCTCTCTTTCACAAATAAAAACAAAATGATATGGCTTGATGTTTTAACATTCACCATTATATAGACTCCACTTTTCTCAAATTGTCCTTTATAATTATTACCAGTATAGAGTTAACCAATTTTATAGTTGTTCAGAACAAAAAGTATTTTAGTGTTATAAAAACAGGTTTGAGATTTTTACTTTTACAAAATTATTTAAATTCAAGCAAAGCCTTTAAAATATATGATCTAAAACAATTTTCACTTGAAACAAAATAGAAAAGAACTTAAATTATTATCATTATACATATAAAATGTGTTCTTCTATGTACCATGTCCCTTAAGGACATGGGTGATCATAGCTTTCCACAATTTTCTGTTCTTTGTAGCTTTTAGTAAACTTTGTATTTTTTCAATATCTTGTAATTCCTGTTCTGCCACCCATTTACACGAGCTCGTTAGGTAGGTTATATGCTACTTTCCTCTGTCCCTCTTGCCTTGTACTGTGTCAAATTCTCCAAGCCCTCTGTCCTCATTATGTACCCTAGAAATTTCAACTGTCTCTTTTTAATGTTACATATAAGTGCCCATTTTCTAATGTTTATTCAGTTATGCTGAAAATATTTTTTCATCTATCCAAAGGAAATAAAATCAAGTGTAAAAATGTTTAATGCGTAAATAAGTTACTTAGAGCTACATCAATAAGTCAACAATCCAATGACAGAAAAAGCATTTATTCACACAAAAAATATTTTTCAACATAATCTCCTTTGTCAAAGCTCTTAATAGATTATACAGTGAAAATTTCAGATCAAAATTCAGCTAATGTATCACACAATGGACTTGTTGATCCACTCTCATATATCACATGCACACATTTCCAATAATGAACTAAACATCAGTGTGGTCGACAGTTTGTATATGGACATTATGCCTACGGACAATGTACCTACCAGGCATCAGCCATGATGCTTATGAACACCATGCCTACTGGACATCATGGTTAATGGGTATGACATCTAAATGACTACAAGCCTAACAGACGCAGCTTATAGGAGAAACATTTTTATTTTATTTCATTTTTATATATTCATTAGAATAATGAAAAAGAACGAAATTCATATATAAAAATCAGTCTTAAATTCATGTCTAAAATTTCTTTTAAAAGTATATATAAAATAAGATTTAAAAAATACAATTTAAAAAAAAAAATCAAGAAAGATTTTGTGAAAGTTAAACAATACAAATAAATAATAAAATCCTATAGACATTGTTTTATTTCTTAATTTAGTGATGAAATTAATAAAATTTGAATAAAATATTTAACTAATACTTGATTTTTTGGTTTATTAATTTATAGATATGTTAAAATATAATAATTCATAATTGTAATACCAATTAATGAAGGTATTTGCTCAGATTGAAACATGGTGCATGTAGGCATAATCTCCAGTAAGTAAACTGTCCATAGACAAGCTAACCTGGTACCAAATACTCTTGGAAAAGATATGAATCAACCTCTTCTCCCACTAACTATGGGTTAATTAGTAAGTATTGCCAAACCATTATTATTTGCACCCCACCAAAACAAATTCTTACAATCTAAAAATATTTTCTGGATTTAAGTAACATGAAATGGATGACAAAGATTTTTCTTGTATATACACGCGAGAGGATAATGAAAAAATTTAATTTAATTAGAATTTTAACATAAATAAAAAAGAATGAAATTCATATATATAAAAATCAGTCTTAAATAATGCCAATTAGTGAAGGTATTTGCTCAGTAGGCATAACGTCCAGTAGGTAAACTGTCTGTAGGCAAATTGACTGGGTACCAACATCAGAATGATTTTTTTGAAAGTCCTTCTTGTTTAGGTTGAGAATTTTTCATTATCTTCTCATGTCTATATACAATAAAAACCTTTCCCATTTCTTTAAATATCTCAGTTATCAAAGTTCTTAATCACAAGTTACTTCTGTTGAAAGATCAATAAGATTATCTTTTCACATTAATAAACAACTTTTGCAATTAAAAGGCCAACAGGGAAGACTACAAAAAATGTCTTTCTGGTTATTCCATTAAAAGAAATGTCAAACCATCAAATGCAACAGACAGAAGATTAAATCAAAAACAAACACATTGATTACTTAAGGGCAAGTTGATTTGAGTTAACCAAATTAATTTCTCCTGGTCAGGATAAAATAGCAAAGATTGTCACCTGTCAGAAATGCATTGCTATTCCAGTGATGATAGTATAATAAAATGCAGATATAATTTGATCTAAGAGGGTGGGTGAAATGTTCATAGACTGACTATAAAGGCGTGATGCTAAAGTTGTGAAATCTTGCATGCATTAATTTCAACTCTTCCTATCAATAACTGCATTATTTCCAGTTTAACTGACATCTGGCTGTTCAAAGAGGACTGTTCATTCTGTTGGTAAAAAAATTCAACAGTAAATATGACATCATCATCATCATCACTGTGATACTGGTTCCCAACCAAGTGTTTTTTCATGTTGGGGAACAGATGATAGTCAAATCAGGAGAATAGAGAGGGTGATCAACCAGCTCAAAATCAGTCACACACAGCAGCCATTGAAATGAAGAACTTGTGTGCTGGTGCATTGTCCTGATGAAATAAAACCCCTTTTGTCAGTTTTCCTGGTCATTTAGTCTTGATAGTCTTTCATAACTGCTTCAGCAAGTTGGCATAGTACTCTCCATTGATAGTGTGGCCCTTTTGTTAAAGATAGTTAATAAACACAATGCCTTTTGTATCCCAAAATATTGAAGCTCTGACTTTCCCTACTGATAAAATGACATTGGCCTTCTTTGTATCAGCTAAGGAGTGATGTTTCCACTGCATAGATTGCCTCTTTGTTTCTGGCTCAAAGTGATGAACTCAACACTCATCTTGAGTTTAGAAACATTAACAATAATGAGCTGGATCTGCCTCAGACAATGTCAAATTTTCCTGCAATGTGATCAATCTGGTGTGCTTTTGATCAGATGTCAGAAAATGTAGCACCCACAGCAGAAACCTTCATCAAGCCAAGTTCATTGTGCAGAATATTTTCAACTCTCACACAGGATATGCTAATAGCATCAACTATTTGATTTATAGTCAATTGCCTGTCATCCATCACCATGTGGTCAAGACAGTCAATGTTTTCTTTGGTGGTGGCAATTTCAGGCCATCCAGACCTTGGATCATCTTCAAGAGAAATCACTACTAGTTACTTTTGAAGTCTTCTTTGAACAGTCAGATGTCAGTTTACCAGGAAAGAAACAATTCAATTATTAATAAGAATAGTTGGTGCATGCAAGATTTCACAGCTCTAGCATCACTCCTTTATAGTGAGCCCATGAACTTTTCAGACCACTCTCATACAAAGACAATGAAAAAAAAAAGGATGCTCTTACAGATAAAATAAATGACATGATTATTAATAGAAAGATTTTTTTTTTTTAACTTTGGTAAGAATTAAGATAAATCAATTTGGAAGAAGAGACAAAGTGGTGGTGGTTGGCATTAACATGAATAAAGCTAACTTGGTATTGTATTTTCAGAGAACAATATAAAAAAATTGGAAAAGCTGTTTTAAGACATAAATTTGCATGAAAATTTCAATATACAGTAAAAGAAGCAGGTGAAGTCATTAAAAAAAATAAGTATTTTCATTAGTTTAAAATTCTTATTAAATTTACTGCAAGGAAAGTAGGGTCACAGTGCCAGAAGGTTCTTCTCATCAGAGTCAATCATGCACATATACAAAACTACCATTTGTCATGCATTGAATACTGCTACAATATCTGGTCTGATACTCCTGCGATTCATCTTTATGTTCTTGACAAAATCCAAAGAAGGACCAGCAATGTAATCGATCTTGATTTGGCATCTCGACTTCAGTCACTTTCTCACCAATGTGTCATGGCTTCCCTCTGTCTTTTCTACAAAAGAGTTTTTTTCTCTGGTGCTCCGACAACATAAATTTAAGTGTGATACTAGGGCCCACCTATTTACTGTTGAAATAGCTAAAAACAACTGTCACTTCTACTCCATCAGTTTCTTTACTTGCACTTCCTGCCTGTGAAAATCTCTTCCGTTTACTTGCTTCCCTGATAACTACAATCTTCAAAAATTTAAATGCAACGTCAATCACTATCTTCTATCTACTTGAATCCCATTTATCTTTTCCTCAATCCTCCCTATACTCAAGTCTTTTCTCTCACTTTCACTCCCTGTAACACTCTGTTTACTAGTAGCATTCCTGCCTTCCTTGGAGTTAAATGATTAAAAAAAAAAAAAATACTTTCTAAGTGTTAAATACTGTTTCTCAGAACAGCAAACAATTTAATATGGCTGCCACCTGGTGGCTTATTCTTAGAATCATGATGTTTCAAACAATTTACATATTAACACTTCTTGCTGCCTTAATTTTTGCATTTATTATAAACCAATCTTTAATAACAGCAGTCCATAGGTACACTGTTGCTATTTCTGTCTCTGTAAGGCACTCTATGAGTTGCCCACCAACCTTTTTTTTTTTTTTTTACAGAAAAGTTCACTCTGTACAAGGTCCAGGGGCCACTCAAGATAGAAGGTTATGTTAAGAGGTAGTTTATATAGAGGAGAAGATAACAGTTAACTCTAGACTTGAACAAGATTCTAGTCATTAGGGAAACATCCTCTTGGGAATCTGTTCCATAGGGCAGTTTTCATGAGAAGAAGCTGTTTGAGTGGAACTTACTTCTCGATGGAATATGGAGGAAATGTGGGTGGCTTGCTACTATGTAAATAGTATGATGGGTCCTAGCCGTCAAGGTTAGACCTGGCGGAATCAAGGAATGTAGTTCATTTGAGCACTTTCCATGGTAGTAATGATAGATCAGTGAGAGGCTCATCATATCCCACCTGTGAGAGAGAGGTTGGAGGGCTGTAAAGCATCAATCCTAGAAATATGAGTTATCTCTTTCAGAGTTACCATGTCTCACAGAATAGCAATAAATTCTTAGCTTTCTGTCTTTGACACTTTTAGATAAATATACAGCATCTATCAAGCTGTTGTTATCTATCATGCAATCAATTTTGACAGAAGAACAGTGTGATATCTCCTGAATGACAAGAAGCCTATCTAAATTGCTGTCTCAACACATTCAATTAATGTCAATGTCTCAGCAGACATTGAAATCTTCTAGCTTTCCAGTAAATAGGACAACATTGACCTTCACCTATCTTTTAAAATATTATGAAATCTCCTTGAGAACATTCATTGAGAAGGTGTACAAAAGAAACATCCAAATAACACTCAAGTGAACATGGTTCAATTGGCAGGAGCTTAAGGAATAACGATCTTATATTATTATTGGCCATACAGGTTATCAACTTATTCAATTTTAATAAATTATTAACAGATGTTTTGTTGGAAGATATACTTAATTCATATATGTCAAAGGTAATATCAGATCAGGTATGAGTAGCTATCCAACTGAGATGACCAATCAGGTTTTAGTAATCAGCATTTTTCAGATTTAAACAGTTTACTGGTCTTTTGCACAGTATGCTGATGACTAATAACAACAGGAGATAATGGAACTGGTTTACAGTTATGTCATCACAAGATGATATTAAGACCAACATACTTTAAAGGATATAGATGTAGAGCTTCCAATCAAAAGCATTCTCCCCAAATTTGTCAATAACATATTTTGCTGCATCAGTGCAAACCAAAAGAAGTGATCAACAAAAATGCAAATAATTCAAATTTTTGTACCCGTGTAAATTTTAATGACTCCAAAACAAAATTGCTCTATTTTAATCATCATAGAGAAGCATTTTTGCCTTCCATCAGTATGGCTGATGCTACCCTCCCAGAGAGCAACTTATTGCATCTTCTTGGTCTCACGTTTTCAACTGACATGAAATGGAATGATTATATTGGATCAACTGCTATGTCTGCTGCTAGGAAAGGTGGTTTACAGTGTTGTGCTAGACAATTTTTCTAACCAGAGTCCATCTTGCACATTTATAAATTTACCACTCATTCATGCATTGAATATTGCTGCCATATCTGGTCTGGTGCTTTAGATTTTTGACAAAATCTAAAGGAAGGTCTGTAATGTTATTGGTCCTGACATAGTATCTTGACTTCAGTCACCTTGCCATCACTGTGATATGGCTTTCTTATGTTATTTCTAGAAATATTTTCATGGAAATTGTTCTAATGAACTCTCCTCCTTGGTGCCTCAATCACATGAATTTAAGCATAAATACTCAATTGGCTACTAGGTCTCATCGTTTCATTGATGAAATAGCTAGATGTAACCCTAAGTTCTATTCTGATAGTTTCTTTTCTCACACTGCTTGCTTGTGGAACACTCTTACAGCCACTTGCTTTCCAGTCAACTTTGATCTTCAAAAATTTAAATGCAACATCAATGGCCATCTTCTCTCTTCCTGAATCCTCTTCTTTTGTTGTCCTTTCTCTTTGTTAAAGTCTTCTCATTCCTTTTTATCTCAGTAACCCCAGGCATCTTAGTGGCATTATCACTTTGCTTGGAGTGAAAAAAATTCTAACAGATAATGAAAAAGGAATGATTAGGGCTTCAGGAAGAACAACTTCATATTATCATTATTGACATGGGTTGCCAACTTTTTAAAAACTTTTGCCAGGCTTAAGGCAATGCATTAAAATTCCTTCTCATTCTAATTACAGGTTTCAATGCAAGAAGATCACGATTGAAAAACAAACTAATTTGGGGAAACTTCAGAATTGTTAACAAGAGCATTCAAAGCAGAAACAACCCAAGTCAGTATTACCTCTAGATTTTACTAAATATTAGTAATAATCTTGTTTATCAAGTTATCAATAACTGTATGAGGTTTTCCACATACACTGTAGCCCCAAGGACATTCTACTGTTGTTGTTGTCATCACCTTCATATTAAAAATCTTACCCAGTTTCCACATCACACTGTTGTTAGGTTTACAATCACTGTCAGAAAGAACTGCTACTCAACAAGGCAAAAAAAAGGAAAAAATCCTTTGATAATAGAAGAAACCAATTTTTATTTTTATTAATCACAGTTGCTGCTTAAAACAAATTACCAGAACTACAATCACATGAAAGTGATTTTTATTCCAGATTTTCACCTGCAAAGTCAGTTTCACTAAATTTAGTCACCAAAAGAAAACTGGATGGAGTTTCTTAAATTTAACACAAATTTCACACTGCTCCAACACAGAATTAATTTCATGTTCACAATTCCTGCATTAGCAATCTACTCAATAATGGCAATGGGTTTTATATTAGTTATTTCTCTATAAATAAACATTCAGCATTCATTGGCTGAGCAGCAAGTACTACTTTCAGTTGGAATTTATAAGATCCTTCGCTTAAAACAATTTTTCAGGAAAATAGATTTTTCAAGTCTAGTAAATAATTATTGCTTCCTTCTTAACTTTTTGTTTGAATTAGTGTGGAACATCAACACCTTGATTATTACATCATTATTTCCTCTTCAAATTACACGTGCTATTTTAGTTGTTGAAAGTACTCAAGAGAAGGGGTTTCTTTTACTTGGTACAGATCCTTGTGATTCTTTAGCACCAGTCCACAAGGTTCAAAGAAGGATGGTCCTCACTAAGACCTGCAGGCTTCATTTGCTCAAAGCCATTTTTAACCATTTATCTGAGAAAGTAGTTGTTTACAGCCCACAGTTTAGATATTTCTGAAGGAGTTTGGTGCTATACATAACATCCATATAAATGTTTTGATCTGACAATGTTATCTAAGACCAGAAGGTTTTAGGTTAATGTTTTGAAGGTTTTCAGGATTAGGGTTACCAAACTGTTTATTGGTTTCTTTCTGAATGGAGAACAACATATTTTACTGAAATCCTTATGAAGTCATAAATGGAAAGGAAATAATGAACTGTAGTAGTAGAATGCAGTTGGATCATTTTCTTCCTTTGTGTTAAGAGAATTATCAGTAGCAAGAATGACAAAACATTTACTGATGCATCATTTTCATCTGGAGTTCGATCATTGTTCTCAGATGCATGAGGACATTTATGGACCCAATGAAACTGAACCACAGAATGCACCTTGGCATATTTATCACAATCTATGTACAGGAATCAGTTGATGAACCCATGACAGCAATGAATATATGCTGAAGCACACACATTCTTTGTCTATTTAACAGCACATCAACTCCTTATGGGTCATTTAATGCTGAAATTTAATTTTCTTGGGAGCTTAGTAATAAAAATATGATGTTATTCTACTTTCACAATTGAATACTAATTGACTTGAGTAGACGATACTCAGCTTTTGTGCATATACATGTTTTTGTGGACATAATTACTAAAGGCAGTGATATGTGTGTTTTATGTTGTTGTTTTGTTGAAATTATATTTAGGAATACAGAATATATGGATTAATGTCATGAAAGAGTTCTTTCATGTGGGTTGTGTGGTTGATTTTGCTTAGCAGCATATCAACCTCTATGTGTTATTCAATGTCAAAATCTATATATTTTGAACACAATTGTATGCAGTTGCATGCCTTCAACTACAGATAAAATGTATTCTTGGTAATTCTACTATTAATAGGTATTATTTGTAATTTTACTATAAAAATGTATTTTTATACTTTCATAATTTTGTTTTGGAGCTGGTTCACGATTTGCCCATAGCTGGGACCCGAACAGGTGCTACCACTTCAGGTCAGGGTGGATCTGGGAACAGCAGCAATTGAGTTAGTTCCACACTCCTCAAAACCTCCAATCTCCTAATCAGAAGCCTTGCTGGTGGATGTAGTTTATTGTCATACCCAGGACAATTCTAAGGAGGTGGCATTTGAATAATATAGACAACCACACTTACACTGGTTCACAATGAGTATATAACACCTTATTAGACTATTAGTTTTCTTTACAAAATACAGGTTTGACTAAGGTATCAAGGTTAGGCCCCACTCTGATTATGTCCACATATTTAAAAGGAGAATTCATTTTGTTTTCAATCATATTTTCAATAGCTAACGTTACTAAGTCCTTCTGAAACTTAATATATGCGCATGAATGCTTCAATATTTACATTACTGGACCAATATAGATTGAGGATTCATTTTCTATGGTTTATCAACCCTTTGCAGGTTATTTAAAGCCAGAAAATATATTTAGAATGTAAGAATTTTTGTGTATAATGATAATAATGATTTAGTGATACAAGTCTCATTAATTAACCCATAGCTAGGGAGAGAAGAGGTGGATTCATACCTTTCCCAAAGGTAATTTGTATGTAAGTGAATATAACAAACCCAACTGGAATTGGAACTCAGCTCTCCAATTAACAATTCTGAGACATTATCCATTACACCACCTACACATCCCAGCTTACAGCACATGGTATTCCCAAGTAGTCACCCATCTAGGTACTGACCAAGCAAAACATTGCTTAACTTTGGAGATTGTACAGGAACCGATGTTTCAACGTGATATGGACATAAGTCAACCAATATAACAATTATAAAAAACTGTAAACTGATTAGAGTTTTTATCAGGAAGAAACAGACCAAGCTTTTCCAGAAGAATATTCACCGCAGTTTTTTTTTTTTGAAATCAGTAATAAATATCAGATGATTCAGCTCTAACTTTAGGAAAGGGGATTTGTCAATACTCTTTTCTCTTTTGACAATTCAGTTATGTTCACACCAAATGATAACATACTTCCAATTTTTGTAACTGTTTTCATCTACAAGTTTAGTAGACCATTTGCACGCATAAATAGCATTTGTCTTTGATTTTTTTCATAAACTATTTATCAGTAAATAATCCAACATGGCTGTCAACTTTATGATCACTGGGACTTTATAGTGGAATCACTGTATTCCAAATAATTTACATATTAACACTAAATTTAGTAAAATACTGGAGGAAATGGTTGGTAATAAGATTGTATTGCATCAATTTTCATAGTATGGTTGACCCAGCTGGCTTTAAAAAAAAACTCAACATTTGAAATCCTGGCTTCTTACTTGTGCTGATGGGAAATATGTAAGTATCTGACTTACCAATCAGCTCTAATATTGATATAAAGCTTAATTTAGTATGGCACAAGGCCACAATTGCAGGTTATCCAGTAAGGATCAAACTTTTACTGGTGTAATGATCTACAAACCTGGTTTCCTAATTAGTGTTCCCTGGAAAGCTGCCATTTCACATTCTTAAAAAAGAAAGAAAAAAAAAACAGAAGAAAAAGTATCACAAACACTATTGTTATAACAGTTGTAAAAGCAATGCACCAAAAATAATGACTTCAATTTATTTCCATAGAAGCTACATTAGATACAGAAAGTACAATAACACTATTGTATAGTGCGAGTTTCCAGATAGAAAAAAAACTCTTTTTCTAGGATCACTAGCTTTCAGTTATACAATCTTGCCAGTGACGAACAAGAGCCAATATGGCAGGCTCATTAAAATCTAAGTCAGCAGAGGTGACCCACTTTTTCACACAGTGTTGATGCAACTGCTGAAACACATTACCCACAACATGACTGTGGTCACATTCAGTTTGGTCTGCATAAATGTTTACCAAACATTGATAATGTCAATAGGTGTTAATTTTTTATGTATAGAGAAATTCAGTGACATACCTTAACTTTGTATGCACTTTCATGTCAGAATCCAATTTACCAGACTACTGCCTACTTACTATCTATAATAAGGTAATAAATAAAAAAAATTAAAATAATGGGCTTCTGATGGGAAGATCCAAACTATTTTAATACTACTATTAGTATATTTTATCAGCCAGCCATAGTTTACCGGCTATTTAGTGTTAGGAAGAATAATATGTTTTAGCCTTCCAGTAGCACACCGATATTAATATTAGAATTAGCGTAGCCATTGATACACTAATGCTGAATGCAAATATAGAAAGACGAGATAGGCAAATGTTATAATCAAAACATTTAATAAGGCAAACAACTTACATAAATATATTAAAGGATTTACATAAGTCCCAAAACAAATGATTGTTCATACTGTCCAAGGAACAAGGATGTTTACAGAACGAGAACAAAGAAATAACAAAACCAACTTTATGGCCTTTGACCATCTGTAGATAAGTGAATAGAAATTACTTTTTTCTCCACACTAGGCTGTGCCCATGTTGACCAGTTTCCACGTGTGTGGACGCTCTGGTGGTCAGGAAAATAAAGAGACCATTCCTTAAAAAATAGAAGCAAAAAAGAAAAAAAGGACAGAAGAGTTCTCCTCCCTAAAGGGGATGAACTCCCATGAGCTCAACCCAAAGGAAAACAACTGTGGTTTCCCTACACTACCAACACTTACCTCAGACATTGCAGGCTAACATAATAGAATAAGAAATATTACTTTTGGAATGGTGTTTTTTTTTTTTGCTTTTTTTGGGGGGGGTTGTTTTTTTGTTTTTTTTTGACAATGATGGTCACCCTGTACAAGGACCAAGAGCCACTCGAGGGTTACAGAGAAATAGGTATAGTTTATGGAGATAACTTGACCAGGATAAGACTGTAGTAATCAGGAAAGCATCCTCTTAATAATATAAAGAACTTGATCTATTATCCAGTTCACACTCCTTCCCAGTCTTTGGAACAGGAGTAGACATTTATTCCTTGATTCCTGTTTAGGATTGGGTTTCTGGTGCTTTCTAAAGTCTGCTTCAGCTCTGTACTAACGCTTGACCTTTCCTATACTAATATAAGCCCACTACCTTGAGTGGCTCTTGTACCTTGTATTGGGTGAACATTAGTAAAAACAAATTAAAAAAAACTGTTTCACTTTCTCAGAATGTTCAAACAGCCTTTGTAATATGTGCTTAGTCATTTGCTGATGTGATTAGTGAGGTGCAGTGCCTTTGTTCAATCATGTTATGTCATAAAATTTGAGAGGCATGTTTGTTTGATCATGCTAATCATGTCCTCCCCCATTGGTAAGCCACATTGACAAATATATTACACTCTTTTAAACAGGCATGTGGAAATGTTTAAGGACAAAAAGATTTTTTAAAAAAATATATACACAACTGTATAGATTGTAATAAATCTGTTTGAACAAGTAAAATAAATTAGACATAACTTATAATCTGGGTTTAATATATTTAATTTCCAAGTTATGTAGTTAGCCATTAATTGATAGATTGGATAATAGGTAATCTATTTTGAAATATGACATTATTATTCAAAGATATTTACATAACACAAAGGGTTAGCTGAAATAGTTTACTGTATTAAAACTATGTAAAAATGTTCTGAGTCAAAAAGGACAAATAAATCTTAAGTTAATTGATGGATTATATGTATATTCCCTTATTTCTAATAATATAAATTACACTAATTTATATGGATACTTTACACAAGATAAATATAATATTCACCTCTTATACATGGGGGACATGCTCAATGACCCCCAGTGAATGTATGAAACCAAGGTTAGCACCAAGACCGATATATGCTTTTCCTATACCTGATTACATATCTACTATAAAGTTTAGTTTATAAATTGAGCATAATAAGAGATAAACAACAATAATAACTAATGATAAAATAGAACAATTTACTTTAATAAAATAAAAAAGAATATATGATGGATATAAGATTGGTTTGTACTGTTTATCTTAGCTAACTTAGCACATGGTTTATTTGATTTTTCTTATCAAATTGAGAACTTTCAATTTTTCACTTAAAAATGAAGCACTTTACCATTTCACTTTGATTGACTGGTTTGTTTTTTTTACAGCTTATCAACCTTTTGTAGGTTATTTAAAGGCAGAAAATATTTTTTTTTAAATTGTAAGAATTTTTTTAGGGAATAATAATGAATTACTAATGCAAGTTCTACTAATTAACCCATAGCTGGGGGAGGAATGGCAGATTCATATGGGAACCAGTATTTCAAAATGATATGGCTGTAAGCCTGTTCCTCTTTGATGTATGTGAAATGCTATCATCACTACTCTTATGCTTTGGACTATTAATAAGTAACACATGGATTTTTTTTCTGGGTTAGCCATGGGTAAGTGAAACCAGGGATAGTGGGGGAGACTGTAATATGGTAATATTTTAGATTTGTATATATACACTATTCTGTTAGGGTAATTAATTTTGGATCACTAAAAGTCCCTTCCTGTCTGATTATCAAAATCACCAAGCAGGTAAATAAAACATTGCAGATTTTATTGGTTAAAACATCAACTTTCATTTTTAAAAGCCAATATTATTTATTCATAAACTTGTAAACAATGTGATACCAAGCACACCATTCACCAAGATTCGAGTATTACAAATTCTTCTGTGAGAGGGGCCAAAGTATACTTTTACTGCCTCCTGGGTTCACCACTGAAGTCATTATTTTATGTAATTGTTTGAGCAAAACATCAGTAAGCATTAAACAATATTTATTTTTAAAGTTACATCCTCTATAGCGGTTCATATGCTAAATGTCCTGTAGAAATTTGCGCATCTACTTCCTTACTGGATCAACTTTTTAGTATTATACCAGCTATGACATGTTCACAGTTAATGTATGATGCCAGCTATGATGCACATTCAAAGTGAATGTATGGTGAAAGCTATGACACACGTTCAGAGTGAATGTATGGTCCAGTTGCAACATACATGCATGGTCAATGTATGATGCAAGCTATGATGTACATGAACAGTGAATGTATGATGCTAGCTGTGACATATGTGCACAGTTTATGTATGGTGTATGTTCACAGTGAGTATATGATGTGCAGCTCCAAAGGTTGAAATTAACAAAATCAGCTCAGGAAAGCAATTAGAACTCTACGTAAAGAGTGATGCTAGGAATAGCTAAAAGACAGGAAGAGGTCAACATGGATTAGGGAATAGACCAAAATAGAAGAGATCAAACTATATAACAGATGGGTGGGACATATAGCAAGAAGATAGAGTAAAAGGTTTCTTGATTAGAGACCATTGTGTAGCAGACATATTAGAAAAATAGCAGTCAGAAGAGGGAGAGATGAGAGAGGTTTGGTAAGACATGCCAGAATAGCACAGTCACAGTTGTCATGGAAGGCTTTGGTAAAAAACTTTTTTCCTGTAGTGGACTCATAATAGCTGATGATGATATGTTTTTAGAGTGAGTGAAAGTTTTATATGTTGCATAAACACTGTTACATTTTATGTAACAACTAATATTATAACATTCAACAAATAAAAATTATACAATTACCAATGCATTAAATATATACTAATAAATGTTATTTGTCAGTCACTTGAGAGGCTATTGGGGCCTCAAACTCACACCTGACCTCAAGTGAAACTTGTACATAAGAGCCATTACTAAAGATGCAAGTAAAATGACCAATTCTTTGTACCGTTCCAGTAAGTACCTGACTCCACGTGCTATCTTCTACCTTTACAAGAGCCAGATACAGCCAAGAATGAAGTACTGTTGCTATATTTGGGCGGAAGCGTCACAGACCACACTTTCCAGCCTCGACTGAGTTCACAAGCATCTCCAAGTCTTCGTGGGTGACAAATTATTTTCCACCCTCCAACCTCTCTCACACAGATGGAATGTAGCAAGCCTCTCACTGATCTGTTACTAGTTCCATGGAAAGTGCTCAGAAGAACTAAATTCCTTGGTTCTGTCAAACCTAACCTTCATGGTAAAGACCAGCCATGTCACTTAAATAGTAGCAAAACACCCACATTCACTTGGTATTCCATCTGTGAGAAGTAAGTTCCACTCAAACAGCTTCCTGTGAACTGCTGCTCTGTGGAACCAACTCCCAAGAGGATATTTGCCTGATCACTACAATCTTAACATGTTTAAGTCTAGGGTTAACAGTTACCTTCCCCTCTTATCCTTACAAACTGCATCCTAATGTAACCATCTATCTGAAGTGACCCCTGAGCATTGTATAGGGTGAAACTTTCTGTATAAAAAAAAAAAAATAGTTTATGCCTTCTTTCATGACAAACATTTAAAGCAGAATCCGTTAACTGAGAAAGTATGTATTTAGATTTCTATAACTATTATATTTGAAATTAGTTTGTATAGTTGTTCCATTTGGGCTATAATTATAATGCTGAGTGTCTTAGTGTTAAGTTTATATCAGTGTTTCTTAACCTTTTTTCTTTGTGGTGCTTTTTTGATGTCAAAATGATTGCATGTAAGAGAAAGCCCATTTTATTTACAAAAGCAAAATGTAGTATAAAACATAAATCCTGACTATTGCCTGTAAATAAAAAAAAGTTTAATAAATTATGACTAACAGTGGAAATGTGCTTTAAGAAAGCTGATACAACATAGATAAAGTAATAATTTCAAAATCAATAACTCACATTAAATGTATCAAAAATGCTGGTCTCAAATAAATGAAAAATAAATGTACACAAAGTCTTTCTAACACTACACAATAAAAAATAATGTTTCAAATCAATATGAAAATATAATTGAAATTTTATTTAAATAATTTCTGAATTATTTGCCTTTAACAATAAAGTAAAGCAGTTTATTTTTTCATAATTTTATGCTGCTGAAGGAAAAAAAAACAGAATTTCAACACGAACATATTTTCCTTGGGCCAACTCCAGGCCCATTTTAAAAATTTATCAAGCCTACTTGTAGGCTTAATGGCCCACATTGAGAATCACTGGTTTATATATACATATGCATGCATGTACACACATACAAATACAGGTGCTTTGGATTAAATAAAAAATAATTGAATATTTCTTTTAAATATGTTATACTATTCATAAATTAAGAATGCAGAAAAAATGCTTTTCTATAGAGTTGTCTCCCAATTTTTAATGGATAAAATCAGACCGTAGGTGGTGATTTATAATATGTAAGAGCAAGATGACATATGAAATTAGTGGGGTGACTCAGAACAGCTAAGAATAGATATAGTGTCTTAATGCTTAGGGCAGACAGTGATAAACAAACTTTATTAACTAGGTTAATTTTTGAAATCATTTATATAACAATGAAGATGAATATTTTTCATTGTAAAAAAGTAGACACCTTAAAAATGTGAAGAGGAATTGTTTGGTTATTTTCTGTAAATTTACAAAAAAAAAATTTTTTTAAATAAAAAATCAGCTTTAATGTTTGAAAGATGAGTGATAAATTGGGTCATACTGAAGCATTCACAATCTGACACAGACCTTTTCAACAATTTATAAAAAAAAAAAAAAACAATCAGATTTATAGATTTCTTTTATTGAAAGCAGAAGACGATGCTCAACTTCACGCCAACTTTGAACTAAATGTTAGACAATTAGCCCAATTCCACTAAAAAGGCAAGCAGAAACCAATTTCAAATGAATTTTTTCTAGTCAGGAAATTTTTTAAAAGCAAATCATCCAATGAATACTAATGGGAGAGAAAAATAATACACAAAGAAACATTCTATTTTCTTTTTTATAAATAATCAATAGAAAATTAATTCATTAAATTTAACCAAGCCAAGAAGAAATAATCAGAAAAATGACAAAGAAAATTTAGATTTTTTCAAATAAAAGAGATGAAATATTCATTCTTTTTTCTAAATCAGAAGTCATAATTGGATTTACAAATAGCGATTAAAATCTAAAATTGAATGATGTAAATAACATATTTGCTTTAGAGTAAGAAAATTAATTTCACCCAAGAACAAAGAAATATTCTTAGCAATCAATAATTGTGCAATTCATGCTACATGTGTGGTATGAATATAATAGCCGGCTACCTAGCTTTCCAAGCACATCTGTCTGCTAGAGCAGTCAGCCAATCCCATCACAGACACCTGTTCAGGCGTATCTGTGTTTATTCATCTCCCACAGAACCTGTGAATGATACTGCAACTATGCATTCCCTTTGTATTTCATTGGTGAGATCTAAGTTCCACTTGAGCGACTTCTTCCCTCAAACCACTGCTTTGTGAAACAGACTCCAAACAGGATGTTTCACCAATCACTAAAATCGTAAACTGTTCAAGTTAACCTTTATTTTCCGCACATGGTCCCATAAACAGTGCATCTTACTCTGTAACACACTATTTTGAGTGGATCTTAGTCCTTGTAGTTTGAACAGTATTGTTAAAAAAAAAAAAAAAATGCTGAATTGACTATACTTACAGTTTCTGGGAGAGAGAGCACATAATCTGGCATGATCAACAGTTTGGACAAGGCCAGTATGCTCAAACAATCAGTTATGATGAAATTTGACTTTTGCTAGCACAATCATTGGTGGCCTCCAAACAGTTCTGTCTGCCCAATTTAATTCACAAGGCTTGGGTTAGCCAATAGTGTGGCGTTCAGGCAATTTCCAAAGAGGTCACATGCTGGGATTGCCTCCTTAGACCAATAACATAAAGAAGTCACCTTCCTCATAAATCAACCATAGTGAGATTTGAACCAGGGTCTCATGGCATGAATATATAACTTTATTATCAGTATTCATAAAAAGATACATGTATAAATTATCTCGTTAATATTTATAGAATATGAGTTAGAGAAAAATAAAACCTAAAACTGACAGAGTTTGTACTCTTTTGTATAAAGAAATAACTCAATAAGTTTTCTTTTTAGTGTCCAGAAAAGTCACAAACCTGTTAGGTTAGTGTTAAATATTATTTGGTTTGATAATTGGATTTTTCATCCAAATATTTGACACCCAGTTTATTCATAGCACAAATTTACTTGCTATCATATACATTATTAATACATAACCATTTATTTGAACTTGTGACAATCATGGTTTGTTATAGTTACAAGGCTTTGACAGCAGTACTCTTTCGCCTTCTTCAGGTGCATGTTATATTTGCTAATGTTATTGGAATTTCTATCAGAGCCTTTAATTTAATCCACAAATGTACAAAACAATATATAAAACTAATATGAAAAATGATGCTTGATGAAAGATGAAGTGTAAATTTAAATGGTTAGATTTCATGTAATGTCAACTGTAAAGGCTCTTGTCGCTCAAGTGACAGGGCAGCTGAAATAGTAAAAGATTGTCAAAACCAAAAGAAGACAAGCTTGACACTTATTGAGAGTTTATTCTTTATTTCTGATCTATTTACTAATAGCCAATAGCCATAGAATGACAGTAGTTGCAATGAAAAGCAACTGATTTTGGTTTGGTTTGTTTTATGGCATATCAATTTCAATGGGTTATTTAATGCCGACAAGATTTATTGCTGATAATATTTTTTTCCAAAAAAGTATTGCTGGTAATAATTTTTTCTTCAAAGATTTATTGCTGGTAATTTTTTACAAAAATGTTTTGCTAGTATTAAAACCTAGTTTTTACATGTTTTGAGCCCAGTTTGGGAGTTAACTATTTGCCCATAGCTGGGACCCTAACAGGTGCTACCTCCTCAGGCCAGGGAGGACCTGGGAATACCAGCAATTAAGAGATGGATCCATGCTCCTCAAAACCTGATCAGAGGCTTTGCTGTTAGATGTAGTTTATCATCTTGTCCAGGACGTAGTTTATCATCCTACCCAAGACGGAAAAAGCAATTGAAATTAAGATTAAATTTTAAAAAATTCAAGAGGGAGATAGGAAAACAATGCATAACCTTCCTAGTGAGCTTGTGTAAATAGATGGTAGAACAGGATTTAGGAAAGATAACAAAAATACAAAGTTTATTAAGAGCTACAAAGGACAGGAAATTGTGGAGAGCCATATTCACCAATGCCCTGAAGAGACATGACACAGAAGATAGCAAAAATTAATAACTGTACAATAAAAGTTCATTGATTAAATGATTACTGCACAAAAGCTAACCTGATATGAAAGAAAAGAATTAAGTTAAAATTAAATGGGCAGTTATAATATATTATAGTAGGTTAGCTAACACAATATATTAGGTCATCCCATAAGTTCTGTCCGAATTTTAACTTTTTGTTAAAATGAACAAAATTTAAAGAGTATTTTATAATGTCTAATGGAGCTGAACATTATTTTTATGTTTAGATGCATTTAAACTGATCAAATTTTATTTCAGAGAACAATAAAATTAAATTTTGTTTGATTAAAACCCTGCTAACATGGAAGTACCCAAGAATCATTTGAGGCACATAATGCTTTATGAGTTCAAGAAAGGAAACTCAGCAGCCGAAGCGGCTAGAAACATTCACTCAGTTTATAGAGAGGAATGTGTGAATGAAAGAACTTGCAGAAGATGGTTTGCAAAATTCAGAGGTGGAGATTTCACCCTTGAAGATGAAGATTGAACCGGACGTCCAGTTGAGTTTGATGAAAAGCTTCTTGAAGCAGCCCTTGAAGAAAATCCTGCTTTATCAGTTGAGGAATTGGCAGTGGTTCTCAGTTCAAACCATACAACTGTTCATCGTCATCTTCAACAACTTGGAAAAGTTCCTAAACTTGGAAAATGGGTGCCTCATGAATTGTCTGAAAACAACCTCTAATCCCAAGTTGACATCTGCTCTTCTCTCCATTCTCGCCAACTTGTTTCACCTTTTTTGGATAGACTTGTGACTGGTGACGTAAAATGGATCTTTTATCGAAATGTTAAGCATTGTAGACAGTGACTTGGTAAAGGGGAAGGACCCCAGCCACAGCCGAGAAGGGAACTTCATGGGCAAAAGGTTCTTCTTTCAATCTGGTGGGATTGCCAAGGAATAATCCACTGAATTCTTACCACCTAATGCAACAATTAATGCTCAAATATACTGTCAGCAATTAGAGCATTTGAACCAAACTTTGAGGAAAAAAAGACCTGCTCTAGTGAATCGAAAACGGGTGATGTTTCATCAGGACAATGCGCGACCACACACAGCAAGAATCATGTCACAAAAGATCGAAGAACTTGGGAGAAAATTCCTCATCCACCTTATTCTCCCGACCTTGCTCCTTCAGACTACCATTTGTTTCGTAGCTTACAGAATCATTTGGAAGAAACAGCTTTTGTAACACAGGAAGAGCTTAAAACTGACATTTGTGAGTTCTTCGAATCAAAGCCAAAAGAAGTTTACAGTAATAGAATTAGTAAGCTTGTTAATAGATGGAAGGAAGTCATAGATAATCAGGGAAAATACATTGTTGATTGAATCTGTAATTAAATGTAACATTTGGTCACTTGTTTTCTTTATTCAAAATTCGGACAGAACTTATGGGATGACCTGATATAAAGTAAAAATACATCCATTGAATATCTTAGATTTTGCATCCAATGTTAAGAAAATTGCATTCATTTCTTTTATTAATGTCATTTGATTGAAAATAAATTTAGTCAATATTTGGACAATTCTATATAATGAAATTGTTTTTTTTTTAATAAACAATTATTCTGATAAGTTTTAATAGTTTGAACTTTGAGTATCTTAACTAGTCATTTTCATTAGTCTTTGTCTTATTACTGCTTTTTATGTTCTCAGTCAAACACACAGCCTGTTTAAGCAAGCATCACAAAATTGAAAAGTAGACTTTGACAAAACTCAAATCACATGATACATTTTAGAATGTCAACAATAGAGTTAAAAACTTATAAATTTTAATTTCATACAAATATTTTTTTTTTTGAAGTTCAGAAAAGGCCTAAAGCATCAAAATCCAACAATACCAGCTCTTGTGAGCAGAACAATCTTCGGTTTTATAATAAATGATGCTTTGAATTTATATTTTTTACTGTCTTCTTCAATATCTTTCTTAAATTTGCTGTCTCTTAAGCGACTAAAAATGCTGAAGTTATGAAAAGTTGACATATATCAATTCTTTATCATCTCTAGCAAATGTAAATATGAAATTTTGTTATTTTTCAAGTTGCAAGAATTAAGAAATTAAAAGTTTATATTCACATTTACAAATGGGACAATTCATCATTAGTAAAATAAGATTTTTTCTTTTTGTCATTACTAAGAACCAGCATAAATGTCTGCAAGTACTAAAGAATCTACTACTGAAGTTGACAGCCTGTCACCACAACTGTGACTGATGATGAAGATACTCCTTGACAAACAAAGCACAAGTACAGTGGGTGTGAGAAAGTCAGAAACAATAAAAGCAAATGTTCCAATGACTGTTGATTAATATAGGCAGGTTCAAAGTTGAAAAAGGAACAACCTGGAGAGCATTATGCAAACACCTGCTTACCACCAACTGAGAAAATGTACAGGGAGGAATATGACATAGCCAATTGCATGTTAAATCGTTCAGCAGTTGGCACCAGGAACATCTATTCATTGCTAAAAGTCAACCTCTAACAGTTTGTTGTAAAGCATTGCTTTTTTTCCCTTTGTTTGTTTCTTTTTTTTTTTAAAGGTTTTTATCAATGTGCATGGTATTTCATTTTTTTTTTCTCCACACCTCCCGGTGCATTCAGTTCTTACAAGAATTCTCTGCTTGGCTCATACGACTGAAAATGAGCTTTTATTTGCTGAACAGAATTTTTTTTCCAATTCCAAAGCATGCGATGACTTAAAAGAAAAAAAAATGGAGAAAAAAAAAAGATCATTCCTAAGAAAGTAATTAAAAAAAGGCAAAGTAAGCAGTTTAACCAATGAACAAAAATTAAATATAAGACACACACACACAAAAACAAGTCTTCAGTGTTAGTTTTAGCATCACAAGATATTCCATAAAAATTATGTATTTTCTTTTCACAAGACAGTTTCTACAAATATTTTATTATTATTATTAAAATCTCAAATTAAAAGGCAAAGTAATATAACTACTTAAAAAATGAAGTCAACATTTATTTATGAATACTTTTCAAGTAAAATATCAGCAGCAATCAATTCAAACAAGATGTATTTAAACTCAATCTTTTCTATGCTATATAGGCACAGTATTTCCCATACTTCAGCTAATTCTTAACACTTTTTAAAATTCCAATTACAGTAGTTATCTCCTTATCCATGAGGGACATGTTCCAAGATACACAGCAGTTATCTGAAACTAACGATAGTACCAAACCATTTTTTCTTGTAAATATGGATCTATTATAAAGTTTAATTTATAAATTAAGCACAATAAAAGATTTACAAAAATAACAGTGATTGATTTATTTTTCTTATCAAGTCAATTTTTTTTTTTGATTGCAGAATGTTACTGACAGTATCTGATATTTCTAAGCAGTGCCCCATCTAAGTACTGCCCAAGTTTGACACTGCTTAACTCTGGTGATCAAATGCTTTTAGCACAATATAGCCATAGGCAACTGATAATAAAATCAAACAATTATAACAACATACTGTAATTAAAGTTATGAGACGAGTAGAAGATTTGTTCTTATTAGAGATCTTAAAAGCATCAGCATATGATTAAGAATTTTTAACTTGAAAAAAGCACTTTGATGCTTCTGTTTAATATATTTCAATTGTTAGCATGATTTCTCTTGTACGTTTGGACCATTGTGAATATATTAAATTTTTGCTTTTTTTTTTTTTTTTTTTACTTGCACCCAAACTAAAGGTAGGGTAGGGATCCCCCACTACAATTTATATGTAGTGGTGGTGGTGATGCTGGCATAATTATTTACACGAAAATGCATTGAATCACGCCGAAGCTGTTTTCTTTGTACTAACGCCCTTAAATCCATTTCTCCTGGCACTTTGTCCCACATTTCATTTATAAAGAAAAAAATAAATTGTTGGATGGTACATCAAACATTACGCTAATCCTATCTTCCCTAATTGGTTCAGTTCAAAACAAGTTGCTTGATTATAAATTTATTAAATCTTGATATTTAAGGAGGAAAAAAATCTTACGTGCCATCAAATGTAGTAGTTCTCTTTATTAGATATTATCCTATCGTTAAGGCATAATGCTAATCAATCTACATAGGCAAATTGCTTATTGTCAGATACTGACCATCTGCTGGACAACTTTATTGATTCTTGTGAATAAAATGTTATCACTTCCAAAGCAGCCCAAAGATAAACTTCTGCCAATGTTCTTCTACCTATCATCTGACTTATAAATGAGAATATGATTGCCAGCAATCCCTTCAAATTCAGTCTTGTGCCAAATTACTGCATTGCATCTACATTAAATAATTATATCCTGAATTCAGAAAGCTTGGTATGTATGGTATTAGAAAAATTTATTGTGAAGAGACTTAATGCAAAACGAAAGCAACAAATGCCAAAAGCTAGAGACATGTATTAGAATGGCAACTACAAATGTTAGGCATAAAGGTTTCTAGTTAATTTTAAGAGCACAAAGTTTTGACATTCTAAAGATATAGTTTAAAACCAAGATAAAAAAAAAATTAAGCTAATCTAAAATTATGATTACCTATAGAGGCAGCAATAAATAACAATTCATCAAATAAAAAGGGGCAATAACAATACAAAAAACTGAAAGAGAAAATAAAAATTATTCTGATTGCACATTCCTATATTTTAGTTATTATCTTTTTTCCAAATATGCTTGTTTGCATAAAATAGACACCAAGGCTATTTTGCTGGTAAATGTAAAAAGTGTTTTAGAACTAAGAACATATTATCTATCTATATATAAAATTCTGTGACTTCCATTAGTCCGTCCATCATGCCCTCTAAAATAGCCCGACATTGACCGATCAAAACCAAATTTTGGAGAGAACAACAAACAGCTAAGGTGGTACAAAGTACAGTTGGTTTTACTAGGGTGCATTAGCTTAGTACAATAAATTTTCATTAATTTTTTATGTATGTTATAATTTAACATACAAATTACTCTATTTTAAAAATAATTTAATGATTAAAATAACAAATAATTAATAAAAATGCAATATTGTTTTTGCATATCTTTTCTTTAAGTTTTTATATAGACAAGAATCCAGTTTCCAGTTTGCCTTGCATTTGTGAGAACTATAAGCAAATCACAAGGCCAAATGCTTCAAAAAGTTGGAATTTGGCCCCAGAAAGAAATGTTTACCAATGACTAGTTTTATGTTGCATACTCAAAAGTAAAAAATCCTAAGAATTTATTCTTCACTGTTAAAAAAGAAAAAATAATTTTCTTAAATATTGTTTACCATGAAGTTCTGCAAAATTAAAGAAATTATTAAACAGTAGAAATTTTGTCAAAAGTATTTTTCCAAACAAATCAGCTTGTTCAAATTTCATCAATTGGTTTGTTGAAATTAAATGAAACAGTTTGCGAACCTCAATAAAAAATGTTAGTGATAACGTCAACAATACTAAATACTGTAAAGATTTCAACATGCATTACTGTGTTGCAAAAAAATTCTAGTATACATATATAAAAAATCAAACTTGATAAGCCAACTCCATTAGTTAAGAAATCATCCAGTGACAGGGACCTACAGATACTTGGCTACTTTGTCAGTGATAAAGATGGCATTCATGCTATGGGTGGAGATCTCTCTGAAAATTCTATGGAACAAAATCCTTTTGCAATATCAACAACATGTCTGGAAGAAAATGGAGCCTTGAGATCACCAGCAATGTGGTTGAGTGAGTTGTCTAGGCAGGACATTGATAACATGGATTCTGTGGTCTGTGACTGTTGTCTTCAGTGGGTGCACCTGAAATGTATTGGCAAAAGAACCATGCCCAAGGGAAAGTTTGGGATTTGCTGGGATGGTTATGCCTGAAGTGATTAAAATGTTCAGAGACTTCTATATTTCTTTTAATAATTGATGATGAATAAATGATTTTAACTTGTTTTAACAATTGATAGTAGAAAAGATTTTAAATTGTCTTCACAAATTGTGGTAAAAATAAATAAACTTCTGTGTTAAATTTGTGTATTGTTATTTTTAACACTATCTGCCTTCATAATAAAAATATTTACTGGTAAAATAGCCTGGGAATCTATTTTACAGAGACTGGTAAAATAAACTTAAAAGCATGTTTGTCGATTTTACCAGGACCAGCAAAATAGCTTCTTTGTTGGTTTCAATCACTAGAAATGATTGCAACACACTTTCCCCTCCTATTTTTATAGGCAGAAGCACACAAATGCATGCTGGGATTTTTTCCTAGCCAATAAAGTAGGCCAGTTCTCAGTTTCATCCGACTCAGTCCCAATCTGTCTTTTCTTGAAGTCAGAACGCTATGTTCATTTGTTTGAACTTGCTTTTATGGGTCAATACCAATTCTTAGTTTGTGAACTTTTTGCCAAATTACTGTTGCTTTGCCTTATATATTTTGTTTGCTTACTTTATATTAATTTTGGCCCTGTTCCTGTCTTTTCTTTTTATTGCTTATTGCAAACTTTGTCAATTCTGTTTGTTAGACAGTTCTATTACTAATTTTGCATTTGACTACGGCTACTCACTCCACGGATTATCAGCCCAAAAACAGACTGGTGACAAATCAAAATATGAACAATGGAAGATGAAATTTTTCGGTTACATGCAAATCCAAAATTTATGACGAAAACAATCTTGGCACCATTTTATTGTCCCTGTTTTTTTTTTTACATTGTTTTTTTTTTTTTATACAAAATAACTGCAGATTTGTTTTGTAATGTAAATAGTTGTATATTTCATGCTGCTATCAAAAGCTTGAGCTGAAATTTCAAATATGGATATTTCTAGGCCCACCTCTCCAAACTTTGAAAAATGGCATAAATAATATATTTCACTTCCAACTTGGCTTTTACAGTTATTAAGCAAAATTTAGTAAATAACAAAAGGATTAAATGTTAAAGTAACATGCTTTATGGATGAAGTAGTTGCACATTTTCAGTTGATGTTAAAGGTTAGTGTTTGAGTAAAGATGAACTAAGATTTCAAATACACATTTTTCCAAGCAAACTCTTTCAATTTGGAAGACTCGTACAACATAATATTTAACCATTTAACTTTCTGCTGTTCTAAAATAAACATTATAAATATAAAAAAGGTACAATTTCAAATGTCCATTGTCAAGGCTGGAAGGTAGCTCATCCCCACTTGGAAGATTGGCACAACACAATCTTCCTAATCACTTTCTCATCCTGTTTGGCTTTGTGCTGTGCAAAACAAATCTTAGTAAATATCAAAGCAAGCAGGCCCTCCTCACTTCTATAACTGATGCAATACAATCTGCCTAAAATACATTCCCTCCAATTTGACCTTAAGCTCAGTAAATATCACAGCAGGAAAGATCTCTCTACTTGGTAGAGTGGCACAGTATAATCTGCCTCACCTCCATTTTTCTTCAGTTTGGCTTTGTGCTGTTCTCATCAATGCTTCGTAATATATACAAGCCTTCTGCACTTGGAAGATTGGCTCAACACAATCTTACTAATCTCCATTTCTCTTCCATTTAGAATACTCATATACCTTTTCTTGAGAGGTTAAGTTTATAAGAACTGAATTAAATATTATATTTCCCTCTGGTATCAGATGTTTCAGTCTAAATTTAAAAATGTTAATATTTCTCGGCCCACCTCTACCAAATTTGAAGAATGGCATAAAATAATATATTTCACCTCCAAATTGTCTTCTACAGTTATTAAGCAAAGTTTAGTAAATAACAAAATGAGTAAATTTTAAAATAACATGTTTTATGGATGAAGTAGTTGCACATTTTCAGCTGATGCTAAAGGTTAGTGTTTGATCTTCGATAAAATGGACAATATCAGACCAAGCACCTTGAGGTAATATATCACTGATTTACCAATCTTCATTTCTCACTGTGTTTGTTTTTTTATAGAAAATGGAGATGGCTTGTTGACATTATTTGAGGATGAAAAACACCTCATTGTGTTACAAAGAGGAAAAGATAGAGAAGCCTAGAAGGTTACACTGCTGTTTTCAATTTAGGAATTAGTTTATTAACTTCTGGTAAAATTCAAATGTCAAGGGAAATATGTGAACACTGATCAATTCCCTTAAGTCTTGCAGATCCACATGGAAATATAGCAACAAACCATTTAGCACAGCAAATAGATTTGCCCACTCTTAGGAACTGTCTGATTTTCACTCACAACTGCTCCATCTCTACCAAAATATGGCAGAATATATAAACTTCTAAGAGTGGCCCTTGAACAAGGATTCTCATTGACTCTAAAAATCTTTAAGAGGATATCCTATCATCATGTACCCTCCAGAACCCCATTTCCTGCTCCAGTCAAATGTATTCCACAGGACACCCACCTTGTACACAAAATGTTTATCTGACCTATCCTCATCTAATAAAATAAACATTAAACATTTATCTGATCTAGTTCTAACAAATATGCTAAAATAGAAAATAAAAATCTATCCATATTTTTCCATAATAGAGTATTTTTCAAAGGATTAAAAGAAAATTATTTCCTTCAAACATTTAATGACTTTAATAAAAGCCAACTTAGGACTTCATCAGGCTAAATTGATGTTTATGTGACTACATATTTGCCTGAAGGAAAGGGGACGTTGAGAGTTTTAAATTTAGTGTTTGTTTTTAAATATATGTTTTGTGTATATAATCTAGGCAATTTTATTTAGATTCTTTTTCTTTCCATCACTTTTGTTATTAAATATTTTATATTTAATTTTAAAAATCTTCTAAATAAAGTATATCGCCTGAAGAAGGCTAGAGCGTACAACAGTTGAAACATCATGAATATGGGAAATGTGATGTAATATCAGCCCTCCTATATGGTAATGAATGCTAGACAATCTCCTCATAGATATAGAAGAGACTTTAGGCAACACAAATGTGGTTCTACAGAAGGATGCTGAGAATACCATCAATACTGTGAGAAATGACAAAGTTTTAGAGAAAATAGAATCACTTGAGATCACTTATACTTAACATCAGGAAGTGGTAGTTGAAAATTCTAGGGCACATAAGGAAAGAGAGCTTGGAAAATTTGATACTCACAGGACAGATTGAAGGTGAGAGAGGAAAACTACACATAACCTACCTAGAGAGCTTGAGTAAATGGATGGTGGAGCAAATTTTAGGAAAGATAACAAAAATACAAAATTTATTAAGAGCTACAAAGGACAGGAAGTTGTGAAGAGCCATGATCGCCTACATCATGAAGGGACATGGCACATAGAAGAAGTGTTGGACAATCTCCCCATAGATGAGGAAAAAACTCAAGGCAGCAGAAATGTGGTCCCACAGAAGGATATTGTAAGTTCACTAGACAGAGTGTGTAAGCAACAAGGAAGTCTTAAATAAAATGGCAACAGAAAGAACACTTCTACTCAAAATCAGGAAAAGGCAGCTGAACTTCCTTGGACACAATGATGAAGGAGATCTTGGATAAATTAACACTCAGAGATGTATTGACGGCAATTCACTTAATGAATAAATTATGATTTTATAAAAACTTTGGCTAAAAATAATGAAAACATTTTTATAAATAATTATAAAAATGTTTGCATTTTATCTAAAACATTTTTACGGTATATAATCACAAATTCGATGAATAAACAGAAAAGATGATTTTTGTTAAAATGATTCTATTTATTGCTAGATTTTTTATTTTTTATTGTTCAGAAATGTTGTTCTTGACTTGTGACCATAATTTGAGCTCCTGTTATAAGATATCTCCTCCTCTAAACAAAATTCTTGTTCCTATATGCACCAATTCAGCTATTGCTGTATTTTGTAGCAATATAAGTCAATCTGAGGTCATGTCAAATTTAAAACAATTCGATACGAAACATTGGCTATCAAGAATTGGAGTCAACTTCAAGATACAAGAGCAAGAGGTTCATACTGAAAGAAAGTGACAAAAGGAAGATTAATTACTTTATTTAGATGAAGATGACAGGACAAAGAAAACTGTTGTCTATAAAACTCATGCAAAGTCAAGCAGAAGGAATGAAGTGGGATTTGCAGAAATACAGAGGACGGCTGCTGAACTGCACAAATCCCCCACCTCAACCCTACTTGACTTGCTTATAGCAGTAAATTACTACCTAAGAATAAAATCTAGTTTATTGCAAGAAATTGTTTTGTTCTTCACTCGTGGGTAACAAGTGAAGGGTAATTTTAAAGCCACAACTTTTTGACTGAAAGAAGCTGCACCCTGTCAATGAAGCTGGTGTCTGGTCTGAGCTGCAACACAACAATTTCTCTCTTCCAAATAACTTAAGATTTGAGATATCATTTGATGACTTTATTTTCTTATTGATATATACTCAAGTTAGTTTAGCACAAGACCAAAAGTATAAAGGCTTAAAACCACACCATATTGAAACACCGGTCCTTGCAAGATCTCCGAAGCTAAGCAAGATTGAGCTGGGTCAGTACCTAGATAGGTGACTGATTGAAAATACCAGGTGTTGCAAGCTTGGGTGTGTTGGTGGTGTAATGGATAATGGCTTTGAATTGTTAATCGAAGAGCTGAATTCCAATTGGGTTCGTCATACTCACTTATGCACAAATATCCTTGAGAGAGGTATCAATTCACCTCTTCTCCCTCTAGCTATGGGTTAATTATGAAGATTAATTATTATCCAAATTATCATCATTATTATCTTTTAAAAAAACAAAAACAAACTTGCACTTTATTAAAAATTTCTGGCTTTAAGTAACTTGCAAAGAAATCGATCAAACAGTAATTTTTTGTATAATGTGCATGTGAAATATTTTTGGAGTCATTCTGATGAACAGAAATATGTAAAACTTGATTCCTCAGACAATTGATGATCTAGTAGTTTGTGCAGGTGGACTTTTTGTAAGCAAAAGTATTGGGAGGAAATATGCTTTATAATGGCAAATGGAAAACTCACTATTGAGAACGAGAACGTAAAAGTAAGAAGTTAATGGGAAGTTAAAAAAAATATTGTTTACAATTTTATCCAAATTTTCTCTGTAAGTGACTTGATACTATCATGTTTTTATTTATAAATTTATATTTGTCAACCTCAACCACCGCACCTTCCATTTCTCCATGACACATGAGATGGGTGTTGGTGAATATTTTTAAGTTTCTGATATCAGCCATGAAACTTTCTGACTCCTTGAAATTAAATGGTGAGATTTTTTTTCTCTCTCTCACTATTAACTTCAGAAAGTCAAGGTAAGAAATTACTTTGAATTAAAAAAAAAAAAAATATTAAACATAGAATTTAAAATATAGGTGTATATGCTTTGAGTATGATGTAGATAAACAGTGAAATGTTAAAATATTGCATGACATTTTTTTAAATTAGGTATTGATCAGGTGCAAGATCTTGGAAATTCTCATTATTGATATAAAGATTACACATAGAATTACTGTCATATTTATTTTATATTAGCTATGTGCAAAAGATACTGTATTATATATAAAGTTTATATATATATATATATATATATATATATATATATATATATATATATATATATATTTCATCTCAAGTAAAATCTCAAGAATGTAAGATGACTCGTATGTCTTCAAAATGTCTTCATCTGTAAGAAAAATGTAAAATTATAGCATTTCAGCATCAAATGGTGTCAAAGATGAATATTTAGCTAATGATAAAATAATGCTCAGGCATTTCATAAGGAGGTTACAAAATGTGTAATAGATTTCAAAATATATTACACATATATCATCATTTTAATTACATCAAAAAATTGCTTTTTTTTTTATTGCTCAAGTGAAATTCATTGGAGATAAATGTAATGAAACTATAATAGAAAACAATGAGATTAAAGTTGCTCACATCTTGTTTGAATTAAATTACCCCAAACTTAATCCTACACATTTCTATTATAAATTAAACAAGTTCAATAGAAATATGTGATATTTTAAATTATGGCAATGAATCACATTTACATAACTAAACCATGCAGATCGGTAAGAAGTAAATTAGAAATTCATTTTTTTAATGTGAAGATAATGTGGGATTATATTGCATGCAAGAAAAGCTCAAGGATTTATTTTAAGACTCGTATTGATACAATTGGACAAAATAGCCAAACATCATTGTTTTAGTTTTAAACACTAAGCTGCAATGAAAAAAGGAAAGAATATTTTGTAAGTATTGGTGAAAATAGTTAAATCTACCATCATATTATTTGGAGTAAATAGATAATCCATAAGAATTGAGACTGAAATAAAAGATTAATGATTATAACAAGAGACAAATTCTATAAATTATCAATGCACAATAATTTAACCCTATAAAACAGTGTTTCCCAAAAACTGGAATGTAGACTGGTTCTCTTTGGTACTTCAGGAAATTCTTCAAGCCTTTTCTGTGAGGTACTAGGTACATTGATGCTGTCCTCAGAAGAACTTTAATATGTCTCAGGGTAGGGTGCTAAGCAAGATGGATGTACTCTCACATATGTGCCACCATGTTTGACAAGCACCTGCTTATGTTCCCACCCTATAACAGTTCCTGGATCAAGCCATCTATCACACAGGTTGCTTTTGTAAAAGACAGTTACAATACCTCATCTCAGAAATATAGACAGACATAGAAAACAGATCAAATTTTGAGCAATAGTTTTACTTTTTTTTCAAAATCACAAACTTTTATCAAAAATGGAAAATTGCCCTGAAACTTAAACAGATTTGAATTTAATGAATTATAAATTTAATTATTCCCTAAATATGCTAATACATTCGTTGATGCCTTTGGAAAAGGCATTACATAATTTTTTCCAATCCACTAGTAGCACTGCTAGAGTTGTTTGGACTACTGAAATAATTCTTGAAGTAGTTCAATAGTAGAGACTTTTTTTTTTGTCACAATATTTCAACTGTTATGCTCTTTGGCATTCCTCAAACGTATTTTGCATCTAGAAGTTCAAGTGTTACTTGGTATTTTTTAAAACATTAATAAGAACAGAGCTGACAACTCATAAATCACATGACAAAGGCTGCAGGACATTTGTGCTGAAACTGTAATAAAAATAATGATGAACATACTGGTCATAATTATTCATGGAATAATAACAATTCTTTTTAAAATTTTACTAAGGTTTGTACTGATATTAAATAAAATGAATCACCTTTAGACTGAAAATATCAATGGCACAAAAAAGTCCTAACAGTAATAGAAAATATTTAACTATTTGAAAATCATAAACCTATTTACAGCATTCTTTTGAAAAAATATAACCAAGTGAATTTTATACAACCCACATTTTCAGTTTAGGTAAAAAACAAATTTACAAAATAAATATTTACCAAATATATTTCAATATAAACTTAAAGAAAATATATTTTAAGATTTAAACAGGCATTTTACTTTTCTCATATATAACTGGCTTTTTAAGAAAGTTTGAAATAATGGTTTGCTAAAACAGAAGCAATACTTTCAGATTTTAATTCCTGATTTCCCATCAAATCATAACTATTGTTACAAGATTAGAACGAAAATAAAAATATTTCAAATACTGAATAGTTTATCAAGATGCCAAGAAAGAGTACAACATCTAGTGAAAATGACAGCTATTTCTTTTGTTCTGTGCCAAATATAGCAATTAAATTATACATTTTTCTTAATACATTAGAAAGAAACAAAAATAATAGAAGCTGATACCATAAGGCAATAATTAGGCTTCCAGTAAAAACTTCTTTTGTTTTGCTTCAGTTAGACAAAAACTGTAAATTTCATTTTGAATACGATAAAAACTATGTTCAATTATTTAGAAGAGAACTTAAAAATATAGACTAAATTACACAGTGTCAAAGTGATAATACATCAGAGGAGGACATTTTTAAAACCAACCCTTCCTTTGTTTTCACAAAAACACACAATAATAACAACCAGGAATCAGTCTAGAGACATCAACTTGTAACTGTTACTCAGAGTTTCACACCAACTGCAATTAGACAATTATGATTATAATCTCCTGATGATCACATTTGACATGAAAAAGTAAAAGAGGTTGGGGTCTCTAAATAGATTCCTGGTTTTTGTTGTTATTACAGCTCTGTCTTGGTTTGAGTTCCCATTCCGGGTTTCTTTACATTATAGACATTGAGTAATGTTGGTTTTTGTTAAGATAGGTATGTTTCCCCATATTTTTTTTGCAGGTTTTGTATAGATATAGTTTGTTTTTAATTTTAAATATATGAAAAGTAACTGTTACAATTAAGGAAATCATGAATGGAAAGAAAAAAAATTACTTGTACTAACATAAGTAGTATAACTGAATCTAAAAGCTTTGCAGAACAAGAATATATAGTTTTGTCAATATGTCCATGGCCTAATAGTGAAAAAAGCATTTATCTTCCACAATAAATATATATTATCAACATAATCTGCTTTGCCATAGATCATATAGTTCAAACATTATTAAGAGTATCAGGATACATATTTATTGATACGCAGTTGTCTAAATCAAACTCAAGCAAATTTAACTTCATTTTTAAAAAAAAAAAAAAAAAATGCAAAAATGCCTCCTTATTAATTCAAAAATTTATAATACAACGAATGTATACATACATAGTGGTTATCATCTAGGAAAATGGGATTGATGTGTACAGTTCAAATTTCAGCTTGGAATAGTAGGAATCCATTTCTTTTCCTCCTAATACCATAGCAGAGTGGACCCTTTAAATTTGCTTAGTAACCAGTGTAAAAGAAAGAAAACTCTGAATTCAAAACTGGATGGGTATGAAGCTAGCAACTCCACCCGATAAAAAAAAAACTACTTGCTACAGAAATGACAGTAGTAACACCTACCATGTTGAAGTAGTGACCCTATGCTCCACAGAGAGGTCTACAGTACTAACATAAGACAAAGAGAGATATCTAAGAACTTTTAAAAAATTAAAATTAAAAGTTCCATGTTATAATGTCTTTTTTTGCCTCATTTAGTCAAACATGAACAGTTGAGTAATGAGATTGATGTCTAAATGATGAACACTCAAAACTTAAGTGTAACAGATAAAAACCTCAATGTATTATGCAAGCAGACTGAGGAACAATAATAATAGAATCTATTAACATGAATCACATGAGGAAATACTCAGACATTACCCTGCAGCTTCAAAGTTAAGCCAAATAGTTTGGTCAGTTTATCAAAGTGCTGTAGATAACTGAGAACAGGTTTTGGTTGTATTTAAATAAACAAAGTTGGATTCAAAAACTTTGCATGCAAAATAGTCAGTCTAAAATGTTAAAAAAATCTTTTGTTCAAATTACTACAACTTATGACTAAAAACAAATACAATCTGATCTTGTAAAAGTTGCGTGCGTGTTTGCACATACACACACACATATATATATATATAATTAATACAAGTAAAAGTTTTGTCATTCAGCTGATTGATGTTACCTTCAGTATCCCAACTCCAGAGTTTTGTAGATGGACACTCCGAGAATCACTCCATCCACTTGTCAGAGGGTATCTGTTTTTATTTGTTTTTTTACTAATATTCACTCAATACACGGCACAAGAGTCACTCAAGGTAGAGGGTTATAGTGTGGAGTTATATTAGCATAGGAAACAAGGGATAAACCTCAAATCCTGTTTAAAAGACTGGGGAGGAGTGTGGACCATATGATAGGCAAAATCTATATACGTAAGTAAAAATTCATTTATAACAAAAATATACATCTGTAAAAAGACAAAAGGAAAATCTTTGTCGATGCGTTTTATCCTCTAATTTACTTTACTGCCTTGATAAAGTCCATCAGACGATGAAACAAGTTGACAAAGAAAAGTTTTCTTTTGTCTTTACTCACACACACACACACACACACACACACATATATATTATATATAGGAGATCAACCGATTCCGCTACCTATGTTTCAACCTTTCAGTATCTTCAGGCAATCCCAGCCAATAGATTTCCTAACACTTTTTTTTTTTTAAATTAAAAATTAATGAATACTTTATTATTTAAAAAATAAATAAACATACAATGTGAAGTGTGTTAGGAGAAGCAGAAGAGGAGGAAAAAAACAAGAGTATTGGAAATGTATCAGTGTGCCCGGGGGGGGGGGGACGAAATGTACACACTTTCTTTTTATCCTAATTCACATGAACTCAAAAGGAACTTTTTAGTGTGCATACAATGAGTCATAAATTCCGATCTCTCATTCAAAAGGATTTTTTGGGGTCTGGAAATGTTATTATAGCTACCTTTTCTTGTTAACAAATGTTGTTGTAAGGTTTGGATTTTTTAAATTTTCATTAATATTTAAAATAAATAGAGCATTAGGAAATCAACTGACCAAAATCACCTGAAGACACAGAAAGGTTGAAACCAAGGTAGTGGAATTGGCTGATCCCATATTTTTTTATACTTAAAAGCTGTACATGTTAAATTTTTATTTTTTTATACATGCATTGAGCACTTTTTAATACTCCTGTTTCCTGGTCTAATTCAACTGACCATTAACTTTTATTATATATATATATTTGTAATAGAAACTGCTGTTTGACCCAGCATGTTTTACTGCTCATTTACAAAGAGTGTCATAGTACAGCAAGGCTCTATTTTTCCTTTAAGCAAAGCACACTTCCACATTCAGATCATTCTTCTTGAGAGCCATATCTGCTCACTTTCGGATATGAAATGCAAACAAGCAGGATCAAACAGTGGTTAGTCCTACAAAGGGGGATGCAGGTGCAATCCCTGCTGGAGAACACATTTTCTTTAAAATTGCTGGAATGTGCAGAATGATAGATGTGATACACACCGTTTAAAACAAAAAATAAAAATGGTGTGTCTATTTCAAATACGAGTATCTACTATAATAATGTTTGAAGTAATGATGCTTAGATTAAAAATAAAATCCATTAATTCTTTAGAAATTGCTTTATGTTTCAGATACAAAACTGAACAGATATAGGCTTTCAAGAAAAACTATCTGAATGAACGAGTGAGCTTTTCTTTAAAAGGAATATATATATATATATACATATATGTGTGTGTGTGTGTATGTGTGTGGTTTGTGAAGATGCAACTGCAGGTTTTACTACTACTTTGGATTGTTGTTTATATACAGATTTATAATGTGAAAATATTTTAAAAAAATTAACAATGGCTTTCAAATATTGTGCATTCATCTTTAGTTATGTCCAATATCAATTTATTTGTTAGTAATCAGATTATTATTCTTTTAAATAAAACCATAAAAAAATTCACACTGTTAAAAATAAAGCATCTGGTTGAAAATTATTACTTGGCAGTTTCCAAATTTGAAATATGACCAGATGTTCACGACTGAAGAAAACACACACATACAAAAAATTAATCCTTGTTATGCTCTCTTTTTCATCCATCAAGATGACTGATACTACATCTCTCCAATCAGAGCTCCATAAGTACAAATATAAACCAGCATGGAATTGCATCAAACTCAATACAGGACATGCTCATTCTGAAATGAATGTGATACATAACTACAAAAAGCATTTAAGATAGATGAAAGCTCTTATTATAAAAGGCAAGAAACCAAACATTAATAACCAATTATGAACATGGCCACAATGTACTGGCTGTATTTGGAAATTAAGAACATGTCTACTTTCTGCAACTGTTATACGGTCTACAACACCATTATAATAATATAACAAAAAATGATCATTGAAAATGGCTAAAAGTTTGACCAAAAGCACTCAGAATCAACAAACCTTTAGAGAATTTTTACATTCATTTAAATTTTTCATTCATTAAAGCAAAACAATTAAAAAATGAATAACAATACCTTGTCAGTCTTATGTATTATGTGTCTATATTTCTGAGATGAGGTATTGTAATTATTTACACTATTTACATTGTTTGAACTGTTGTCCTCACCTATGTTGCCATATTCACAATGTAAATATAACTATAGTAAAGAAAGACTGAACAATGAAAACTGTTGCAGATCCTAATCAAGAAGAAGGACCACTTCCCACCTAAGACATACAGGTAATTGTCACAATTTTGCAGCAAGCTACCTCACATATATGGTCTCCCCAAAATTCACAAAGATGGTATTCCAATCAAGCATTTTGTTAGTTGCCAAAGCTCTGTGTGCCACCCTTTGAATCACTTCCTTGTGGATATAATTGACCCATTAATAGGAAAGTCACCATCATATAGCCGAAACTCCACCCACTTCGTAAAAATAATCCAATCCAACCAGATGGTGAGCCTAAATGTGATGAGTTTGTTCACCAAGGTACCCATGAAGGAGGCACTATTGGTAGTAGGGGACAGACTGGCCTTAGACTCATCCCTAGGAGAACATACCAGTATACCAATAGATAACCTGATGGAAATGGTGACTTTCTGTAACACAGACAACACACTTTGGAATGGGATAAGACATATATCGACATGATGAAGGTTTAGCAATGGGCTCACCACTATCACTAGCAATGGCTAATATATACATGGAATACTTTCAGGAAATGTCATTAGCCACACCAGTAAGAAGTCCAGTTACTACTGGACCATGTGAACTAAATAAGATCATTGATACAGTTCACAATGAAGAGAGAGAAAAAAAAAACTTGCATTACTGGATGTACTAATATCTTGAACAGAGCATGGGTTCAAGATACCTGTATACTGCAAGCCAACATTCACTGAACTAATATCTCAACTTCTACTCCCACTAAACATACAGTGTAAAGAAAGGATTATCTGTTGTCTACAACATTGAGCAAAAGTCATAAGTGGCAACAGAGAGACATATGAACAAGAAATGTCAGTATAAACAGTACCCTACAATGTAATAACTACTGTGGTTACATGACAGCAGCTCTGACAAACTGGGATAGGAGGGTGCAAGAGTATAACAACACTCAAAAACCAGACTCAGTCTGTCTACCCTATGTGAAGGCATTATCAGAAAAAATACAAAAGATCTATGGTCCATATAACATCAGGACGACCTTCAAAAGTGGTTAAACACTTTGCCGACACCTCTTTTGAGTAAGACCTCCCATAGAGGAGAACATGACTAAGGACTGTGTGAACACCATCTCATGCAGAAAGAAATGTAAAGGAGAAACAGGCCATCCCCTTAAGATGAGACCTAAACATATGTAAGTGATTTTATAGATTTTCTTTAATAATAATAATTACTATTTATTATATTATTTATTTCAATGGTTGGTAAAACATCAGCTTATTGCCAATTGATTCAAACTTTATAAAATGAGAAATAATAAGGATTTCCTTATAGTTCGTTCATATATTCTAATAATTTAGTAAATGTTTATAAATTAATAAATAAAAAATCGTTTTTATACTTATTTCTTTATAAATTAGTAAATGATATTGCATTGCATTAGTTTTAATACAATTGTATTAGTTTTTAGAATGTTGTAAATATAAAATTATTCTTGTAAATAAATATAATAGTACAGTATTTACATTAGTCGGACTATTGTCCTCATCTTTGTCGCCATATTTGTCACGTTTCGGCCGTTGTACGCTCCGGCCTTCTTCAGGTGGTTGGAATTTCGAACCGAACTCTTTATTTCGATCACTGGGGTAGACTGTTCTAGTTCCACGAGCCATGTTTGATGGATGTCAGTTATCAGCAATGATAACAGCAAAATTGCAATATGAGTACTGGTAAAAAAAAAAATGGTTGCTGAAAAATTAGGTTTATAATACTCAGAAATTCATACCCAGATGTCCTCAAGGACACATGGCACAGTGGATAAAGGTGTTGGTTAGATTCAGTGACAGACCCAAAGAGTGAGAGTTCAATATCCGGTTCAGGCAGTGGAGAACTTTCAGAGGGAAAATTACCAGGAGATAACATGGCTCGTGGAACTAGAACAGTCTACCCCAGTGATCGAAATAAATGTATAAGGTTCTAATAGTTTATTTTAGAACCAAACCACTAAATGATCCACATTTGAATGATAAATGTCATATAGTGATAAAAGCTTATATAAAACCAACAACACTTTTGGGGAGAACTTATAAAAGAGATATGATACAGTGTACCACAAAATCTCCAAACATCTCCACACAGATTTCAATTTAAAATATTCCTTCTCTTAGACTGGTTACCACTCAAGGAAAAATAATTCAGTCAGATTTACTATTTAACCCATAACCGGAGGAAAATAGATTCATACATTTTCCAAGAGAATTAGTATAAAATGAACAAAAAGAGTCAACCAAAATTTGAATTGCTCTGTGATTCATCTTTCCCCAACAATAACTGTCACACTATCAACGCTTGACTCTTCCGGTGTACCCATACCCGATTTCCCTCTCAGAACTGAGGCCCTTTTGAGTGGGTTACACATATCCCTGTCATTGGTATTGGGCATTATCTCTAATTTAGACCCCACAAGGCTAGTGGTGGAGACAGGATACCAGCCATTGTCCTGAAGAAATGCGCACCTGAATTGGCGCCCACCCACTCTAAATTATACAACTACTGCCTCAAGGAATCTTGTTTTCCAGACTGCTGGAAGTCCTCATCCATTGTTCCTGTCTTTAAGAACTCTGGCGATCCCTCCGACCCTTCTAATTACCATCCTATCAGTCTCCTACCCCTCTTCGGCAAAGTCTTCGAAGCCCTTATTAACACCGAAGTGGTTAATCACCTTACATCCCATAATCTGCTCTCAGACAAGCAATATGGTTTCCACATTGCCTGATATACAGCTGATGTGCTTACGGCCATCACTGAATTTGTCTACCAAGCTCTTCATAATAACGGTGAAGCTTGTGCCCTGGCCCTAGACATCTCCAAAGTGTTTGATAGGGTTTGGCATGCCGGCCTTCTTCACAAGCTTCAGGGTTATGGTATTACAGGTCGATTGTTTGACCTAATACAATCATTCCTGTCAAACCGTGAATTGAAGGTCATTCTCAACGGATTCTCCACCAGCTCCGATTCCACGAATGCAGGTGTTCATCAAGGCTCCATCCTAGGCCCTACTTTGTTCGTTATATACATTAACGATCTTCCTGACCCCATAGATTCCCAAGTTGGCATCTACGCGGATGACACCACAATTTACTCATGCCTCAAAAACAAATCTAGTGTCGCTGACAAATTTAACCTGGCAGTTCATCTCGAAAAGGACCTCCGGTTGTGAACTGGGACAGGAATTGGTTGGTTAACTTTAACGCCTCTAAAACAAAACTGCTCTCTATTAATCACCACAGGGATCCTTCCCTGCTTCCCATTAGAATGTCTGAAGCCCAACTTCTCGAGAGCTCCTCTCTGCGGCTGCTCAGTCTCACGCTCTCTGCTGACCTGAGATGGAACAAATACATTGAGTCAATTGCTTCATCCACCGCAAGGAAAGTTGGCTCCCTCTGCCGGGCCAGGAAATTTTTCTCCTTGGAATTGATCCTTCAAATATACAAATCAACCCTTCACCCTTGCATGGAGTATTGCTGTCATATATGGTCTGGAGCTCCTTCTGTTTGCCTCGGGGTTCTTGATAAGATCCAGAAACGTGTATGCAACATAATTGGCCCTGATCTGTCATCTCATCTGCAGTTGCTCTCTTACAGACGTGCCGTCGCCTTGCTCTGTCTTTTTTACAAGTACTTTCATGGTAATTGCTTCGATGAGCTGCTTTCGCTGGTTCCCAGGCTTCATGAATTCAAGCGTCCTACGAGGCTGGCATCCCGCTCCCACCCTTACACTGTTGAAACTGTTAAATGTAGACGTCTCTTCTACTCCAATAGCTTCATATCTCACACCTCTCGCCTATGGAACTCCCTTCCTTATTCCTGTTTCCCTGACAACTATAATCTCCAACTATTCAAATGTAACGTCAATTGACATCTCCAGTTGCCTTGATCTATCCACTATCCTTCTCCACATTCTTTCCTCTTTCACTTCTATCTGCTCTTGCTCCAAATCTTCTGTAACTCCTTGCCTTGATCTATCCACTATCCTTCTCCACATCCTTTCCTCTAACACTCCTATCTGCTCTCACTCCAAATCATCTGTAAGCCCTTGTGTGCTAGTGGCTTCCAGCCTTGCTTGGGGTGAAAAGCTTAAAAAAAAAAAAAAAAATTGCACATGAATAAAGAATTCACTATGTCTTGTTCTTAATAGGCATAACATTTTAAAGGATTCTAATTCAGCAAATGGTTTTATGACCAGATACTTTTATGACACATAGCAAAATGAATGAGAAACATGAATCAGTTTTCTTATACTATATCAACTTATAAAAATTTGACCTTATAAGAGGATTTTCTTTAGCAGATTTGGTTGATTCTATAGCTGGGCTGACAAGTCCATTCATATCCATATTCAAACAATCTTTAAGAGAGAGGCCATCAATGAACAGAAACTCAAGCAGAAACTTCATTGACTTGCACACAGAAATTTCAAACTTTTCAATATCAAACATAGAATAGAAACATAGCAATGGTAGCTAGTGAATTTTCATATTGGCCATATTGGATGGTAATTGACATATGTCAACATAACTTTTTTAATTATTTAGTTTATTTTGTATAACAGAAATCAAAGTGGCAATGATTAAATAAATACTTCTTCATGTTTTCATTATGAAACAAATGATTGGCTAGTCTTAATTAAACATATAAAGTACCTCTTTAAAATACCTACTATGCACACATTTGAAATGCAAATAATCAGTTATGATTATTTACTATATTCCATTTAAAAATAAACATTTATATTAGTAAAGTGTCTTTTGACAAACCAAGATTAATTGCTTTTTATCTGTTTATTGATTTCAATATTGTTTAATAAAAAATAGGATACAAGAACCAATGTTTCAACGTGATATGGCCATAAGCCTAAAAAACACTAGAAACATGTGCCATTTTTGAAGATGCTATCTATAAAATGTCCTAATTGTAGTGGACAAGCAAGTACTTTTTTCTTAATCTAGTTTGCTTGTTGTTATAAACACTTTTTGTAGCTGTCATCTTCTATAAATTATAGTATGCAGCAATGATCCCTTTTGAGATTATATACATCTAGCTGAATATGAACAAAAAGATAGAAGAAATATGACAAACTATTTAATTCACCTTTGTGTGCATATCTTTTCTGATTTTCTAATTTTAAAAAGAAAAAAATTTAGAGATTAATTGAAAATAATTTTCAGCAAGGAAGTGCTAAATTGTAAATCATCACAGCTGCCATAAATTTAGCAATCAGCCACCCACCAAAATTAGTGATTCATTAATCATCAATTAGCTCGCTTTATATAATCATAAATTATAGCCTCATTTCCAGTTCCAAATGAACAGCTTTATGAGAATGCTTACATAAGCACAGTTGTTTCTATTGTTCACACTTTCTATAACATGTTAACTTATGTAACTGGTTTGCTAGACAAGAGAAACTAGTCTTAATAATAAAGGATTCTATGAACTTGATTAATCATTGAAATACTGCCAAGTGAATTCCAGTCAATTGTACAAGATAAACTAAAACTGACCAACAGGTATATATTTGATAAAATTAATTCATTGAAGAATAAAAAAATTATTCTAACAGGGCAGAAAAGATCAATAATTCAATTGATTATCAATAAATGTTAACATTATTTTCTATAACAACTCCCCATAAAAAAAAGATTACTTGCTTGTAATTATTTATTTTTGTCTAAGTTTTATACAAGAAGAGATCTTAATGGTACAGTAAGCAATAAAAAGCATGATGATTTTGTAGTTAGTTCTCAAAGACTGCAGTGAATCTGATGCTTTCTGAGTGTCCATATTACTGCGCTGCTGAGCCAGAATAAGCTAAATTTAGAATATCTTCGTCTGTGCATTGAATACCGCTGCTATATCTGGTCAGGTGCTCCTACTATACATTTTGAGATTCTTGACAAAATCCAAAGAAGGATCTGCAATTTAATCGATCCTGGGCAGGCATCTTGACTTCAGTCACTTTCTCACCAACATGGAGTGGTTTCCCTGTGTCTTTTCTACAAATATTTTCAGTGCAACTGCTCTAACAAGGTTTTTCCTTGGTGCTCCAACTGCATGAATTTAAGCATGCTACTAGATTGGCATTTAGGTCCCACATTTTTACTGTTGAAATATCTAAATGCAACTTCCACGTCTACTCTGTTTCTTGCACTTCCTACCTGTGGAACTCACTTCCTTTTACTTGCTTCCCTGATAACTACAAACTTCAAAAATTTAAATAGAACATCAATCACCATATTCTGTCTTCTTGAATCCCGTTCATCTTTTGTTCTTTCCCCAATCCCCCCTATTCTCAGTCTTCTCTTTCACTTTTATTCCCTATAATCCCCTGTGTACTAGTGATATTCCCAATTTGCCTGAAAGAAAAAAAAAAAATCTATTTATAGGGGCTGACCAGAAATGATCTGGGCATTTAATATTAACAGAAATTATCATATCTAAAGCAACAGCATGCTAATCCCTTTAAAATTCTCATCTAGGAGTTTTAAACACTTATCCCAGTGGCACATCCATTTCTTTTTAAATGCCTGCAAATTCCTTTTTAGGGACTGTCATCAGTTGCTTCATTGCATTCTCCTTAATTCTCTGGGTGCCCTGTTTGTTGAAGACTTTTCAGAACATTATTCCCAGTCAAGTTTAAAGTATTGGTACCAAACCTATAATCTTGGTTTTACTTATTGAATCATCCCTGAAAGCCTTAATCATTTGAATATTTTCCATAGTGCTATGTCCAAGTTTCAAGCAAAACAGGATACATATCTGTTGTGTATATAACGTCACACACTACACAAGGTCATCTCACTACTGAGTAATTCCACAGGAGAGTGTCTCTTAACTTGTGTGCTGTAAGATCTCTTTTGATTGGTTGCCAAGTTACATCAAAGCTGTGCAACCAATTCTTGAGATATTCTCAGTGACAGATCTGCTCCATTTTTTGAGCTCCTGCTGTAGAATGATAATTAGCAAGCTTATCTATAAGCACTGCTGTGTAGTGAGTTCAATCCACACTAGTGGCTCAGTTCCTTTCTAAACTAAACTTAAATATATATCACAAGTAAAGCATTTATATGTGAAATCTCATAAACAAAGCAACTGGATTATATTCTTTTATAGAAGAGTAAATATTAAGACATGTTTTAAGCAATAAAAAACCAGTGTTTAAAGTCATTTTAAGCCAAGGTTTCCCAGCCAGGGTGATATCACCCACTAGTGAGTGATTTCAATTATTGGGTGGGTGATAAGCAAGTGAACAGAAAACAGTGGGTGATATAGGATTTTTGAGTATTAAAACATTAACATGCACTACCCACCAAAAAAAAAATATTAAAAGGAGCTAGACAAAGAACTTGCATGAAAAAAAAAGGAAACTAAATGGCAATAACTGGGTCACATCACTAAATAAGATATAAATATTCCCCACAAACAAGAAATATATGTTTTTCTCTATAGTTTTAAGAAGGTCATTAAAATTCAAATAGTTCTTCAGGCAAAATAACATTTTTTGGGGATATATCATATAAATCAGATAAGAGAAGACCAACAATAACAAAAATATATTTGCTGAATTTTTATTAGTTGCAAGTCGTTTATATTCTTTTGAATCAAACAAAAATCATTTCATTTTTAACCAACACTCGCAATGCTAACCCTACACACACACTTTTCAATGGTTAAGTTTGATTTCATTTGTTCTTTAATACAATAGCAGCAGCAGCAGCCATTGCTCAAGTCAGCTCTATTTGTTATCTTCCTTTGGTATTTTTTACGACAGGATAAAGTCTGTTTATGAACTAGTAACAAAGAGCTATAAATGACAGGAAATTGTTGAGAGCCCTGATCACCTATATCCTTAAGAGACACAAGAAGAAGAGACTCTAAACAAACAATTTTAGTATGCTTTTGAATATTAACTATATAGGTGAGTGGTGGGAAATTTTTCCATGTGAAAATGGGCAATAATGCAAAAAAAAAGGTTGGAAACTCCTGGTTTAAGCAATAAAATTTCAGTGTTTAGTGTCAGTCTAAAAAGCTAGTGTTTAAGATCAGCTTAAACAATAAAAAGCTATGGAACTTTTATTTGTACAATATATACAAGAATGGAATATTTAAAAAAAATCTAGCCTACAGATGTCCACATATTTTATATAACACCAAATATTTCAACATGAAAATCATAGGAAAAAATTCCCAGTAGAAATTAAATTATAAGAAACAGAAAAAAAACGAAAACAGAAAGCTTAATATTACTTGTGTACTTGATATCTGCAGACATTTCTTTCTTGAAGTGATGACAGACAGAATTCAGACAATTTAATTTTTACCATTCACAATATAAAACTTTGAATGTATCAAGTTTATGTAAAAAAAAAGTCTTAAAATAGAGTAAAATATAAGCATGTCTGCATAGATTGCAGCCTTTGTTGAGTGAGCAGCATTCAATGTGGAATACCAAATAATGAAAAACTAAATTCTATTTTCAAATAATTATTCAGAAAACAAGAATCATGCATCCTGGCATTTGAATTAATGACTCAATAGAAGGATTTACATTTTGGATATAAACCAGGGCAAATAGCTTGTGGCTTTTGACCAAAACAGAAATTAAAATACACAAAAGACAATAACAAAAAAAGAAACGGGAGATTTTTCTGAAGAGAGAATTTTAAGACATCAAAATCAGCATTTGATATTGCTCATCAATTTTCATCACTTCTCAGCCTTCGAACCAGGATCAAAGCATAGTATTTGTTTTCCTCAATTTAGGCATTAGGTATCAGGGATTCCAACCTTTTTTATTACACTAAGAGAGGTGGGGTTGGTATAATATCAATGCCAGTGACAATTTTTGTCCTTGGTTCATATGTGTGTGTATGGGCAGTTCACATAAAAAAGACCTTGTGTCACATCCTACCTTAGTGAGGAGACCAGGTAAATAACATCAATTTTCATTTAAGACACTTCACTCTTCAATGTAAAAGTGACAATTCAAAGTTGTCCTTTGCCTAGACTGATTGCAATCAAAGCTAAAGAACTTAATTTGCTCCAATATTTAACCCATAGCTTGAAATGTGTTATATATGTGTGTGTGATAATCTAAATCAATGAATAAGTAAATAAATTAAGTAAATAATGAACATATTAACAAACTACAAATGAACACATAAACACAAGTAAATGTAATAATAATCAACAACAAATATTAAAGTAATTAATAATAAATAATGAGTAAAAAAAGTTAACACAAGAAAATAGCTACAAATAGCTGCATTCGGATCCACGATTATTTCTATGCAACAGGCATGTCCAAATTCCATATAGCCCCCATCCTTTGTCATACAATGTATCACTTACAGCCCACTAGTATTGTCATGTGTGACCCTGACCTTAGTCTTTTCCATCCAATTTCTAAAATCACTGCCTTTGAACCAGACCTGACCTACATACTGCAGTCCAGATCTCAGTATCACCATTCACATTAGTGCAGGCAAGCTATTTGTTTTGGTCATCTGATATGAATAAATTATATCTTAATGAATTAAATTTGTTTTGTGTTGGTTAAAATCCGTTATAAACATATTTGGACACTTGGACTTGTGACACTGTGTTTTCTACTTATTAAGATGAATGTTGGTGTTATGTTCCTATTCATGTTTTTAACTTGAAAGTTGACAGACAAGAATATTACCAATAATATGTAATGTTTAAGATTAACCTGAGAAATATTCCTGGAAGTTCTTTTTTCTCAGATATATTTTACTTCATCTTATATGGGCTTCAGGTATTACAGGCTGAGTGATTTACCTGTTTAATTTATTTGTCATCCACATGAAGAAATAAAAATATGCCATTTGTAATAAAATTTTCATTTGCATTTAATGTTAATGGTTCAAAGAATGCCAAGCAGAATGGTTGACCCTCATGAATATTCACCTCATCCAATCTGGCCCTCGTTGAAAAAAGTTTGGACACCCCTGCTCTAGAATAATTTGAAACATAACTGTCACTGCCTACCCAAATACCATTAGGATAATACAATAGACCTTCTACCCATAATGTACCATTGACCAGTTTATATAAACAGTCAAGCCAAAACAACACACATGGCCTGGAGATTGCATTTAAGCATGAAACAGACTGTCGCTGCTGGGTGCTGACTTCAATGTACACTTTTATATTTATGTGTGTGCGTTCATATATATGAAAATTCACTCAATATGTCAGTTCCATTCAGATCATCTTTTAGCCAAGATCAAAGAGTAAAAAAAAAGAAAAGAAAAGAAAAGAAAAAGAAAGAATTGAGAAGCTTCAAGCGTAACCTTCAATTGCCAATTTTTCAAGGACTTAAAAGTAAGTAAAGAATTTCTCTTCATAAAATTGTTTTTGTGCAAAATTTCATGACAAATAGGTATTTTAAGAGATTTTAGCATTATACAAATACATAAAATATTTTATGTCTTATCTCAAGAAAACAACTTATGGTAAAAACAAAAAAAAAATGGGCAAGAGAAAATTTAAATGAAAATCCTCCAACAGAATTTAGAATTTGCACTGAAGCAACTTGAAACAGGTGCAAAGAACAATTTACTACAAAGAGAGAGAAAATAATCTTAAAATTTTAAGCAGCAGTTTTAAGACGTCTTAAGGAAGTGCAATAAAACCACTAGTCTTTATTTTTTTTTTTTAAATCAGAAGCCATAATGATATGACATTTTAGCAAGTTGTTGTAGCATCTCTAATAAACTGTTAACAGTTCATTAGAGTTAAGGTACTTAAGTTCAGAGTCTTATAATTCAGCTGTCTATTTAGCTTCTCTTCATTTTTGAGAATCTAAACAAGAGTTGGTTGCTGCCAGAGAGTAAAAGATTAGTTTTTGTATTTTTTCTTACAGGATACATGTTCTAGTAAATAAACATGCAGATCTAATTACTTGATGATCGTCTTTTACGACTTATTAATCAGTTATTTAAAGCCAAAAAGTATTTTTAAATTGTAATGATGGTTTAGAGATAATAATGATTTACTGGCAAGTACAATTAATTAGCCCATATCTAGTGGGGAAAATAGGTGGGTTCATACCTTTCCCCAGGGTATTTGCACATAAGTGAATATAATGAACCCAACTGGAATTGGAACTCCAATCTCCAATTCCGAGCTGTCTATCTATTACATCACTTGTACATCCAAGCTTACATCACTTGGTATTCTGAAGTGGCCACCCATCTAGTTACTGACCAAGCCTTGATACTTCTATCCAAATAGAGTAACTGAATGCTTTAAAGAAATTTAAAAAAATCTTAATGTACAATGTTTATGTCAAATTCATTGGTCATCAAGGAGATGTAATTTATACAGCACTCATTAAAAGTATATATATATATATATATATATATATATATATATATATATATATATATAGATAGATAGAGAGAGAGAGAGAGATATAGATAATACTTTATATAGTAAATCATTCAGCTGAAAAGAAATGCTAAAATTGAAATACATGTGTTCTCTGAATATGTCAGCTGTAACAGACAAGCAAAGAAAATGAGAAATTTGCCCTCTTGCTTATAATGATTGCTGTCATATAAGCACAGTCAATTCAAGAAAGACTTGCAAGACAAGTTTTCAGTTTTCAAAAATGTTAACTTTATATGCTTTTTTTGTGGGTTGTAATTTTTATTTTATAATCATTTCATATTTTAAAAAAAACAAGCATAATGTACCATATATACATAAACTATACCTCAGCTATTTCATTTAACTTCATGAAAGACAAACTTCAATAACAAATTCCAAGTGACTGATAATTTTTTAATATTTTTCCTTTTATCAGTATTTTTGTTGGTTTCCATGGTTTCTAAAAAAATATTAATTTTATGTTGGAACAAAATAAATGGTATTTCATAATTTCTTACCATTTCTATTTTGATTGATTGATTTGTTTTTTATGGCTTATAAAATCTTTGCATGTTATTTAAAGCCAGAAAATATTTCTAAATTCCAAAAAATTTTTAAGGATAATAATGGTTTAGTGACACAAGTCTTACTAATTAACTCATAGCTGGGGAGAGAAGAGGTGGATTCATACCATTGCCAATAGTGTTTTCACATAAGTGAATATAATGAACTGAACAGGAATTGGAACTCTGCTCTCCAATTAACAATTCTGATCTATTATCCATTACACTGCTCACACATCCAAGCATACAACATCTGATATTCCCAAGCAGTCACCCATCTAGGTACTGACTAAGCTCGACATTACTTAGCTTCGGTGATCATATGGGAACCAATGTTTCAACATGATGTGGCCATACACCTTCCATTTCAGTATATGTATCATTTTAAAGCTCTACTGTTCTTTTGGACACGATCTGAAGTTTGTTTTTATTATTATTATTATTATTATTTATATGGTGTCAAAGCAAAGATGAATAAATGCAATTCTCATTTCATGGAGTATAAGAAATTTAAACTCAGCCATTGTGCTGCTGAAGCCACTTGGAACATACATCATTGTTTCAAAAAATCTGCTTCTTATGATCTAGATCTCCATGATGAGCCGGATCATGATTGCCAGGCATTAACTGACAATTAAGAACTGAGGGTAGCCATGAAGGCTCATTCAGAAACAAACACTTTGGTAATGGGAGCAATACTGGGACAGACCATACAACAGTCCAAATACCTCTGGAACAAATAAGCAAAGTTTTTAAAAATGCAAAAATGAGTACTCCATAATTTGTTTTGATAATTATTGAAATTAGCTTGTTCATTTAAAAAGAAAAGAAAAAAAAAAAACTATTCATGATTGTGTGCTTACTGCATGAAAATCAACTTTAGCAAACTTGTTACTAAAAGTTCAGGGTACTTATCAAAGATCGATGCGATAATTATCACTGTAGATATCTATCGAGCACTTTTTGACAAAATTGTGTTCAACTTGACATATATTAAATTATATCATTTTACATATACCAATAAAGTGTTGTCATGTCCTTATTATAAGATGCAAACCAAATAACTATAATAACTGATTACTAAATGAACAATTTCAGATGTAAAACTGTTAGATAAAAGGCTGGATCAATATGTTCATCTAATATGTGGTTATTAGCTAAATTTTGATCTAATATTTTCACTGTGTAATGTTTTATCTATGAGACAAATGGAGAAGCTTAGGATTAAGTGTATTGAGGAAATTGTTGAAAAATATTTGTCTAAAAATCAATTTTTTATTTTTTATTATTAGGCTATGAACTTTTTTTTTTTTCAATAAATATAGATGAATATTTTGTGAATTGTTCTAATTGAAACAGTAGTAAAATTCTTTTAAAAAACATCAAGAAATAGAGTATTTTCCTTGAAGCTTATCATATACTGTGTATAACTGAAGAAGGGTGGGAGCACACCAGACAAAGTACAGAGATTGAAACAAAAATGAAGATACTAGTCTGAATAATTCCTAGTAATTTGAAAAGTACCTCTTGTTGAGAAGTCTTCAGTATGCTCATCTTATAAGCCACTGATAGTTCAATTTCCATGAGGTACTTTATAAACCTGGCTTTGTGCCAGAATTAATGTCATCCAATATCTATCTGAAATCTATGTAATTAAATTCCTCAAAATTCCAAAAGCAGACAAAAAAAACTCCTGTTAGTAATTAGAGTTCTTTACAGAAATAACCTGAAGGTTAAAGCAAAGGACACAGGCAACAGAGGTTCTCAATTATTTTGGTTGCATCTGCCTATAGTACAATGGTAATTATATAAGCACATTTTTTTAAAAGAAAACACTCAATCCCACCACCTCAGGATATGTGCAATCATGGTTCTATGCAACTTAAGGTTTTTTTAATATATTTATAAATATTTAAATGAGAATCCAATGGCATTGTAAAGATATAAGACAACTTGGAAAATATTTACTTTGACATTGTTCCCCAATTATTCAGCATCATCAGAAAAAGAATTTTATTTAACAATAACAAAACTGAGAGATAGAGAGAGGGGGGAGGGCGCTCCAAAAGTAATGCCTTCTGTTTGTTTCCATAGAAACTGTAAACTCTAAGTAGGTTGCATATACACATACATACTTTTTTTTTAATCATTCACTCCCAAGTAAGGCAGTAAAGCCACTAAACATAAGGGGTTACTGAATGTGAAAGAATTAGAAAATAGAAACATTACTAAGGAGAGAGAACAAAAGAATAGTAATTAGGAGGACAAAAGTTCACAATTTACATTGCATTTAAATTTTTGAATATTAAAATTGGCTGGAAAGCATAGAGCCAGAAGAGAGTTCCCAAGCGAGAAGTGCAAAAAAATAAACTGTTAGCACAGAACTTAGATCTAGCGAACTCAACTGTAAATTGGTGAGACTTTATTGCCAGTCTAGTACTGCACTTAAATTCATAAAAATCTAGGGACCATAGTGAATAACACATCCAAACAGTTTCCATAAAATTAATTATAGAAAAGGCACAGGGAAACAATATTACAGCGGTGTAAATGTAATTGTAGCCGAGATGCAAGGTCAGGACCAATAGTATTGCTAATTCTTCTTTGGATTTTATGAAAGAGCTCTAGATATATAGCAGGAGTGCTAGACCATATGTGGAAGCAATATTCTAAGCATTGAAGCATAAGAAGACTTATAGATATGCAAGATAGATTCTGGAGAGAAAAATTGTCTAGTGAGTCAACTTTCTTAATAGCTGACTGCAATGGATTCAATATAGTCTTTCCACTTCATGTCAGCCAAGAATACATTTATATGATAAATATATATGACAATTTTGTAAATTCCTATTTTGACCTGATTTGTTCAGGTCTTGATAAGCATGGCTATAATAGTCGAGCTCAAGTCAACCTTGTACTGAGTTGGAACGGCCAAAGAAGAAGTTGATTACTTCATTTGGGAGGTTTGGGAAAACATGGGTGAATGCTATGCACTGGAAAACAAAGAAAATTCAGTGTCATCAGAAAAAACTTTTCAACAAAATCTAGATTAGAAAGACAAAATGTGATTCGTGTTAAGTATCTGAATGCTTGATTTTTACAGAAATTAGATTTTAACAAATTTCAACTTAGTGTTTTATTTTAATTTTAATTTGGTTTATTTACTTTTTTTAAAGGTTTTAAGTATTTCACATTTGTATCATACTAATTTAGGAAGCACAGAAACTGAAATAGCTCACAGTCACATTAATTGTAATGAACTCATAGATCATGACAGTTTCAATTTATCTGAATAAAAAATAACATTTACTTTTTATTAAAACAGCATTTTCCAGGTTAGAATTGTGACCATCAACATTTTACTGACACTAAATTATTTTATGGCAACCTCTAGGCCAGCATCACCGATTTATCCTCGAGATAAATTACTCTTATAGATCAATTTTCAGCCCCCAGGATCCAGTCATTTGTCTAACCAGAGAAGATATACAAACAATCAGTAGCTTTATAATAAAATGTTAACTTTAAGATATTTTTAATTGGTACATACAGCTGTATTTATTTCCAAGTTGAAATTCATTATGTTTTATCCAATTAGAATCAATATCATCTAAATATTTACAAAGCGTAGCTTAGTATGGCACAAGGCCAAAATTAATCAAATTGGTGAACAGGAGATTGTTTTGTATCAATCTTACAGGTGGAGAAGGATTGTCTCACTAGATATTTATTAATTTTAGGATAACACAAATGAAAGGAAATAGAACATTGTGTTGTGCTAATCTTTCAAATTAACAGTGCATACTTTTCAAGTTTTGGGTTCTGAGTTTACTATAATAAATCACTGGCAAGTGTCTTTGCGTTTGTTTTTGTTTATTCTGAACTATGAAAGTGGATATAAGAAATGAAAAAAATCTAATTCTCAACCCCAAAATAACTTGTCCATCGGCAATTAAGCAAAGATCTTTTCTGCATTCATTTTAGAACTGTTAATTTTACAAAGCAAATAGAAAATGCATCATAGCATGAAATGGAACATTGCCAATACAAAAATCTTGGACATTCAATAAGTGTTTATCAATGAAGAGATTATAGAAAATTAGGGTGAATTAAGGTTTTTTAAAACAAATATGAATGGTTTGTTGGGTAAGATAACTTAGAAATCATCTGGTGTCTGGAAAAATAGTATGAAGGAGAGAATGACTACATCAAGTGCCAGGAGTGAAAGGTGAAGGGGTACTGAGTGTTGATGTGGCTTAGTGTTTATTTGAAATCATTAAAAGTAATCTAACAAAAATAAAGAATCAGTAAACAGAAATCTTATGAAACCAATTTGATTTGCTTGACAAGTGCAATTCTCCTCAAAACCATTCAGCCTTATGTTTGTGCCTCCAGTTAAGATAAGGTAAAAGATTTGACTCATGGGGAAAAAAATGCTTTCATAAAAAGTATATATATATATATATATATATATATATATATATATATATATATATATATATATAGAGAGAGAGAGAGAGAGAGAGAGAGAGAGGCAGGCAGATGGACAGAAATTGAGAGAGATGGATAAGTGATAAAGCTGCTATTTTTTTAAACAATAGCTTATCTGTCTACAGCAACAAATTGTGGCAGAAATATATATATATATATATATATATATATATATATATATATATATAAGAGATATCTTTTAAGTAAAAGGCAATGCAATTAAATTACTGAAGAGGTGCAGAGTAGGAGAACATTTACAGGCACAGAAAAAGGAATTGTTTAACTAAGTTCAAACTTTAACCTTTGCTGCTTACTTGACACATCAAAGTTTGATAGAAAAAGAGTGGGTAAGATGCACCTTCTCCTCTAATTATTTCACTTGCCTATACACTAGTAGTAAAAAGCCAACCTATATCAAAGTTGGTAAAAGCACACTGCATTGTTAATATTAGTTTCTTTTCCACTGCATTTTTTCTCAATTGCAGTAACCTTATTGTTTATTTCACTCAAAGGTGTTTTCTGTTGTCATAGCAGGATATGACGACACAACTCTGAAATTCAAACAAATTCAAATTCAGTCATAGGATAAACTTCTTGCACAGCAAATGAAATCACATACAGAGTGATAAAGTTTAATGTGACTCATGAATTTAAATGAACTTTTATTTTACAGCAAATTATGTCTTGCGATCAATTCCACATTCAGTCAAGCTTACAACAGGTTATAGGAAAACACACTTCTCTAATTTCATCAATAAACATATTCAAGTCAAAACTTCTCAAATTCATTGATCTTTGAATTTATCAATATTATCACTTAAGTATATTCTAATTATATTGATTTGCAAATGATAAATATTTTACAAAAATTCAAACTTGTAACTTTTTCATCTATCTCCACCAAACAGACCCTAAATTCTCATCAGTCATGATGAATGGTTGCACTTTCAAAGACAGGAAGAGACAAGTCAACACTGCCAACTGAACACCGGGACAACTCAGGATTAAATATTTTTCTTCAATATTATTTTTAATAAAGTAAATCATAAATTATGAAATTATTTTTTATAAAAATATTTTAGAATGTCAGTTTACTTTTTTTAAAATAAAGATGTTTTAATTCTGTTAAGCCAGGTGCACCCCAGGATAACAGAATTTTTTAAAAAAATCTTTATTTTTAAAAGGCTGGAGACACTAAGCATGTGGTTTTTATGTCTGTCAAGTTGTTATCATTTGATATTTTAAACTGGATGCTAAATTCCTTAATCTTTAAGAAGAAAAGGATAATCTTTTCCTTTTGACTTCCTCAAGGGATTTAAATATGTCATTACTGGGTCCTCTCAAAAGAATAGCAAATTCTTCATAAATCCCTTTAAATGAAAACTGTACCACTAATCTTCTTTGGGAATGCTAAACTAAAATGTTTCATATTTTCAAATTTCATGACTAATTTTCCTTTATTAAGATTTAAAAGTGCATGCCAGAGTTTTAGTTATTTTACAAGTGGACCCTAAAATAAAAAAGATTGAGAAACATGGTAATATAAAGAGTTGGCCAATGCCTACTTTACATAAGAAAAAATCATGACCGAGCTTCTCATCAGTTTCAATCAGTACCTCTTTTCATCTTACATTTATTGCTTTTCATCATAAGGATGAGGCCATTTTTGATTTTCTCTGACTTAAGTAAAATAGATTAGAAACAAAATACGACAAAAGGAAAGATTAGATGAAAATTGATAGCAACCATGTTTTATTTTACAGCTAAAAACACTAATTCTTACTACTTCATTTTAAATTGTAGATATATATATACATGCATGCATGCATGCATGCAAGCAAGAGTAAACAAACAGTGAAATATTTGTTAAGATTGTACATATTAAAAGTGATCAATATTAAGTTAGAAGACCAAACTTGCAGAACTGTTTAATTTAAAAAAAAAAAAAAATGATGGTGACCAGAACACTATCGCAGTTTCCACCACTACAGTCTCCTCAGGTGGTTTGTTCAGCAAATCAACAAAATGGAGCTCAACAACCTAAACACTTTCATTCATATCCAGGTTCAAATAAGACCAAGCTGAAATTCTTAGTCATGATCTCTGACCTCCCGTTCAGTAATTCAGTGCTGTTCTTATACATTGTTATAGCTAGTTTCTCTTCTTGGCATAGCCTACACGTATTCCCGATTATTATATTAGTCTTTAGATTTCATAATATGCTCCATTTAATGTTTGAGCTTATGTCTCTCCCTAAAGCTCCAATAGAAGCTTTCTAGCTTCATGTTGTACCTACGTTCTGGGATTCTAAAAGATGAAGTGTGATTATACCACCTTCTCTTGAACTGGGCCTCAGTGCAACCCATGTATCTTTTTATGCTATGCTTGCTAACTTTGTGTTGTACCCACAAATATATATATATATATATATATATATATATATATATATATATATATATATATATAAACAAACCTATAAGTAGTTACAAGTGTCCTTTATTTTTTTTTTAATTTTGAAAAGGTCTTTTTATAATTTGGTTTAGCCCAGACATGTTTTGAAAAGATGATTTTTTTTTTCAAGTTAGACAAGTGTAAAATTGCTAACAACTTAGAAAACATCAGCCAGTTGGAGACCAACAATTTATTCAAATGAAATAATTTGGGAGAAAGTTTTCCCTATTCAGTTTGGTTTATTTTGTTTTATGGTATATCAAACTCAATGTTCACTATTCAGCATAAAAAAGAATGGACAAATGAAATAAGGATTTTTTTTTTATCTTCCTTGGTTTTGAGTTCCAACAAAGTAAATTTTCATAAATTTGTTTTACTCATTTATCTTCAGTGTTACAGAAAAGAGGAGCCATTGGATCAACAAAACTCAGGTAACAATTCTTTTCAGTCATTACGAGTTCAATCAATATTGTTGATGTGGAGAGAGAGAGAAAAAAAAGAAGAGTAAAGCAGACATTACAAAAGCAATGCTTCAGGATTGACATGATTAACACAATATCATTGAATATATCACAAAAATGATACAAAAGATTCATGATAGCAATAGAAATAGTTTTCTGATTGTGACATTATTGTAAGCAAGCAACTAAACAGCATTATTATGATAAATTATCAACCAAATCTGAAGAAGACCCCTGAAGAAAATACTAAAATCAGATAGCATTCACATCCATTTGTAAGAAAATGTTTGTATGAATACTAGAATTTTTTTTGACAGTGATTTTATTGAATAACATGAATGTAGATCTGCATAGCCAATTCCAACAAACAGTAAGCATTACTTATTTTCAATGTAGGATACAAGCTTAAAAGCCATGAATAGAGGATTTATAAAAATTTTATTTTTACTACTTTTAAAATATTAGCCATGAATAAATGTTTAATCGTCTAGGTTGTTTTCTTTTTAGTACACATTCTTTTGAGAGAAGTGTATTTTTATGAAGGCCAGACAGTTTGTGTAAAAAATTGTTACACTTGTATATCTTTTTTGGCTCAGCAGTTAAAACCTGCTAAAATTGTGAAGGCTCCATTTCTAGTTAATGGAAAATTATTTTTTTGACCATATTATTTTTTCTGACCAATGATAGACTTGGTCTCAAGCCCTAGTAAGAACCTGAATGGGGGTTTTGTGAGCCTAAATTTCTGAATGAATAGAGCTCAGGTCACTAGCTGAGGGAGACCTTTTGCCAGCAAGGGGACAAGACAAATCAACATCAGGGAGCAGAAAGCATTTGACATCAAAACGGGAGCATCAAGAAGGCACAGGGTTACAAGCCAGCAGCAGAGAGACTAAAGAATTTTGAAGTTCAAGTGAAAATTCTCCAGTGGTTGGATGATAAAGAACAAAAAGAATTCAAAGAAATTTTCCCAGGCATGAACTGTGAATTTAAAAGGGACTTTTCTAAAAGTACTATATGTCCAAGAGATGCTCATGAGGCAAGTTAAAGCAGGTGTTTTCGTTTTTTTCTGAAAGATGGTTGCACCTTTGTTTTTCTGCCTCCATGATAAATACTTTTCTTCTGAGTTCTGTCTGTGTTTCTGAGATGAGGTATTGTAACTATTTACATTATTCGGACTGTTGTTCTCATCTTTATTGTCATATTCATGACATTTTGGCCATTGTACGCTCCAGCCTTCCTCAAGTGGTATACATTGGAATTTCAAATCAAACCCTTTATTTCATCCACCGGAGTAAATTTTTCTAGTTCCATATGCCATGCCTTTTCTGGATACATAATCCAGTGGATAACAGCATTGATTGAAGTAATCCAGTAACTTGACTAAAGAGTTGTGAGTTCAATACCTGGCAACAGCAGAGGGGAACAAAAACTTAGAGAGTTGATTTACATAAGGGAAATAACTGAAACTGAGATATCCAGAAAAGGCATGACACGTGGAATTAGAACAATCTACCCCAGTGGATGAAATAAAGAGTTTGGTTCAAAAATCCAACATATATCACCTGAAGAAGGCCAGTGTATTATTATTATTATTATGATGCTTCAAATTGACAATATCTTTGGAAATTAATACATTTCAAGTCAAGGCAAATATATTTACAATAGTCTTTGTAGCAAAAACTTAATTGGTTAGTTCGACATAACATGAAATTAGCATTTAAATATTTTTAGAATTATTAGTTCATAATTAGCTGGTTGAATTTAGGAATTTCATTTTTTTATATTTAAATAAAATTTATTGTTTTATTAACTTATCATATTTGAGTTATTTATATGTTAACACTTTTGTTGTTGTTTTTTACCTGGATTACAGAATTATGGTAACAATGCTCACCTAGCCAAACTGTTAAAGTTTGAAGTTGAATAAATAATAAATAGTAGAAAGATAGGCAACAAGTAGAAAGATAATAGGCAAATTTTGGTGAAACTAAGCTTAAGCTCCTTTTCTCTGGCTATCTAGAATCATCTCCCTTTTTCTGTCAACACCAGGTGGCAGTAGTTTTGTTATGACAATGTAAAGCTGGGAATAGAGTGGCTCCAATTGCAGAATACAACAATAATAAAGGAGGAAAATTTTTAAAAACTCACATGAGAAAAACTAATAAGGACTTAAGATATCAATATCATATAATCCATTATTTACTTTGGCATCAGTAAATTAGCAGAAAAGCTTAAAAAATACTGTTTGAGTTATTGTCAAGATTTCTTTCCTTTTTTTTTTTTGTTAAATGTTTCCCCCCAAGCAAGGTAATAATACTACTAAGATGCAAGGGGTTACTGGGAGTGAAAGAGAATGAAAAGACTTTAAAAGGAACCAGAAATCCAGTCCTAAACAGGAAACAAGGGATAAACCTCTACTCCTGTTAAATAGAGGTGAACTGGGTAATAGGCAAACTTATCTACTAGAAGCAAACTTTTCATATCATGTATTTTATACTGATTAATTTAAAATACTAATATAAAAAAAATTAATACACTTTAGATCATTGATTCCCAATCTTCACCAATGTAGAACCCTTCAAATGTTTTTGATATGACAAAGAACTCTAAATCAGTATAAATACGTACAGGTTTGTGTTGAAATATAAAAAACATATTCTACAATCCAACTAAACCAGCAACATCAAAATAATACTGTATTTAAAAAAAAAACATTATAAAAACCATCAAATCAAAATGAAAAGTTTATTTAAAAACTTGGAGACTAACAACAGTAGCAACAACTAAAATGAATAGCAGATGTAACTCAAAGAGAAAATATTGATATAATCAAGATGTTAACATCCCACACTACGTCAAATAAAACATTAGGAAGGAAACCCCCATCAATATTGGAAAGAGCAATAACAGTTACTGAACCTGAGAACCTGTTTTCCTGAAAAATTACTTTAAGAGAAAGATCTTATACATTTCAACTGTAAGCAGTAACAGCTGCTCAGTCAATGAATGCCAAATGTTTCCTTGTAGGGAAATGGATAATATTAGATCACTATAAAAGTCATCAAATCAAAATAACAGGTGTATTTAATAAAATTTAAAAAAAGTGAAAGATTATCTGCAATATGACACCTGGCCTTTTTTTTTTCTTTGTACGATTGTGGAATTTTGGGCCTATTTGTTGATAAAAACATGTGCAACATTTTCTAATCAGACAGATAATTCCATGCTTTACTGTTAATATTAATTAAAAAAATATGTATATATTTGTTTATAGAGAATTTTAAACTTTGATTTGGGCATACAGAAATATAAACTAGTTCACTCATATAAAAAAGAAAGATCATTTTAAATCTATTGTTTCAGTTATTATTGCTTTACTCTGAAAGAGCAGAATCAATCTTTTTCAATTCCAGACTTCATAAACAATTTGGAACTGGAACCATGGTATTGTACTCAATTTGAAAATTGTGGTTTGATATGATAAATAATGACACAAAATATCTCCCAAATTGTTACAGTTTTTTTGGAGGAAACAAGTTTAAAGATTATGTTTAGGTTCAAAATCATAGCTTTGCAATTTCATTCTGGTGATCAATGAAAACCTTATAGCACAGCCTTATAAATTTATAATTTACTGAAGCTTTACAAATTGTATACATACAAGATGCATGGCACAAACACATTATTAATAAATCATATTGCCATCAAATAAGACCTTCATTTACTTCAAAGGTAAATTATAGTAAACAATTTAGTTATATTATGATGTAATATTTTATAATGCAGTAGTTTTAGTGTGATTTTCAATAAACAATGCAAATTTAAAATATTTTGTCTTATAAATTGTGCTAAGCAGTATTATGGTGTTATATACTCTTATCTATATTATGTTTTTATTATTTATGATCTGACCAATCTTATTCATTGAGTAGCCTTTTTTGTAATCTTTTACAGCTTTATTTTTTTTTTTTTTACAGTTTTTCGTTATTGAATACAGTAAAAACAATTGCATATTTTGCTTGTGGTGATTCATAATTAGAATTCTGGTTTTCCATTCAATGTATCTTATACAAAAATCAATTAATATCAAGTTTATTGAGATTTATTCTTGAAATCATAAAATTTTGAAGTCAGTTTGTAAGCAAAAACATGAGAAAATTAGGTATTTCTGTACATTTTTTCAGACTATCTTTAAAACTAAATGTTCAAAACTAATTATTAGTGTCAGTACTTATCACATCAAACTCCAGTTTTCACAATGAATGCAATGTTGGTTTTCTAAAAAAAAAAAAAAAAAAAAAAAAAAATGTGAAAAATCAACCAGCCCTATTGTCATAACCACATTGCTACCTTTTATAGCAAATACAAAGAAGATAAACTACTAAAACAAAACACTACAAAAAAAGAAAAGAAAAAAAGCCTTGTTAAAGCACTTCAATCACATTATATAGTGAAGATTCTCAATCAAAATTTAGCTATTAACTGTTTCAGTCTGCAGACTTAATGATTTTTTTATCATATTACAATTTTTTTTTAATATTTCTTGAGGAAACCCAGTTAGCAATCACTGTTTTACTCTTAGATTTATAAAGTTAAACAGATTTAGATAAGAAAAGTATGATTAAGATTTGGTTAAATTAAATAACAAGATTTTGTATGAAAATGCGTTTTCATATAGTTTGCTTGAAGAAGTTTCAATGTGTCAACAAGTGTAGTGGTTCTAAAGTGAGGGTTCAGTTTACAACATAAATATAATGTCAAAATGAACCCTGACTCTTTCTGAATTTATGACTGCCGATATTCAATTTAATTTGTGAATTTAACATATGGGAGGACCCTAATGTTGTGCCTGTTTACACAAATATGTCTGTAAAAGAAATACAAAGTGCAATTGCATTAAAACGTTAAAAAAATAAATAAATAAAAATAGCCAAAGAAAAAGGTAAAACATCAAACTGGAACATACATACACACAAAATTGATAATTTATTTTGAATTTAAGAAAACCCCCCTTTTTTTTTATTGTTTTTTCTTTTGCTAACATTGGCATAAAATCAGGTTATTTTTCCAGCCATATTTTCATGAATTGTGACAAAATCAGTGTCCAGTTTTATATTTAGTTCATATGTTAAATTGAAGCTCAAAAAGACAACTTCATTTTTGTCAAAACTTTAAAAAATTCCAAAAAGAAATGTCATATTTGAACATAGCAAGCTACACAAGAAAAATACATTTTTCATACAAAAGTCTGTTAATTCAGTTAAGCAAAATACTGAAAACTTCAAAATTTATTCAACTTCAAAACACTTTAACTATAGAAAGGAGTTGTTAATGGTTTTCAAAGAAATAAATGGGAGAATATGATAAAAATTTCTAGATTTCCCACTACCGTAACATAGCTCTCCTCTGCTTTTTCTATAAATACTTTCATGGTAATTATTCTTATGAACTTTCGTCTACGGTACCAAGACTTTATGAATTTAAGCACAGTACTAGATTGGTGGCAAGGTCTGATCATTTTATAATGAAACGGCTACATGTAACCATAAGTTCTATGCTAACAGTTTTTTTTTCTATTGGCCTTCTCACTCATGGAACTCTATATTGCTTTCCAGACAACTTTGATCTTCAACACTTTAAATGCAATATCAATTGTTATCTTCCATCTTAATTTCTGTTCTTTTATTGTTCTCTCTCCTTAATAGTGTTTTTTTTTTTTATTATTCTCTAACACTCAGTAACCTCTTGCGTCCTAGAGGTTTTATTGCTTTTCATGGGTTGAAATGATACAGAAAAAAAAGATATCAGAATAAGGTTAGGCAAATGAATGGCAAAGTGGAAAATATTCCGTGTAACATGTTTCGTCCCCTATGAAGTCGTTGTAGAGGACAACACATTATACAGAATTTTTTCCCACTTTGTCATTCATTTTTCTAACATTATTCTGATATATAGACATTTATATGAAATTCTCATTCCACTGATCATGTCTAGGGATATCGTCGAGTTCTTATTTTATTTAGTACTGAATAAAATAAGAACTAGATTATATCCCTAGACATGGACAGTAGAACAAGAAAAGCTTACTCCTGTAGATTAAATAAAGAGTTCCTTTCAAAATTCCCTGTAAATTACCCAGATCGATATACACCTGAGGAAGGCTGGAGGGCACAACAGCCAAAACGTTGTGATAACAACAACAAAGATGAGGACAATAATCTGCATATAAATAGTATAAATAAATAATGAAATAAATAAAAAAATTTTCCAGTTTAAACAAAACACTGTATGATTCCCATCATCCTGCAATAATAACACATAATGAAATTTGTTCAATAATTCCAAGCACACTGAATAATACCACTTCCAGAGATTCAATAAGAAAGTTATATATTTGCCACAGTACCAAAGGTCAGTATTCAAGCCTGTGTAAAATCCAGAGTTTTAGATACTGATTTTAAAGGTTGACTGATCCAACTTATTTAGAAGGTTAGCATAATACAATCTTCTTATCCTGATTTACCCATATACAATATAAAGCTAAATTTAACCATTTGATTAGAATATCATCTTAATTTTAGTTGCTTTTCATTGCAGCTACTCAGCCTGTCAGCCTACAGTCACCAAAAAATAGCTTGGATCAGAAAGTGAGCTCTAGACAAGGTTTGAATTCTCATCTCTTACCCTGGGAAGTTTGTTCATGCATGACAGCTGCTCTACCATTTACGCTACAAGAGCTAATGACTGCAGAAGATCAAGTCTAATGAAACTTTCTCTTCATTAACTACCCCTAATCATTCAGCATTACATTTTATGATTCACATCAACATTAACTAATAACATTATCTTTATTTAATATTAGTAGTTTTAGTAATATTACCTTTAATTTTTTAAAAAATTATTAGATTGTAATGAAGTGACAGTGCTGATTAAATGATAATCTTTAACATTTTATTTAATCCAATATTTCATCAGTTACTCTCAGCCAGTCTGTGATGCAAGCCCCATCACTGCCATAACATAGCTTCCCTCTGCCTTTTCTATAAATACTTTCATGGTAATTGTTCTGATGAATTTTCCTCTAAAGTACCTAAACTTTATGAATTTAAGTGCAGTACTAGATTGACAGAAATGTCTCATCATATTACAACTGAAATGGCTAGATGTAAGTTCTATGCTAACAGTTTCTTCTTTCACACTTCTCGAATGTGGATATCTCTTCTGGCTTCTTGCTTCCCAGATCTTCAAAAATTTAAATGAATGTCAATCATTATCTTCAGCCTTCTTAATTTCTGTTCTATTATTATTATCATCTCTCCCTTTAATAGTGTTTTTTTCTCATATTCTCTAACATTCAGTAACCTCTTGCATCTTAGTGGTTTTATTGATATGTATGGGGCGAAATGAAGAAAAAAAAAAGATATCAGAGATTGCTCCCTATCATCTGAGGCAGTTATTTCTATACCCATCTGTAAACCCTTGCAATCTCAAACTTGCGATACTGGATGCGGGTGTGAGGTCACATACTTCTGCATTCATTGGTCAGGTGTAACTCCCAGGTCATCTCTGTATGTGGCTTCTTTTGACAATCTGTTGTGAAATTTGATTGTAATGTCTATTCCGGTATAATATGGTTAACTATTACTTTTAGAAATTTGAATTGCTTTTCAGTGCAACTACTCAGACTGTCAATCAATGACCTTCAGCAAATGGTGCTAATTGGAAATACAGAATAAGCAATGAACTTTTAGGTCAAAGAAATACTAGTAAAAAAAAAAAAAATAGTTATCAATGTTTCATCTAAAAATAATTACTAGTGTGCATAGAAGCTTAACTTAATAACTATTAACAACACCAGAGAGTTCTGCCATCCTGGGTATGACAATAAACTACATCTGGCAGCAAGAGCTCTGATCATAAGGTTTTGAGGGGTATGGAACCACTTCTTAATTGCTGTTGTTCCCAGGTTCACCCCGACCTGAGATGGTAGTATCTGTTAGGGTCTCAGCTATAGGCAAGTAGTTAACCCCCAAACTGAGGTCAAAACACTATGAAAGTATAAACATTTTTATAGTAAAAATACCAGCAATACATTTTCATAGTAAAAAAAATTACCAGCAATACATCTTTGCAAAAACTTTTAAAAAATTAAAACTTTGTAAAAATTTAGAAAATTACCAGCAATACATTTTTGTAAAAGAAATTACTGTATTAGTAATCTCTTTCGCAAAAATGTATTGCTGTTAATTTTTTTTCCAAAGAAAAGGAAATTTTGGCATTAAATAATTCATAAGGAGTTGATATACTGCTAAACAGAGTTTTGAAAATGTTTTCACAGAATTCAATGATAATTTAAAATAATAAATATTTTATAATAGGCATAGAGCCATGGTGCGACAATCTGCCTTACCATTTTTACAGAGTAGCAAGTCTGATCCTCACTGGATGTCTCATGCTTTTGACTGCCAAGCTAAGTGTAGTAAATAACATTTTATAAATAGCAGAACTACAGACATAATAAAAATTAAATTAAAGAGTGCACTTTTGCTAGCAGTCAAAGAAAATAACAATGACATCATTATATATAACATCTTGTTCATCTGGGTCTTGAAAAGAGTGAATCAACATCACCAAAGTCAAACAGAGCCACCAGCTCATGATATAGAAAAGTAAAATTAGTCACAAAGTAATGGAAGAGAAAAAAAAAAGGGAAAGAGAGGGGAATTTAAATCCATCTTACTTTTAAGGCTCTTGCTAACATCTCTATTGATTTTCTATTATTCACACATAGTAGCAAACAGGAGCAAAAGAGTCTCCTAATAGTACTTAGAAAATATGGATCAACATTATGAAAATTTGAGAGCAGGAAAGTAGTAATGGAGAAAATGAATACCTTGGACATTGAATTTCTATAAACGCAACCTAGCAATGTATATATGGCACACATCATCGGCGGGGGGTACTTTCAAATGTAATGACTTGGGTTCATCTGATATTTATGGATTTAGATCTTGTGTTACAGTGGAACAGATATTTTTTATGCTTCTCAGATATTTCAATGTTTTCTGTATCTTTTTACTAATGTATCATTCGATGAATGAAAAATAAAATTAAACAAGTAGGTTATTTTAGAACATGAGTAATTTCAAGCAAATCTAGAATATGTTAAAATGATTTTATAACTCTAATTTAAACATTCAGATAGAGCTAATTCCATTCTGTATATACAGATATTGCCTGATTTATGACAAAGGTCAATTCTTGTAACCTTGTTATAAACTGATTGGCTCCATGACAATGCAATAGTAACATCAGTTACTTTAAAAATACATAAATCTGTTTTTTTTCCTTTGTTTTTAAGGGTCAGTAAATAAAAAGCAAGACAAGGGTTAATAAATACTGTGTGATATTTCAATTTATTTTAATCATAATAAAGATTTTAAAAAATGACATTACATTATATTAGTGAAGAAATAATCTAAAAATTTTAGTGCAAGGTAAAGAGCAATGACAATGACAACAACTTTTCATAAACAAATCTCTAGTTCTATATGTTGGACACCGTTTGATATCAGAATTTTCTCCAATTTTTTTGACAAACACAAAGATCATTACACCATTTTAAGATTCAGATGTTTACATCAACATATTACCTTGTCAAAAGATGCCTTCAATGCTCTATACATTAAAAACCTGCCAACAGACTTCTTTACAGGATGTCACTATTAGGCAGCTATTGCATGAAGTAACCCAAGATAAGGCTTGGAATTCCCAACAAATGCAAGACAAGCATGCATTAACTATTATGCAGTTTCCCCCAATATAACATCCTTAGTAGATATACCTGGTCATCTCACAATGTTATTTACATTGCCTCCATCACAATCGTAAATTAGACATGGTCACAGTTAATCAGGAGCCTCGTGTGCATACATGCAGGCAGTGCCAAAAACTGTCTAGTTCTCTTGATGTTTCTCTTTTGGGGATGCCTCAGTCATCAGTAGTGACCCTTCCCTTTTAAGGGCAATAGACAAGATGAAACTTATGGGAAGGGGAACATCTCTCTGGAACCAAACTTTGGTTAATTTGCACTTCAGGTCACATAAATAAATAAGAAGCAATATAATACCCTACAATGGCTCTAAGTGTAGATTATAACTTGCATACATTGTAATTCAAGGACAATCTGTACAAATTTAGTGATGTACTAATTTTTATCTTGATAAGTAACAAAAATTTAAGCTTCTGTTTAATCTGAAAAGAATGTCTCATTTAAGGTCGATATTTTGAAGCTTAATAAGCTTTTAATTCCTTTTTGTTTACAGTAATAATTTTATTTTTCAATAATTCAAATCTACAGTTCACCTTATTTATCCTAAACATTTTAGGGTACATATTTAGTACTTTTCCTTACATTAGTGTTTTCTTTGTGTGAAAATTACCACAGAATTCCTGTGTATCCTGTGTATATTTCTGAGATTGGGTATTGTAACTATTTACATGTTTGGACTGTTATCCTCATCTTTATTATCATATTCACAATGTTTCAGCTATTGTACGCTCTGGCCTTCTTCAGGTGATATACGCTGGAATTTCGAACCAAACTCTTTATTTCGTCCACGAGGGTAGACTGTTCTAGTTTCACATGACAGTGATAAAAGCATTGGTTGAAGTAAGCCAGTAACTTGAACTAAAGAGTTGTGAGTTCAATACCTGGCCACAACAGAGGTGAACAAAAACCTGGAAAGTCGAGTTACTAAAAGGGAAATAACAGAAACTGAGATATCCCGGAAAAAGCATGGCACATGGAACTAGAACAATTTACCCTGGTGGACGAAATAAAGAAAAACGCTGAGAACTGCTGTTCTAGAAGAGAAAAAGAACAAGCAAAGAGAAAGAAAACAATATATAAATAAACGTACCAATACAGCCAAATATTCTATTAGGTGGGTAAATGTATCTTCCAATAATACTAATAAAAAAAAAACATGTCAGTAATTTAACCCATTAATGCCTACTATCCCATAATGAACATGAAAAGCTTATAAAGCTTAACAGGCCATGACAATTGTGTTTAGCATAAAACAGACTGTTGCCTTTGGGTGTTGACTTCAAACTCCACTGTTATATTTACATACAATCTACTGACCACTATAACCCATAAATATAGCATACCTTAAAATTTTATATATATATATATATATATATATATATATATATATATATACGATAATGAACATAAGATAAGTTTCCAATATATATTTGACCCCAACTCATATATATATATATATATATATATATATATCAACTATGAACCCAATAACAATGTGTTGACCGTGTTTGGAAAATAAAGAACATTCTCACAACTCTAGATACATACATGAAAATCTACACATTCAGTTAAAATAAAAATGCATCCTTGATGATGGCTAAAAGAATAGTCAAAAGTGCTCAGACATATGAAACATTCATAAAAATTTTTTAGGCACCTTATGTCTAGAAAATAAAAAAAAACTTGTATGAACACAAGAAAAATTAGATAAAAGCTTAAACACAGCATCTTGTCAATCACCTTTAATGAAACATGTATAAAAGAGGGATTGCTGCCCAAACATACAATTATATATATATATAACTTTTGCCCAAAACTAACATTTGAAGATAAAGAATTTTCTAATTTGGGGATTCAATCACTTAAACTGAAAGTATTTTTGGCAACACAAAGTTAAATTGAAAAAGATTTAAAATTTTTCAATAATTTGATTATCACCATGATTAGAACTGTTACTTCTCTTGAACCAGCTCAATCTGAATGACAATCAATTTCAATAGATTACAACTGAACATCTTCAACATTCTGTCTCTTCAGGACATAGGTGATCATGGCTTTCTACAGCTTCCTGCTCTTTGAAGCTATTTCTAAGTTTTGTCTTGTTGCTATCTCTCCTGACCCCTGTTCTGCCAATCATTTACACAAACTTGCTATGTTATTCACTACTTTCCTCTGTACCTCTTGCCTTCAATATGTCCTGTAAGTGTCAAATTCTTCAAGCCCTCTTTCCGCATTACCTGGACTAGAAATTTCAACTGTCTCTTCCTGATAAGTATAAGTGTTCTTATTGTTTCCATTTTCTTTAAAACTTTGTCATTGCTTACATGTTCACTTCATTGTATTCTCAGCATCCTTCTGTAGAATTAAATTTGCATTGCCTCAAGTCTCTTTTTCACCTGTGAACAGATTGTCCAGAATTTACTGCCACATAGAAGGACTGATATTACATAACATTTCTGTACGCTTTTCTGTTTCTAATGAATTTTTCTTGTTTCTTAATACTTTAGTTAGCATTTGGAAAGTATAATCATACTAAACTTGTATGATCTCAAACTTACTACAAGTCAGATCCCCATTGCTTACCTGATACAATTCTTTAATCAAAAATTTATTTTTATCTGAAGAAAAACCTGAGCAACCATACCTATGATGGCTAACAACTTCAAAAGCAAAACAATTTACTATTGTAGTGAATTCAATCAAATCACAGGTGCCCCTCCCCCAAGAAAATGTGATCCTTGTTAGTCTCACAGACCATTATTATTATAATAATATTCCCACACTTGAGGCCTTGTGTCAAACTAGGTTAAGCTTAATAACCAAGTTAAAATTTTATTATAAATTCTGAAAAGGTGGTTGTTTTTGTTTAGCGACATATCAATCTCTATGGGATATTTAATGCCAAAATTAAAATATTTTGTATGCAATTTTTATTTTTTTAGAGATAGTAATGGTTTTAGTGACAGAAGTCTTACTAATTAAACTATAGTTAGGTGGAGAAGAGGTGGATTCATACCATTCCAAAGGGTATTTGCACTTAAGTAAATATAACAAACCCAACTGGAATTGGAACTTTGCTCTCCAATTAACAATTCCAAGAATTTATCAATTACACCACTCACATATTCATGCTTACAGCATATGGTATTCCATAGTGGTCACTTATCTAGATACTGACCAGACTCAATGTTGCTTAACTTCATTGAATATATGGGAACTGGTTTTTCAACATAATATGGCTTTAAGCCAGTGAGGGAATCAAGAGAAACTGCCAATCAAATGTAGTCAAAAATTTTTTCCTTGTAAAACGTGTGCCATACAAATCCCAAAATATGTTTGGGAGTAAAGATAGCAAATTCAACCAAGAATAAGAATATAGGTGTAATTTTTACTGAATTACAAGAGGCTTTCTAGCACATTAAAATCATTATGCTTTTCTTATATTTATTAGAAACAAATGAATGTAAGTCGGGCTTTTGGATTTTGCAGCTACAATTACATTGTTTTTCTTCTGCTAGACATCATTTTTCAAGATGACTGTTCCACTTTAACACAGGATATTATTTTCAATGTTTATACTTCAATTTTAATGCTCTCACAATCATATGCTCCTTGTAGTTTTCAAATAACACAAAAATTAGTACTGAATTAGTACTTAGTAATTAGTACTGGGCGAGTGGAGCACAATCATTATCATCATTTGAAGAGTGATTTCCTCCACTATTAATTATTCTCAAACACCTTTTACTTCTGATAATAGATTACATTTCAGGATAGAGGCAAATCAAACTGAGCAGGTGGCACATGATTTAAATAGTGAATCAGTCTGTAAACTTAATGTAAATAAAATGAAAAGAAATTGATGATTTTATATATATATATATATATATATATAAAATCATAATAAACATCAGTAAAATAATAAAGATTAAAACCTCTTTTGATCCCTTTCCACTGCTGCTCATTGTAAATTTCTCTTAAATATTGATATTTATTAAAACCAAGTCTTTTTTTATAAGGATGTTCACTCTGTATAAAGCCCCAGAGCTACTCAAGGTAGAGATAGTTGATTGGTTGATTTTTGTTTAGCGGCATATCAACCCCTATAAGTTATTTAATGCTGAAATCTAAATATTTTGAACATAATTTAATGGCTTCAACTGTATTAGGAACACAATTGTATACTTTCAACTACAGATAAAATGTATTGCTGGTCATTTTGCTTTAAAATGTATTGTTGGTAATTTTACTATAAATATATATTGTTGGTAATTTTACTATAAATATATATTGTTGGTAATTTTAAAAAAAATGTATTGCTGGCATTTTTACTATAAGAATGTATTTTTATAGTTTCATAGTGTTTTATTTTTGTTTGGGAGTTCACTATTTGCCCATAGCTAGGATCCTAACAGGTGACACCACCTCAGGTTAGGGTGGACCTAGGAGCAGCAGCAATTAAAAGGTGGTTCCACGCTCCTCAAAACCTCCAATCTCCTGATCAGAGGCCTTGCTGCCAGATGCAGTTTATCATCAAACTCAGGACTACTCAAGGTAGAAGATTACAGAGTAAAAGGCATAGTTTATGGAAATATGTAAGGAAGATAATGGTTAACATTAGAATTGAACAGGATAAGATTGTAGCAATCAGAGAAGCATCCTCTTGTAGTAGTTCATGAGAAGAAACTGTTTGGTGAGATGTAAGTTCCACTCAATGAAATATGAAGGGAATGCAGGTGATTTTCCTACAATGTGCGTAGCATGGCAGCTCTTACCTATGACAGAACAAATGGAACCAAGAAATGTAGCTCATTTGAACACTTTCCATGGAAATAGCAATAGAGCAGCAAGAGGCTTACATTTCATTTGTGGGAAAGAAGTTGTAGGATGAAAAATAATTCATCACCCAAAAGGATGCAGAGATGCTTTTGAACTTTATCAAGACTGGAAAGTGAAGACTGGGCAGTGTCTGCCCATATATGTCAGCAGTCCTCCATTTTGAGTCTGATTTGACTCTTGTAGGTAGAGCAGTACAGGGACAGGCCATTTTTCCAGTAGCTTTAGCAATGGATTGTATGTACAAGTTCCACCTGAGGTCTAGGTGCTAAAGGCATGAGGCCTGCCTGAGAGAACCCGTTCATAGCAAAACGCAAAAATTCAGGGTTCGCTAAAGTCTGTTTTAGCACAAAAGTAGATAGGAATATTGTGTTGTATCACTCTTCCAAAAGAAGAAATCATTAGAAATCCTAGAACTTATCTGTGCTTGAACACTGATTACTAGCAAGCAGGCCCAATGACTGTATGTTTGTTTATTACACCCAGAGATTATTTTAATAGTTATTGATTTGTTAATATTACTTAGATTTACGGTACAAATTGTTTAAAAAAAAAACTTGACTCTATAACAACTGCATTTGCATGATGCCTTATTTTCATAAAGAAAACTTCTAATTCAAATCTGATTTCAATTGAATTCAAGATAATTGTATAATATATTGATCCTTTTACTAGATTAGCTTTGCCTTTGTATTTACAATTAGACCAACTGTTGCAGATTGCATTGTTGCTTTGTTAATGAAGAAAGTTGTGCAGAGATTTAAAGATTTATTACAAATTGCAGGTCTCCCTTGTAGGAAAAAACACTGCACTCAGTAATGCTAATTAATTAATTCATTGTATAAAACAAGCTTTTATCTCTGCAATCATTCTGAAGCAGACATTGGATTGGATCTACCACTAAACAAAAATGAAAATCAATTTCTTTTAGTTCTCATTTATTTATATAGAATTTTCAATGCTTGTGTTATTTAAATTAGCCATATTTATCATCTCTTGTAATGAAATTTAATTAAAACAATTCTGATGAGTAAAAATCACTAGTGGATATTTCAAAATGATAAATTGTACAAAACACAACTTCACCAAGAACCAGATATATAAAACATTCTCTCTGTCATATATGTATATATATTTTTTTATTATATTTTAATCTGACATTTTTATTACTTCAAACATTATTTTTTTGGTTGGGGGTGGGGGGATTTACAGAGTAAGTTTATGAGGATATGTGGGGAAGAAGATAATGGTTAACCCTAGACTTGAACAGATTAAGAGTGTAGTGATTGGGGAAGCATCTACTTTGGGAGATGGTTTAACAAAGTAGTGGTTTGTAAGAAGCTGTTTGAGTGGAACTTACATCTCACCGATGGAATATGAAGCAATTGAGGGTGGTTCACTACAATGGCAGGTTTTAGCCATGAAGGTTAGAACTGGTGGAACTAAGAAATGTAGTTCACCTGAACACTTTCCATGGAAATAGTGATACAATTGCAAGAGACTTGCAATGTTTCGTCTGCTATATATACCTAACTTAACCTTGCAATGAATGGGAGGGGGATTGAATATTGTATTTTTAGAGCATATGCTAATGTAATGTACAATATTTAAGCTCTGAAGTTGTCATCACTATTATTCAGACACTTAATTATGTTTTGGACAGTAGGCATTCCTCAAGTGGAAATCAAATTTGGTCATTTTTAATACTCCCTCCCTCCTTGCCCTTAACTCTCTTCCTTTCTCATAGCGATATTAGTCTAAATAATTCATAGAATCATTTTTAGCACACTGACTTTGGAAACTAATTTATTTCTATGAGAGGATTTTAGAATCAATCAGTAAGGGAGGGAAGAATAATATTAAGAAACAAGAAAAAATTGCTATACTGTTACATAATGTAAAACCACTTATTTAGCAGTGAACACTTGATAATTTTGTCAGAAAGGAAGAAAACACTTGAAGTGACTGATGTGGTTCTACTGATGGGCACTGAGAATATTATCGACAGAGCACGTGACAAATAAGGAAGTTTTTATGGAAAATAGGAGTTACAAATAAAAGTTGCTGACAATCAGGAGAAGATAATTGAAATTTGGGGGACAAATAAGAAAAAGCTTAGAGAATAGAGCATATTAAAAGCAGTGGGAAGCAGCAAGTTGTCTACTTGATGTGTTTGAACAAATGGATGCCAAATTAGCAATGATTATTGAGAACAACATTAGACAAGAAGCTGTGGAGAACTCATTTGCTAACATTCTGAAGAAACCCGATATATACATACACAGTATATCCATGTGTATGTATGTCTGTCTATATGTATGCATATATCAGTGTGTGTGTGTGTGTCCACAAGTAGACGATAGTATTCAAAGCCATTAATGGTTGTGCTAACACAAAGTCACAAATCATCGTGACAGAGGGTTTGAGCATACTGGCAGTGTTCAAACTGCTGATCATGACAGACTATGTGCTCTCTCCTAGAAACTGTAACTATGATCTGCATAGCATAGTTGCAGTGTAAACCACAGGTGGGCTTTCTGGGTGTTGAACAAATACAGATATGCCTGAGCAAGCAGCTGCAGCAGGTATTGGCTAGACACCTTAGCAGATGGATGTGCTCAGAAAAAAGCGTAGCTGGCTAGTATCGTGCGTGTCTGTGTGTATGCATATGCATTTGTGTAAGTGTAAGAGAGATTTGTCTGTGAACATCGTGCTTGTCACATTGTGTCTCAGCAGAGTTGGCAATGATGAACACTTTCACAAATCTCCCAGAAACACTGATTAAATATTGGACAAACGGGAAAACAAATGATGAGGTTAAGAGACCAACAGTTATTGCATCGTGAGCAATTTGAAATGTACCCAAATATAACTGAAAGTAAAAAAATCTAATCTTAGAAGAAAGAACAAGTTTGTTTTCACCAAGGTTACTCTTACACAGATATTGAACTTAGGATTAAAGCAAGCTAATCTGAAAAATATATGATGTAATTTTCATTCTAAACAAAATTAATCTTTTTTCAATTTTATATCCTTGACAGTGAAAATGTAAATATTTTACCATACATGTTTGAGTTAAGATATTTGCCAACATGAGATTTTTTTTAGTTTGAAATGAGAAAAAATTCATTTTGAAATAAAGTTCAACAAGGAATCTCTCTCATATATATATATATATATATATATGAAAAAACCATAGCTCAAATAGGACCCATTTAGATACAAAGAGAAACCTACCAGACTATCCGCAACATACTTGTAGAAAATACATAGTAGTCTCATCCACAATTAAAAAATGGATAGAAGTAATGGAAACATTAATGATCAAAAAGGAAAATCCAACACTCAATATCAATCTATAAACACAGCCAAAATGTGCTGTGTTTTCAAAATAAAAAGACATTCACATTACTATAGATACACATAAAATCTACATATTTAGTTAAAAAAAAAAAAAATCCTAAATAATGGCTAATAGAATAGTCAAAGGCACTGAGATATATAAAAAATTTGGACAGTTTTACACACCTTATGTCCAGAAAAGAAAACACTTGTACAAATGCAAGAAAAATTGAATAAAAAGCTTAATTGCAGTACCTTGTCAAAAAAGAGGGATTGCTACTCAAATACACAATTGTTAAGTGTGTGTGTATATATATGTGTGTGTGTGTGTGTATTTCATTGACATTGTTAAAGTCTATTTTATGACAATGGTAGAGGTAAAAAGACAGAAAATCAAAGTGCATAATAGAACAAATGGAAAAATATATTTAAAATTATGTGAAAATTTAATAACAGTAAAGTCTTAAAAAAATAGTTTAATTATATATTGGTTCAAGTTGAAAATAAATTTTGCTGCATTATGAAAAAAAGGATATTTTAAAATCTTTACAAGTTGTGCAATAATAGTATACTGTGTTAAAATAATAAGTTTAATAAAATATTACCAATTTCTCTAAATTACTGCAAAAATATAAATTGTTTAATATTTAGCTATTTTTGTACTTGACAGTAGATTTAGATTTTGAAAGGTCCCAATTAGAAATGTGCATTTCTTAAATAGGGCAACTGTAATTTACTTTGCTATGATGGCTTCCCATAGCCTAATAAGTCACGCTTAACAGTAGTTAAAAGTAGTTTCCCCAATTCAAAAAGGGGATAGAGGTCTGTTTCCTGTTGGGAGGCACATTTTTCTTTAGTAGGCCTTCTCTATTTAAAAGCCAACAGACATTAATTTCATGATTAAAGAAAAGAAAAATGTCTACTCAAACATGCGTGCCCACTTAATATAACATTTGTAGTCATAAGAGTTGTTATTTTTTTAAAATCATTAATTACTTATCTAGCAAATATTGAATGCAATCAAATTCTAAACTTGAGAATACAATTTAAAATTCCTAGTAATTTCAGATATAGCTGAAGGGTAGAGCACTTAGCTGTCATCTGAGGTCTCATCCCTATTGCCAGATTGCTGAAGTTTGTCATCACACTCACCTGAAAGAAAAAAAAATATTGTTCAATAATATACAAAATGATCCTATATTAATATTCTTTCTTGTATTTACAAAAATCAATATTCATAACATAATAACTATTGTAGGAACATTTCATATGATCTCTACTTGAAATTAATATATTAATGTGGTCAATTTAAAATTATTGTATAATGCACTATTTTGTTCCAATATTTTACACAATAAAATTCAATTTTAGCATTAATATATTATCTGGAAAAAAAGCATTTAAAATTAAATATGATTTTAAGATCAGTGATAGAAAAATATTTTTTGAATGGAAAAGATGAAAAAAAAAAAATGACAGAATTTCAGATCATGTTCACAATTTCTAATTTAAAAAGATGTAGGTTACAAAAGAGTGGACCAAACCAAAAAAATCTATCATCATTTGATTGATTTTGTTTAGCAACATATCGACATCTATGGGTTATTTAATGCTGAAATCTAAATATTTTGAACACAATTTTATGGCTTCGACTACAGATAAAATGTATTGTTGGTTATTTTGCTATAAAATGTATTGTTGATAATTTTACTATAAATATATATCGTTGGTAATTTTTTCATATAAAAATCTACTGTCAGTATTTTTACTATAAAAATGTATTTTTATACTTTCATAGCGTTTTGCTTGTGGTTCACTATTTGCCCATAGCTGAGACCCTAACAGGTGCTACCAATCCAAGTCAGGGTGGACCTGAGAATAACAGCAATTAAGAGGTGGTTCTATGCTCCTGAAAACCTCCAATCTCCCAATCAGAGGCCTTGCTGCTAGATGTAGTTTATCGTCATACCCAGGATTAATTATCATTTGAAGTAAGCAATACACATCCCTCACAATCTAATATATATACTCACTGGTCAGTTAAGTACATGTGAAAAAATACTCTTTTGTTCACATTTATAACAAGCCAATGACATGGTAGCAATTTAATGGATATAAGATGTTCATAGTGACCTACTGAACTTCCTTTCATGATTTAGTATAGGAAAAAATGGGTGATTTAAGTGACTTTGAATAAAGCATGGTTGTTGGTGCATTTTAAATACTGATCTATTAGGATTTTCACACAAACATTTGTAGAATTTGTAGAAAATGGTTAGAAAAAGAAAAAAAATTCACATGAACAGCAAAGGCATTGAAAGAGAATGGCCGACCTGATTCAAGCTGGTAGAAAGGCAACACTAACTCAATTAACCACTCTTTACAATGGAGATATATAGAAGAGCATCTCTCTGAATACACAAAATGTTGAATCTTGAAGCAGATGAGCTACAGCAGCAAAAGACCATACTAAATGCCACTCCTGTCTGACAAGAACAAAAAACTGCGGCTAAAATTCACTAAGGATAATAAAAACTGGACAACAGAAGATTAGAAAAACATTATTTGGACTGATGAGTCTTGATTCCCACTGAGATATTTGGATGGTAGAGCCAAAATTTGATATAAACAACATGAACATATGGATCCATCCTACTTTGCATCCATGGTTCAGGCTGATAGTGGAAGTGGTATCATGGTATGGTGAATATTTTTTTGGCATGCATTGGGATCTTTGGTACCAAGATCATTTAAATGCCGCAGCTTACCTATTGTAGGTGACAACATACCTCAATTTCTGACTATAGTGCATGCATCTTCTGGTGTTCCCTTCCTGTAGGACAATACAATATGTCACAAATAAAAAATAGTGGCAGATTGGTTCATGGAATGCAGCAATGAGTTTTCTGTATTAAAATGATCTCTATTGTCACCAAACCCCAATCCCATAGAGCACTTTTGTGATGTGGGGAAAGGGAGGTTTAAATCCTGGACAAGCAGGCAATAAATCTAGAAGAATTGTGGGATGCCATAAGAGCACAGACCTAAATTTTGTAAGTGTTTCCAGAACATTGTCAAATCCATGCCAAGAAGAACCGAGGTGGTTCTAAAAGCAAAAAAAGGTCCAACCTAGTACTAGAAGGGTATACCTAATAAAGTGATCTGTGAGTATACAGTACACATTCCCAGAATAAATAAACGAAAGATATGGACCTATCATGCAGCTTATTCTTGGAGCAGCAGACAAGATATTTTGCAAAATATTTGTTTGTCCTCAGTTTTCTTTGCCAATGAATCAATAAGGATTCATAATGATAGCAGTGGAAGCAATAATTGTCCTAGAGCAGCTAATGAGATTTGTTTTCACTCTTCGTACTTTGACAATGAAAAATTATCGCCTTAGCCAAATAGTAGCTTGCATTATATCTTCCAAGATAATAATTTTACTATTAAATAGTGATGATGGTAGTTAAAGCAATTATTGTTTGGATGCAGTTAAAAGACATTCTGTTAATATGCCATCACTCAAAAATATCCTAGTCACAAATGGTTAAGCATAGAAACAATAGTACAAAATATCAAACCTCTTATAATTTTTTAAAAATTCCATTACAATCACGATTGGAAGGTAGGGTAATGTTTATTGGTGAGGAAAGTAGAATTGGCAAACTGAGTTCAAATTAGTTTGTTACTCTCACTTTGTACTAATGCCCTTAGAAAAGATAAAAATCTATTTCTTCCTCCCACCAGCTATTGGTTAAATAGCAGATCAGACTGGATTCATTAGTTTTTTGTGGCAACCAATGAGGAGAAGCATTACACTGAACTGAAAGCCACAGATAAAACAACAAGAAACCATTCCAAAAAGATACAATGTCAGATCAAAAAGTATCAGGACTGGTGCTATAAAAAACTACTACAACACATATCCATTTGGCATTTAATTTCCTTCAAAATAGTTCCCTTCTGAAGCCACACACTTTATCCAATGTCATTTCCATTGATGAAAGCATCCCTGGAACTCCTTTTTGGGGGGATAGTGAGCAGCTGCCTCAATGTATTCTCTTGGATTTCTTTGACATCTCATTCTTTTCAAGTGGGATTTGATTTTCGGAAAGAAGAAAAGTTGCAAAGAGCAAGATCTGGGGAATGTAATAGTTGTTGGATCTGGGGAATGTTGTCTTTGGCCCAAAACTGCTGCACAAGCCATGATCCCTGATGCAACCTTTGTGGTATGATGAAATGACCATAAACTACACACTTTCCCACCAAGCATTGCTATAAACAATGGAAGAGAACAAGAACAGTATAAATTAGTGTGCATGTGCAACAGAGTTCAAGGTCAATCTGTGCCAAACAGCTGCACTCTGCATACTTTAGCTTCATTACCATAGCAATAGTCCTGATACCTTTTGGTCACACCTTGTATGACAAGTTACAGATAAAGAAAAAAAATCTGTGGAGAGCCATGATTACCTACTTCTTGAATAGACATGGCAGAAGGAAAAAAAATCATACATCATATTTTCAAAGAAAAGTATATTTTGTTGAACATTTAAAATATTTTTGTGTGTGAAGATACATAAATTGTAAAGATAAAACACCAATTAGATTGTAACTCATTCTAAAACCAAAATAGATGTCTGATAAAATATTTGTAAAGAGAAGTGGCAGTTATTTTTAGATATGAAAGAAGCAAAACAGTCATCTTTTGGAACGTAAGACAAAGAGCCTCTGTTAAGCTCTTATCGGGTCAGATTGGTGTTAACATTTTTTTTTGTTTTTGTGCTATGAAGAAAAAGGGAAATAATTAGTCCCCAAAATAATATGATTAAAAATTGCTTATTCAAAAATAGCTACCTACATATTAATGGACGTGTATTTGAATACTTCTCTATTAAGAAGAATCTCTAGAGAGACTAATTAATGTTAAGAAAATGGCAAGAACATTTGTTTCCTTTGATAAATAATACTGACCATTTAAAAATTCTAGGCACAATCAGCATATATATTCTTGAAGATTATGTCAACCAGCTCTTTGGTTAGAGAGAGAGAGAGCGGTTGCTTATTAAGTTAACAACATTTCTATCCTTAAGAAAATTTTTAAAATATTTAAAAAAAAAAAAAATTAAAAAAATACAAGATAAATGCAGTTAAAAGTTGTTATTTGGAAGCATTAAATTTTAAGCAAATGGATTCAAAATCTCATAATATTAATTAACCTGGAAGATTAAACAGTTTTCCAATAATATTTTTAATTAACATTTTAATATTGATTTTTGGTCAATTTCAAGGAAAACCAGTACAAAAAATAATTATTTCTCAATAACTCATTTGCTGGGATGAAATCAAAATTATTTTATTATCACTCGATTTCTTCACTGATGATTACATGAACTATCATTTTGTAATGAGACTTTGTATTTTAAATCAATCTGTAATTCATAATTATTACCATGAGAATTCAAACCAGTATTTCTCTTACAGGCATGTGATAAGAAATTTGTTTTTGATGTAGATTGATCCTAAATTAAGAACATTTATCCAATGTTTCCTTCATAAAATGTACAGGTTTTAAAATAGATATAGTTACATTGGAGACAATTGATTTGGAAGTAGAATCTAATTATGAATATTTGGGATCTAAAATGATGCTTATTTAAAGTACTTTATATTCAAAATGTAACAAAAGAATAAAAATTTGAAAAATCTTCCAATTTTTCCTCAGTTTAAGGATACAAATGGTGATAACAGTTTTTAATAAGTGAACTTATTATGATAAACAGACTAAAATCATCCTGTTATAAATATTTGCAATGAATTTATTTGAATTTTGCTAATATACTTAAGAAATGAACATACACAATGCACGAGAGCATATAAAAATATAATTATTAAAATTTTTGCAGCTTGGTGCCTCTTAAGTGATTTTTTCCCTTTTATTTCTATTTATAAGAATTGATCTGTAGCTTGATATAGAGTCACTCATTGAATTTAGATCTGAAATTTTCACTGCATAATGTTCAATCTACAATGGGCTCTACTTACTCTATTATTATTAACAACAACAAATTAAAAATAAACCCTGTGATTCATTTTAAATTGTTGATATTAAATATGTCCCCAAGATTAGGAGCATTCAATTTTAATTAACTTTATTTGAATTTATTACTTCATTGCATTGAGATAGTAGTCACATCAATGTGCATTTTTCTGAAATTGTCAAAATTTATGATTTTTTTGTTTATTGATTCTATTGTGTTTTTAATGCATTAACTGCCAACCAATGGTAATAATCAGCAGTTTTTATTATGACAGCAACTATGAGTTATCTTATTATGTTCTTGCCATCAAGGTTACTTCCACAAGTTTCTTTCATTGTTTTTAATGTAAATAACTGGTTCTTGACATCTAAGGCAGCAATGAAATACTGCACTGGCAACTAAATAGTGATACTGTTAGTGTGAAAACAATATTAAGACTTCAGTTGAAGCTATAAATCATCTCATAAAAATTTTTTATTACCTAAGTTGGTTATTATAAAGTTGGTGTTTTAAGTCAGATTTCATAATTGATCTCTGGTAATCAACATGTTAAAGTAAAAAATTCAACTCAAGAAAAATTATTTGCACAGGTGATAGAAAAGATACTGCAAATGGATAAACATTTCAAAAGTAGCTTTTCAGTTTCATGCTGAAGAAGATTTGTCATGATAGATTTGTGTTTTACGATTTATCGACCGTTTTGTTTGTTATTTAAAACCACATCATATTTTGGATTATATTTTCTTTTTATTTGTAAGTGAATTATTAATTTTTTAGGGGTAACAATGATTTTTCCAGATACACGATTTACTATTTAGCCCATATCTAGAGTGGGGAAGATATGGATTCATACCTTTCCCAGGAATATTTGAATGTAACAAAGTTGATGGGAATTTGAACTCAGATTTCTCATTCCAAGCTACTATCCATTATACCATCTGCACATGCTTATTAATAAAGAAAATACCTCACTTTTTAACAAAGTGATCTGCAATGAAAAGTAGATACTTTGCAACAATATAAAATACAAGCAATCATGGTTCAAGCAAAAACAAATCCCTATCAAGGATTGTGCAGCAGGGATCCAGACTAACTTTTTTTTTTCACCATCATCTTGAAGCCATCTGAAAAAAATTTAACTTAGTCATCATCAAAATGTCTTTTTTTAACTTTGTTATTACTTATAGTTGTTAGTAAGATAATAAGAATACCATTAAAATGTTTACAAAAATTAAAAAAGCTAAAATATTTTTCAAAATCTTTATTGTCCCAAACTAATGTTCTATCAATAATTAATATTATTGCAGGTATATTTTATGTCATTAAAAAAAGGTACTTGCAATTAAGGCATTATGTGGCTACTGCTGCTCAGAACTATAAAACTGTTAGAAACTATTTTTCTCTTTTCATTTCACCATTCAGGTTTCCAAAGAAAATAATCTTTAATGAAAACAACTGAGCAAAAATTTTTATTCTCTGATGTGGACTAATTTTTTTTTTCTAATAATGTTCTTCTGAAAATGGCTACTATAAAGAAGACTAATCTTTTTTAAGGTGTTCAAATTCAATGTAATTCCATTCTTTTTTTGTTCACAAGTAATATAACATGTTATTCCCTTACCCCATTCCCCCCCTTTCCAACATTAAACATTTTATGTTGAGGAATATTTTGTGCTTTATGTATCTAGAGTATATAATAATATTCTTCTTCTATGTGTCATATCATTTCAGGATGTTGGCTCTCCACAATTTCCTGTCCTTTGTAGCTTTTACATTGAAATTACTAGGGTACATAATGAGGAAAGTGGGCTAGAAAAATTGATACTTACTGGACATACTGAACGCAAGAGAGACAGAGGAAAACACTGCATAACCTACCTAATGAGCTTGAATAAATGGTGACAGAGCAAGGTTTAGGATAGATAATAAAAAGACAAAATTTATTAAGAGCTACAAAAAACAAATAATTGTGGAGAGCCATGATCACCTATGCCCTAAAGGGACACAGCACAGAAGTATTCAATAATTTTGCAGTTAAGTTCATTTAACTGAAAAAACTTATTTTGATTCCAAACTGACTTCTGGTAACCTCCAATAATATTGGAAGTCAGCACAACCTATCCTACCATCTTTTATGGCTTACAAAATGAAGTATTACTGCTATATCTGGGCTGGTGCTGACCAGTCCCCACTGTCCATCCTTGACAGACTTCAAAAGTAATTATGTAGCCTTGTGGGTGATGAATTATTTTCCACCCAGCAACTCCTTTCTCACAAATGAATTGTTGCTAGTTTTTAACTACTCAATATTTCTATGGCAAATGTTCAGATGAGCTACACTTTTCAGTTTTACCTTCACAGCTTGGACCTCCTTCAAGATTCAGACAGAACAAATCATCCTCATTTCCTTCACATTCCTTTGGTAATGAGGAAGGTCCCTTCAGCCAACCTCTTTCCCAGAACTATCATTGACTCTCAAGAGGATATGTCTATGAACCCTGTAATCTTAACCTCTTCAAGTCTAGGTTAAACTACATATCCTTGTAATATGCACCTCTTCCTCTGCCTCTTATGCCGTTACAAAATATCTCATTCAGTAACCCTCTACCTTGAGTAACTCTTTGGCCTTGTATTGGGTGAATAATAGAAGAATAGATTTAACTGTAATTTCAGCAATTTGTTCACAGAAAGCAAGAAAAAATACATTTCCCTTCAATAAAAATGATTAAGATGTTTGTCATTCAAGAGATATTTTTATAGCCTCTTTATAGGAATATAAAAAATAAATAAGATGAACTTTTCCCAAATCAATCTTGCTAGATGCAGTGAAGAAACACACTAGCAATATAACTTAGAATTATAAAATAATACCCTCACAAGACATAGTTATATTGTTAACATGCCAAGTTAACAGGATTCTAAAGTCAATTCTTACTCAGCATTCATTATGCAATAGATTTTCTAAAACTTTGTGATTCAATATCTACTTGCTATTCTTAGAATAAATTCCTTGAAAGCTGAAAGATCAGAAATAGATGTTACATTTTGATAATTTGCTCATGAGAAAGTTTTTGATAGAGAGCAAATACAGGAGAAGATGAAAATAACAATTGATGCCAACAGACAACTGGGAATTTCTGTAGGTGGATTTTTTCTTCTATTAACAATACAATGTTTTATTTACAGTAAAAACCAATTGGTCTTGTACTATCAATATCATGAATAACATATTAATCAACCCTTCCCATTAGTTTTTATTTGGCAATTTATTTATAAAAGCCCATCTGCTGTTGTAATACTATGTATTCAAAAAGGATATATTAAAAAAAGCCGTGGTGCAGGCAGTATAACAACTAATGGTAGAAAAACAGAGTTCAAGATTCAGACATAAATCTACTTGTCAAACTAGCTATTGGTAAATAGTAGATTCGAAACTCTCTATCTTTGTAAGACAATCCATTTTTGGTTTCAGTCCCGCAACCTAACCCTGTGAAAAAAAAAAAGAAAAAAAAAACACATTCTACTCTTTATGTCACTTGCTAATCAATATGTCAAGTCAAGTTTAGGTCTGTTAATGGTAACACATAACCCAGTACAACCTGGCGCTGATCTAAATAAGCTACCCAACTAGCTATTCTTCTGATGAAGAGGGTGGCGTGTCACCCAACAATACAAAAACAGTTAAAAGGTGGAGAGGTCAATGAACAATATATATATATATATATATATATATATAAGGCAAGGATAAGGTCTCAAGCTTTGAATGCCAACCTTCCTAGTGATGGTGTCTCAATAAAAACACTGTGTACTTGAGCTACTGCAAGTGTCTAAGTCGGGTGTCAGGAAGTGCACCCAGTCTTGTAAAACTTTGCTTCAAATCATTATGACAAATCCTCTGTCAGGCAGGGCCCACATTACTTTGCCTCAACAAAAAAAAAACCTTTATGCATTGATTAATTCATTTTTTCAGCTTATTAGCCCTTTGCAAGTTATTTAAAGCCAGAAAATATTTTTTACAGTGTAAGAAATATTTTGGTGATAATGATTTAGTGATAGAAGTCTTACTAATTAACCTATAGCTAGGGGGAGAAGAAGTGGATTCATACTTTTCCAAAGGTTATTTTCACATAAGTGAATATAACAAACCCAACTGGAATCGGAACCTGGTTCTCTGATTAATGATTGAGCCATTATCTATTACACCAACCACACATCCAAGCTTATGCTTACACCACCTAAGCTGTCACCCATCTAGTTACTAACTAGGCTCAATGTAGCTTAACTTTGGTGATCATACAAGAAGTGGTGTTGCAATGTGATATGGCCATAAGCTATGTATGTATGTGCTGAAGTCACAGCAGCATCACTTGGACTGATTGTTGCACAATGCTCCAACAAAGGAGCTTGCAGAATTTTAAAAAAATGTATATTTAAGTCACCTCTTCTCTCAAATTCCAAGAATTTCTAAGTATATAAAGAACCATCAATTGTTTTTATGAAGCAAATGGTATAAAATAAGATAAGGTGCCTTGTTTAGATGGTGAGATAGTTGCAGATTTCTTATTGGTACCTTTGGTCAGAGTTTGAACACAAGCAAAAGCTAGGATTTTGAAAGTGGATTTTTCAAGGCAAGTAGAGACAATATTTGTAAGATTGGTTTAATAAAGTCACACCTGTTTTCAGTTTCATGCTTTATCATGATAGATTTGTTTTTTACGACTTATCAACCATTTTGTTTATTTAAAAAAAAACATGGCAAATTTTTCCCCATTTCTTACATATATGATCTTCTGTAGTGAAAATGGATGCTTTATTTACAACTAAAAATTACTTTTTTTATTAGTGTGGCCCACCTTATGATTAGCCATATCTCATGCAATCCTCTGGTCAGAAAAGGTTGCCCATGCTTGGTTTAATACAATCTTCTTACTCTCATCTTCCATTTGGCCTTGTATTTTAGTATACTCTGCAAACATTAATAACATAATACAAGATTACAACAATTTTCATGAATTGTATAAAAATGTGCAGATTTTATCCTTATGGAATTTGCTAATGCAACAAATTTTATCTGATTATTGTAATTCAAACAATATGATTTGTTCAATATGATTAAATTTGAAGGCTTTAGTCAGATTAATCTCTCAGAGTTTAAATCTGAATATGAAGGGGTACTAAAAAGTTATCTGCCAAACCAGAAGGGATTTAAAAAAAAAAAAGCAAAAAAAAACCTGATATTTGACAAGATTGTGAGAAATGAGAACTTTTAAGTACCCTTTTATAACTTGTCATAGTCAGTAGAATACAAATCTGTCAAGATAGCAAATTATCAAAATTCAGATTTACTATTTATTTCTTAGATTTCCTATTATAGGCAATCAGTTTCCAAGTTTGAGAGAAAGCTTTCTCAGCATAACTTTAAGTCCAATTGTTGGTCCCAATTGCTAAAAACAGCCCCTCCCCAAATTTATAGACACATTGTACAGCTGCATACTGGGATTTCTTCCTAACCAATAAAAATGAACCACTTCTCAGTTTCATCCACCATATTTTTGTTTGTTCTTATTTTAAAGTCTGAATCAAGTCAACTACAATCACTTGACTCTATCCCTTTTGAGTGTAAACACCATTTTAACTTTGTGAACTTTTTGCCTTATTACTTTTGCCTCGCTGAGTTTTGTCTTGCATACAGGTTATAGACGGACAGGCAGAAGTTTTGCACCAACTACATAAAATGATTATAGCCCTTTATTTTATTAAGAAGTTAAGATTGTTTAGCAGTATGCTTTTATTGGTAGTATCTATGGACATACAGGATTAGAAAATAAATTGTGGCATTTCCATAGGTGCCATGCAAAAGAAGATGCACTAATTGTGGCTGAAAAAAGGCCATACAAAACTATTGGCCAATGAAAGATCTGAGATGATAAAATCTTGATAATATACAAGTAGGAATTGTTCCATCTTATTAGTGTAAGGTACCTTGGTAAGTCATCATAGTTGAGCATCAGTTTGCTTTTTTTTAATACTAAAATGATGGGTAAAATTTATGCTGAAAACAAAGATGATGGTTGTGATTTTGAAAGGGAAGATGGCTCAATGAGAGATAACTAAGTGGTTGGGAACTTCCAGAAACAGTGTTAAAACCACCAAAAAGACATTTGCTACTATTGGAAGTGTATTAAGTGCAAAAAAAAAAACACAAAAAAAAAACTGAAGACTACAAAAGTGAGACAAGAGAGATGAAAGTTTGTGAGAGTCTTGGTAGGCAATCCAAAACTAACAGCCAGACAAGTGAGGAGTGAATGCTGTCTTTAAAGTGAGGTTTCAATTGATACAGTATGCTGAGTATTATGAATAAATTTGAACAACAATATAGCAACAACAACAACAAAAAGAAAACAACATCATTAACCAAAAACCATCACAATAGAAGATTGAAGTGGTCAAAAGAATATCTAACATAAAATGCTGGAAAGTGGTAAAATGTATAATTTTTAATGATGAATGCAAAATAGAGTTACATTCTAATGCATGAGATTGTGTAGAAAGACCAGTGGTAGAAAGAAACAATGCAAAATACACAACAAAGATAGTAAAATGTGACGGACACTTAATAGTGTGGGATTGCATCAAAAACAATGGTTGAAGAAAATATGTACAAGTTGATAGAAATCTAAACAGTAAAACTTATATTAGTTTACTACATTCTAATCTACTGCCAGACAACAAAGATGAAGAAATTTTTCTGCATGAGAGTGCTCCTTGCTACACATTGCATGCAATAAGAAGGTTCCTTGTAGATGGACTTTTAGAGAACTGGCCAGCACAAAGTCCTGATTTTAATATAATTAAATCATTGTAGTAGGTACTGAAAAAACAAATGCTCCAACAAAAACACACACAATTTTCAAGATCTTAGGGATTACTGCCAAGAAGAATAGGGAAAAAATTCCAATGAGAAAATCTGGGCCATGTTCCATTCAATATCACATCAAATTGAGGCAATTATTTGAGCCAAAGGCAGCAACACTAATTAATAACTCAATACTTTGACATTTAGTACTTTCTGTAATAATAAAGATCTCATTTTGAAAAAAAAATTTTAAAAAATTAACTTGAGAAAATAGCTGAAAGGTGAAATTTTCACTGATAGCCCAGTCTTTTTGCATGGTCTTTTCTTAGCATCACTATGTCGAAGGTGCTCTATAATCCATCATAGATCATTAATGAAGATGCAGTTACTTGATTTCTGGCACTCAAAGATCATAAAATGTACCGAGAAAAAAATATTGTTAATCATTCTCAATTTTGGAGTAAAATTAACGCAAGTAATTTACCAAGGTGGCACAAATATTTTGCATGCCAGTGTATAAATCAATTCCTCATGTCAACTCATTAAATGTTCTTAGAAAAAAGGCAATGAAAGTTATATGAGACGCCACTGAAGAGTTCTTGGTCAAATCAGGAAGCGATTTAAAAAAACAAAAATGTAGATTTGTGAAGAACAATTCTGAATCATTTTATAAATGTAAGTTTCCATGCAGTTAATTACAATAAAAGAAAAAAAATGTGTTGAATAAAAAAAAAAATTATTAGTTTAACTAATTATAACCCTTCTTCAAATAATTTTACAGTGTAATTTTAAAATATTGTAAATATAAATATACTATAAATGAAAATTGATTTTTTAAATATTTTTAAAAGATCTGTGACAATAGCTATAAGCTGGAGTGCTGTATCAGAAAAGCATTTCCAAATAAAATATATACATCTCTAAAGATGTTTTATTTGGGAATATTAGCAACAAGAAAGAGTTTTTATTATAACATAGTAACTGGTTTATTGTCAAAGATTTTTGCCTGTTACTATAACACTGGATAAGAAATATTTCAAAGTACACATGATTTTGGCAAAAGATTTTTCCAGATTTTGATGACTGTTCTACATATTCAATAAAATAGCAATTAAGACAAAAATATTTCTTGCACTCAAATAATATTTATGCCTCAAGTTTAAAATAAATAAAGGCAAAAGCAGTTCAAGCTTTATCCAAAAAGGATTCACACTTTAATGATGTATATATAAATAGCTTGATACATTGCCAATCTGAACATTTCAAGACATTTTTTGTGGTGGATAATCATAAATCAATAGACAACCTCAATCATTTTATTTCAATATAACCAGTTGGCTTCTTGAGACTTTCTCAGTTCTAGTATTGATCAAAATGCTTAACATCTCATCGTCAAGCATTGTACATATATACACATAGTAACAGGAAAAAAAAAAAAGATTCCAAAAACAAAACTAAAAATCCTTCTTCAATTTCGCTCACAAGTATCATGAATTGAAATAATTAACATTTTCAACCATTGTATGTTCTATTTCCTTATCTATTACTTTGTAAGCTATATCACTATTACAGTTTAACTGTAAGTTATATTCATTTGCTATGAGACACAATTGTTTGTAGCTTTTTTTTTGTATGGCTGTGCATAAAAGAATTAAAATTATTTTAATATATTATGAAATTATATTTTTTTTCATTTCAGATTAAAGAATTAGACATACACCATCTTTAAGAGATAGATAAGAATGTTTTGAGTTTCTTACTGCTGTTCAATATTTCTTTAAAAATATTAAAAAATATTAACTGAACTTAGGAAACAATGTCTTGTGGAATCATTAAATTCTCAAAAAAAGTTATATAAAAGGTTAAATCAATAAAAACTACAATAGTTACTTACCTACTGAACAGAAAGTTTCCAGAGAAAAATACAAACAACCATTAAAATTCTATATTTATCTTTCCCGACTGAAACATTAAAAAGAAAAAAAAAAAAAGAGAGAGAGAGAGAGAGAGAGAGAGAGAACATTTTGGCAGAATTATTTGACTAAACTAATAAACATCTCTTTCCTATGATTTCTTCAATAGAATATGAAATAAAAAAAAAAAACAATGATTAGAGGAACAAGGTTGACAAAAGGGGACACATAAGATTGATTTGTTCAAGTATTCACTTAGTTTGTTAATTATTGTAGTATACCAGTAACCATCCCTATTTTGTAAAAACATCTGGTAATATGACAAAAAAATAAGTGGTTTCATGCCTTTCTGTAGAACCTATGAAATAAATAATAAACAATCTCATTTCAAATTCATTTTATTTCACTACTACTTACTGCATGACCTCAGGGCCAATAGCACCAACTACACAAAGGCTGGAAAGACTGTGGTCAAGTCATTGATGATGGATTGAAGAAATGGCCCAGGAAAGTTCATGCATGTTTCAGGACTACTACTTCTAAAAAACACTGGTGCCCCTAAAATCACTGAAGTTATGCAACAGCAAGCCTGGTAAACTAGATGGTCAACTACTTGGAATTTCAGATGCCATAAGCTTGGATGTGTGGGTAGTGTAATAGATAATGGCTCAGAATTATTAATCGAACATTGGGTTCATTATATCTACTTACATGCAAATACCATGGGAAAGGTATGAATCCATCTCTTCTCCTCTATGGGTTAATTAGTAAGACTTTTCACTAAACCATTATTATCACAAAAAAAAAAAAAACAATTTTTACATATTTTCTGGCTTTAAATAACCTGAAAACATTGATAAGCTGTAGAAAACAAATCAATTAAATTCTTCTAAGTGGCCAACTACAAATTTTTATGGTCACATCACTGCCAAAATACGGCCTCTTTTTATATGAATTTCTTAGATTACTTATGTATGTGTGTCTCTACAGATATATATGAGAGAGACAGAGACGAAATCCATGAGGGTGAGCACAATAAGGACTCTAAAAATCACCATTATGGACATGATAGCCAACAATGAATAAGAGCCACTTGAGCCAAGCATACAGTCACTTCCAAGGCTGCATCATCATGGAAGACAGTTTCAGTAAATAACCTTTTCTCTGGTTTTCAAAGTTGAACATATGAAGACATTAAAAAAAAATATTGTTTTTCTTTACAATTTATTCTCAATATGGATGCATGGCCAAATGTTTAGAGCAGTGGTCCCCAAACGTTTTTTCTCTGGGCTGCATTTTTAGAATTAAAATTTGCTCATGCCTCAACAAATTTTATGTGATAAAAAGTACATTTAAAAATAAAAAACGACTAATAGTGCGTTAAATATATAACACAAATAAATTACATGATTAAAATACACAAATTTACTGAAAGGTATGAGCTTGTTTTTGACAAGTAATCTCCTTTATATTAGGCCTAATTTGTGATAAACTCTCATCTCCTAATCAACACTAAGATGCCTTTCCTGTTTTGATATTTGTCAGAACTATGGCAAAGAATGTTGAGAGAGAGAGAGAGAGGGGGGGTTAAAGAGAGATAACCACAGATTCAAAGTCAGAACAATCTCATTGATAACTCTCTCCTCCAATTTGAGGACCCTAGTAACTATATTCTTAAGACTTGATATAATGCAAAAATATCACAATGATAAAATCAGTCAATAATTATTTATAACTATTTATACTGGGAATCATGCATTAAATTACAAGTAATCTATTTTGAAATCATATTTATTTTTGGCATAAGAATTTTTTAAAACCGTTTCTAAATCTTTGAGTGCCTTTCACTCATTTCACCTTAGCTGCTATACTCTTCCACCACACCTACAATGCATACTGCACCAGTTCGGAATCACTGGTTTAGAGTGTTAGCATTATGACCATTTTTTTCTTTCTTTATGTTCAACTTTTTAAGTCTACCATTTGTTCAGGCATTGAATATTTTTGTCACATATGGTCTGTTGCTTTTGATATGTATCTAGAGCTTCTTGACAAAATCCAAAGAAGAATCTGCAATGTTATTGGTCCTGACCTAGTATCTTGGCTTCAATCACTTTCCCACCACTGTAATGTAGTTTTCCTCTGCCTTTTCTACAAATATTTTCATGGCAATTGTTCTGATAAGATCCCCTCTTTGGAACTTTGACTTCATGAATAAGCATAGTACTAGATTGGCTGTTATATCTCATCATTTTACTGTTAAAATAGCTAAGTGTAAGTTCTATTCTAATGGTCTTTTTGTTATACTTCTTGCCTGTGGAACTCACTTCCAGATTCTTGCTTTCATGTCAAATACAATTTTCAAAATTTGAATGCAATGTCAACCAACAATTTATGTCTCCTTCAATTCTGTTCATTGTTCCTTATCCTCAGCAACATTTTCTCAGTTTCCTTCACTCTTGGTAACCCCTTGCATCTTAGTGGGTTAATATTTCCTTGCTTGGGGTGAAACAAAAAAATAAAAAATAAAATTTGTTCTGACACACTGAATTTAAAAACTATGTTTCTTCATGACAGACCATCACAGCTCTCCACAGATTTCTTTTAATATCTGAATCGCCCTGACTTCTTGGGGGAAAATTATAAAGGTTTCCCATTGCCTCCTGCAGTGAGAAAACTCTGCACAATTTTGAATTCAAAATGGGCCTTCTCTTAGGCTGGTTGCTACCCAAGGCTAGAGAACTAAGTCTACCCTTGAGAGAGACAAGATAACTGACTTTTCTTGAAGGCATTCATGCAAACACGAACATAACAGGCTCGGGTGGAATTTCAACTGTTTGCTGATTTCCTTTCTGTGAAAATATTCACATATCCAGTGTACTTATAATATATTAAAAATATAGATAAACAAATTTTAAAGGCAATGAGAATAAATCTGGCAAGTTTTAAGGATGAATTCTGATTTGCCACCATCACTCTCCAAATAATATACTGTGAATCACTGAATTTTCTTTGGAAGGATATAGAGTGATTTCTTATGCTGTCTCTGGGTATTTTAATGAGACACAATCTAAGTGGCTTTTGAAAGACTTATATGTAGGAGAGGGCACGGTCAATAGTAATAATTTTCACTGATACATTGATAAGAATTAAATCATAAATCCTCCTTAACCACTTTAGTATTCTTGGCTTGCACAGATTTGAGTATATAAGAACACCAACTTCATTTAAAATAACAGAAGTAGAATGTCAAAGGCTTTTCAAAAGTTCTGTGCTAGCAATTGTTTATCATCTCTGTATTGTAACTAATAATATCTGCTAAACAGTATCCTAATGATATTTGATAAAAATATTTGTAAATAATGAAATACAATTTTCCTAACTCAAGATAAGACGAGAATGCTCAAAAATTTAAAACAGCAGCCTGTCTAGAAAATCAGGAAGCCAAATGGCAACAATTGAAACAAAATATGAAAAGAGAGAGAGAGACAAGGTTAAGGAGTGAGTGTAAAGTGAAAAAAAAAATGAAAAGGACAAATAATCACAACATTGTACATGTATGCACAGCCATATAGAGAGGCAAAAGATACATGTGCACAAATGCACTATGAAAAGAAATGCACCAATTAGTGCATATAAAAAAGAAAAATCGAGAAGTATAAGCAGTCAATTGCGGATACCCACTGACAAGTGGACGGATGGGTCTGTCTATAAAACTCTGGAGTCAGGATGCTGAAGGTAGCATCAATTAGCTAAATGACAAACCTTTAACTTGTATTAATCATATATATACAAGAATTAATGGATTTATTTTTTTAATCCAACATTTTTATTACTTCATACGTCATATTTAGTGGATATTCATATTTGAGTAGATATCCATTTTTTTTCAAGCAGCGTTTATAGTGTCTACTGGTCTGCACAATTTAGAAAACTGTGCCCTCCTGCAAAAGGGGGATGTACATTTGAATCCTGTCAGAGTGCAGATTTTCTTTAAGTTTTCTCATGTGTGTAGACTGGCAGATGAAAGAAACAGTTTAAAAAAAAAAAAAACAGCGTTTACTCAAATATGGGTATCCACTAACAATAACATTTGAAGTAATATTATATATATTTTACGCTTTTTGCTGTAAAGTTAAATTTTTTTCTATTGGAGAATAAAAGAATCAGAGTGTAACAAAAGTTTGTAATAGTTAAGAATGTTCCAGATGAGAGAAAACCTTTAAAAGATCCAATCTTATCACTTTTCTCCAGTATTCATTTATTAGGTTAACTGGCACACAAATATGTTTATAAAGCACCAAGTGAGGAATAAACTCACTGACATGGATTGATAAGAAGGATGCTAATCAGTAATTGTAGTAAGTTCTTTTAAGTGATAGAAATTAAGTACACTATTTGCTTAATTTCAATAATTAACAATTAAAAATAATCTTATTGACCTGCTGCAGCTAAAATGCATCAAATATATAAATCAAAATGTAGCAAGTATTTCAACCATTCTTAGAAAGAAAGAGAGATTTAAATGACAAACCTTCACAATAAGTAGATATATACTTATATCATCAAGCAACATAAAAAATATCGCATCATAAAAAATTATAAATTTAATCACAAAAATAAAATCATGTCTTAAAATTAAACAATTCTAAGATTTTATAAATATCAGATCAAACTATATTTTTTTTTTATAATATAGTTTGGTATTTATTTTATTCCTTTGTTGAATGTTAACAAGTGTGAATATTTCTCATGAAAAACTTTAAAACCAAGTGATCTTAAAATAAAACTATTTAAAAAGAAAGCTCAGGAATTCTTTTTCTAGCTTCTCAGATTAAAATTTTAAACAACTTAAAACTGGCAGACCAAATTAGTAGGATTATGTTGCCTTGTTATCCAAGATATCAAATGTCTAAGAAGAAATTAAATTATCTGAACTACATCAAGCATAACCTGAAATATTTAAGAGATTAATCACATGGGTTGGTTTTAAATTTTAAAAATATTTTCAACCTTAGTACTTTACTTTAAAGAACTTCTTAGACATGGTAGGTTAATTTCCAGTAAAGTGGTATATAAAGAGGAGAAAATATCGTACAAACAAGATCTACTCAAAGCTACTAAGAACAAAGTGTTTACAGCAGATATGTACCAAGAAACCAAGTGCTGGTAAAGTTCGAAATATATAGAAGTATTTAGTGTGTATAAAAGAATTGATGGTTAAATCAATAGGTTCAAAGATCAATAGATGTAAAACAATTATTTTCTTATCTATGTTACCAAATGTCAGTATAATGTAAATCAATAGTTGAGAGTATTTGTAGCAAAGAAATGTCAGACTTCCCAACCCACAGAAAGCATTTAAGCTGTGAAGGGGGGGGGGTGCAGAGACAAATACCAGATTCAAAAAAAATGTAAATTATTTTTGTTATTAAGAAATTTAATTATAGCTAAGCAAAAAATTTTTAAATATTTAAAAACATCATCCAGTTCACATTCCTTTTTCACAGTCTTTTAAACAGGAGTAGAGGTTTCTCCCTTGTTTCCTGTTTAGGATTGGGTTTCCAGTTCCTTCTAAAGTCTACTTCAGCTCTATATTCCTAGGCTTGTCCTTTCCTATGCTAATATAACTCCACACACTAAACCTCTACTCTGAGTGGCTCTTGGGCCTTGTATTGGGTGAATATTAGTGGGTGTGTGTGTGTGTGTATATATATTTATTCCATTTAAAAAAATTATACATTTAAACGAAATCATAAAAAACTTTGACAACCACATATATTTGATATCCCTTTTCGTGAACATCCTACATAACAGGTCATTGATGGTACCTATCCAAATTTAAACCTGTATTAGTAACATGGGGTATTTTGTAACCCCAAACTTTTTAAAGTAATCATAATTCCTAGTCTCTTTTGCTCCTTCTCCTGGCTCAGTGAGGGTGTGTAGCATGCAGTTGTAGCAGGCAGACACCAGGAGACTAATAATTTTCAGAAATCTGAGGTGATTAACACAGGACAGGGTAAGCTAACAAGACTAGCCTCATTTATCTTTTGCACAATGCAAAGAAAATCTGAGAAATATCTTTGAAGTTTACCCAGTTTTGTTTTTATGGACTGTGCATGCAAACATTTTGAGAACTGTTTGGGGAAAGTAATAAGTTTGGTGAAAATATGTGACTGTTTACTTTTCATTGATAAGGAAAGCACAGCAGCAGAAGATTTGCATTGGATGACTGGAGCTTATGAGCAAATATTGGGAATTATTTGGGAAAGTTTGAAAAGAAAAGAACAAAAAATACTCATGAAGACTTCTGAGCTTGAAAACTGGTGAATTGGAAGAACTTTTTAAAAGGAATATGCAGAACAAATGCCACATGAACTTGGAGAAAATTAGAGGAGAATCAGTCAACTGCAGTATGTCGTTTACAAGTCTTAAGAAATTCAGTGTTTAAATGTTTTTCACTTTTTGCCCAAGAGAAAATGCTGTGTTTGGAGAAGACACTCACTGGCAATGAAGAATGGAGCTTCTACTGCATCCAAAACAACCTTCAACATGAATTAAATTTGCTGAAGATAAAACATTCTGTATTTATTGGGATTCAAAAAGAATTCTTTATTATGAATTGCTACAACCTGCACAATGTTAAAATGACTCATTTGAACAATGAATTAGAAGAGAGACTGCCTTTTTCTCATCATGGAAATTGACTGGTATTTTGGCTGCTTGACAATGCTCATCCTCAAATTGCAACTACATTTAAATTTATACGTGGAATGTCAACATCTTAATTATATCTTTATTTTCTCTGAGTTGTATGTGCTATCCATTTTAGTTATTGTTGCTGTTGGTAGTCTTCAAGTGACGTGGTTTCTATTATTTGGTACAGTTCTTTCTTTGTGATTCTGCAGTGTCAGTCCATACTGTTCAAAGACGGATGATCTTTGCCAAGAGCCTCAGGCTCAAATAGAAAATACATTTATTTTTGTACATTTTCTACTATAACCACACAGGAAAATTTCATGATTTTCCTATTTGAATTTTTTGATGAATCTTAATTCTTCAGTTAATGATTGAATAAGCTCATAGCAAGTTCTACAACAGTAAAATATCTATAAAAATCCCCCTACTGCATTGTTAAATATTTGAGCTTAACAATTTTAACAAAATATTGCACTAACAATCATAAATATGAATGCTGATTGATATTTTAAGAAGTAAGGTGATACAAATGAAAAAAATGACAACTTTTTTTAGTTTCTCTGAAACAGACATTAAACACTTCTATCTTCCCTTCTTTCTTTCTTTCAATTTCTCACTGAAACCAAGAATCATTGATATGTCTTTCCACACTATAAAAACTGAATAGTCCATTTATGAGGTATTGACAAGACGTAATGGTCGTGCTAAGGGATGAACAAGCAGAATTATAAGAATATACACTAAAATGGATAATTATAGCTAACTCCAGCCTTTAAACATGTCAATCTAACTAAAATCTACATGGTAAAATACAACAAACTTCTTCTTTGTATCTGGTACTTAAGAGCAAAGAATCCTTAACTGTCAGATTAACAAGTTAAAATGAAGATTAAAAAGCAGGGTGGTTGATCACAAACTAGTGATTAGCATGCTGGCCAGAAAGACCAGCTTGCTAATTTTATTACAGAGAACTAACAATGGGCTTCATACTTGTGGCCTTGCATCAGACTAAACTTATCTTACTAAATACCAAAAGACTATGAAACAAATTGAACATTATAAAATATTCACTTGAAATATAACAAAAACATAATTACAAGAAACATTTTAAAATTTTGTTGAAAATGTTAATATCTCGAGAGATTAAGTTACCAAATGGTATATGTTCGTTAATAAGGCTTTAGAAGACTCCAACTGAGGAACAAGCGGATGAGGATTACAACAGATCTCAACGGTTGAACCAGCTGATATAGAGGGCTACGCATGATGGACATGCTACAGAAGGTGCCACTTGAAATTATAACAGTAGCAATCCATTCAAAGATGGATAATCTTTGTCAAGACCATCAGGCTATTCTCACTCAAAGCCATTTTTAACCATTGATCTTAGCTGTATAGAGTTGATAGTTTAGATATTTCTTGGCATATGCATGCTATCTGTATGAAAGTTTCAATCTAGAGTTTTTAAATTGATGTTTTAGCTTTGTAGCAATTTGTGGTGTTGGTCAGAACTACCTCTAGCACAGCCTATTCTATGTTCAATTTTCTTTTCTACTAAATATGTTAGATATATCCATATGCTGAGGCTTTACCAAATAACAAAAAAAATATCATCATGTTGACTTTCACCTTTACCTTAAGTTAGGAAGGAAACTTGCATCAGTACTTGAAGGAGCAATAACAATAGACTTGAGAAGTCTATTTTCCTGAAAAACTGTTTTAAAGGATTTTATAAATTTCAACCAAAGTTAACGCTAACTGTTCAGTTAATAAGTGCCAAATGTATGGAAAAAGATAATCTCACTATTACTATTCATAATAATATACAAATGCTAAAATATATATATATATATATATATATATATATATATATATATATATATATATATACTCAAGCTCATTATTTTTTTTAAAGTTCACATATTACTTGTGTAAGTATGGATATCTAGTTATTGTATAGGAACATCTGAGAAGTCTGGTTCTCAGCTGAGATAATGGTCTATTTCCCACCAGAAGTCAGTATTAAAGTCCAGATGAAGGTCATGATTTCAAATGCTGATTTGAAAAAGCAAGCATGGCATGAGTTTTTGTAATCATAAACCACAAAGGGCATCATTAACTGTTTTTGTCACCCTTTAGCTTACATGCAGCCACTTTTGATGGCATGAGTAAGCTCATTAATACAGAAGCTTCAGAAAACATTTCAGAAAATTATTTACTTTTAGAAATATTAATACCTTCCTTTTGTCAAATAATTATATCTGAGTTTATCTGTACTTGGTAGGTGATAGTCATCAAATTACCTAAAAATTAATTGAAGCAAAACAACCTTTCTGTCTGGATTTGTGAGATGAGGAGTTGCCATTAGTTATATTTGGACTAATGTCCTCATCTTTGTTGCTGTTGTTATTGTTATCACAATGTTTTGGCTATTGGATGTCAGAGGGGAGACAACAGCCAAAATGCAATAAGATGAGGGCATGAAACAGAATATAAATAAAAGCAACCTTCTATTTCAGTAATCTGTTTTATAATTGTATAATCTGTGATTTTAGCAAGTGATCAATACCAGCAATATTATTAGTTCCTGTTAATAATTTAACATGCACACACACACACACACACATAATATATATATATATACCTCAAAATGAGCATGCATGATGAAAAAATGCCCAAAACTTAAAAAACAAAGTTTTACCATTAAAATCTTTGTATTATTATTAAGAGGAAAAACCAAAGGATTTTATGATTATTAAATTATATTTTTTTATCCTATTTAGAACCTTCAAAACTTAGGTTAAAAATTTTGTTTTCCTTGTGTCAAAGGGTAACCATAAATTAGTATAGAAAATTTTAGCATCTTTTTGCAGTGAAAAACACATTGATTTGGAAATTCTTGCAAAAATCAAATTATAAGATTTTAATGAAACTTTCAGGACTTATTCATGATTGAATTCAATTATTTTAGAAAGACTTGGTAAAAATATTTTTTTTTATTTTTATTTTTTTACATAAAATATATTACATTTTTTCTACTTAATTATATGAAATTTTGAGAAAATCTTTTTCGTAGCACTTAATATGTATATTAGTTATAAATAAACTCAAGTCCTTGGAGAATAAGATATATTGTGAACACTATTGTCTTAAGAAAAACATTTTCTTTCAATGAATAATGAATTTTTATAAGAATTGTTACATTCTTTAAAAATTTAATTATAATAATTTATAAAGTTTTAAATCTTTTAAAATTTTATATTACTTTGTTATTAAGTAGAAACTATATTTACTAATCAGAAACAGGAAAGCTTACTAAAATTCTGTGATGCCCAGTATTTTAAAAGAATTTTGATTTTTTTCTATGTATATAAATGTGCTGATTTTTGTAAATACGGACATCCATAGACAACATTATTAGAAAACAAGAGCGGTAACTATAGTAAATTTAAAATTTATTGGTAATTTTTTAACTTTCTCTCAACAAGCATCTTCATAAGTAAGGCTATAAAGCCAAAGTACCTAATACTCAATATAATTATTTAAAATAGTTTCATAAAATTTTAAGATTACTGTGTAGTTAAAAAATTACATAAAAATGGCATTCATATTATATTTGTCAAGTAATTTTTACAGATATGTTCCCGCATACAAAGATTATTTCCCCAACATGTCTATTGAGAAAGTTGTCAACACCTCATAAAAACACCAACCACCATGTTAAAAAATGCTTTTCTGTGATATATTAAACTAAAAGTAAGTAATATTTGTTTCAAATTAGATTAATTAAGCTTTAAACCAGCTAATCTTCCTTAGATAAAGTTTCAGAAAATTATATTTTATTTTTGAAAGATTTTTTTTATAAAGACAATCATGTTGTGTTAACAGATTTGCTAAAATGGCTGTTTTTTAGCAATTATAATGATTTAAAAATAATCATTTCTATCAATTTAAATTCATACTGAAATACAGCAAAATATTTTATTTATTGGAAATATTAAATTTAATCTATCAATTGAAATTAAAACTAAAATAAAAGCTTCAAGACAAATTTTTCATTTTTTTTTAAATTTATTTTAAACCTTAGGTATCACTTCTATTTAGAGATATATACATTCCATCAAATATATATATATATATATATATATATATATATATATATATATATATGTTGCAAGTTATCAAAACTCTAGAAATAATGTATTAGAAATTTGATCAATGTATTAACAATTAAAAGAAAGGAAAATCACTGAAGTGTAGAATGAAGTACATGTGAAATGATACATAGCATATAATTTCAAGACATTTCTCCCACCATGGTTTTGATTCAAACAAGCTTTCCACATAGATAAATGTAATTGGTTTTACTATTAAGCTTTGATGCAATCTCTTCTCCCAAATCACAGTTATCAAAGATTGCCAGTAAATTGATATAACCTAAAATCTCAACTCATTTCAACATGACAGATGGCAATTATCGCCTTCACATGATGTAGGAGTAAATTGGACCGAATGCTAAGATATGTTGAGTGAGAATTTTTACAATGGCTTCTCTCAAAAAAATTAGCTTTTCCTATAGATTAATAAGAGGGCACTTTAAAGTTCTCAGCCCTACCCATTTCTCAAAAATCAGTATTCTGATGATTAATTATTAAAATACTCATTTTGAGAATTGGGTTTGGCTGAGAACTTTTCAGCCCCCACCTCATAATTTCCTCAAACATAAGTTTATATAAGCTGAGGTTATTTAAAGCATTGAAAAAGCCTTAGTTTTATATATAACCATCAACAGGTATAACTAAAAAAAAATAACAACATTGCAAAGATAATAATAAGCCAACCAAGAACATTATTAAATTCTAATTTCATTGAGCACAAGTATTTTTATAGCAAAGTCTGGGATGGGGTTTCAAGCCTTGAACAGCAACCTTCTTAGAGATGGTGCCTCAATAAAAACACTGTGTACTTGGACTACCATGAGCATCTGAGTTGGATGTCAAGAAAAGCATCTGGCTTTGTAAAATCTTGCCTCAAATCATTATGACAAATCCTCTGTCAGGCAGGACCCACCTTGCTTTGTGTGAGATTAATCCTTGTCTTGTCTCAACAAAAAAAAAAAAAACACGGTTATGTATGTATATATGTATGAACGTTTTCAACAATAGTGGAGGGGGCTATTTTGGCCTACATTTTTAAATGAGAAATTATTATACACTGATTTAATCTAACTAGTGTCCTAAAATTGGTTGTTATTGTGATCTTTGTCATTTTAATCACAATGTTTTAGTCATTATATCCATCTAGTCTTCTTCAAATATCTATTATAGATAGTAACCTTAAAGAATCTGAAATTATTCAGACGATGAAGGGAAATTGTTTTCATTCCCATGGAACATACAACTTAGTGTTGGTTGTGGGTTAAGTGGTTGATTTGGTTTTTAGGATTTATCAACCTATTGAGGGTTAATGAAGCCAAAATATATTTTGGATTGTAAGAATAATTCTTTTTCTTTTCTTGAAAATATTACATTAACAATTTTTTGAGAATAACAATGATTTTTCCTGATACAAGTCCTACTATTTAACCCATAGCTGAGGGAAGAAGTTTCCTAACAGTATTTGCACATCGGTGAATGTAACAAAACCTGACTAGAATTCAAACTCTCTCAGAATTCTCATTGTGAGCCGCTACCCATTACATCACCTGCACATTCACATGCATTAAAGGGATCTAGTTTCCTGGGTAAAGAGTTCAATTCCTAGGCCATATAGTGCAAAATGTTACATATTCAAATTCAGTGAAAGAAAAAAAATAACATATGGATAATTAAAATGGAATAATTAACCAATGAGATATTCTCTAACTTCAAAGACTGTATAAAGGGATCACTTTGAAATTCACAGAAGCTGACCAACTAGAAAAGATATTGAAATAGTTGAAAAATACAAAGGGTAAAATGTTGTGACTATAACAACCAAAATAAGGGCACCAGTCTGAGTAAATCATTGGATGAAAATATAAAAATAAAGATCACAAAAAAAAAAAAAAAGAAAAAAAAAAATTATTTTTCACAAACACGAACTTATTCCAGCCTATAGCTTAGTGACCTGTAATCAGTTTACTGAAGGCCATAAAACAGTAAGCAGAACAGTGTTATAACCTTCATAAAATTGTTAAACTTATTTTCACTATTTCTGTTAATCTTCTTTATATTGTACAAAGTTGAAAAGCCCATTATATATGTAATATGAGAGAAACTAGATAATATAAGACAATTTGGAAAACTACATTTCACTGGTGAATTGGTGTAGTCAAAAAAAAAAAATTTCATTTCAACAAAATCTATATTAGCAAGACAAAATGCGATTAATTTTATTAAGCATCTGAAAGCTCATTTTTTTACTTTAACTGCATTGTTATAAAAATAAGATTTTAAGTAATTTCAACTCAGTTTTTATTTTTTAAGGTTTACATATCTCACATTTTTAGTATTAATTTAATTAAGAACAGGCAATAAACTAAATAATACAATAGAAACAGATTGAACAATAACTGACAAGTATTAAAAAAAAAAAAAGAACAAGATGTGATATTTCAAAACTAGACAGTGGAATGAGAAAAATCTATCTCCTTAGATTAAATAAAGAGCACAGTTGGAAATTCCCTGAAGGTTATAAACACACATATATTTCCTATACCAGATCCTTTCAGGATGTAGGTGATCATGATTGTCTTTTGTAGCATTACATAACAGTAATAGGAATGCACATTGCATTTTCAATATGTAGTTTATAGGGAAAAATTAGAGCACTGTTTATTTTCAAATTGTCTTCTCTTGATAACAATACTTAATGCTACTAAGTTATTGTTTTGAAGAGAACTATCTTCACTTTTTAGACCTCTTTTCTTCCGTTTTCATTTTATTATTTATTTAGCTTAGTCTTGTGCCGGATAAAACTGAGAGAAGATTATTTCTGTCTGAATTTCTGGAATGAGTTATCATCATTATTTACATGCAGGCTATTGTCCTTTGTTGTATCACATAGTTTCAGCCATTGTGCCTCTTGGCTTCTTCAGATGTGTTGATCCATGTAAGCACACACAGGGAGAAAGGACTGGTAAGGAGAGATAAGACAATTTGGAAAAACTATTTTGACATGTTTCATTGATGAAACCAGCTTCATCAGAAAAACAAAAGATTTTATTTCAACAAAATTTACTTTAGCAAAACAAAACAGGATTCAAGTTTAGTAGCTGTGATTTTGATTAAATCGTTTTCTATGGCTTATCAACACTTTGCAGGTTATTTAAAGCCAGAAAATATTTTTAGATTGTAAGAATTGTTGTAGAGATAATAATGATTTACTCATAGAAGTTCTACTAATTAACCCACAGCTGCAGGGATAAGAGGTGAATTCATACAGTTTCCCAAGGATATTTGCACGTAAATGAGTATAACAAACCCAACTGGAATTGGAACTCTCCAATTTCTAATTCCAAGCCATTATCCATTACACCACCTGCACATCCAAGCTTACAGATAATAATAATAATACAGTGATACAAATCTTACTAATTAACCCATAGCTGGTGGGAGGTGGATTCATACCTTTCTCAAAATCATTTGCACATAAATGAATGTAATGAACCCAACTGGAATGTGAACTCAGCTCTCATATTAAAAATTCCAAGACATTATTCACTACACCACTCACACATCCAAACATACAGCACCCGATACTCCCAAGTGGTCACCCATATAGTTACTGACCAGTCTCAATGTTGCTTAACTTTGGTGATCATATGGGAATTGGTGTTTCAACATGATATGGCTGTAAGCCTTAAGTAGCTTACACTTTATTTTTACTTTAACCATATCATTATAAAAATTAGCATTTAACTAATTTGAACTAAGTTTTATTTATTTTAAGGTTTACATATTCTGTAATTAGGTACTTCAATGTGGTGTAATCTTGTCTTGATAAAATTATTATGACCGTGTACTGAGTTTGATCCTTATCAGCCTTGTGACACATCTAAGCTATACTTAGTAAATCACTATATATTCCATGTTGTATACCAGTGTGATTATACAACACTTTTCTATGTCACCAAAAGAATCCACTACATAGGTGGGTGGGTGAAATGCTCACATCTATGAATTGATTCTTCTGATGAAGAAGATATAGTGAAAACAGAATCTTTGGTTATATTCAACTTGAAAAAAATGTCATAATTTATTAATGGATAATCTTGTAATTGTATTGTACTTATAAAATCTGAAAAATCTTAAATATTTCCATTTTTTTTATTTAATGGCATATGTAGACTTAAAATGAAGGAACATGGGTAATAAAGGCCTTCCACAGATTCTTTTTTCTTTATATTCTTTGAATTGCTATGCATTGTTGGAAAATATAGTGGAAAGTTTCCTATTGCTTTCTTCATGTTTTGGAATTCTGAGATCTCTCTTAAACTGGTTGTCATCTAAGGCTAGAGAGGCCAGTCAACCCTGCTACTTAACTCATAGCTGGGATGTTAGAATCTCAGCAGGGAAAGATTTATATCATATGTAAACATGTTATGATATAAATCTTTCCCTGTTAAGATTCTAATGTGAGGGACTCTCCCATTTATTTCATGTATGAAATTCAATTCATTGCCAAAGCCACATTTAATTAAGGTCTTAAAAACAAAACGAAAACTCTGAATTAATCATTGCCTCAATTAAAGGAGGATCAATTTTCAAATATATTAAGGATCAATCATCAGTTAAGAGCTCTGAAATAAAGATCCTTGGAGATTCATCCAATTCAACAGAACACTGTCAACATGAATTTCAAAGAACTTAACCATTTCTTAGAATTTAAGTCAAAAATTAACTGTAAAGCATATCAAGAGGTAAATTCAAAAAAATGATTCACTTGTCAATCTGCTTCTGATGGCCTGCCAAGAGTCGAGGGATGAATAGAAAAGGGCATTAATATGCAACAAATGGAGGTGTGAATCAAGAAAACTGAACTTTCTGCATACAAATTATATCAGAGCTAATAGAAAATGTTCAGTGAAAGACTTGAAAGATCTCGTTTGCTCAAAAGACAGGATGAATAATGTATTTTTTTAGATTTATAATTAAAAGTTATTTGGAACACAAAGAAAATAAATCTGAAGAGTGGCTATCTAATAATCTGATTAGATAAAAAATAAAAATAAAAAAATGTATTATGTAAGTGAGGATTTAGTATTTTAAAAAAGCACTAATATTCAGATAACTTAAAATGAATACTTGGTTACTTATTTTGGTGCAAATTTTACTTAAAGTTATTGCTGCATGCAACCAAAAGTCTGCATTATTTAAACAAATTAACTATAAATAATCAACAGTGCCTTTTTATAGCCATTTGTCAATTATCTTATTGCCAACTAAGACTTCACATTTATATAAGTAGTGAAGTAATTGTTCCAAGTAACATGGTTAATCAAAATAAGTGCTGTGTAATTTGTTATTTTTTTAAAAAACCACTTTACAATGCAATACATTAAAAAATTCTCAAACAACAATTATCCAGAATCTGACAAAAATACATCAGTTTTAATTATATTTTTTTATTTTAAAAAAAATTAATCTTTCATGGTTAAAATATATTCTGTCAAAAACAGAAATAATTACTATACTCATATAAGAGATTTCTTCTAGATTATCAACAATTAAAAATAATAATGACATTTTCTATATTTTGAAGAAATTTTGTCACTCAGAGATTATTATTGATTACTTGCCATCAATATTTTTAGCCAATCCATTCTATGAAAAAGAAAAAATATATAAGCATCTCTTTTTGTACTTGAAGCAAGCTATGGATAGGCCAAAACATTGTGAGAAAAAAAATTGTTTCCACTTTGATAAATAAAAGAAATTATAAATAAAATGATTACAAAGAATTTTTTAAGTCTTAAAACTTGTTTTTTCATGTGTTGTTTTAGTATAAAAAAAGATAAAAAATTTCTGGGGAAAAAAATTGTAATATGATGAAGCCAAATTACTTATATTCTGATTGCTATATATGCATATTTGAAATAGATGAGAAAATAAACCAAATTGCCATCTTATATTCTGATTACTACATATGCATGGTTGGAATGTTACTGAAGTTGAGATGCCAGGTCAGGATTAATTACATTACAGGCCCTTAGGATTTTTCAAGAATCTCTAAATATATAGTAAGAACACCATACCAGATGTGGCAGCAATATTCTATGCACAGATGAATGGTAGATTTATAAATGTGCAAGATGGATTCTGACAAGATTTGTGAATTCCTCAGCAATTTTTTTACTAAACCATCAAAGAGAAATGAAGCTACCCATCATCAACGACTTATCTTTTAGTACACAGTGATTATTTCACATCCTATTCATCAATGTCCCATATTTCATTCTTACAGCATGAGATCAGAACCTTTTAAGATCAGAAAAATGAATTTTGCCTTTTTTTCTGTAAATAATTTATATAGAAACAGCCAATCAAATTGAATTCCTCAGTAGAGTTACTTATCTAAAACTCAAACATCAACTGCTTTACATTCATGGCATTCCTTCTCAACTACATCTCAAAACAAAAATTTAAAAAAATAAGTAAATAAATAATCAGAGGCTAATGCCATCAGTAGTGTCTTTTCTCTTGTATTCAATATCAAAGTACAATAGCACCCCCTCCCACTTATTCATGCAAGTTATGTGCCAAGCAGAGGCCTGAAACCATTGAGAATACAAAACCCTATGTATACTTTTTTCCTATACATGCCAACGATAAAGTTTAATTTATGAATTAGGCACAATAAAATACTGACAACAATAACTAATAATAAAAATTGAACAATTTTAACAATCTATTGTAATAAAAGTTATGCAATAAATAGACCTGTTTTAATCATAGAGCCACTTCAGCATAAAAGTACTTTTCTTTATTCTCATTAAATCAAAGAACTTTCACCTCTTCACTGTCTTCTCTTTAGTATATCTGAATCCACTACACTTGCACTTTGGAATCATTATTAAGTAAAACTTATGGCTTGTTTATTTCTTGCATGGACCAGGGATAAGTGAAATTGTGGAAAGTGAAACCATTGATAAGAAGGGAAGCCAATGTTTCTACGATTATTTTAATATTTTTTACTATATAGATTAAAAGAAATATACTTTTCTTTGGCCTATTTGAACTTTGTCTTCACTAATCTTGCACTTTGGGACCATTATTAAGTAAAACTTATGACTTGTTTATTTCTTGGGTGGACCATGGGGAAGTGAAATTGTGGAAAGTGAAACCATTGATAAGAGGGGGCCAATGCACAGCCAATGTTTCTACAATCATTTTAATATAAATGATTTTTACTATATGCACTAAAAAAAAAAAAAAAAAATTGGTACTTGAGAATTATTGTAACTTGAAAGTACATGATGAAATTAGAAATTACAGAAGTTTAGTCTAAAGATTATTTATACATCCAACTTTAGATTTTGATTCTAGTCAAAAAAAAAAAAAAAGAAAGAAAAAAAAAAGAATTAAGTCCAGAAATAAAATATAATGAACTGGTGTGTGATTCATCGTGATTGCCATTGCTATATATGGTTGTGAATCATTAGTTAAGATTTTTTTAAAGTACTTAGTATATATGTGTGTATGTTGTTTAATGAAACAAATACAAATTAACAATTGGAAAATACATGAATAAGTATTACTGTCTATATATATTTGTAAATATTTATAAAATCTTTCTAACAATAAGTGTATGTAACAAAAACATGTATAACATTTTTTGCAGCTCTAAAATATCCAAGGTTTATGATATGTACCTTTAATGAACTTTGCCACTCCTGATCTGTCTACAAGACTGAACATATATTATAATGAAGATAGCCTTTATAGATCATTGAACAGAAAGTAATTTACATTAAACTGTAGAAAAAAAAGTCTAAAAGAGTGGCCAATGGTCATAGTGGTGAACCCATTTACTTACAGGCACATGCATTCCTACAGTCCCAAGGCAAAATGAGAAAGAAAAGAAGTGAAGTTAACCCATACACATCACTACCAGGCGAAATGGAAAAATCCTAATCTCAAAATAGACTTTGTTAGCATTGTAAGAATGTTATTTTTATAGCCATGGATAAAATATCTGATTTGGTTCATATTTATGGTACTTCATAGAATAACAGGGTCTGGATAAAATCTGTTTATGTTACATATGATGGACTAAAATTTGAGCAGCATTGCATTTTGGGACAGACATTCAATCATATTTCTCTATGTTACCAAGAGTTGTTGAAAAGATCTTGGTCCAAAAAGAAGTGATTTAAAAAAAAAAAAAATATTGATGCCTGGTCAGATTTTGGGAAGTGGACTGAGCAGAGAACTATTTAGCATCTCTTTGTATTGTCCTTATTTATGGTTTCATTTGTAATTTTCTTTGTATGCATAGTTTCAACCCGCAAGAACCAAATTTTAATTAATTTTATAAACTTTATACATATAAGAAAAATGTGAAAAAAATTTGGAAAATGTGTAAACCACAACAGCAAACATGAAATATCTTCTTTCTTTTCACCCTAAGTAAGGCAATAAAGCCACTAAGACACAAGTGGTTACTGAGTGTGAAAGAATAAGAAAAAGAAAAACATTATTAAGGAGCAAGAACAATAAAAGAACAGCAATCAAAAAGACAGTAGATAATGATTGACATTACATTTAAATTTTTGAAAATCAAAATTATTATAATATTGCTTATTCTTCTTTGGATTTTATCAAGAATCTCTAGATATACAGCAGAAACACCAGACCATATGTGGCAGCAATATTCAAAGCATTGACAAATGATAGACTTATAAATATGTAAGATAGATTCTGGAGATAAATATTGTTTAGCATGACACAGACCAAGCAATTGCAGAAATTATTTTTTCAGGAGTTATTAGAATAGAACAAGTATTCTGATCCTTGGAAATGAAGTAGAATAAAAGCTGATGAAAACTGGTGAAAATATTTCTAAAGTCTCAAAGTATTTTTTCACTTTAATTTTTAGTGTTAATGTTTTAACCTTGCAGTTACGATCTGATTAATAAGCCTAAGAATACAATCAATAATAAGTGCAGCTAAAATTCAAATACTTATTGGTGTACTTGTACTTTTGTATTTGTAAATTATTTAAATAGGTTATTCACCAACATAAAAATATTTTTAGTCAATACAGTTGCCAAGCATGAAAAAAAAAAACAAAGCCAAAAAACCGATAAGTAGAAATTGTTTGAGGTTAATAATTTAAAGCTAGATCTCAGTTTCATTTAAGCAATTGTCTAAACAATTTTTATCTGCTTCAGTTTATTTCATTTATAACTCACACAAGTCTCATAACTTGTGAGGGTCATAGGGACACCAATGCAGCTATAGCAGCAGTAGTGTGTCTAGGGCAAGATAGCCTAACACCATTCCTCTTCTGGATAGTTTTGAATTTTTAGTTTTCTTTTTCCTTGGTTGAAGAGCCCAGTTTACACTATTTAATCCATAGGTGGAGGAGAAGGGAATTTGAACTCAACTTGCTTGTTTCTCTTTCCAAGTCACTAACACTGTTAGTATATTATAGGTGTGCATTAAATAATTGTCACTTATTTGTTCACAAAAAATACATCTCAGATAAATTGCTGTTAGAATTATTTCATTAAAGACACACAAAAATATACACTATTTTTGTATTATACATTTTGTATTAGGAAAAACTTCTTTTTTTTAAATCTATAAATAATCATAGGTATTTTTATGCCCTACTTAGCTGAGTCAATGTCTGTAGATTTTACAAATGACCAATATATATTAAGAGTGACTTATTTCAGATTCTCTAAGACTGACTTGTTCTGATCACAGGAAAAGAAGACTTTTGAAGATTAAAGGAGATAAACAAAGCTTGTATACAGACGATTATTTTTATTTTACTACAATGACAATATCGATCACTTAATACAGACAAATGGTGGGTAAAACTTGTTCATCCAAAGACTTACATTTGAAGAACTTATCTGATGAAACGCTATAACAAAGGTAAATCAAAATAAATAACATTGTATGCAGATGGAAAATAGAAAGCAAGAAAAAAAAAACAATTTGCAATTAATCATATGGCTACTTTGTTCTTTACAGTAAAAATCAAATTGCAAGACACAGGCCTTAACTGTGTTTTACTGTTAAGAGAATTGTAAACAGTTATAAAATAAACCAACACTTTTTCTCTTGCGCAATGTTAATTTAAAAATGACAAAGAAATTTTAAGTTGACAATCTGTTGCTCTAAGTGGAGTGCGGGTAAAAAAATTGAATGAGATTCAAGTAAATGTAACATGCATCTAAGGCAAAGCAGAAAACCCATCAGTTAAAGTATAGTGATAAAATAGTGACTGTTTTTTTTTAATTAGCATAGTAACCATCAAAAGTGAAGGAATTATTTACATATAAATTGGCACTTCTGCTTGGGATCTGTGAACTCTATGGAAAATGTGACAGATGTTTAAACATGTTTTATTAAATAAAACAGACAAAGAACGTTAAACTTTCTCCTGATGTTGAATGTCATTTAATATCAGGTGGAAACTTGTAAAGGAATAAGCCAAAATTGTGTGTAATGGTCTGTACTTTCAACTGGTCATTTTCAAGGAAAGGTAAAAGTTAAAAGATAGTTGATGGATCATTTATGCTATTAAATTTTCAAATGAATGTTGGTTCATGGCTTTGATAGTGGAATACATTATGGTGCCACATGACTAAAATGACCTAACTATTCAGCAGTATTTTAATCTGTGCACTGAGATTAAAACAAATTTTATTGATAGTGGACTGCTCATTTGATGTGAAGAACCTACAAAATTTGAAATAGTTTAACCATAAGATAATTTTAGGAATGTGGCACTATAACATCTGGAATAGTAATAGCATAAATGCTAGCTGCTTCAGACATCCATTCTTTCCTTGAAAATGACCAAGGATGGTGAAAGAACCTAACACATTACACACAATTTTGACAACTTCCATTACAAGTTTCCACTCCAAATCAAATGACTTACACTGAAAGAAGTTTAGATGCCAACCACCCGTTCATGCAGCAGGTTGTACTGAGTTACATGTTACCAGCAGCAGGCCTATGCCTGACAAACATAGTACTAGATTGGTGGTGAGATCTAATCATCATTTTGTTGAAATGGCTGGATGTAACCATAGGTTCTATGCTAACAGCTTCTTCTCTTGCACTTCTCACTTGTGGAACTCTTTTCCAGCCTCTTACTTTCCAAACAACATTGATCTTCAAAAGTTTATATGCAAAGTCAATCGCTCTCTTCATTCAGCATTTTTAATTCCTGTTCGTTTATTGTTCTCTATCTCTCTCCTTAATAATGTTTTCTTTTTCTCATATTTCTTAACACTCAGTAACCTCTTCCATCTTAGTGGCTTTATTGCCTTAATTGGGGTGAAATGATTAAAAAGTTAATTCTTTTCCTCATTTTTTTCCTACAAGTTATTTCCTACTAAGTACTGAATGGAGATAATCAAGAGTCAGGTAGAAAAGATAAAGATAATCTAAACGTCTACAGTCAGAGATACTAAAATAGTGTTAGAAAACCAAAATAATCACATAAAAGTTAATTACTAAATATTTCTACTTATTGTTCCTGAGAACTTGCTGAATCTATGATATTGATTGTTCTTTTAGTCTCAATCTTTCAAAAAACAAAGAAAAAAGAAAAATTAGAATTTTTCTTTTTTTCTACACTTACCAACATTCATGAATATTTAAAACAGAAGAGAGAAATTACACTAATAAATTTTTTTGTAGACAGTAGAAAGAAATAAAAGGATGAAAAAACTATAAATACATATCAGCAATACTGAACCATGACTTGTCTTATATAGCTGATCACAGATTTTATGGCAATGAAACTTCCAAGCCATAGCAATTACTCATATAATCATACAAGAGACAGTAAATAAGGTTGTCTCTTTCCATGAAACAATGAATGAATGCCAAAGTATATGACAGACTGTTGTGGCTTCAAATACTCACAGTTTTTCAATGAATTTATACTTGGCTTCAAATAAATGGAGAAAGGAAAGAACTATTCATTATTAAATTCATTTATCTTTGGGTTTCAAACAGAGTGACCGGGACAATTATTCTTTGTTTTCTTTTGGACATTCTTATTGAAACCACCTCTTTTACTAAATATTCAGTGGATTTCCTCCTCCCATTCCTTAATTTAGGCTGTTAACATTCTAGGACATTATTTAAGATTCTTAAAAATTCCAACCATCTTGTCTATTTAAAATTGAAGTTTTTTCAATTGGTGCTGTTGCTTTAGCATAAAAATATGAAAATTCATAGGAAAAAAAATTGTATATGGCCAAGCCATATTGTTGGCTTATATTATATATCACACACATTTGAAATTTATAAGAAAGATACAAATATGAAAAGGAAATTTTTAGCATTCTCAGGAATTTTTTTTTTTACTGTTTCATCCCAAACAAGGTGATAATATCACTAAAATGCAAGGGGTTATTGAGATTGAAAGAGAATGAAAACTCTTTAATGAAGAGAAAGACAATGAAAAAACTGGGGTCAGAAAGACAAAAGATGGCGATTGACATTGCATTTAATTTTTTTTGAAGACTGTAGGTAGCAGGGAAGTAAGAAGCCAGAAGAAAGTTACACAGGCAAGAAAATCAGGTCTTAGAATAGGACTTACAGTTATATCCAGCTATTTCAACAGTAAAACAATGGGACCTAGTTGCCAATCTAGTAGTACACTTAAATTCATGTGGTCATGGTACCAAGGAGGAAAGCAATATTTATTTTGTAAATACAAAAATGTGGCACAAGGCCAAAAGGCAGGATGGAGGAAGGCTGGTCTTCAATCTGTCTTATCTTAAAATTAACTAACCATAATTACTGACCCAAACATATCAAAGTATTCCTTACACCAAAACAACACATTCTTACTACAGCCACCATATCTCAAAGTCTCTATGAATTCCTAACTAATTCCCATATGTACAATTTGCTTGGGGGAATCACAACATTTAAAAATGAAACCCCAATGAATATTTACAATGATTACAATTAATACAAGTAACTAGACAAAATAGTGTCAATAATACCCCCCACACACACACACACAATCCTTAATCATGGCAGAAACATCAGTTTACTGGACAAAATTAACATGATCCAAGAAGGAGAGCTCATTAGGACAACTGCCATGGAAATAGTTAAAGATAGAGGGGAAAACACATCATGGTGGTGGGAAAGTGACTGGAGTCGAGGTGCCAGGTCAGGACCAATAACACCGCAGACTCTTTGAATTTTGTATGCAAAAGCAAAACTAAAAGAATCATTCAAGCCTAAATATTAGATAACAATGTGCACACAATCAGGCCTAATTGGTCAAATCCAATATCATATATCAACTTGTAAATTTCTCAACTCCAAGGTAAATGCAGGATAATAATTCATAGGTTCACTGTCATGTTTGTCATAGCTGAAAATTTATGATTTATGTGCAAAGAGTTCACTTACTTTATAAATGAAGGGAAATGGTATTCACATTCAGAAGATAAAAATTTTTATATCAGAAATTATTATTCATGTCAGTATGTTCCACCGTTGATGTTTGCATTCTGATTGCATCTTGAACAAAGTTTACAGAAAATAAATCCTCAGCAATCATCTGTAATAACATTAAAACTGCATTTTGATAACTAAGACTTTGTATAAACAATATTATACATCTTTATATTGATATGAAAGTGTAAGTTCCTAATAAGTTAATAATATATCAAGATTTATTTTTGATAGCACTCCACTTTACAAATCCTCATTAAAAGGGAAAAACTAATTGCTCTGCACCAATAAATTCAAATACATTCTGTCCTGCTATTTACCATAGAATAGATTCATACCTTTCCCAAGGGTATTAGCACATAAGTGAATGTAATGAACTTGACTGAAACTTGAACTTGGCTCTCCGATTCCTCAATCTGAGCCAGTATCTATTACTCCACCATGCCTCATATATATATGTGTGTGTGTGTGTGTGTGTGAAATCAAGGCTGTCAACAATAGCCTGTACTTGTTAAAACAATTTGTATATAATTTTTTACAAATAATAGACCAATAAAAAATATGTTGTAATTTACTTTGTAATCAGTTTTCTTAATTATAAGCATTTACCAAGTCAAGTCTTGTTAAACATAGGGCACCCAACAATGTTTGAGCTAACTATAATTATTGTAATGGTCTGTGCTTTCTAGCTATTACTTCATGGCAAAGTACCTCAGTTTTATTTATTATAGGCAGTGTATAAATAAAAAAAACTTCTCTTACTTAGTACCAAAAACCTCATTAGAATAATCTACCTCATAGATTGAATAAAGTGTTCAGTTTTTAAAATTCAGAAGTTTTCCAACTACAGACATTCAAAGAAGACCAGAGAGTACAACAGAAATAAAAGAAAAAAAAATTACTATAAGAACAAATATGAGGACACTAGTCAAAGTAAATCAGTACCCCAACCCCCACACCAAAAAAGAAACATTAAACTTTCCAGTTTAACCAAATCAAAGGGTCAACTTGACATAAAGAGAAGAGCAATAACATGTGAATACTGGAGCTATAACAAATAATCACAATCAAGAAGTTGATATTAAAGCATTTTAAATGAAAAAGTTGTCTTCATTTCTGTGTAAATCAAATAAAAGGCAATTACAATAAGAATAAGAATATTTAAGTATACAGAAAGAAAAATAAATCTTTAAAACAACATTACCATTTCTTTACAATGTTATGCAATGCCATAATGCACAATTTGTAAAGAAACAAACAATAGTAAATGAAAATGAGCCACCAGCTCAAGCAGTCAATCTAATCCAACATATCTATACAATGCTAAAATGGTTGAAAGACAAAAGAACAGTTTTCACAAAGAATATGCTGGATGTAAGCTAAAATCCACCAGCAACTGCTTTGTTGTTTTGCTTGTTTACAAAGTCTAGGCATCAATGAGAATACATGATTGAAGAGAAACAGCCTGACTTTATGGCCATGATTTATATTTATTTTTGTTTATAATGCAAAGGTTTGTTCAAAACAGTTACCTAAACTTAATTCTATCCACAGTCATAGTAAAAGAACTGTTTAATGTGAAAACAGTTAACAATTTTTCATAACATGCATATACAAGAGGATACTGAAAATTCCATGGATGGAGTGAGTAAACAACAAAGAGGTCTTAAAGAAAATGGTAACAGAAAGAAAACTTCAAAATTAGGAAAAGACAGTTGAAATTCCTCAGACAATGAAGAAGGAGAGCCTGGAAAACTTAACTCTCATTGAGAGCAAGAGAGACAGGAAGTTATTTACTCATCAATATTGTGTGAATGGATAGCAGAACAAGGGCCTTATCAAAGAGGGAAAAAAACTGATAAGGGCTACAAGGGATTGGAAGTTATGGAGAGACATGATCACCTATATCCTGAATTGAAGTGGCACATAGAAGATGATAATGCATAATGATAATAATAGGCATATGATAATGCATAATGAAAAAAAAAACGATAAAACGTTTAACATTAAAGAGATGAAGTATAATTAGTAATCATGAGCTTGGAATAATTCCCCTCGTCCATTTTTTCCCCAACTGATCTGATGCACAAAAAATAGAGATCCGACTGCTAATATTTGTAATTACTAACTACAAATAATATTTGTAATTACTAAACTGATCACTTAACAACATACCAAAAAAAGAAAAGTAATCCAATCTGGCTTCCTTCTTATTAGTAAGACAAGATGTCACTGCCATTAATAAGTCCATTCAGGATATTGACGATCACGGCTCTCCACAATTTCCTGTCCTTTGTAGCTCTTAATAAATTTTGTCTTTTTGTTATCTCTCCTAAACTTGGTTCTTATTAGTAAGAAGAGACATCACTGCCATTAATAAATTCATTCAGGATATTATTTCTATCTTTGATTTATGTCAAATGAAAGTGAACATCAATTCTGACATGATGAATAACAAGATGATCATTTCCCCTAAAAAGGAAATAACGAAGGAAGAGATTAATTATTGAGTAAGGAATGTCTTCTTGAGCATTTAATTCCTGGGATTGGTTGATCATTTATTATCAAGTTGGTTTTAAAATGTTGAATCAAATTCTTAAATGATTTTCAGTCAACACTTTAATTTCTTTTTGACAATGATGTTCACTCTGTACAAGCCCCTCATGTTAAAGGATTAAGAGGCACAGATTATGTGGGGTGGGGAGATAACAGTTAACCGTAGACTTGAACAAGATTGTAGTGATCAAGGAAGCATCCTCTTGGAAGTCAATTCCACAAAGCAGTGGTTCATGGGAAGAAGCTGCTCAAGTGGAACTTACATCTCACCAATAGAATATGATAGGAATGAGGGTGGTTTGCTACAATCTGCATAGTATGGTGGGTCTTCTTAACCATGGAGGTCAGAACTGGTGGAACTAAGGAATGTAGTTCATCTTAAATACTTTCAATGGAAATAGTGATAGGGCAGCAAGCAAGAGGCTTGCGACATTTCGTCAGCGATTAAGGAGTTGTAAGGTGGAAAAAGGTCAGGTAAGAAAAGTAAATAAAATTTTTTAATTTACTATTGAACCTTTCATAAAACTTTAAATATTTCATTAATACTTAAATTCTTCCCTCACACATGATTAGATATGTAGATAAGTAACTCTGAAAACTCTTTAAATCTGAAAATTTCATTCAAACATTAAGTTAAATGCAACATTGAGATTTCTTTGAAGATCTCAATAAAGCTGGACACTTACTTAATTGATCACTTCCTGCATTGTAAGCCCGTGAGGAAATGTCATTTAAATCTTTTGTTTTCAGTGTTGTGTGACAATCAAAATGTCATTCGAAATCAAACATATCGAAAGGTCTCTTCAGGGTTGTGTTAAGAATTTCTAGACTAATGTATCGTATTGAGTGATAGGCTTCATTCAGTTTGATAGACAAGATGTTCAGAGCAATAACAGAACTGTTGCTTAGTAACCGATTAGTGAACAGTGAACGAGTATTGGATAGCGAAAAATATGCAATGATCATCTGGTGTCACATGGTTTTACGAAGTTCGACTGTCATAGACGAAAATGATCAACAAATTAAAGCCGGGCATAAACCAACCCTTTCATAGAATTTGCGGGTGAGATACAAACTAAAGAGAGGTACCGTTTTAGTTTAAAAAAAAAAAAAAAAAAAAAGTAAACTGTAGTGTAGTGACTACAATTTACGTTTTTACTTTTTACACTGAGACAAGAAAATTTCCCCATCGTTCACATGCTTATTTATTTTTTTTTTTTTACTGGTGAGTAAATAAGGTACTTTAAGTGAAATTAGTGAAAAAAAAATCGTCATGATAGACATAAAATAGACTTTTCTTTTGATAACCATGAACATAAAAAAATTAAGTAAGAAGATGTTTGCAAGTGTAAAAAAAAATTAATGAAAAAAACTATCGTCTGCTGAACAGAGGGTTCGAAACGGCGTAATTAATAAAATTTAAAAGAAAAAATAAATTACTAAGCTACAATCCAACCAAATAAAAGTTTTTTTTAAGAGAATTCATGATCAGTTTTTCAAAGACAATTTAAGTATTTCCTTGTTGCGTACATCACATTGTTATTGTTTTTTTCCTTCTACAATGGGCAAAAATGCAATTAACAAAGAAATAAATGGTACTTTAAATTAAAAAAAAAAAAAACTTGCGTCGCACGAAAAAAGTGACAAACTTGAAATTTTTCCTGCTTTTAAATGAGTGTAAAAAGACTGGAAAGTCTTTAAAAATATTGGCCCATCAAAGTCAATCAAGTAAAAAAATGTGATTTTTATTTATTCTTCTAAAGTTAATTAATTTCATTCTATTCTTTTTTGTGCGTGTGTAAAAAAAATGAGTGTAATAATTTTTTTAAAAAATCATGAAAACCAAAACAAATAAAAAAAGAAAAAATATTCGTGATTAAAAATGAACTAAAATTCTAACCAAAGTTCAGCTTTTATTGCTAATTTATATAATCATAAATGTCACCGAGAATCATCCACATTATTTTTTAGAGTGAAAATAAAAAAGATTTCGTTTTTACTGTACAGGGCATAAGATGTCACTAATGAACTCAACTAAGAAAAAAGACAATAATAAACAATGCAATCCCATATTTTTTAAAGAAAAATAAAAACCTTTTAAAAGCTTTTGAAACACAAAACAGACACGTTAAAAAACCTTGTTGAAACAGCAAGAAACTAAACTAAAAAGAGAATTATTGCATTGAGTGAACTGAAATCCATGAAAAGGGACGAAATTAAAAATATTAATAAAAAGTGAATTAAAGTTTAACATTCAGTCAATTGTTGTACAAGTCATAAAGTGAAGTGTCACTCACAAGTCATCGTTAGTATTAAAAACTTAAAGAATCAAACAAAAACAAAACAGTTTTAGTTTAGAAAGACATTGAATAATTGAGTATTATTGACAAGTCACTTAGTTGAGATTGACAATATCGGGTTCTTAAGAAAATTCCATTGCTGAAGAAGTCACAAGAAGAAAAGGTATTGTTATTTAAAAAACTGAACGATTTACAAATGAAACATTTGTACAGCGACAAAAATAAAATTTGCTGTAACAAGTGATTTTTAAAAATCTTATTTTGTTTAACCTTGCATCACAAACATACCATACCTATTTTTATTTTATTCATAAATAAATAACAGCAGGTTCTTTTAGAGAGGTAAAAAGAGACATTTTTACTTATCTTGTATGCGACTGATAAGTTTCCATACATAGGCGCTACTGTTAACACTAGTTTAGACTTAAGTAACACCTATTTTAATTCTGGTAGAAAATATTTATATTTACATTTTTTTCCATAAAAATAATTTTTTAAAATAGCAATACAAAAGAGAGTCATACTCATAATTAATTGCTTGATTTGGGCGCTATGACATCGGGTGGCGTGATAGCACTTATAGTCAACCAGACTGAGTTCGATCCTTACCGGGTGCCGCATACTTGTGCCAAACTAAACTTTCTTAGCAAGAACCATTCGAAACCAATGAAAGTTGCTTTTATTCTTGCTTGGGCATATCATTGAGGCGTTAATGGGGAATGCTAAAAATCTTTCCTCGATCAATTACCATATGCTAAAAAATCAATTATTAAAATGAAAGTAAATTATACTTTTACAGTTCCTTTGTTTCTCGCCATTATCATGAGCATTTGTTTACATACTAACAGGAAAAAAGACTCCATCACTAAAAAAACAAAGAGTAAGACACAAAATTACTACTTTCTCGGAAACACCTTTTTATTTATTTTTTGCAAATGTGATCAAGTCAGGCAGAGATCAACATTTAAAAATTATTAAAAAAGCTAACTCTTAAAAACTAAACTTTGATAGTGGCAATTTTTAGAACAGATTTTCTTTGTTTTCGTTTATATTTTGGGCGACAATAGTTATTTTTCAGACTACTTGTAATAAATTATTCATTAGATTCGTTAGTTAGTATTTTTTATGTTAGCCACCTTCTTGATTATCTCTTAAAAATATTGTTAAATTAATTAATCATTTTTAATTTCAGCAAAAAATGAAACTACTAAAAAAATCTATTTGTAAAGAAAACTATTTGTTTAAAAAAATTACACGTTTATTCATTGTATTATTGTTAAATGAAAAAAAAAAATTATAATGAGCTTTTTCAACTTAGTATTTTTTTATCTTGGGGGAAAAAATCATTTTTTTTTCTTTTATTTCAGGTGAATCATCACTTTTTAAGTTTTTACATGCTAATCAAGAGAATTGTTTTATTTTTCACATTTTTGTCTGCCCAAATAGGAATAATACTTTGTTTTGTTTTCATTGTATTTATTTACTTATTTATTCCTAACAAAAAACAAACTTATTTATGCAGTAATCGAACAATTGCTATGATGGTAAACTACTCAACTATTTTATTTTTTTACTAGTTTATACTTGCTAAATAAATACCCTGATTTTACTGGACGTAAGAGGGTTTGCAAATTTATGTGTGAATTTCAAGCAAGAGGTTCATTCATTAAATGCACGAAATGATTTTCTTCATCCTGTCAAGAATCGATCGACCACCATGGTCCGTGTTTGGGGAAATTTTCATTGAAAAGAAGCAATGCTAGAATTCTGGATATACGAAAGAGCACTAGTCATTATGACAAGAAATTAAAATACTTAGAAAAGTATTTAAAAAATATATTGTTGGAGGGACAGTTAGTATTTACAAGAAAAATATCAGTGGAGGGAATAATGAATAAAAAAAAATAATAAAAAGAAACAATTCATTCATTATTTCCTTTATTGACAGAAATACCTTTCTTTACTTAATGACCCGATCACACATAATGAATCAAATGATAAACTACACTTCAGTCAATCTCAAAACTATATGTTTCAGCAATTTATGTTAAGGCTGTAATTTTAATAGTTTTATCAAATTTCATTGTTTAATTCTTATTGTTAAGAAGAGTTTTAGAGATGCACGCCTGGCAGATTCCTACTTCGAGGCAACAAGAGGACGGGCTTCGCTTAAATACAAACAACACTAAAACAGAAATTAAATTCACTTCGATAAGACCCCTGTAATTGTCAATATGCTAAAAAGAAAAAAAAATAGACTTAGCTGAGCATGTTCGAGTCTTTTTAGTTATTAAAGGGAAAAACAGTCTTGATATTTTTTTAAAAATAAGTAAGTATTGGTCACGTTTTTGTTCTTTCATTCAAAAACCAAAATTGTGTTCTGACTTCACTATTTAAAAATTTAAAAACATCTGAATTGAGTGAAGGTAATAAAAAGTACAATAGGCGTTTTTATTTAAATTTCAGCCTAAAAATCTTCAAATGCACACACAAAATAATTTATTTATAAACATACATACATACATACATACACACACAAGCATGGAAGAAGAAACAATATCGTCACAGCATATCTGCACAAAACAAACATTGGAAGGAGGAAATTTACAAATTAGTTAGAAATTATTTCTTAAGACAATGATTGTAATTTGCAGTATAAACAACAACAACAACAAAAATCACCGAGTAGTCTACCAACTCCTTTAAGTTTAAAAAAAAGTCAGAGGAAAGTAGAAAAGCCTGTTTTCTGTGTGGTTACGTAGGGTCACAAATTCGTCGTGTCTATGAGAGCATGATAAACTAATAACAGATTCGTTAAACGATTTACTAATTCAGTAATATATTAATTACAATAATTATCTTATTATTTTAATTTCAAGTAATTTATAACAATAGATCAGAAATTGAATTTGAGAGAAAAGAGACCCTTTTTCTTAGAAAATACAAGATCAAAATTGGTGTATCAAAACCAAAAGGTAACCATTTGCCAATATCGTCGTTGTAAAAAAAGTTACTGTATATTTTATAGCAATTTAAATAAAAAGGTTTAATTTAATCATAATGACATTCAGCAAAAGTGTAAACATAAGGCGACTCCTGGTCTTTTTAAGAAAGGTAGTAAAAAGAACACCCAAAAACCCGTGCTGCCAGCCAGATACGACTGTCATAGAGACAAAATTTGAAATTATTTTTTAAATCAATGCCTTTCCAAAACCCAAATATGTCTAATTTATTATATTTTTGTGCCTTTTTAGGAAAAAAATATAATTTCTTGAAATCTAAGTAAAAAAGTAAAGAACATCAACTTTCAAAATAACCCATAATTGTGTTATGTTACGTTTCATTGCGATAAAAAAGGAAAAAACAACTTTTTATCTGTCGCTTGTACGAGTCCTTTAACCTTAGGACCAGGGTTTAAATGATTTTTTAAAAATATTTTTCTTCTTTATTCTGTGCGTTTGGGGTTTTCGACTAGTTGGGAAAGAGTGAACCGTTTCCAAATTAACAAAAAAATGTCATTCACAGTATGAGGACGGCTAAAAAATAAAAAAAAGTACCTCGTGTTTTGTGCGCTAGTCGTCGTCCACACCAAAATAAATAAAAATAAACAAATAATGAACTTAAGAGACGAACATAAAGTGGGGGGCCGATTTTAAAATCAACCCAAGAACTCATTTTACTATAAGCACGCTTTTTGTGACGAAGCTATCACAAGGAAGATGACCCACCTTCTCGCATAACCAGCTCAACTCCATAGTTAACTGCATTTGTATCCATAGTATCCACAATAAGCAAGATTCCAAATGAGGTGCGTGTGTTAAAGAACCAGCCAGAGCAGGCCAAGTCCACCGTACACACGTTGTCAGCTTCGAGATGCAAGGTTGACTCACTAGTCTTCCGCCATGTTGGACCACCACAACCCGTGCTGCTGCTGCTGCTGCTCTCTGTACCCTGCGTCTCTATACTCACTCACTATCATTAGTTAATCTCTTTATCGCTCACTCGTGATCCTCCCTTAAAGATAATATATTTTTCTCTTTTTTCTGTTTCCTCTCTCTTTTTCTCAGCTTCTCAATTGTTCTTCTTCATTTATTGTCTTTCTTCCAAACTGCTTTTTTCTTTCTTTCTGTCAGTCAGGGATTTTACTCCCTCTGTCTGTTTCTCCTGCGCATTCATCTTTTATGTTTTGTAACTTTATTTCTCCCACTAACTAGTTATATATCTCTCTTCTCTCTCACTGCTTTATCTCTTCTTTCAATTTTATCTCTCTATTTGCTCTATCTCTTCGTTTTTCTCTACTCGTTCTCTCTTCTTCTTGCTATCATTGTTCTCTCTATCTCTATTTCTCTCCTCTCTCACTCATTATTTATTTTCACTTTCTCTCAATCACTTACTTTCTTATTGTCTTCTCTTATAATCTCTTAAAATTTAATCTCATGGATTCATTCTTATACAAAAAGCAGTCTTTTACATCACCTGGAATTGAATGAAATATATATATATATATATATATATATATATATATATATATATATATATATATCCTTCTTGTTTATCAGTTTTATAGTTTATCATTCTCTTTATTTATCTTCCTATTCCTTTTTTCCATAAACCTCTTTTTTATTGCATTATTTTGTTTTCAGGTATTTTCTTCAGAATTTTTTTTCTTTATCTGTTTTTTTTCATTCTTTTTTTCTTTTTTATTATTTTGCTTTCCTCCTCCTCTTTTTTCTGTAATTTTCTGTAATTTTTTCTTTTTCTTTATTTTCCTTCTTGTCTTCCACTCTTTAAAATCATTTTTCAGCATTCCTCAAATTTTTCTCAGTTACTTTCTGTATTGTTTATTCATTTTTAATTTTTTATTCTTCACTTTTTTATTTTATCCGGAATGGGTTCTCTTATCGCTTTTGCTTCTTCTCTTCGTTGATTACAAGATGGAAAGCAATTCCTTGTCTTCAGGAAATAAAATATAAAATAACTAATGTAACTTTCTCCTCATATTCTTTCTGTTTTTCTTCACCTACAAATAATTCTCTATCTCTCTCTATCACACACACACACACACACACAGAGAAATTCTATAGAGGCATTTACTTTATTTATTTTAGCCTGGCACAAGGCTACACAAGTTTGTATCCAGTAAGGATCTGCCTCAAGGTTATAATAGATACATATTTCCTGTTGGTGCTAGAATTTTGAATGCTGATTTTCAAGGCAGGCAGACTGTCCTCACTTCGATGAAGATTAGTGTAAGACTATCTTTCTACTCTATTTTAAGCCTCCCACATCTAAATTTTTACTGTAAAGCTAAATCTATCTACCTATCTCACTCTGTTCATATCTATCTATCATGCACCAAGTATTTGAAAACACACTTTTAGCTGGCTGTAAGTAGAAGACAAACATATGGCCAAATCACATTGAAACACCAGTTCTTGTTCAATCACTGAAGTTAAGCAATATTGAGCTTGGTCTATACCTAGAAGGGTGACAGCTTGGTAATACCAGGTGCTCTAACTCACTACCAACACAGATTAGGACAGCATGGTAGGGTAATGGTCCACTCCTCCCCATAAATGGTAAAGATGAAAAGAACTGAGGAAGGCCTGCATCCAATAAAAAGACTTTCACAGGATGATTAAGAAGTAGAAGACAATGTAATGTTCTATATCAGGTGTATTTATAGTGGCATGGGACTTCAGGGTTAAAATGAACAAATGATTTACCCACACCAAGAAGAGTAATAAAGGATGAAAAATACATGGGTAATTTTAACAAAACAGGATAAGGAATTTATTTACAAATTTACACACTTGATGTTGTGTCAGTAGCTCATTTCCGGAAAATAAATCAGAAATTTTTAAAGTTCATACTTTTAACAAATTGTCATGAAGAGGAAATGTTCATACAACAGATTAAATAATCTGATATAAAATAATATTCAAAAATGTTTTAAACAAATGTAAGAGAGTTTGTTGCTCACAGAAGGGATATAAGGTTGCATACATTCAAAAGTAGACGAAGAGAGATAGTTTGAAATACTTAGCTTTCTTGGATTGTTGAAAGAAAGTTCTTTGAAGTGCTCGGTACTTGGTTAAAAGCCAATAATGTAATTGGCAAGTAATTTGACACTGGCAAGAACTTGAACACTGGATGCATGAAGAGAAACAAACAATTTTCACATGACTTCAGGCACTCTTCTTTTGTTAATTTAATTTTTTTTTCATTTTATATCAAAAAGGATTTCACATAGGCTCACTATTTTCTTTTCTTTCTTTTTCTTGGCTCATTAGCTAATTTCTGTGAAGGCAAGGTTTTCATTGGTTCAAAAGCAATTTCATATATGCTTGCAAATTTATTTCTGTCTTTTCTCAGATTGACAGCCAATCTCTGAGAAGGCAAGGTTTTCATTGGTCCACTGAAAATTTCACATAGGCTCATGAATTTCTTTCCATCTTTTTCTTCATCTTGCTCAAATTAAAGGGAGTTATTATTATTTCATGCTCACTACACATTAACATGGCGGCTTCCAATCTCAAAGAACATAAAAAATGAAAAGGTACACAATACTCATGGTACTAGGTGCCAACTACAATAACTTCTTAAAAGGGAACAAGAATAATGACAGGTGATTCTGCAAAGACCCCACAGAGTTACCCATTGTGGTATATACCAAGTTCATGTCATATTTTGATTGTCCTGGAGGTTATGAGTAATAAGAGCCATACCACCAGTGGTTTGTATCGGTTCATGTGAACTGATTCTTAAAATTATAAAAGCTTAGTGAACTGGTTGTTGAATTATCTGAAAATAATTTTATATATTAATAGCCAGTGGTCTAGGTAAAATTTTAGTTACACTATGCTTGAGCACACCTAGTGAAACACTAATAGACACATGCCCCCTAAGCAATAACTCCCATAACATAAATCATAAGATTCATGAATTAGTTAATATTTTGAAAACAGATACTTGGAATATAGAAGATGTAGTTCTCTGGAAAGATGCAGAAGAGAAGTTACAAAACTATTGTATATATAACAGCATAGTAACATTCAAATATCAAGTTTTCAAAAATTTTAATTAAAAACATTGGAATACTTCCAATGAAAAAAACAGCAGATTGGATGAACAGCTGATTGTTTGATTTATTGCATGTAACTGCTAAGACAAAATCCTGTTGATCAATATTTTGATACAATTTTTCAAAAATTTTGTCTTTTCTTAGAAACTGTGTAAACTCATCATTTTGCACATTTTGCACAGAAGCAGTAGGTTTTTTTGTTGGTTTGAGTTGGTTGTTTTTTTGGTTATATTCGAAGGTTTGGAGGGTTTAGGATTCAGAATTAAGAATTTTAAAGTTTGTATGAATGTGGGAATTTGTTATCTTATGTTACTTTCTGTCATTTTTAAGCAATCATGTGGTTCCAAAGGATTTCCAAATTGTTTCACTGGTCAGGGTTCATTTTATGTTGAAGTTGCATAGTGAACTGAAATTCCCTCATTAAAATTTTTGAATAATTGTATTTTAGTTTGATCGATCACCTCCTACCCCATAAAATATGATTATCTGAACAAAATTAACCAGTTTAATATTTTTACAGTATATTTAAAAAAAATATTAAACTGGTTAATTTTTTTGTTTTACATTTTTAACAACAAGCTAGTAAAATCCAACATTTTTTTAAATACCATTCCAACCACCTGAAGAAGGCCCGGAGCGTACAACGGCCGAAACGTTGTGACAGATATGGCGACAAAGATGAGGACAATAGTCCGACTAATGTAAATACTGTACCATTGTGTAAATAATATTTGTTCTTGTTATATTCCATGCTAATAGGAAGATATACTTGAAAAACAAGGTGGATAAAATAAGTAAAGGTTTATTGTAAAAACCAGTACAATAAGAATAAAGGTAACAGTTATGCACAAGGTCGTCACAAGTCAATCCAGTAGTGAGTGCTACTATTTGAAGGTCAGTAGTTCTCGCGTAAGTCTGAGTCTTACTCCACAGATCCCAGCTAGAATATTTAGCTACCCCCCCCCACGAGGGTTACATGTGGCACAAGGCCGGGTTTTAACATGGGATCTCTGAGCCTATAGACTCAGCCAAAAATATTCCCTATTCGAACGCATATAAACGGGTTCAGGGTCAGTCTACATCCCCGACCGAGACTCTGCCTTTCGGCGGAGCCTCGTCCAGTTCGACTGAATAGCTGGAACAGGTCGCAGCTAGGATATTTGGTTTCACACTCCTCAAAACTTTCAATCTCTCAATCAGAGGCCTTGCTGCTGGATGTAGTTTATCATCATACCCAGGACTAGCCACTCAAGGTGCTGAAGGAGGTTGTTATATAGGTTGTAAGTGTAAGAGGTAAAAGTTGCAGTTTATGAGGTGATGTATGAAAGATAGGTTAACCCTAGACTTGAACAGGTTAAGATTGTAATGGCCAGGAAAGCATCCTCTTGGAGCAGGTTCCACAAAATAGCAATTCATGAGAAGAAGAGTGGAACTTTCTTTTTCTTAATGGAATATGGGTCTTAGCTGGGATGGCTAGGATTAGTGAAACTAAGGAATGTAGCTCATCAAAATATTTCCCATGGAAATGGCAATAGAGTAAGCAAGAGGCCTGCAATGAGTATATATATATATATATATATATATATATATATATATATATTTTAGAATTGGACATAGTCCGACAATTTATTTAAAGACATTTATAAATTGTCGGACTATGTCCAATTCTAAAATATATAACGTCATTTGTTTACATTTGATACGCTAGAGCAGATATGAATAGAAGAGATCCATGGAAGATTTAAGTTTAAAGATAGTAAAATCGACCTTGCTAACCAGACGCTCATCTGTGGCCAAACGGTTAAGGCACATCACGCGAAATGATGGTTCCGTATAGGATACAGGTTCGATTCCTGTCGGAGAGCGAAAATTTTCTATGAAAATTTCTCGGACATTCAGGCCGGTAAATGTTATTTAATACTGTTTATTATAAAACAGAGCATTTGCTTAAATACTTGTATCTATAAAAAGAACGTTAAACATAATATAAATGTCTTTAAATATATATATATATATATATATATATATATATATATATGTGTGTGTGGGAAAAGGATGGAAAATAGTTAATTACCCACAAGGATGTGTAGACACTTTTGAACTCTCTCAAGACTGGAAAATGAAAACTGGGCCACTGAAACTCAGGTATAGCAACAGTAATCCATTTTGAGTCTGACCTGGCTCTTGTCAAGACAAAGAATATCAGGAGGAGTTAGGTATTTACTACAGTGGTACAAGGAACAGAGAATTTTTCCATCATCTTTAGTGATGGATCATATGAGTTTGAAGTTTTCTATGAAAATTTCTCGGACATTCAGGCCGGTAAATGTTATTTAATACTGTTTATTATAAAACAGAGCATTTGCTTAAATACTTGTACCTATAAAAAGAACGTTAAACATAATATAAATGTCTTTAAATATATATATATATATATATATATGTGTGTGTGGGAAAAGGATGGAAAATAGTTAATTACCCACAAGGATGTGTAGACACTTTTGAACTCTCTCAAGACTGGAAAATGAAAACTGGGCCACTGAAACTCAGGTATAGCAACAGTAATCCATTTTGAGTCTGACCTGGCTCTTGTCAAGACAAAGAATATCAGGAGGAGTTAGGTATTTACTACAGTGGTACAAGGAACAGAGAATTTTTCCATCATCTTTAGTGATGGATCATATGAGTTTGAAGTCTGTTTAAGTCCCAATAGGCATTCAAGGTAAATGATCCCTTAAGAGAACACCTGTTTCTCACAATAGTTGAAAATTCAGGATCTGCTTAGTGATTATGGGACATTATTAGTTTAGTTTTTGATGTACTGAATGTGACCAGCCAGTTTTTCTCTTATTGAGCTGTTAGTGCTCAGTCAGAGAAGAGTAATCTAGATTTTTAGAGGTGCACTCATTCTGTTGTATCATCTGCACAGATATTCACTAAAGATCAGAGGTATTCTCTTAGGTAGATCATTCATATAAAGCAGAAAGAAGGTAGTAAAGACGAAGTAACACCTGAGGGATGCCTGCATCGATCACATGGACCTTGCAGGACTGGTCATTAACAATGACCTTCAAGAACCTACCTGTTAAAAAGGACTTGAGAATTGAGAAAACTCTTCCAGTGATTCCATAACTTGTGTAGCAACCCCCTACGCCACACCTTTCAAAGACCTTTGACATATCTCAGGTGATGACCATTGTGATGCATTTATTATTTAATGCCTCACTGATTCTGTGAGTAAACATCAGCAGTAAACCAACCAGAGCGAAATCCATATTGCTTCTCGTTCAGGATGTTGCCCCTGTTGGTGGGGTGATCAACAAGCTTCTTGTTGATGATAGCTTCAAAGAGTTCGCTGGTGCGACTAACAAGGCTGATGGGTTGATATTGTGATGGAGATGAGTGCTAACCCACATTCTTGAAAACGGGGCATATACTTGACACTTTTTATGGAGTTGGGTTAGATTTCTCCTTCAGGCAGTAGTTAACAATTATTAGAGATAGAGCAGTAGATTGTGGGGTTGCTATCCATCTTCCAGTCGGACTCTGATTCTACCGCATGACCTTGGATTGGCCAGCCAAGAATTATAATCATTTTCACCCATAGCACTATGGTGGAGATTTAGCGCTTCAGCCTTTGCTGATCTGATTTGTTTTACTTTGTTTTATGGCATCTCAACCTCAATGGGTTATTTAATGCCAACAAGATTTTTAGGATAGGTTTATATGAATAGAATAAGTATTCTTTAATTTGGCTGAAATGTTGTGAATATGGCAATGAAGATGAGGATAACAGTCCAAATAATGTAAATAATGTAAGTAAGAATGTAGTTATATGATTAAATCTGCATTATGTCTGATGACTGGCTTCTTTTTGTTAAAACTTTTTGTTCCACATCCCTTCAAGACATAGGTGACCATACCTTACCACAAATTCCTTTTTTTTATTAATTGTGAATTGTCAAGACTTCTTGGGAAAGATAGTGGAGTGGTTTTCTATTGCTTATTTTATAGTTTGTAATTCAGAGTTTTCTGCCTTTGAGACTGGTTGCGATTCAAGGCTAGAAAGTTTAGTTCACCCTGCTATTTAACCAATAGCTAGGGGTTCATACATTTATGCAATGGTATTTGTGTGAAAGGGAACATAACAGCATGAACCAGAATTTGAACTCATTAATCCCATTTCTGCAGCTGTATCTGCTACACTGCATGTGCTTCTGATTAGCTTTTGGATAGGTAATAGATAAAGAACTGTCCTAGTTTGATAGGTTTCCAACTATAAGGAATGCAAATTTCAAATCTCATTAAAAGAAAGTAGATATGTGTCTAAATAAAAGTTTAGCTTATTGGGGCAGCAGATCATTATTTAAACATATTATTAAATATAACAGACAATGAATGTCTATTATGTCTGATCATGAGCCGTTCTAATGTTTGAATGTTTGCTTTGATTTCTGGTGAAAATAAAGAAAAAATTGTCCAACATTTGGATATTTTTTATTAAGTTGGTCCTAAGCTTTCATATCTATATAACCACTCTGAGGATGGCTCATGTGACCTGAAAGCTTAGGACCAACTTAATAAAAAATATCTAAATAGAAACTATATGTATTGGTTAGCAATTGAAGCCAAATTGATAAGGCTCTGCTCTGATTTGATAGGTTTCCAAAGATAAGGGTTGTGAGTTCAAATCCTATCAGAAACATTTTTTATTTCTCATCCTTGTTGCTTACTTAATTGTTGTTGAATAAATTTAAAAATCAAAAATGTTGTGATAAAAACTAATAAAATAATATGAAATAAAAACTATTCAAAAATTAATAATGATAGGAAACAACTTGGTGATGACCTCTATGTGCCAGTTGAGACCATGTGGTTTTTTTCTTTAACTCTTGACAATCTATGAACTGACATCACTCACCAGGCATCATGTAATTCTTGTGACTTTGTTTCAATGAAAGGAGAAGTAATCACCCTTTGCATCCCAACAATGCAACACAGACATTAAATAATATTTATGCTGTATACCCAAATCCCAAGATGGTGTCTAAATACTAGCAATAGTTTAACAAGTTTAAAAAGAATTTCTAATAAGTCTCATTCTAAAAGACCAGCCATTTTGAATAATGATCTTTTTAAGTCATCTCTTGAAGGGGATCATCATCAAAGCAATAAAGACTTTATAAAAAGGCATAATTCATCATGTTCAACTACCCATGAATGCAATGTTTGTCTTTGCATAATGCATGAATTTTATAAAAGCAGTAATGTAACATAGACAATAAGGAACATTTAAGTTGAATACTCAGAATCCAAGACTGTGTAAATGTCAGCAATTGTTTAACAAAGAATGACTATAATCTTTCTGATAAGCCTCTTTTTGGAAGACTAGCTATTTTCATTAAAGATCTTTTGATAAAATCTGTTGAAGAAGATCATCAAAGATTTAACTAAATACAAGATGAAGACTTCTATAACTGTCATGTTCTACAATGCATGCTGGGTAAATTTTATAAAGACAATAATAAAGTATATTTATGCTGTATACCCAGATGCCGAGACAGTGTGTAAATGTCAGTAATGGTTTAACAGGTTTGAAAAGAATGAATGTAATCTTTCTGATAAGCTTCATTTTTGAAGACCAGCCATTTTGAATAATAAACTTTTGAAGACATCAGTTGAAGTAGATCCTCATCAAAATCACTGAGATTTAACAAAAAGACACAATGTAATGGATATAACCTGTTTCCAGTTTTGTTGCCACTTGTTCTCCAAAAATCAATCATCTACTCCTTTACTTACCTTTGGTTAAAGTGGATGCTGCTTAGAAGAACCATCCACTGATCATCAAACAGAAACACTTGAGATCTTCCCTTTCAAAATGGGTGTCCATAGTAATACACATGATATTAAAAGAAAACAAAGTTGTTTAAAGTCACTAAAGTATATTCCATTTCTTTTGCAAAATATTCTCTTTGTCTTTCATGCAGCATTTCATTCCTAATACTGTTTATGTATCTTCTGATATCAAAGACAGAATTTATTAAACAAATACATCAAAACTTACATACACTTTAATCATTACATATATAGTGACACAGTAAATTCTGGTGGTACAGCAGATAAAATGAAACAGTAATTATGACTGTACTTTAGTGGCAACGGTATTTAAATCTAGTATACTTTAGTAAAGTTTCAGTTTCTGGTGCTCCTGCTGGACATTTCGGGATTCTTGACAAAATCCAAAGAAGGATCTGCAATGTAATCAATCCTGACAAGGCATTTTGATTTCAGTCACTTTCTCACTAACAAGATGTGGCTTCCCTTTGTCTTTTCTACAAATATTTTCATGGCAATTGCTCTGACAAGCTTTTGATTGAGGTAATCGGAGAGCTGAGTTCAAATTCCAGTCAAAACCATTACATTCACTTACATGCTAATAACCTTGGGAAAGGTATGAATCCACTTCTTCTCCCCCCAGCTATGGATAAATAGCAAGACAAACCAGCCTTGGATGGCAATTGATCTACCGCAGAAAGAAATGGCAACCTGCTGCGGGAAAAGATTTGACTTGTCAGTCATGTATAGAAAGATACATGATCGCCTAAGTGTGTATCATGCATGGCACATAACTGACTGACTAGATTGGCAATTAGGTCCTACCATTTTACTGTTGAAATAGATTAAATGCAATCACACTTCTACTCCAACAGTTTCTTTTTTTGCACTTCCCACCTGTGGAACTCCCTTCCATTTCATTTTTTGTCCTTTCCTCAATCCTCACTATTCTCTTTCTCTTTCATTTTCACTCCCTGTAACCCCCCTGCATACTAGTGGTATTACTAACTTATTCAGTGTGAAATGATTACAAAAATAAAAACTAAGTGCCCACTGTCAATATCATTATTCCCACATTCCATCAATTTTTCTAACTCATTTTCTGCAGTAAAAAAGAATATTAAATTGAAGCATAAAATAAATTTGCGGATTGAGTAACATACTTTGCTGGAATTTTTTAGCTAAAATTTCTTTTAACAATTCTCAGCACTTTGTTATGCCTAGAAAATCATGGCAGTAATATCACACAAACAGTTTTTGAGATATTCAAAATGGCTGGATACTTTGCCAACAAACCTCATTCTGATATATAATTTTATTTTTATTATTGTGTAAATATGGAAACTACAAAGTTGAATCTGAACTAGTGAATTGATGAAACAACATTTGATCTGTTATGCATAAATATTGTTCTATTATTTTTTATTAGGTTTGGTTTTTATTTCCTTTACTTTTTCTTTCTTTCTTTTCTCTTTACTTTCTGTCTTAGCCTTTCTCTCTCTGTTCCAAAATTTACATATCTATATTTCTTACACAGTACAATTTCTCCAAACTTTACTCATACATCCTCTCTATATCTATATCCTTTTCTTCTTCTTCTTTTTTGTTTCTCTTAATTTCTTTCTTTTAATTTTTACACATCCATATTTCTTATTCCACAGGATTTTCCTCATCTTTACTTATTTTCTCTATGTCTATCTTTTTTCTGCTCTCTTTCTCTCTCTGTTCCAATCTTAACATGTCTGTATTTCTTCACTCTTTCTCTCATCTTTACTTATGTATCCTCTCTATATCTATCTTTTTTATTTTTCCTCCTCCTCTCTCTTCCTCCCTCTCTATTCCAGTATTTATATATTTATTCTTCTATCTCTTCATTGTTTCTCTCCTCCTTATTTAAACATCCTCTCTTTCTCTATCCTTTTTTATGCATCTTCCTCCTCTCTTTCTCTCTTTCTCTCTTTCCTAACCATTACATGTCTATACTCCTTACACATCAGTCTTTCTCTCACCTTTACTCAAATATCCTTTTTATATCTATCATCTTCTTCTCCTTCTCCGCTTCTCTCTCTGTTTTGATTTTTACATGTCTACTCTTCATTCTTTTTCTTGTCTTTATTTAAACATCCTCTCTTTCTCAATTTTTCTTCTTCTTTTCTTTCCTCATCTCTCTTTCAGTTTTAACCTTTCTACATCCATACTTCTTAATCTTTACTTTCTCATCTTTACTCATATATCCTCTCTTTATCTATTTTTCATTCTTCTCTTTCCTCCTCCTCATCACTACCTCTCTTTTTCCCTCTGTTCCAATTTTTATACACCCGTGCTTTTTACTCTTCACTCTTTCTCTCATCTTTACTCATATATCCTGTCCATATCTATCTTTTTACACTCCTCTCTCACTTTCTTTCTCTCTCTCTCTCTCTCTTTCTATTCAATTCATTTTTATACTGTATGTCATTAATACATGCATTGTTCAGATTAATATTCTCATTCTTTGTGGTTTTTCAGCACAATTTGGAACTGCATTGTTTTCCCCAGGTAAAATGCACTGATAAAAACTAGCAAGGATGAGGATATTAGTTAGAAAAAAATGGAGGAATGATTATGTTATTATCTTAGGATTTCCAACAATAGGAGGATGTACTTTTCTTTTTTTTTCTTTTTTTTCTCAATACTTACTTTTTAATGAAACTTTACTCTCTTTTACATCCCCTAATATTGATATAAATTGGTTTCTTTTCTTGTCACCACAAATGACGCTTCCATTATCATTTCTTTGTCTGTTAATGTGTGGTAATAGAGAAATAAATAAATAACAAGAAGATCAAAATTTCTAAAAATAGACAGATAATAAAAATCAACACCCAAACAAAGTCATAGTTCGACCAACCGACCAGAAAACTTTCACAAACAGGATGTAAGAAAACAAACAAACAAATAACACAAGGAGACCAAAATTTCACCATCTCTAAAAATATAGTTTGACCAACCAATCAGAAAGCTTTCACAACCAGGATATAAGGCAGCAAGCCAATGAGAAGCGTGTCGCCTTTTCAAAGCAGATCTATAGATGTGTATATAAACAGATAGAAAATCATCCAAAACCAGAGCAGATAAATTAATTTTGTCCATTCTCCAATGCTGCAGTCATTGTAATATATCCAGAGACAAAATACAACATTTGCATGACTAGCTGGCAACCTTAGATAACAAACCCATTCTTGCTAAATTGAAAACAAACATACCTTCCTTCACTATGTGGTCAAGTGGTGGCTGCTACATTTGGATACACACACACACACACACACACACACACACACACACACACACACACACACACACACACACACACACATCTATTTACTGCCCCTGGGCTCTTTCTCTGTCTCTCCATTTTGTATTTATCAACATTCTGTACATTTTCTTTTAACCATTGCACAAGGCCAATATAGGACCAAATCAATTATAACAATATATGGTGGGATCAGATGTTGTCGTAAGGTAAACAACTCATCCAACTCATTCTGAACCAAGTATTTGTATCTTCTTCTCTTCCTCCTACACTGACCTGCCTAATCCTTGCTTTGTTATTTAAAATTTACTCTGTTTCTCTTTCGATCAATTTATTTTATTTAAAAGTTTTTTCATTAACCCCAGTTTTTAAAAATCTTCATGCAAAGCAATGTGATAATGCCACTAAGATGCAAGGAGCTACTAGTAGTGAAAGGGATAAACCTCTACTCCTATCCAAAAGGTTGGAGAGGTGTGTGAAAAGTGGGGACAGTAGGTGAACCTATCTGCTCCAATTGAGGAAAAAAATAAAAAAATAAATAGTAAATAAGATTTCAGAGTTTAGGCAGGGATGTTAGAAATATAGAGCTGAAGTAGACTTTAGAAGGAACTGGAAACCAAATTCCAAACAGGAAACAAGGAATAAACCTATACTCCTGTTCAAATGATGAATTTAACCATTTTTCTTTATATCAGCATGTATTCATTCTTAATTTCTAATATCTTACCTACCATTTATTGATTTTTCTTTGTGATGTATTGGATAGTTGAGTAAAATCTATTCTTACTGCTGTGCTCTGTTGGCAGAACTTAGAATACACCAACTGCCTCTGCTAGAGAAGAGTAAAACACCCAGTAAAAATAGATGCTTGCAGACTCAAGTATAAACCCAACTAATGTTTATCTATAGACACAAGTAAAAATGTGATCAGTATTTTCCTATCGACTTACCGTAAGAATAAATCTGACTAAAATCTTTTGTCTCTGGCATGTCACAATATTATTAAGATAACTATCTGCCCAGACAAAAATTACTATAAAAAGTTGTTATATCTATTGTTAACCTTGAAGTGGTACCTACTTTCTGTCCAGGATATGATTACTGTAAAAAACTGTTACATCTATTGTCAACCTTGATATAGTACCTAAATAGCTGAAGACATTTTTATTTTGGTTACTGAAAATGCTATTATAGAAAAGAAAATACCAGTGCCTGCCACTCTATGGCAGGCACTAGTAATTTTCCGCTTCAAATAAGATCTTTTTCTGATTCACTCTACATGTCAGCCAGATGTGAATGCTAAGAAAGTAAAACCAAAAATAGAAAATTTATCCTCTGTGCAGGGGATATACGCATCACATCTGTCCCACAAAATGAATTCACTCAAAAATATAAACACAATGTAAAAGAAACCAGTCATAAACATTGCCACCAAAGAAAAAACATGAAAAAAGATGATTTTGGGACCCACCACATTTGCTTTAAGAAAGCCACCTATAAACAACTGAGTCAGATTCATGGCTTCACTAATCCTCTCCAGGCCTCTCTCGACATCACCACAATGACCTCAGTCAGCCATCCTGACAAATACATCAACTCCTCTCTTTAACAATTCTACCTTTATTACAAAGCCACCTCTCTTGCTTTCATACAGAGACACACCAGTTTGTATCCACTGTATCAGCAATACAAAAGAATTTTATATTTACAATTCTTGTCATCTTGCATCATCATTGGTACTGTTGTTTCATTTGTTCTTCCATATTACCATATGTATGTTTATAACACAGGTAATGGGCTAATCTTACAAGCCACTGCTACTGAATTTATGCTTAGGACAAAGTTGGTTCAGATTGACAAATGTTTATTGATAAATAGATTACAAAATTTCCCTGATGATCTGAGAATAATGTCAACAAATTGTGGCAAGTAATGAAGTGCGAATAGCTATTAAAAAAGATGGTAACAACAGTTAACGAAGACCTAAAATTTATTTCAACTTCATCTGTATCATTACAAAACTAAAAATTTTCCCAATTTTTCTTTTTTTTCTACTAAAGTTTACCCAATACAAGACTCAAGAGTTACTCAAGGTAAAGGATTACTGAATAAGTTGTATGATATAAATAAGTTGTGTGATATAAATGCAAGAGGAGGAAGTAGGAAGTGATATTTATGAGGTTATGGAGGATAATGAATGACCCTTTACTTGAAAAAAACAAAACAAAATTCAAGCATTTAGGGAACTAACCACATGGAAATCTGTTCCACAAAGTAGAAGTTCTGAGTGTAACTTCCTCCTTACAATTGCAATGGAGTGAATGAGAGTGATTTCACTTTGTAGATGTGGCATGGACATTCTTAGTTGTAAAGATTTGAACTGGTGCAACTAAAGAATGGAGCTCACCTGAATATTTACCAGGCTGTTCAAATTAAAAGCCAAGTCAGAAAAAAAAAAATGATAAAATCATTTCATAGGATTTATTTTTGCAAGAAAATTCAAAAAGAAAGTTTTTTCTTGTTTTTAACAATCTCTTATCAATAGAAAATGATTGAACCATTTAGATAATATAGAATTATTTAAAAAAAAAATTAAACACTCATTTTTTGCAATAGCTAAAATTGATTATTGAATTATTCTTAAGCTATGCACGATAATGTTAAGATTGTGGTAACCGCTTGTCATTGTGACATACAGTTTAGAGAAAATTTATGAAAGAAATATTCTCCTTGTTACAGAGGACTCTTTAATGTGGTGTAATGGTTAGAAAGCTTGCCTTGCTTGGTCAATTATGACTGAGTGGTGAATTTGTTTCTCACTGGGTGTGCCATACTTTTAGCCTTGTGCCACATCTAAGCTTCACTTAGAAATTTAAATCTAATTGAATACATACTATATTTTCTTAAATCATTTTCATATGTTTTCTGTGATATCCTGAAATAATATCAGTATAACATTTTTTTTTTAACTTTTCACCCCAACCAAGGTGGGAGTGCCACTAGCATGCAAGGGGTTACAGAGAGTGGGAGCAAGAGTAAAGAGGTATGATAGAGGAAAGAATGAGGAGAAGGCCGGGGAAAAGATCCAGGCATCTAGAGATATCGATTGACATTGCATTTGAATAGTTGGAGATTATAGCTATCAGAGAAGCAAGTAAGAGGAAGGGAGTTCCACAGATGGGAAGTGTGAGACATGAAGCTATTGGAGTAGAAGAGACGGCTACAATTAACCTTTTTGACAGTGAAAGGGTGGGACTGAGATGCTGACCTAGTGGCACATTTAAATTCATGCAGTTTGGGAACTAGCAAAAGTAGCTCAGAGCAGTTACCGTGAAAGTATTTGTAGAGAAGACAGAGAGAGGGGACAACATGTCTGTGAGAGACTGACTGTAAATGTGATGCCAGGTAAGAGCCAACCACATTGCATTTCCATCTCTAGATTTTGTCAAGGACCTTAAGACGAACAGCGGGGGCTTCAGACCATATATGACAGCAATATTCCATGCAAGGGTGAATGGTTGATTTATAGATTTGAAGGGTGGACTCAGGCAAGAAAAACTTTCTGGCATGACACAGAGAACCAACTTTCCTTGTGGTAGATGAAGCTATTGATTCAGTGTAATTGTTCCATCTCAGGTCACTGGACAGTGTGAGACCAAGCAGTCGCAAAATGTTTGTAGATATGTTTTTTTAATTTCTGGAAGCTTTGGCAATGTATTTGTAGGAAAACTTGCAAAATTAAAAAAAACATATCTATGAAGACAAAAAGGATCTTATACCTTCCAATTCATCAAATGCATTATATATATATATATATATATATATATATATATATATATATATATATATATATATATATATTATTTGTATATTCATTTTCTTACATCTTATGCTCATGAAAACAAAAGTATTCAGTAACCATGAGTGACTCTTGTGCCCTTTATTGGATGAACATTAGTCAAAAAAATATAAGAGTGCTATATTTGAAACACTTTTAAAAGAAATTTTTAATACACATGTATTTATGCAGTACATGTGATGCCCCTACAATTCTAATGTGTTACAGAACTTGTAATGATATTTAAAAAATAGAAAGAAAGCAACTGGGGATATATAATTCGACATTATATAGTGACTGGCGCTTTCACACCTTAAATGATCATCAGAACATACTTCTCCCATAAATGCAGCAAATTTTAAACAATATATATACATATATTTAAAATTTAATAGAAACTAATAGCTCTAATATATATATATATATATATATATATATATATATATATATATATATACTAGCAGTATAACCTGTCTTTGACTGGGTCTTTCATGACTGGGAATTTTTGCTGTTCAATTGGAGCAGTTTAAATTTAAAGTCAGCCCACCTGAAAATCAATATTAGTAACAACATTTGGGTGCAACTGAGGCAATCCCCAAATGGTGGGGGCAGGGGGATAACAGTTTGAAGGGAGGTGGCCCTGAATAATATTATTGTAATAATTTAAACTACTTACTTTTATTAAAGTTTTCATGAAATATATATATTCAAGAACAGATGGTAAATAGTAAAATGTTGCTGAGAGTTATAATGGACAGGATGTAGTGGAGAACCATTGTCACCAACAATTTGAACTCAAAATCAACGCTGAAGAATTATCTATCAAACAAAAAAAATTTAATCAAAATTGGATGAAAACAGTGGAAATGCATAAACAACATCCGATTGCACACACACATACGTACACACACACATTTTGAGAATTATATATATATATATATATATATATATATATATATATATATATGTACTGATCAAAAATTATTGGAACTGGTGCTATAAAAAGTAAACTACAGCACATATCAATTCAGCATTTAATTTCCTTTGAAGTAGTCTCTTCTGAATTCACACACTTTATCTAATGTCATTTGCATTCATGGAAGGATTTTTTGATCTCCTTTTTTGGGATAATGAGCAGCTGCCTCGTCAAATTTTCTTGGATTTTGTCAATGTCTTGAAATCTTGTTCCTTTCAAGTGGGATTTGATTTTTGAAGGGGAAAAAGTAACAAGGGGTGACATCTGGAGAATATGGTGGTTGTCAGACCTGAAGAATGTGTCCTTGGCTAAAAGCTATTGCACAAACATGGTCACTGATGGAACATCTGTGATGTGGCGAGACAACCACACATTCCTTCCAAGTGAGAACATTATAACTTAGTATGCATATGCGACAAATTGCAAGGTCTATCTGTGTGTACTCTTGATCAGACCTCATCTCTATACAAGGCGCGATGGATAAATTGTCGTCTAAATTGTGCAAAACTTAGTATGCATATGTGACAGAGATCAAGGTCTGTTTGTGTGTACTTTTGATCAGACCTCTTATATATACAGGGTGCAATGGATAAATTGTCATCTAGATTACACAAAAATGAAAATAACTGACATCTCATTTTAACAAATGTATTTACCAAAATTACACAAAAAATCTTGAAATACTAAAGAGTAAATTTATTCAATAAAATCACTATTGGCTTCAACTATGTCCTCCAGACAACTTCGGAATCTCCTGCAACTCTTCTGAACAGTCTCCTTGTTTAAGTTGGTGAATGCTACCATAACCCTTGTCTTTAGTTCATCTTTGGTCTTACAAGGACTTTTGTTAGTCTTTTGCTCAAATGCGCCCCACACATAATAATCAAAGGGGTTGCAGTCTGGGGAGTTAGGTGGCCAGATATAAGAAGTGATGTGGTAGCAGAAATTGTCTGACAATCATGACTGGTTTCTCCTTCTTGTGTAGCATGGTGCAGAGTCCTGTTGCCAGACATAGGATCTTTCAGCAGCCACCCTCTTGACCCAGGGCAGCACTACCTCCTCTAGGTACTTGATGTAGGCCTCCATGTTGAGTCTGAGGCCGTGTGGGAAGATGAATGGAGGTATCATGTCACCATCACTAATGATCACTCCAAACATCATGATGTTGACTGGATATATCATCCAACTCTTTTGGAATCCTCTGATCTCGCTTCAGATTTACACTGATACACTTTTAAATGTTTGTATTGGAGCTTCCGGTGCAAATACCAAATGGTATAGCACACTGCTTCTAGTTTCTAGCAGAGTGAATTGCATCATGATTATCTTTTTCTCGCAGACGGTGCCCAACTAACCCTACTATACTCTGCAGTCAACAAAATCAAAAACAAAGTTCATGAGCAAAATTAAAAATATAAAATGGCGACAATTTACCCATCGCAACCATTTACCTTGATAAAGTCCCTCAGAGTGCAAAACACTTCAGCTATGTAGCAGAGACAAATGTTTTGGGGGTGCCCCAAAAATTTAGAATTTAGCCTTAAGCTATCAAAGGCCACCAAAATGGTTGGCAGCAAGAACATTTAAAAATTCCAGTCCCTCTTGATTGGCAGAAATCATCTTTGAAATAATAGAGAACTATTTTTTGTTTTAATATCTGCAGGGAAAATATGCAAGGTGATTGAAAAGTAACTCCTAATTTTATGTATGATAGACTCTCCAGTCAAACTATAATTTTTACAAGACAGGAAAGTTCATACATAAAATAGGTAATTACTTTTCAATCACACTGTAGATTCATTAATCAAGGAAAAAAATATTTTTTTTATTTAGTTCATTTTTTTTATTTTGGACTGAAAAAATAAAAAACTACAACAAGGACATTTTAAGCTATTGTTCCATCTGTATTTTTAGTGTTTTTAGGAAGATCATGTCTTGAAAATTTCCCAATTTGGTGACTTCAATGTGAATTCCTTTTAGAAAATGAGTTTGCAGCTTCTATTACATTGATTGAATCAGTTGTGTCTTTGTGTACATGCATTACCATCAAACTACCAAATCACTTTTCACACATAGTTGACCATAAATATGTTTTAACTCTTAAGCGCTGAAAAAATTCTTTCACTTTCAGTGTTTGTAGCAGGCATTAAGAGAATGGGTTTGATGAGTTATAAGACTTCACTTTATTTTATTTTATTGAACTCACCACAATTCTAAATTAGAATGAAAATGCACCCACACAATAAAGGAAAATTACCATCATCATACACCTTTAAAAACAAATTCTTTCATTGTGGTTTTATGAAAGTGATATTCTTGCTTGCTTTGATAATTTTTTTCTTTCTTGTATTGCTTTCTTGTATTTTGTTAAAATAAAACCATGTAAAAAATACTAAAATTGGTAAAGATTTGGTGGGAACCAGGCATCTCTCCTGTCCCCCCCCCCCAGTTGCCATGGCCCTGAAAGATGGGAGCCCATCAGAATAATTGCCATTAAATTATTTATAGAAAAGACGCAGGGAAGCTATGCTATGGTGGTGGGAAAGTGATTGAAACCAAGATGCCAAGTCAGGACTGATAACATTGCAGATTCTTTTTTGGATTTTGTCCAGAATCTCAAGATACATAGCAGAAGCACCAGACCAAATATGGCAACAATATTTAATGCAAAAATGAGTGGTAGACTTATAAATGTGAAAGACAGATTCAGGTTTGAAAAATTCAGGAATTCTTCTCTTATACTAGATTTCATATATGCGAGTTAAAGAAAAGTTATTTAAATTTGTTTTGTTAAATGCCTTTAGGTGATCGAATAAATGTACACTTTTTACACTCACTGATAGGTTCAACTATCATCCACTTCAGACTCCTCCCCAGTCTTTTGAACAGGATAAGAGGTTTATCACTTGTTTCCAGTTTAGGATTGGGTTTCTGGTTCCTTCTAAAGTCTACTTCAACTCTATATTCCTAATGTCTTTGCTTAAACTTTGATATTTTATTTACTGTTTTTTTTTTTACCTCAATAGGAGTAGATAGGTTTGCCTATTGTCCGCTTCACACTCCTTCCCAGTCTTTTGAACAGGAGTAGAGGTTTATCCCTTGTATCCTGTTTAGGATTGGGTTTCCGGTTCCTTCTAAAGTTCTTTCATTCTTTTTCACTTACAGTAGCCCCTTGCATTTAGTGGCTTGGGTGAATTGATTTCATATATGCAAGTTAAAGAAAAGTTATTTAAATTTGTTTTTTGATATGTGATCAGGTGAATCCACACTTTTATCATTTGCTGTTTGACCTCTCCCCACACCACTTGTAACACACAGCCATAAGCTTTAGAATGTGAGCTGATAGATAATTTCACTTCTTAATAGGTGCTGACCTTTTAATTTTTAGGAGACAACGAAACTTAAACCAAGTTAAAATCTAAATAAGTAGTTAAAATTCATTAAGAGTTTTTTTTTTATTTACTGTGAGGTTCACTCTGTATAAGGCCTGAGATAGAAGGTTACAGTAAGAGGCAATTTAGGAGGGAAAGATAACGGTTAACCCTAGATTTGAACAGGTTAAGCTTCTAGTGCTTCGGGAAACATTCTGTTGGGTGAATGTTCCACAAAGCAGTGGTTTGCAGGAAGAAGCTATCCAAGTGGAACTTACTACTCGCCAATGGACAATGTAGGTGGCATGGCATGTCCCAGTCGTAAAGATTCTAACTGGTGGAACAAAGGAATGCAATTCATCTGAGCACTTTCCATAGAAGTAGTGATAGAACAGTGGGAGGCTTGCCATATCCCACCTGTGAAAGTTAAAAACAATAAGCCTTTAACATTTCCAACTAAACTCTGAAATTTTATTTACTATTTATTTACTTTTTCTCAACAGAAGTAGACAGGTTCTCCTATCATCCAGTTTTCCCTTGTCTTTTGAACAGGAATAGAGGTTTATATCTTGTTTAGTGTTTAGGATTGGGTTTCTGTTTTTTTCTAAAGTTATTTTATTCCCTTTCACTTCTATTATCCCCTTGCATCTTAGTGGCATTATTGCCTTACTTGTGGTGAATTGATTAAAAAAAAAATGACAGTGAACTAACTTTCTTTTTAATACCAATACAAGTAGGGTAATGGTTATAGTCACGGGAAGTGGAATTAGTAAACCAAGTTAAAATTCTGGCCTATGTTTACTTTCATACAAATGCATTGAAAGGTATGAATCCCTCACCAGCAGTGGGTTAATTAGTAGGTTTCACTAGCCTTGGATGGCAACCAGTCTAAGGTAAGGAAAATGCTGAATTCCAAAACACGAAGAAGGCAATGAGAAACCACACTATTATATTTTCCAATAATGCATTGCAATTTCCAGATAATAAAGAAAAGAAATATGTGAAGAGTCATGATTGTCGACATACTGAAAAGAAATGGCATTTAAAAAGTTACCAGATAACTTTACTAAAATGGAAACACAAAATATGAAGTTGAAGCATTTTTTGCTTATAGACAGATTTTTTTTTGTTTTGTTGATATTTATTCTATTCTGGCTTGGAAGAATTGACAAGAATGCTAATCTTGGGATTGAAGTAGAGACAGAACAATACAGTTTGAGATGATTTCTCATTGTCTTGAATTAAAGCCAACAATTTCTTTTTCAGGATGAATAGTTATACTTTTCAGTAGAGCAGATTTGTTAGATTTTCTTTTTTGGTTATATATTATGATATTATTCTGCGTGTTACTTAGCACATATGTTACGCTCTGCTAACACCTCATAAATAATGGACAATTCCACTTTGATCACAATAGAAAAGATATATTAGAGAGGCTGTTTGTTTTCAGTAAGAAAAAGTAAAAGAAAGAAATAGAGGGTGATAACACTCTCATGAGTTTAACATCTGCTTCAGGTAATGGAATACCTTATCAATTTCAAATCTTTTCATTTGTACTCTTTTATTTCTTTAACCTACTTTAAAATAATTTCCAATAATTTTCTATATATGATTTCAGCATTTGCCATATGCCTATATATGTAATCATTAAAGGGAATCAAAGATTTCATATCTTTGTTTAGTAAGTCCTATTTGTCAGATACTGGTTTGGTTACAAGTTGGATTAAAATAATTTTCAGTGCATTTTGCTGCTGCTGCTGCTGCTGCTGATGATGATAATAATAATAATATGATGATGATGATGAAACTGTTGACCACATAGTATCAGGGTACTCAGTACTTGCTGAGAAAAAATACATTATTATACATGACAGGCTAGGACAATATATTCATTGGCATGTCTGTTTGAATGGTATTGAAGTCTTGGGTAAATGGTACAAAAACCACCCAAATGATGTCCCAAATAGTAATGGAATAACTATACTGTGGAACTTTTCATTCCTCACAGACAGGAAAATTGATGGAAATAAACCAGACAGTCATAAGAGATTTCTAAGAAAGAACCTGCTAATGAGTTGATATGACTTGCCTGAATGATTCCAATGTTTTTAAAAAGGAAATTTCCAAAAACTGTCAAAGGTGGAAACTTAAAACTACAATTATCCTTATTGTGATAGAGGCAGTGGATTTCATAAAGAAGAGTAAAATTCCTGGACACATCAGCACATCAGAGCTACAAAGGGTTACTTGGTACAGAAATGTACATATCATCTGCAAAACCCTCTCCATCTAAACAAAACATCCCAAATGTACATAAATAACTCAACTACTGCTCTTTTTTTCTGGAAGGAACTTTGTAATTAGTCACTTCAAATTACTTTCTGGCAAAATGATGCCACATACAATAATAATAATAAATAGTAAATAAACAATGGTGGGGCAAATTTGGTTTGGTTTATTTTGTTTTAAGGCCTCAATGGGTTATTTAATGCCAACAACATTTTTAGGATAGATTCGTATGAATAGAATATGTATTCTTTAGTTTAGATTGGTTTGATTTATTTTGTTTTACAGCATATCAACCTCAATGCATTATTTAATGCCAACAAATAGATTTGTATGAATAGAATATGTATTCTTTAGTTTAGATTGGTTTGATTTATTTTGTTTTATGGCATATCAACCTCAATGGGTTATTTAATGCTGACAAAATTTTTTATTGCTGGTAATATTTTGCTTTATCAAAAATCTGTTTCTGGTAATATCTTTCCTTCAAAATTATATTGCTGGTAATAATTTGTTTCAAAAAAGTATTGCTGGTAATAGTTAACTATTTGCCCATAGCTGGGACCCTAACAGGTGCTACCAGGTCAGGGTGGACCTGGGAACACCAGCAATTAAGAGGTGGTTCCACACTCCTCAAAACCTCCTGATCAGAGGACTTGCTGCTGGACGTAGTTTAACGTCTTACCCAGGACACGGATGCAGTTTAACGTCTTACCCAGGACGGTGGGGTAAATTTGATAGCTAAATCTGAATAGGATTTGCTTATAGGAATCTATAACTTAATTGGTTCAAATTAAACAGGCTCCAACTTCTTCGACTATGCGCCATGACCCTTCAGGATGTTGGTGATCATGGTCCTTTACAATTTTCTGTCCTTTGTTGCTTTTAATATATTTTGTCCTTTTGTTATCTCTCCTAAACCTTACTCTGCCATCCATTTACTCATTCTCGCTGGGTAGGTTATGCATTGTTTTCCTTTGTCCCTTGCCTTCAGTTTGTCCTGTGAGCATCAAATTTCACAAACCTTCTTTCCTCATTATGTGCCCTAAAAAAGTATAAGCATCCTTTTCGTTTCCATTTTCTCTAAAACTTCATTGCCACTCACAGGTTTGGCCTGTGGTATTCTCAGCACCCTTCCATAGCACTACATTTCTGTTGCTTCACATCTCTTCTTCATCTGTAGAAGGATCCTAAGGATAAAGAAAGCGAGTTCAAATCTTATTAGAACTATTTCTTTATTTCCAATTCATGTTGCTAAGTGCTAGATAATTTTTCTCTCCAGAATCTATCTTATAAATCTACTATGCTTTGAATATTGCTGACACACATGGTCTGATATTCTTGCTATATATTTAGAGATTCTTGATAAAATCCAAAGAAGAATCAGCATTATTATTGGTCATGACCTGGCATCTTGGCATCAGTCACTTTCCCACTGCCATAAAGTTGTATTACTGTGCCTTTTCTATAAATACTTTGGTAGATAAATTACATGATAATTGTTCGAATGTGGTCTTTGCTATGATAACTAGATTTTATAAAGTTAAGTGCAGTACTAGATTGGCAACAAGGTCTCATCAATTTAAACTTGAATTAGATGTAACTGTAAATTCTATGCTAACAGTTTCTTCTATTGCATTTCTCACTTCTGGAACACTTTCTATGCTTCCCAGTCAACTTTGATCTACAAAAATGTAAATGCAATGTCAATCATTATCTTCTGTCTTCTTTATTCATCTTTTTATTGTTCTTACTCCTTAATGTTTCTGTTTTCTAATTCTTCCACATCCAATAACCTCTTGTGCCTTAGTGGCTTTACTGCTTTGCTTGGGGTGAATTTGATTAAAAAGATATATTTTCTCTGACAAAAATGAAAATGAATCCTTGGTTTACCACCAAATTACCATACATACACCTTGACAAATAACACCTAATTATTATTTATCCACATCAGTCAGAATTTGCGTATCCTTTTAGAGTTTTTCTAAGTAGAGCTAAATGGCTTCACATAGTGGAAAACCTGAAAAAGAAAAAGTAAGGGGAAAAAATCAAGGAAAATGAGAACAAGTTTTGGTCTCCATCAGCATTGTTCTCCTTCAGTTTAGTATTAGCATGGCCGATGCTAACTTCCAGGAGAGCAACTCATTGCTCCTTCTTGGTCTCATGTTTTCCACTAACATGATGTTGAGCAATTATATTGAATCAGTTGCAAGGTCTGCTTCTAGGGAAGACAATTTTTTCTTGTTAGTATCTATCTTGCACATTTATAAATCTGTCATTTGCCCATGCATTGAATATTGTTACCATATTTGGCCTGGTGCTCCTGATATAGATCTCAAGAGTTTCAATAAAATCTGAAGAGGATTCTGTAATGTTATCGATTCTGACCTGGCATCTCAACTTCAGTCACTTTTCCACCACTGTGATGTGACTTTCCTCACTCTTTTCGATAAATATTTTTATGGTAGTTGTTCTAATGACCTCTTCTTGTTATCTAGACTGCATGAATTTAAGCATACTACAAGATTGGCAACTAGGTTTCAAAATTTGATGTTAAAATAGTTAAATGCAGCCATACGTTCCATTCTAATGGTTTCTTCTCTGTGAAATGCTCTTCCAATTTCTTGCTTCCCTACCACTTACAATCTTCAAAAATTTAAATACAACACCAATAACAATCTTATTTCTTCTTGAATTCTGTTCTTTTATTGTCTTTTTTCCTCACTAAAATATCTTCATTCTCTTCTATTCCCTTGTGTCTTAGTTCCATTATTACCTTGTTTGGGAGGAAATGATGAAATAAAAGAATGGAAAAAAGAAAAAAAAGCTCATTGAATAACCAAAATATTTATTTAATTTTAATCAGTTCACCTCAAGGGAGGTAGGAATGCCACTAGTATGCAGGGGGTTACAGAGAGTTAAAATGAAAGAAAAGACTGGGTACATGGGGGATTGAGGAAAGGATAAAAGGTGAACAGTATTCAAGAAGACAGAAGATGGTGATTGATGTTGCATTTGAATTTTTGAAGACTGTAGTTTTCAGGGAAGCAAGTAGACGGAAGGAAGTTCCACAGGCACGAAGTGCGAGAAAAGAAACTGTTGGAGTAGAACTGGCAGTTACATTTAACTATTTTGACAGTAAAAAGGTGGTACCGAGATGCCAATCTAGTAGTACCCTTAAATTCATGCAGTCAGGGGCATCAGGAAAAAAAAGCTTATCAAAAGGATAGAGGGAAGCCACATCACATCTGTGAGAAAGTGACTGGAGTTGACATTGATTGCATTGCAGATGCTTTTTGGGATTTTGTCAAGAACCTCAAGATGAATAGCAGGAGGACCAAACCAGATATGGCAACAGTATTTAATGCATGATCAAAAGGTAGATTTGTAAATGTGCAAGATGGACTGTGACAAGAAAAACCTTCTGGCACGAAACAGTGACCCAACTTTCCTTGCAGTAGATTCAATGTAGTCATTCCACATCATCAGTTGAAAATGTGAGGCCAAGAACATGCAGTGTGTTGCTCTCCAGGAGTCTAGCATCAGCCATGCTGATTGTGGACAGGAAAATTTCTCTATGGTGATTAAATGAGAGCAGTTTAGTTTTGGAGGCATTAAAATTTACAATCTATTTTCTGCATAGGTTAACCACTGACTAGAGGTCTTTTTCAAGAGCAGTAGCCAGGTTAACTTTGTCAGCTCTGACAGATTTGCTATTGAGATAAATGGTAGTATCATCTGCATAAATGCCTACTTGAGAACTGATGACATCAAGAAGATCATTGATGAAGATCAGAAACAGCATAAGACACAGGATAGAGCTTTGGGGGACACCTGCATTTGTGTGAAAGGATGTGGAAGTGAGCCTGTTCAAAATGACCTTCATTTCATGATTTGATAGGAACAATTGAATTAAATCAAACAGTTGTCTAGTAATACTGTAGCCCTGAAGCTTACGTAGAAGACCAGCATGCCAAACCCTGTCAAATGCCTTTGAGATATCTAGATCCAGAGCTTGAGTTCCGCTGTTATTATCAAGAGCTTGATATACATATTCAGTGATGGCCATTATCACATTAGTGGTAGACCTAGCAAAACAGAAGCCATATTGTTTGTCAGAGAGTAAGTTGTGAGAGTTAAGATACTTAACCACTTCAGCATTGATTAAAGCCTCAAATACATTGCTGAAAAATGGTAGGAGATTAATAGGGCAATAGAGGGATCAGAAAGTTCTCCAAAGTTCTTAAAAACAGGAACTACAGAGGAGGACTTCCAACAAGCAGGAAATCAGGAAGCAGCAAGGAAATAGTTGTAGAGTTTGGAGAGAACGTGGGAGCACATTTCTTTAGGACAATGTTTGGGATCCCATCACCTCCACTTGTCTTATGGGAATTTAGTCTAGAAATGATGTCTGAGACCAGTGACAGGGTAATGTGCATATCACTCAGTAGAGCATCTGTTCTAAGAGGGAAATCAGGTGTGGGTACTCCAAATTATCCGAGTGTTAAATTGGAAGGGAATTTCCAAGCAAAGCATTCAACCTTATTTGTTGTAGATGTCAGGACTTTGAATTGATTGAATAGAGGAGGGATTGGGGATTTGGTGTTGTTCCACAAACACTTGCAGAGCCGCCAATAATCTATAGAACCAAACTTGTAAGATGTTATATGTTGTTTCATTCTATCAGCAAACAGTAACATCGCTTCTTTGAGGACACACTTGCACTCACTATGAGCAGAGACATCTGTTGCAATTAGATGTGTCGCTCTGGTACAGCCAGAAGAAGTGATTCCTGTGGGCTATAGTGGCTGAGCATCTAGGTGAAAATCAAGGAGATGAATGTGGTTTAACTAGGTATTTCCTTGCTGGAATGAAAGCATCAATGCTGGATTTCACCCAGAAGTGAACCTCAAATGTGCATTTTTGATGAAAATTCAGGATGATTAAAAATTTAATTCGAAGGGATTTCAAGGGTCATCACAAAGGAAATCACAGAATGTGTCCCAATCTGTTCATTGATAACAGAAAGATATTCTGTTATTCTGTTGGTAGGAGATTCTTGGCTGGTGGATGAGTGGAAAGAGATGTTTACATACATTACTGCATGATCAGAGTTGCCAAAATGGGCAGAGCTGCATAGTACAACATAAGTCAAGGATAAAGGTAAAAAATAGATCTCTAAAAGAAGCATGTCCATCAGGGTTACTGGTGAAATATGTGGGGAAGTCCACCACTTGTGTGGGAGATTGTGTGATTGAGAAGTTAAGGGTTTGGATGCCAGTAAGGTCAGTGACAGAGTGTTTAAGACACCTGGCATGGTGGGCATTAATGTCACTGAACACAAATATATTTGTAAATGTGTGTAGGGAGATGGCCTTGTCTATATTATCCAAAATAGAGTCATGGTATGTTATTTTGGTAAAGAAAGTCCTAGGGTAGTAGTATCAGTCAATCATCTAATGTAATATGTGCAAGAAGGGAATTGACTCAGATTGAAACATAGTGTGGCTTTGGGGTTGCCCACTGGAGGAGCTTGCAGGGACACCCTTCCATGGATGACATGGCACTGCAAAAACCTTGATATTATGTGACTGTTGATGAGAGCAGCCTCTCAAGAGTATGGGCTCCTAACTACCACTAAATTGTGTGAGTACATGGCTGGAATAGGCGTGGCCACACCTCTTCTGGCATGTGCTCACACAAACACATATTTCTTTCCATTCAGGACACCTGTGCACCCTGTTTATTCAAGGCTCAGGACACCTGTGCATCCTGTTTATTTTAGCCACTGGATGCATTTCCTGCTTATGCTATGACCCATTCTGATTTTTGCTTACTCTCTGATACAGTGAAAGTGAGGTCAAAGGTCTTTCTCAACCGATATCCAACACTATCACTATGATGAACAGATCTTCCTCACGGAGGTCTCATGCCTTCAGTCTCTATCGGAACTTTTAATCAACCCAAAACTCAAGTGGAGCTCGTATATATTCATCGCTAAAGATTCTGGAAAATCTGTTCCCTGTACAGCTCCAGTAATACCTAATTCCTCCTGCTATGCTTCACCTTTATAAGAACCAGATCAAACCGAAAATGGAGTAGTGTTGTCATATATGGGCAGGAGCTGCCTAGTCTTCACTTTCTGGTCATGATAGAGTTCAAAAGGGTCTCCACATCCTTGTGGGTGACAAATTATTTTCCACCCTCTAACTCCTTTCACACAGATGAAATATCACAAGCCTCTCACTGCTCTGGTGCTATTTCCATAGAAAGTGTTGAGAAGAACTATATTACTTAGTTCCACCAGTTCTAACCTTCATGGCTAAGACCCACCAAGCTACACACATTGTAGCAACCCCCCTCCTTACATTCATATTCCATTGGTAAGATGTAAGTTTCACTCAAGCAGCTTCTTCCCACAAACCACTGATTTGTTGAACTGATTCCCAAGAGGATGCTTGAGCAATCACTACAATCTTAATCTGTTCAATTCTAGGGTTAACTATTATCTTCCCCATATATCTGCATAAAGTGTCTCTTACTCTGTAACCCTCTACCACGAGTGGCTCCCGGGCTTTGTACAGGGTGAACATCATTGTAAAAAATACTGTAATAAATGTTATGTGCTGGAGAGAAGATCCTTCCTTACAAGGGATGTTAGCAATCTCAACAAGTGACAGTAAATTTCACATGATAATTTGACAGTACAAAAACATAGAAGGTAAAATCACTCCATGCTTTGTCAGTAACGAATATTCTCAAAAAATGTTTTCAGTTTCTGGAATAAAAATAATATATAGATATTTACTAAGGTTTAGCTTGGTACAAGGCCAAACTGCATAAATGGAGCAAGTAGTAAAGGCATGTTTTGAAAACCAGCATTAAATTTTTGTATTTTTAATGTTTCTGAAGAAAAACTTAAAAAAATTATATCTATTAAGATTTGGCAAAATGAACAAATGAGACAGATTCAAATTATAGCAGACAAATTATTAGAACATATTCTATTAATTAATCCCTTTCAGACAAAATGAAAAAGATCTTTTTAATGAAAATTATTAATAAGATATGATATCCCAACTGAGTGGATATCAACTTAAAATTTAATTAATTTATATAAAATGATAATCTTTACACAACATTTAAAACATATATCAAATTATTAACATTTAGAACTCTGCATCATTTACAAATATTACTTCCTCTTTTACTCCATATGGAATCTTTTCAAAATATAGCGTTTATATATTATTTCTATATTGTATGGTGTTATGGGCCAAGTTCCTTGTACCACGGTGATGGTCCAAGGTAGAACCAATGAAGAAATAAGTCGAACACAGGTATGGAATAACACAGATATATTACAAACAGAAATATATACAAAGAAGTAGAAGTATTAGTAATGACTATCAGATTTGGTTAGAGTGAACTATGTTGTCTCGACAAGTATCACTATTCCAATGTTCTTACAATAATCCTCTCTGCTCCCTCTTGAGGCGCAGAATTTATAATGTCCGGAATAGTCCATTATTATTATGGGTAAGTTCCTATAACATATGGAATCCCCTCAAAATATAATCTTTTATATATTAGTTCTGTATATTTGAAATTGCAGTAGCCTGGCTCTCAATTTCAGTCAAGATTGTTTTAGGTGTTGCCATAGAAGGATATGACTACACAACCAAGAAATTTAAATCCAACTTGCATTGGCAGGACTAACATTTTACTTGGCAAAACTAGTCACCTACAGAGTGCTTTAATCTGCATTGCTGTAGGTGCTTTTTTTAAAAATATTTTTGTCATTTGCAGTTATGAAGTTATTAGAAATTTTATACTCTTTAATTAGCACATATTAGACTGTTGGGAGATTGTAATGTACAAATCAAGCCAGTAGTATAGGCTTGTTTTGAAAATCAGTATGAAAAATTTTGATTTTTAATGTTTGTGTGAAAAATTTTTTTAAATTCATATGAATTAAGATTTGGTAAAATGAACGATTTAGACAGGTTCAAATTATAGTGGACACATTATTAGAACATGATCATTTACTTAATCAGTTTCAAACAAAGTAAAAATATCTCCATTAAGGATAATTATTAATAAGATACTCCAACTGAGTACATACCAACTTAAAATTTAATTGTAATTTACAGAGAAAGATAAAAATTACACAGCATATTTAAAGCATATATCAAATTATTAATCTGAAAAATTTCAAGCATGTATACTTATTAAGTAATTAGAAATATTATACTCCTCACGTAACACATTTTCAAATAGAGCTGAGCATTTATCTGTTAAATATTCATACACTTTTTGTGTCTACTAGGACATTTGCAAATGAGGTATAAATAATAATAAACATATAAAGCATTCAAAATCCAAGCAGTCCACATGATAATACAAGTAGTAGCTGGGTGCAACAGTGCAAGGTAAAGTCATTAAGAAATATTTTCATGTCTAGTCTGTTCATTGTTGTATAAAAATAATAATAATAATTCTTAATAAGAAACTGAACTAAAAAAAAAAGAAAAAACAATTTTTGTAAATCACATCTCAAGCTTCTCGACAAAATCCAAAGATGGATCTTGGGGTCTCGACTCCAGTCACTTTCTCACCAAAATAATGTGGCTTCCCTCTGTCTTTTCTATAAATATTTTCATGGCATCTGCTCTGACGAGCTATTTTCACTGTTGCCCTGACTGCATGAATTTAAGCATGCTATTAGGCTGTTCCACCTTTTACTGTCGAAACAGTTAAATGTAAGTGCCTCTTCTACTCCAACAGCTTCCTCTCTCACACTTCCCAACAGTGGAACTCCCTTCCTCTTACTTGCTCCCCTGATAACTATAATCTTCAAAAATTTAAATCGACATCTTCTGTTACCTTGATCCTCATTTTTCTTTCTATCCTCCTCTGTTCTTCATTTTATCTTTTCTTCAACGCCCCCCACTATACCCAGTCTTTTCCCTTACTTACACTCTCTGTAGCCCCTTGTGTACTAGTGGCACTCCTGCCTTGCTTGGGGTGAAATGCTTATGAAAAAAGTCTATTTTTGGAAGATAAAAATTTTGGATGTACAATTTATTTGCTTTTTCTTTCTTTTTTCATTGTGGATGAGTTGAATATTTTAACAAGGCCTAAATTTTCACTCCCTCAAATTTCCACAGTTCTTTAAATATTTTTTTTCAGTTATTATTGTTATATTCTAGTTTTTACAGTTTATCTTTTCACCTCCTGGTTTTATAAACATTTTGGAATAGTTTACTGTTGTCATTACAAATAATGCTGCTACCAGGTATTTTCAGCAAAACAAATTAACAGCCAACAGAAAGATGATAAACAAATCATATAGAAATGCACTTGGGTAATATATATATATATATATATATATATGTATGTGTGTGTGTGTGTGTACTTAGGCAGCATCCTTTCTTTTAAACAAGTTGTATTAAACGCCAAAGACAACTTAGTCCAGCTGATTTTCTTTTGTATTTTCTCATATTTTCGAATGAGACTTTTTATTTCAAAATTATATTGGTATATATATTTTCCAAAAGACAACTGAGTACTTTCGAACGTCATCGTTCATCATCAGGGTCAAATTTTTTAACTTTAGCCAATTGCCTTGCAGTGGAATTGTATTGCTACATTTATACGAACCAAATAAACGTTATGAATTATTTTTAGTTCAAGAGACGCGTTAATGTTATCACGTGCAGGCGAAGCCATGGGATCGTATGAAGGGGTGAAAAAGATTTTTTATTGTAAATACCTAAAGAACAAAAATATGTTATGGAATTAAAAAAAAAATTCAAGGGAAATGATTATGTGATTATCTAATTACGTAGAAATATATTATAGACATTGAAGGATGTTTCCAGAAATATAAGCTGTGCGATTAATAAGAGGTCTATTGCTTTTAATATGTTAGTGCCTCTAAAATTTTAAGGCGGCAAATGTCTGTATGTTGATCAATAATTTTAGTATTATCTGTAAGAATTTTACGAATGTCAAAATGCAGAAGGGAAACAGTATGTAACATAAGATGTTGTTTAATGGCGCTAGAATTATTTAAATGCATAGTTAATCGCCTGGAGATCCGGGTGGTTGTAAATCCAATGTATGTATGTGGAGTAGAAGAGCATTCAAACTCATACACAACATTAGTTCTATCAACCACAGCAGCAACTGGAGAAGGGTTATTGCTCATTACCAGGTTAGAGGTTTTAAATTTACTATAATATATATTAAGTTTTAAGGCTTTGTTAGAATCAACAGGGAACACATTATGGTGTATTATAGACTTAAGGGCCTTTTTATCCATACTCTATTGTCTGTGCATTTGTCCTCTGTAAAAAAGGTTAATTGAGGATAATTTTCTGGGTGTATCTCTTCTTAGGTCTGAGAAGTGTCTATCAAATTCATTATCAACTAGATAGTTAGGAAAACCGTTATTGATAAGGGTTTGCTTGATGTTAGTCAATTGCGTATAAAATATTTTATTAGTAGAAGAGATAAGTTTTGCTCTAGTAACTAGGTTGGAAATAATTGACCGTTTATATTTAATGGGGCATTCATTAAGATAGTTGAGGGTGCAATTGTTATCACTTGTAGGTTTTTTGTATACAGAAGTGTTAAAAGTGTCATTACTAGTATCAATTAAAACATCCAGAAAAGGAATCTTATTATCTTTAGTTAGTTCATGTGTAAAATTAAGAACAGAATTATTTTTGAAAGATATATATATATATATATATATATATACAGGTGCAGTGGATACATTGTCTTTTTAATTACACAAAAATGAAAATAACACTAACATTTCGTTTTAACAGATATATTTACAAATAATTATACAAAAATATTTTGAAATAGTGAAGAGTAAATTTATTCAATAAAATCACTATTGGCTTCAACTATGGCCTCCAAATGACTTCACAATCTCCTACAGCTCTTCTGGACAATCTCTTTGTTTCAGTTGGTGAATACTGCCAGAATCCTTGCCTTCACTTGATCTTTAGTCTTACAAGGAGTTTTGTTGGTCTCTCCCTCAACTGCACCCAGACATATTAATCAAGGGGGTTGCAGTCTAGGAAGTTAGGTGGCCAAATGAAAGGGGAGATGTGATCACAAAAATTGTCTGACAGCTATGACTGGGTTCTTCTGCTTGTGTGGCATGGTGCAGAGTCCTGTTGCCAGACATAAGGTCTTTCAGCAGCCACACTCTTGACCCGGGGTAGCCATACTTTCCTATCACCATCAGACTCCTCCAACTGTTTTGGAATCCTCTGCACTGTCCCCAGATTGACACCCAAACACTCTGAAATGTTTGTATTAGAGCTTCCAGTGTGAATACCAAGCAGTACAGCATATCATTTCAAAATTTAGTTTTTAATATCAGTTATGTTTACATTTTAAGTTATATTTGTATTTGAAAAGAAAAAAATTTAAATACAAATTAAGAGAGACAGACATGAGTTAGTCAACATTAGTAATGTTGAATATTTGTTTTATGAATTTAACTATATTTTATTAAATTAAAGTGTCATTTTGAATAAAAATATGGGGATGCTCAGCCAGCCAAGGCCCCTGTGGGTGGCATTGGTCATGTGGTATTTTCCTAAATTTAGTTATTTTGTAACAAATAAAAAAAAACAACGAAGTTTATTTTTTAAAGATTGAATAAAAAATTATTTTCCATAAGATCACTGAAAAATATAAATAAATTGACAGTAATAAACTATTATTCAGACATCTTCCAAGTAACGCCAGGTATCCCTGCTAGTGTATATATATATATATATATATATATTAAAGACATTTTTTATATGTTTAACATTCTTTTTATAGAAAAAAATGTCTTTAATAAATTTGTCGGACTATGTCCAATTCAAAATATATATACATATATATATATATATATATATATATATATATATATATATACATATATTCATACATGTTTCATTAAATAATATAGACAAGTGTTGTCTATTTATTTTATGTAAGTTCTTTTCATATTGTCTGATAGGCTTAATAACATTATCATTAAACAATGAAAGAAAATCACAATATTGATACATATTTTTTAATCCAATCTAAGCTTTCGGCTTACATAAGCCATTATCAAAGATGACAATTACACAATATATTAAGCAATACACGAACAAGAAATTGATGATAGTCTGTTATTGTTTACATGGATGATTTCCAAGCAACGATAAACACGTGCATATAAGACGCTGAAAGCGAAAATCGCACAACAGCTCATGACGTCACATATGACCACGAGAGAATCATATATATATATAATGATAAAAATGTAGTTTTAATGTATGCTATATTTATGTGTACAAGTAGTCAATATCATAGACAAAGCATATGTAAATATAAACTTGGACACTGAGGTCAATACCAAATGAACACAATTTCAGACCTGAAAATTGCGTTCAAGCATGAAACAGATTGTCACTACATCTTTATTTTAATGATTTAACTCGTGCAAAGCAATAAAGCCACGAGAATGCAAAAGGTTGCTGTGTGTTAGAGAATATGAGAAAAACCGCTATTAAAGAGAGAGGACAATAAAAGAATAAGAACTAAGAAGATATAAGATAATGACTGACATTGCATTTAAATTTTTGAAGATCAAGACTGAAGAGATTTCCACAGGTGAGAAGTGTGATAGAAGAAACTGTTAGCATAGGACTTACAGTTACATCTAGCCATTTCAACAGTAAATTGATGAAACCTTGCTGCCAATCTAGCACTGCACTTAAATTCATAAAGTCTCGGTACCATAGAGGAAAGTTCATCAGAACAATTACCATGAAAATATTTATAGAAATGCTACAGGGAATCTACATTATGGGGTTGGGAAATGGACTGAAGCCAAGATGACAGGTTAGGATCAATAACACTGCATATAATAATATATATATATATACATATATATATATATATATATATATATATATATATATATATTTACACACACACACACGCACACACACACACGCACACACACACACATAATATTTAAACTCAGTGGGTGAAAAAACCTGGGTAACACAATTTTAAAACAAAGTGGCATCTGAGGAAAAATTTGGAAAAAATAGAAGAAAGAACCAGAAACCGTTGAACTGGGTGAAAGAAATCGTCCAGTACCTTAAGTCTCTGGTACAAAGAAAAAAAACACCAGTGAGTAATAAGTTAAAATGAAGAGTGCTCAATATGCTAAGTAGAGCAAATGTAAAATAAATAAATCTGAATGAACCAAGTACTACCTACCTAGGTTTCACCACATGGAATCATAAGGGTGAACTGGCTAAGGAGGAATTTACGAGGAACAAATTTATTGATAAAATCATGGCTAAAACCTAAAATTAACATAAGCCTAAAAAGACATAAAACATGTCAGTAAAAAAAAAAGTCCTTTATTCTAATAACCAGCCTTTCTTATGCCTGCATCTATTAAGGATTTCTGACGTCTGGTTTAATAAAATGTTTGGTTTTTGATTTTATCAATAAATTTGTTCCTTGTCAATTCCTCCTTAGCCAGTCCCCACTGATGACCCCATGTGGTGAAACCTAGGTAGGTAGTACCTGGCTCATTAAGATTTATTTATTTTATATATATATATATATATATATATATATATATATATATATATATATAGTTTGACCAATAGCATTGCATATAATAATATATATAAATATATATTATTCTTCAAGTAAAACACTTTCTATCAAGCTGAGTATTTTTTTGCTAACTAGTTACACACATTTTGCGTTTACTATGATGTCCATGTGCCAGGTATAATTAAAAGGACAATGTATCAAGTAGTCAGTTTGCATGATGGTATGAGTAGCAGATGGATGTGTTGCAGACCCGATAGCATTGCAGGGCTGGCCTACGAAAAGATGGCCTTGTGCCAGACACTACACACTACTACCGAATCCACAAACAAAGTAAAAAAAAAGAAAACATAAAAGACCTGTTCTTTTACTGTACAAACGTACGAAGTAAAAATAAGTAGACAGGCAGGACGCCGAAAGTAAAGGAACAAACATAAAATTTTATTTGTGTTTAACAAGTAAATTGTCTTCAGTGGAGACCTTCAGTAAGTTACTGGAAATGTGGTAGTTGATAAAAAGGCAGTGACAAATAGTCACTAAAAGGTAGATCCGGTTCCGCGCCAAAATGAAATTCAAAATGGCTAAAGGCGGGAAAAAGTTTCTCAGGAAGAAAGTTCAGAACAGTCAATTATTAATGAATAATAAACATACACAGCAAAGAAAAATACTCACTGCGAGATTTTGTAATTGTGAGTGTAATGTAATTTTTTTTAAGCTAACTGGTTCGTAATAGTTAGAGATATTATGAGACGTTCTCGTTCTGGTGTTGTTGACGGTTTTGAAAGTTCCCTGTTCGTGGACGTAGGCAGGCTCGAAAAAGATGTTCGCATCAGGACGAAAAATTCGTCATCGTAAAAGGTAATGTGACGAGTGTCGTACGTGTTAAGGTACAGCGACGAGCCATGAGGGACCAAGCAATGTTTGCTGGTGAGATAATCCCTGTCTGTATATATGGTTGACAGACGAGGGATAAATGAGCCGACTGCCCGGTCCAGCGACTGATTTCAAAAAGCCAGTTTGTCCGTGACGTCAGAGCAAAAAGCGCGCGAAAACATCACAGCTGCTGCCTTCCTCACTTTCGGCTACGAACAACGGTTTACTGCTATTACTAGCCGAAAGTGAAAGGAAGGGGTGAAAACTCATGCGCGCGTCAAATGCAAGTGGAAATAGCGGGCTATTCCACAAATGTAACAGTCAACGTAGTAATAAGACATATTCCCATGTCTAGTCTGGGCTAAAAATAAAATACTATTTTAAATGAACTATTTTTGGATTATAAAAACATTGGATTTGAACTTTAACTACTTCCTTCTATTTTTTTCTTTTTCATTGTGGACAAGTTGAATATCTCTACAAAACCTAAATTTTCACCTCCTCACCCTTCCACAGGCTTTTCACCCATTGACTGCTAGCATACCCTTACTAATATTATACTAATACTATATAATATCTGGATAAAATAAATGAAACAAAATCGGGTGTTTCATTTATTTTATCCAGATATTATATACATATCAAGAAAGTATACGTGGCCTCTCATTATACTAATACAATAGGTATATACTATTATTTTTTTTATTCAGTTGAACTTGGATATTCATGAGTCTATTATGCTAACCATCAAGGTCAGAAGCTCATTAGGGCCATGTGTGTCATTACATAGTTGGTCAATGCAGGTGATTCCTGGGTGGCCAGGCTATCTTGCCCCATGACTAGGTGTCCAGACCAGTAGATCACTTGCATGTTCTTGTTTTGCTCACCAGCAGTGTCCTGCAAAGCACATTCTACATTCACATAAGATTGTAGGAATATCAGGGATGGGTTCCTAGAGCTGTGATATGGTTGGATGTTGTCCCCAAGAGATGTTGAGTATAGCTCTCAGTATCCAAGTGTAGGTTCCATCAAGCTTAAACTCTAGCATTTTAGCTAATGTCCAAGCAGAGGCACCACACATTAACACTGTCTCTACAGTGGCTCAAAAGAATCTCTACATGAGGTTATCTGGTAGATCAGATTTCCAGATTAGATCCATTTTATTCAAGACAGACTTTTAATAGAATTTATTTTACTTCCTAGGTATGTAAAAGCCTAACTTTTCAGTGGATTATTGAGGGCATCAAGGCAAAGAATCTACAAGCTGCCTTACTTAAATGGTTCTCCATGATGATTAAAAATAGCAGTTTCGTTTTGGCAGTGTTAAAATTTACAACCCATTTCTTGCCCCAGTTAACATCTGATGGGAGGTCATTTTCAAGAGCAGCTGCCAGTTTTACTTTGACTGACCTATCAGACTTACTATTAAGACAGGAATAAATAGTAGTTACATTTTGGCAAACCATAGGTTTTCTCACCTTTTTTATTCTTGAAAATATACATGGCTTTCTAAGATATTAATATTATCTATCGTGTGAAAAGATTGTGAATAGAATTTACTTCTCATACTTGATAAAAGAAAATGGAGATTACTATTTTGAGCAAACACCTCTGTTATTTATCACAAAAGAAACATTTAATACAGCTTTTAACACAAAAGATATTAAGCCTGTCTGCCAGCAAAAGCTCACTGTGTTCATTATATGGAATAATAAAAAATCAGTAAAATATGGAGATAACTAGAACATTTATCTTTTTTGCTTTTTCCTCACCTAAATTGAAAGGACACACTGAGATGATATCACAAAACAGGAGGCTTTTATTATGAAATTAGCATAGTACTGATGAAAAATAATAGGAATATTTATGTACGAAACAGGACTTCTGCCTAAGATCTTAGTATATGTGTGTAGAATCAAAATGTGGCTTCCCTGACCTTCTGCTTAGGATCAATGTTGTATTAGTACATACAATCAAAGTGTTGCTGCTAGGGTTTCAGCTTAAGATTAGCGTTGTATCTGTGCATAGAAACAAAGTGTTGCTTCTTGGCTTTCTGCTTTGAATTAGTGTTGTAACTGTGCATAGAATCAATGTGTTTCTTCCTGGCATTATTCATAGGATCAATGTTGTAACTGTGCATAGAAACAGGGTGTTGCTTCTTGGCTTTCTGCTTTGAATTAGTGTTGTAACTGTGCATAGAATCAATGTGTTTCTTCCTGGCATTATTCATAGGATCAATGTTGTAACTGTGCATAGAAACAGGGTGTTGCTTCTTGGCTTTCTGCTTTGAATTAGTGTTGTATCTGTGTATAGAACCAAGGTGTTGCTTCCTAGCTTTAATTTTAGGATTAGCGTTGTATCTGTGCATAGAAACAAACGGTTGCTTCTTGGGTTTCTGCTTAGAATCAGTGTTGTATCTGTGCATAAAATCAATGTGTTGCTTCCTGGCACTTAGGGTTAGTGCTGTATCTGTGTGATCTGCCTGGATATGTAGGATAGATAACAGTTGATCCTAGACTTGAAGAGCTTAAGTTTATAGAATTTGGGGAAGCATCCTATTGTTAGTCTGTTCTGCAATACAACAGTTCTGGGGAAGGATCTGTCTTAGTGGAATGTTCTTAAAGAAGAGATCCTAGCTGTGAAGGAAAGGAATTGTACTTTGCTCAGACCATGAAAATAGTGATATAGTAGCAAGAGGCTATCCATTTTTTATTTGTGGGAAAGGGCTTGTAGAGCGGAAAACTATTCATTACCCACAAGGTTTCACAAATACTTTTGAACCCTGTCGAGGCTGGAAAGTGAGGACTGGGCAGTAATAGTCCATTTTTGGTTTGATCTGGCTCTGATAGAGATAGAGCATGGTTGAAGGAGTCTGGTACTTTCTGGAATGGTACAAGGAACCAACAATTTTTCCAGTATATTTAATGATGGATTGTGTATATATGAGTTCCACTTGAGTTTGTAGTGAGAGACAAAAAATTATCTCCCCTTGTCCAAAACAAAAATAACAATAAATATTAATTATAAATATTCACAAGCATAGTCATGTGATCTGACAAAACTTGCATGAGACATCATTAAGCGAGAGAGTCAATCTTTCTCTTTTTGCTTCTTGAAGTTACAGAAACAGGACACATAATTTCAGGCTCTTAACAACCAGACAGATTGTACTGATAAATCATCAGTTACCTCCCCTTAAGATCCAGGAGGTATAAATCATCAGTTACCTCCCCTTAAGATCTAGGAGGTATAAAAAGCACCCTGTTATACCCGTCAGTAGACGAGTAGTCAGAGTAAAGTGCAATAAAACTTTGGTATAAGTTTAATCCCTGGTTCTGTTTTTATTACAGATAAGTACTACATTTATCTTGTTTTTGGTACCTAGTCTTTAGCAAGTACATATATGCAAACTTTGTATTAATAATTTCAAATATAAAATATATATACAAGTATTTTTTATGAAGACTTTTGTTTTTTTGTTTTAATTTTTCATGTATTTATGTTGTTGTATGTTTCATAAACCTTAAATTAGGTCTGTGCTACATATACTTGTACAAGGTCTTGAGTGAGTCAGAGTCCCAATAGACGGTCAAGTCAAGGAGCCTCATTGAGAGTACAACCGTTCATCAGGACTAGAGAAAACTTTGGTTCTGCTCTGTGATGATGAAACAGTACTAGATGGTTGGCAGACTCATAATTCATAGTGATGAAATCCTTAATTACTTTCTGAACAACCTAATAGAAGAAATGATAAACTAATTCTGGATGCTGTTTCCTATTATACAACATTAATTTTGCCTGGTTGGTTGATTTATAATTTGTATCTGTGAAATCTGTAATTACTTTCTGAACATCTTAACAGAAGTGATGATAGACTAATTCTAGACACAACTTTGTACTATTTAACCATAGTTCTACTTTGGTTTGTTGATTCATAATTCATAGCAGCGAAATACAGAGTGAATTTCTGAATGTCAAATATTTCTAAAGTGTGGATATGTAGGAAAATGAAATTAAGCCAATAAATAAAAAAACAATAAAGGATATAAAAAAGTAAATATAAATTAATTTTCCCATGAATCAAGTTAAAAAGAAACCGGAGAGGGTTTCTGGTCACATGTGCAATTTTATGATCCCATTTCCAGAAATGACAGAATCTTTCTCTTTTCCATTTTCTGACATTGTTCAGACATGTTTTGGTAACACTACTCATGAAGTAGATGAATTGGTTGTTCCAACTCAATGCAAAGTGGACTTGAGCTCCACCATTTGAACCATTGTTATCCTAACTTCTGAACCAAAAAAGAAAAATGGACGTATCAAAGAAACATTGAGAACTTTGTTTCACTATAGTCACCATAAAAGGGATAAACATGCATAGCAAAAACTCAAGATTTTGTATGCTTCTATCTTCTTTGTTTACATATTGAAAATGCACCTTTATCTAAAATACACTCAAACACTCAACCTGTTAACCTCCAGAGATAAAACACACAACTGAGGAAAGATGAAAAATGTATCATCTGAAACATGTTAATACCAACAAAGATGAAGGCAATGATCTGAATAATGAAAACACTTAAAATTTAAAAGTTTTTGTCAGTGTTTAACATTCATGCCTATAAAAAAAAGGTGTATCAAAAGGACGGTTTTTCCCTTGAAACAGTTATTATTTTAACTACCTTCACTTCTCGGCAATGTCTATTGTTTTAAAAAGCTATGATTAGAATTTTAATAATGCTTAAACATATGATGAAAGTGAATTTATACATTTTGTTTGTTCTTAGAGATTTTACAGCAAATATATTAAGCACTATTTATTTATTAGATTATTTATTTACAAGAATAATGTTATATTTACAAAATTCTAAAAACTAATACAATTGTATTAAAACTAATACAATGCAATATTTATCATTTACCAATTTATAAAGAATTAAATATGAAAACAATTTTTTATTCATAAATTTATAAACATTTACTAAATTTTTAAAATATGTGAAACAAATTCTTATTATTTATCATTTTATAAAGTTTGAATTGATTGGCAATTAGCTGATGTTTTGCCAACCATTCCACTAAACAATATAATAAATAAATAAAAAAATCTAATAAATAAATAGTGTATTTTTGTTCTCAAGAACAAAAAAAGATTTACTTTCATATGTTTAAATTTAAAAAAAATTCTAATGATTGCTTTTTAAAACAATAAACATCACCAAGGAGTCAAGGCGGTTAAAATAATAATAATGTCAAAGGAAAAATTATCCTTTTGACATTTTTTTGTGTGGGTATGAAGGTTAAATATTGACAGATTTCTTTAAGTACAAGGTCAGTTAAAAATCATTCAGGGTTTTCACCCGAGTTATTATTTTCTTCCTTGAAACTCAATATTTTTTTTTTTTATCTTGAGAAATGAACAGAATTTTAAGAAAGAGTGGATGGTATGTTCTTTCTCACAAAGGTTTTATCTCTGTCACATGCCATGATTCGACTAAATTTATATCACCAGACAATTAGTTGTATAACTTAAGGTTTTGCTATTCTATATATATAATTTTTATTGAGCTGGGAGAGAATTTTCCGTTAAGCAAATATGTGAAGCAAAATTGTTTTCTTCAGAAATGTTTCAGCATAGAAAACATTAAAATAGTTAACAATATACATAAAAATCTAGTTAAATGACACTATTTAAATGGAAGGTAAATACAATAAGCTTCAGTCAAACAAGTTTTTTTTAATCAAATTTATCCAGAAAAAGACAGTAAAAGTAAAGCCACTAAGACAAAAGAGGTTACTGCGTGTAAAAGAATTAGCAAACAGAAACATTACTAGGAGTGGGAACAAGAGTATTCAGAAAGACACAAGATAATGATTGACATTATATTTAAATTTTTGAAACTTAACTGGAAAGCATGGAACTGGAAGAGAGTTCCACAAGTGAGAAGTGCAAAAAGAGGAACTGTTAGCGTAGAACTTACTGTTACATCTAGCCATCTTCAGCTATAAATTGATATGACCTTGTTGCCAATCTAGTACTGCACTTAAATTATACATAATTGTATAAAGTCTACATACCATAGCAAAGAGCTCATTCTAACAATTACCATGAAAGTATTTATAGAAAAGCCACAGGGAAACTACATCATGGTGATGGGAAAGTAACTGAAGCTGAGATGTCAGGTTAGGACCAATATAAAAGTTCATTGGAAATGATTTTACTATAAAAATGCATTGGAAATGATTTTACTATAAAAATGCATTGGAAATGATTTTACTATAAAAATTCTTTGCATTGAAGTCTATTTTCCTGAAGAACTGTTTTAAGAGAAATATTTCATAGATTTCAATCACCAGTAGTGCTAATTCTTTGGTCAATTACTGTTGAATGTTTCCTGTGTGGAAATGGTTAATCTCATTATTATATCAATGAAGTCACAATTGTTTGCAAAATTGTAGCTTAAATTGGAAGTATCATTCCAGCAGAGGAAAGCCAAAACATAATCTTTTTTGGAAATAGTATGAAGCAAATATCAAGCCTTTTAACTATAAATTGACATGACCTTGTTGCCAATCTAGTACAGCACTTAAATTATACATAATTGTATAAAGTCTATGTACCAGAGCAAAGAGCTCATCTTAACAATTATCATGAAAGTATTTATAGAAAAAAGGCACAGGGAATCAACTTTACAGTGGTGGGAAAGTGACTAAATCTGAGATGTCAGGACCAATAATATTGCTGATTCTTCTTTGTATTTTCCTATGAATAAATGTGTTTGCATAAAATTAATCCTGCAAATCCTTGTATCAAATTAAATGTTATATAAATAATTTTTCTTTTAATCATTTCACCCCAAGCAAGGCAATAAAGCTACTAAGATATAAGGGTTATAGAGTGTGAGAGAATATGTGAAATAAAAACATTATTAAGGTGATAGAATAAAAAAATGACTGGGATTAAGATATTATAGATAAGATAACGATTGATATTGGATTTAAATTTTTGAAAATCAAAGTTGAATGGAAAGCAAGAAGCTGGAAGAGAGTTCCACAAGTGAGAAGTGCAAGAGAAGAAACTGTTAGCATAGAAGTTATGGTTACATTTAGTCATTTCAACTGTAAAATGATGAGACCTAAATGCCAATCTAGTATTGCATATTAATTCATTAAGTTTAGGTGCCATAACAGAAAGTTCATCAGAACAATTTTCATGATAGTATTTATAGAAAAGGCCCAGGGAAGCTATGTTACATCAGTGGGAAAGTGACTGAAGCTGAAATGCCAGGTCAGGACCAATAAAATTGCAGATTCTTCTTTGGATTTTATCAAGAATCTCTAAATACATAGCAGAAGCACCATTAAGCTTCAGTTAAAAATTAGGCACCACTAAAAATAGAAATATCAGAAAATAATTTACCCAACATATTTTTTGCTATTGTTCATCCAATACATGATCTAAGTGTCACTCAAGGTAGGGGTTACTAAATAGGAATGCTCTAAGAGTGTACAAAGAGAGAGCAAAGGATATATAGGATAGATAACAGCTGATCTGAGACTTGAAGACGTTAAGATTATAGTGATCAGGGAAGCATCCACTCAGGACTAAATTTCACATGGCAACAGGAAGACGCTATCTGAGTTGAACTGAGTTGACAATATACATAAAAATCTAGTTAACTGACAATATTTAAATGGAAGGTAAATACAAAAAGGCTTCAGTCAAACAAGTTTTCTTAAATCAAATTAAGCCCAAGCAAGGCAGTAAAGCCACTAAGACACAAGAGTTTACTAGGTGTGAAAGAATTAGAAAACAGAAGCATTACTAAGGAGTGAGAACAATAGAAGAGTAATCAGGAAGACAGTAAATAATGATTGACATTGCATTTAAATTTTTGAAGATCAAAGTTGACTGGGAAGCAAGAAGCTGGAAGAAAGTTCCACAAGTGAGAAGTGCAAGAGAAGAAACTGTTAGCATTGTTACATCTAGCCAATTAAATTGTAAATTGAAAAGACCATGTTGCCAGTCTAGTACTGTACTTAAGTTCATAAAGTCTAGGTACCATTACAAAGAGTTCATCTGAACAATTACCGTGAAGGTATTTATAGAAAAGGCACAGAGTGTACAAACAGGGAGCAAAGGTTGCATATTATAAGGATATATTGCATAGATAACAGTTGACCCTAGACTTGAAGAGGTTAGGATTATAGTGATTGGGGAAATATCAGGACTACATTTCACATGTCAACAGTTCTGAGGAAGAAGCTGTCTGAGTTGAACTTTTTCCTTACTAATGGGATATGAAGGGAATGAGGATGAGATGACTTCTGTTTACATGGAATGGTGGGCCTTGCTGTGAAGGTCTGGACTAGCGGAACCAAGAAATGTAGTTTACCCAAACATCTGCCATGAAAATAGTGATAAATTTGCAAGAGGCTAGCAGTGTTTCATCCATAGGAAAAGAGTTGTAAAGTGGAATACACAAAGCTGTGCAAACATTTTTGAACATAGTTGAGGCTGGGAAGTGAGGATTGGGCAACCCCAGTCCAGATGTGGTAGCAATACTCCATTTTTGATCTGATCTGCCTCTTGTAGAGATAGAGCATGGCAGAAGGAGTATACAGCAGAAAAAGGGTAAGACCAAGGAGAGAGCTTTGGGTGATGCATGAATTGATCTCATGGGCATCAATACACTGGCTATTAACAACAACCTTCTTGAACCTATCCAAGATAATCAAGAATACTCTATTGGAAATGTAAAAGCTGGCGAGATTGTATTCCACACCTTGTCAAAAGTCTCCAAGATAGCTAAGGTGTTCTTGCGGTGGATTTCTTATCAACTGCTTGACTATTTCTATATGTAATGACAGTTAAAGCATCAGCAAGGGATCTAGAAATCCATACTGTTTGTCATTCAGGAGGTGGTTTCTGTTGAGTTGATTCTTGTTGATGATAACCTCAAAAAGTTTTCTGATGCGATGATATTGTGACAGGAGCACTCACATGTAGTGTTGTAAACTGGGTATACAGCTGGCTCCTTTCATAGACCTGGAAAACATTTTTCCTTGAAGCTGTGATTAAACAATTTTGCCAAGATTGGGGATATCTCTGAGCTAAGGTTCTTAAGAGCAAATACAGGAATTTTATCAGGTCCAGTAACCTTTCTGGAGTCAAGGTTTTTTATATGTTTAGCAAGAGAGGTATTGCACAGTTTGTGTTTCATGAGAGAAGTCAGATAGGGGAGGATCTTGGGATCTAGTATAGAGTTTGAGGCAAAGTTCATTGAAGAGATCTTAACTTTATCTGATGTGGATGAGATAACCTTATGGTTACTCATGAGGAAAGCACTGGCAGTTTGCTTCTGAGAAATGAAATTTTCCAGGAAACAAATTTTTAACTTTGGATTAGAATGCTTGTGCATAACTGGTTTTAGCAACTTTCAGGATTCTCTTGTACTAATTGTGGGCAATTCTGAAAGCAGAAAAGTTTCTATTACACTGTTCCTTTTTATAGGGATGGTTGTAATGGTTATGGTGGACTATGGCTGCAACACATTCAGGCATAAATCAAAGCTGGCTATTTTCCTCTATCAGTGCTTTTTGTAGAGGGATGAAACTTTCGATGCCCTATGTAGGGATGGATACAGAAGGCTCTTATCTCTGGTGTAGATAAGTACCATGGTTCATGTTTGACTGCTTAGTGATGTCGCTCGATACAGTGACGAAAAAGGCAGTCAAATTTCAGTTTGTTTACAGCAGACACCACATGAGGTTGCTTTATTTTAGCCTGGGTCGAGGGGTCCTGGCTAAAAGAAAGCAAGTTTACAAGCGCATGGTGTTGTTTTACTTTGGGAATATATCTTTCTCAGATATAGAAAGAAATTCGAGTTCACAGTCCTCAATTTAGAGAAAACCCAAGACTCGCTGTTTCATGTTTATGGAATATGTCCTTGGTTGTGACATAGATGAATCCAGATATATAATCCAAAAATATTATGACACACTGAAAGATCAGGTGATTAGTATTTTTTAATATTATTCTTAAATCAAAATATTTTTACCTTATGATGTTGTGCACTTCAGTATAATATAAACACAGGTTTTATAGCACAAAAACCCAAAAGATTTGTGTGAATTATGACATTGATATGATGCACATGTGATGTTATGACTGGTGGCTCAGAATGAGAAATTGGCCAACAGAATTTGATGCATTCATTTTTGTGAAAATACCCTTAAGAACGGTATGAACCCATTTCTTCTCCCCCCAATTATGGGTTAAAAAGCAGGGCTAACTGAGCTCTCTAGCCATAGTTAACAACCAGTTTAGGAATTCAAACTACTAATAGCATATACTATGCAGCCATGGAGTACACAATGACTCTATAATCTTGACTACAGTCAACCTCTGTCTGCATCTTTTAAACAATATTAGTCCTGGGTATGATGATAAACTACATTCAGCAGCAAAACCTCTGATTAGAAGATTGGATGTTTTGAGGAGTGGAATCACCTCATAATTGCTGTTGTTCCCAAGTCCATCCTGATCCAATGTGGTAGCACCAGCTATGGGCAATAATGAACCCCTAAACAAAACACTATGAAAGTATAAAAATACATTTTTATATAAAAAAATTACCAATAATACATATTTATAGTAAAATTACCAACAATAGAATTTTAAAACAAAATGACCAACAATTCAATTTATAGCAAAATGATCAACAATACATTTTATCTGTAGTTTCAGGCATACAATTGTGTTCAAAATATTTAGATTTCAGCATTAAATAATCCATAGACGTTGATATGCCACTAAACAAAATCAACCAATTTAAAGAAGATGTTATTCACTTTATTGCAGTGATCTGGAGCTGAATCTGCAATATCTCTGATGTATAACTGTATGTTTAATATTTTTCTTTGATTTTTCATATTAACAATTTTGCAAAAAGACATGGTATTTCTTTTTTTTAAATCAGTGTTTATTGATTAATTTGTTTTTGTTAGAATATATTGTAATTAATTCAAACAAAACCTAGAATTTGTCAATCAGTCTGAATTCAAGTCATTTGTTTAAACAGACATGGAATAATATTTTTCCATTTTCCCAGTGATTATAACCAATTTGAGAAATTAAGGCAACAATTCCTGCAGTCATGCTATTTAAATATTAAATAAAAACATTTGCTGGACAAGCATAAATTAAGATTTTGAAATTGTGCAGTAAAATGAAGAGGAATCAAACAATTGTTAAAACTTGTAAAATGTCTCAAAATTTGAACTGCAAGATAATACTTTTTCCATAAACTTTATTGGTTGAAGAGGAATTTGCAAAAAACAAATAATAAAAAATACAGCCCCCAATACACACATACATGCACACACACACTCATGGTATATTTAGACAGCAAGAATTCATCCAAACAAGTTTTATTAAATTTGACCAACAAGCTCTGTCTATATTCAAGATTTTATTATATATTCTTAATGTTTGAATGAGGTGTTGTACATTGGGATTGAAGTTATGAATAAATCTTTTAAAATGAAATTGCAAGGATATAATAAAAGGTTGAATAGATAGACCTTGTCAGCTAAATTTAATGAAATTGTGTGTATATATATATATATATATATATATATATATATATATATTTGTTATGAAAACACTCCATTGAATGCACAGGATTGCCTCGTCAGTGATGTTATGACATGGGGTCATGACAAGTTTCAGGTCTTGCAACATCATACTTGTTTGCCCAAGAGACCCTACCAAAACAGTACTATTCTGGCAGGTGATCCTGAAGCAAAAAATTCGCCGAGCACACAACAAATGGACACATTAAACAACTGCCACTGCTGATCTTGAAATTACAAGCAACCAATCATTAATGACTTACATCACTTCCTCCTCAGCCAAGACGATACAAAAAAAGAATAGACAGCATGGTTGTCTTTTTTTTCCATCTTAGGTCCACCACGCGGAAAGACCCACATTCTCAATGAACAGTTTGACATAACAGGTAAGTAATGGCAAGAAAAGTTTCCTTTCATATGAAGCATTGCTTAACAAAAAAAAAATATATATATATATATATATTATAATATTTTAAATGTCTCTTGCAACATTAGTTACTATGGAAACAGCTGGGGGCGGCCATATTGGCTAGATGGTCGAAGAGTTAAGAGTTAATTTTTATCTACAGACCAGTCCCCTACGGAAAGTTTATGTCAGGTTATGTTGGGGTTCCTATTTCAAATCTGATAGTAGCGGTTGTCGTCTAGTTAGTCTAAAGCAAAAGGTATTTTATGGCGTTGCAGCAGGTCGTTAAGTGTCGAGAGGATTCTGTTTCATTATTATCTATCTATTAATCTCTTTATTTGTTTATTCAAATGGCTATTTTTTTATACAAACGTGTTGAACTGGATTACAATTTGTTTTTTTGACAACTTCACAAAGGGTTTTTCTATTTAATGATTGGGCTAAGCTTTTAAGACTTTTATTAAACTATAGAATTTATTTGTTTATCTGTTTTTTTACTCTTCGACCACCTAACCAATATGGCCGCCCCCAGCCATTTCCATAGTAACTAATGTTGCAAGAGACCATACTTATAAACATGTGCAAACCACAAGATAGCTTATTCCTAAATTTTCGCTTGACGATGAAACAAGACCAGATACCTTAATTCAATTTAATTTCAATAATTATATTGAGGGACTCCGCTCTCGCTTTTGAAACATAAGAACTCTTATGTAGCGAAGGAATCATATTTTTTTTAAAATATTATAATATAAGCACTACATCTGTATGGAGCACTGTCTTTTTAAAAATAAAAACAAAAATACTAAAGAACTCCGGATTATTTACGTAACATGTTCTTTCCTATTTTTCTGCATACCTGCACACACACATATATATATATATATATATATATATATATATATAGATAGATAGATAGATAGATAGATAGATATGGAGAAAAGATCTATGACAAAGTGGAAAAAGTTTTTGTGTGATGCGTTTCGTCCCCTAGGACTACATCCAACTAGGTTTGTTTATGTTGATGCAACTATATATATGTGCATGAAAATATTTAGAAAGTGCATATTCATATGACAAAAATGTGTTTTAAAAGTTTTTAATAACTAGTTCCTCCACAATAAATTTGTGCCCAGATTCTTATAATGTTTCACCATTCTTGGCAGATCTTGATGTAGGATCTTTAATGACAAAGATAATGGAAACAAAAAGAAAAAGAATCTAAATGAAATTGGCTAGATTATACACCCAAAACACATAAAAAAAATTTTTTCTAAATTTGAAATTCTCAGCATTTCTCATTCATGCACATGTGTAGTTGCATCAAAGTAAACAAATCTAATCTGATGAAGTCTTAAGGGACGAAACATGTCACACAAAAGTTTTTTTTCATACATCATTCCTCATTACATACATACATTCATACATACATACATACATATAAATATATATATATATATATGTATATATATATATACAATTTCATTAAATTCAACTGGTGATGTTCATCTATTCATATCTATTTTTTATTATATCTTGGCAATTTCACTTTAGACAATTTATTCACAACTTCAAGCCTGATGTACAACACCTCATTCAGAAATTGTAAAGATATAATAAAAAGTTGAATAGATAGAAATTGTTGGTGTAATTTAATAAAATGAATTCTTGCTGCCTAAATACATCTTATATATATATATATATATATATTTATATGTGGTTATTTGAATAAATTACAATACATAGTTAACAATAATACATACAAAATAAAATAAAAACAAAAATAATTTGGTTTAATCGACCTTATAATAATATAATAAAAACAAAAATAGGAAAAATAGTTTTTAAATTAATTGAACACTTCCATAAAAATAGTAAACTATCAAAAATTATTAATAAAAATATAATTAAAATCAGTTATAGTTATATGAATAATATGGAGAAAATAATAAATAAATATAATAAAAAATATTAAACAAAAATAATAGCAATTACGATAACACAAACCTACAAAATAGCAACAATAATTGTAACTGTCAAAATAGAAACAACTGCCCACTTAATAATAAATGCCTAACTAATGATATAATAGAAAAAAGCAACTGCAGAAAATAACATTAACATGGAAGAAAAAATTTACTTAGGAGCAACTTAAACAACTTTTAAAGAAAGATTTAATAATCATAAAAATGTCATTTAAAATAGACAAAGACGCAAATAACACAACATTATCAAAATGTATATGGAGTCAAAAAGAAAAAAATATATAAACTAAAATTAAATGGGAAATCATAAAAAAAGTAACCTCCATATAATAATAATAATAATGATAATGATAATGATGATAATAATAATAATAATAATTATAATAATAATAATAACAACAATAATCATAATAATAATAATAACAATAACAACAAAAAATTTAATCTGTGTTTAGAAGAAGAAATTTATATAATAAATTTCAATAATTAAATTAAATTATTAAACAAGGAAATTAATTAATGGGTAAATGCTGACATTTTAATAAATATTAAAAAAATTTTATGTTGTTTTTATAGACACACAAAAGGAAATTTTTGTCAAACTTTGAATTTGTACCTTTTTTATAATTGTGCAATAAATGTTTTTTCTTTTAAATTTGACACAATGGTTGAGTCTTGTTTTGTAATTTTATGGCTATTATGACTTACTATTCCTACTAAGTTTTTTGTGTTTGACACAAGAACTTACATTTGGTAGGGAACAAAATTTTTATACTTCCACCCATTTTTCTGGTTTCTGTTAAAATTTTCCTAGGGTAGACGAAAAAATTGTCTGAATTAAAATAATCTTATCTGTTTTTATTTTTTAAACCTATCTGTCTAATGTTTTTATTTTTACAATTTTCAAATGAGTTTATTTATCCTATTTATATTTGGACTATTGTCCTCATCTTTGTTGTTGTTATCACAACATTTTGGCCATTGTGTCCTCTACCCTTCCTTTGATATATGTTGATCTGGGTAACTTATAGAACTGAACCCTTTATTTAATGTATAGAGGTAGACTGTTCCCTGTAGGTTAGCCAGATTGATGAGGTCAATAGTCCGAATATAAATAGTTTAAATAATGATAACTCCTTATCTCAGAATTTCAGACAGAAATTTTCAAATCAGTTGTTGCACATCTGGAATGAAAATTTCATGTAAACTTTACAAAATTTATATTTTTGTTCAATTGAGAAGCTTGTTCATTATCATCATAATTACAAAAGTGAATGTCCTGACAGATGATAAATGGCAGTTATAAAAACAATAAAAACGGGATTAACCAACAAAAACAATTTTTTTCCCACACATTATTTTATAAAGAACTAAATGACATAAAACAAACACTTATCAACTATAATTTTCCCATATCATCATTGAGGAAATGTAATTAACTTTAAAGAATTAAAAAAAAAAAATGACACAGACATCCATCCTATAAGCAAAAATAAAGACACCATTAACTTATTTTACCATAACCAGATGCACTTCAAAAAATATAATGAAAAAGTCTTTAAAAATATAACTTGCTAGTATATATCACTTAATGATTCAAATAAACACCTTAGATTTATTATTGACTATATAAAAAGTTTAAAACATCTAAGCTAATCACTAACAATAAATCTGAACATCAAAAATTACTCCTCAGTTAAAGCAATGCTGTTTATAAATTCTTGTCATTTGGGAGATTGTACCTCAAATACCACTAATTGTAAAACAACATTAAATTCTGATACATTGGTTCCACAACACAACATTTTCTTGTAGCTTAACTTGTCACTTAAAAGAAACCTAGTGCAATTTATGCACATATCTATCATCACATCATAAATACATCTATGTAAGTAGATAATATCAAAATACAATACAGTGCCTGCTGTAAGGAAAAACTCAAAATACACAGTTATAATACAAAAGAAACAACTTGCATAATTACAAATTAGATTTTCATACAATATAATGGAACCAGTTCTATTATAATCGGTGGCAAGAGCTTATGACAATGTCTGGTTCCTAACATATATTGCTATATTTGGTTTGCATGTACATGGGCTTTGTGTAATGTGTAAAAGAAAATGAACAAGGTGTTGAAAAATACAAAATAAATCTTTATATAACACAATAATACAGAAGGATAAAGGTCAAAGTTGAAGTTTCAAGAGTTCAAGTGTAAAAGTCCTGATGCATAAAAGAGAGATAGAGATAGAGAGAGAGAAAGTTTGGAAGGAAGTATGTATATATATATATATATATATATATGCATTTATCCAAATGTAGTAGCAGCTTGCTAGTTAATTGGTGGTGAAGGAAAGGGTATATGTTTTCAATATAGCAAGATGGTGTAGACTTCTTGAATCACCATCTGGTCACAGCATCAGAGAATGGACAAAATTTATTTATTGATTCTGATTTTGGTTGATTTTCCATTTAGTTATATATACATCTATATATCCACTTTGGAAGTGTCACTTTGATACTCATTGGCTCATAGCATCATATCCTGGTTATGAAAGCTTTCTGATTGGTTGGTCAAACTATGGAATTGTGGCCTGGCAATTTTGAATATACATCTATTTTTAGAGATAGTGAAATTTTGGGTTCCTTGTTATTATTTATTTTTATTTATATATTTCTCCACTGTTACTACACTGTTACTTGAGATAACTCTCAAACAGGAAACTGGGCAGTACTAAAAAATAAGAACTAGACAAGATATCATTAGACATTGGCAATGGGACAAGAACAGGAAGGGGAGGGGGATATAAAAATTCATCCGATGAGCTGCTTTCGCTGGTTCCTAGGCCTCATGAATTTAAACGTCCTACGAGGCTGGCATCCCGTTCCCACCCCTTCACCATTGAAACTGTTAGATGTAGACGTCTCTTCTACTCCAATAGCTTCATGTCTTGCACATCTCGCCTGTGGAACTCCCTTCCTTATTCCTGTTTCCCTGACAAATACAATCTCCAACTATTTAAGTGTAACGTCAATCGACATCTCCAGTTGTCTTGATCTATCCACTTCCCTTCTCCACATCCGTTCACCTTTCATTCCTATCTGCTCTCGCTCCAAATCTTCTGTAACCCCCTTGCCTTGATCGATCCACTATTTTTCTCCACATCCTCTCCTTTACCACTCCTACCTGCTCTTCCTCCAAACCTTCTGTAATCCTTTGCATGCTAGTGGCTTCCAGCCTTGCTTGGGGTGATAAGCTTAAAAAAAAAAAAAAAAAAAAATTATGCATAGATAGGAAACACTAAAAATGTTGGAGCACGGAAATTGAATATTTTTAATTTTTAGAAAATTTAATTAGTTTCTTTACACTTTTGTTTTTATCACTTTTATCATTAAGTATCCCCCATAGTGATAATAGAAGATATGCCAAGAATGGTGAGATATTGTAAGAGCCTGGACATAAATTTATTGTGGATAATGTAACAATCAAAGCACTTTCTATACACTTTTGTCTTAGTAAATTGCTTTCTCTCTTAAAGCAGCATTTTTAAAATCAAAATTATGGTCAAACTCATTAAGGTGAGCATATAATGCATTGAGTGAATTCTTTTGTAAAAGATCCCTTTTGTGTTCATATGAACTTTTATTTAAATTCCTCAAGGTTTCTCCTATGTATTGCTTGTGGCAATCATTACAAGTGATAGAGTAAATTCCTCCTTCAAGTTTTAGCTTATTATTATTATTATTTTGTTTTGTATTAATTTAGTCATTTATTGTTTTAGAAGTAGTTGTAACAAATTTTATGTTATGCTTAGATAATTTTTTTCAATTGTTATAATAAATATCTTGCTTGTTGGCTATTGTGGCATGTGGGGTCTTTCTTACATTTCTTGATTCAGCAGTAGCACCAAAGGAAGCAATCAGCAGGGAACAACCAGTCTATTTTTCCACTTTTCCTTTTCAGCAGCCACTACTTTCAAGGCCAGCTCAAAGGATTACTCACAACACTTGCTGCAGAAGATACATGAAGATTTCTCATTCCACATGGGAACAAGCAAAGAAATCTCCCTTTGAGACAACTACCCAAACTTTGCTGCAGAAGACCTGTACCAGTCCTTACAATTTGACACTTAGATTTCTTGTACCTTGTGGCAACAAGCAGAAAAATCTCTCTCTATGAAACATCTACTCAAGGAAAGAACTCTGTTAACTGGGAAACCCAATTCTTTTTCCCACAAAATACCACTATTTTGCGCTCTCTTTTCAACCATGAATAAAAGCTGTTAAATACTTATTTCAAGCCTTGGGTCTGTTCATTCCACTCTATGCACTGCCAAGCACACACATACATGCAACCAGAAAAAAACCTACATTGTAGTTGTGATAGATTTGGTAGAATAATATATTTTGATTTATTGGGTTTACCAGAATGGTCCACTCTTCTATTTTTAAATATCTTTATGAATCTTTTGTTTCACATTGAATATGAAATAATTAGGATATTGGAAGATTTATTAAAAGTATTTTCAATATATTTCTCTTCTTCATATAAATATTGAGGACTACAAATCCAGAATGCTTTTAAATAGAATTCAATAATTATTCCTGATTTTGTTTTGTTGTTATGGTGAGAATATAAATTTATGAGTTCATTTTTATTAGTTGATTTGTGATAAAGATGAAATAATTAGCATATTGGAAGATTTATTAAAAGTATTTTCAATATATTTCTCTTCTTCATATAAATATTGAGGACAACAAATCCAGAATGATTTTAAATAGAATTCAATAATTATTCTGGATTTTATTTTGTTGTTATGGTGAAAATAGAATTAAAACCAATGTTTGCATTTTTATATCCCCCCTATCCTTTCTATGGATATATAATTACCTCAACAAAATCATTATTTTAATCCGATGAAGTTCTGAAGGACAAAATGCTTCACACAAAATATTTTTCCACTTTGTTATTAATTTTCCTAACATTGTTCTGATATTTAAAAATGTATATATCATATTCTCTCATTAGTAGTGTTTCTAAGTGTTACTGAGGCTCAGAACCGTAGCACTTATTGCTCTTCAGAAAGGCATGAACTCTGCAAATGTCTAATGTACTGCAATATTTTTGTTTATAATTAATAGTATTAGTTTTAATATTATTTGAATTTCTTTGAAAAAGCATTATTAATTATTATTATATTTCTTTCATTTTATTTTTCTTTCTTTTTAGGACACTAGTAGTATTGGATATAATAGTCTATTTCTTGGATGAAGCATTGTCAGTTATTATTAATTTTTGATGAAGATTTCTTTCAACTTATCTCTGACAATAATGGATATAAATTTGACTTTTGTCAGAGGCTTATTCTTTATTCCTCTTCCAAATTGCATCTTAATGCTTATAGAATTATGATCTGGGATTTGCAATAAAGATCAACACCCATACTTCACTTTTATGATAAAGCATCAATTTCTTTTTTTATAAAAGACCATATTATCATTATTATCACTATTATTATTTAATGGATATGGATCAAATGAAAATATTGAAAAAAATTGAAAAAAAAACAATATTATTCAAATGCCTGTTCAGATCACTTATCAGCAAAGCTCAATTTCAAAGCACAAGGTTTCATATCAGGAAGACCGTTTCTATTCTCAATGATAAAAACATAATTCTTGTTCATATAATGTTCAGTCCACAGAAGAAAATATCTGATTTCATAACAAGAAGAAACAAAAAAGATTCTTTTACTCAGTATTTTAGCCTGTTGTTATTAGGTTAGAGGTCGTCTTTTGAAGTTGAGAAGGTGTCGTGTTGATGAACAAAAACTAAAAGTGTTGAATTGCTTGAGAAAATAGACAAAAAAGAAATTGAAACAAAACAAGAGAGGAATTTTTAATCTGTCGGGAACTTTTTGTGCAGAGAAAATTTCAAGGAATGTTTCTGGATGAAAGTCTCAATTCCAAGAATGTTCTTAAGAGTGTCACTGTAAAAAGGATGAAGAAAAGTTAAACATACTCTGTTGGCAAATTAAAGAGTGAATGAAGTCTATTGTCTATGCCATGTGCATCTGTAGTAGGATTAGGTAGTAATAACACCATATGAAAATATACACTTTCCTCTTTACTAAGTGAGTTACAAAGAAAACTCTCTCTCCCTCTCTTCTATATATTTCCTTTCCTTTCCTTCCTTCTATTGTTCCTATTCTCGGTAACAGACATGAACTCGGACTTAGTTTATGTGGGTTAGTAAATGTCAAAAAAATCAACCAATGACAACATGTCCCGCCAAAAATCAAACGGGAAACACGGATGTGTCAGCCTCAATAAAAAGAAGAAAATTGTGTACAAGACTAGAGAGACACCACAGTGGAAAGGAACTTGATTCGAGGTAGCAGTTTGAGGCGCAAGGGTTGGTGATTCATCGGCTGTGAGTTTGACCTGACGTACAACCCCAGAAGAGAAAGAAGAAGAAAGGATGAATGCAACGAATTAATTTCCGTCAACCAAAAGGAATACAATAACAACCCCTGTATGAACTCTCAAATTACAAAAAAAAAGAACTATGATGATAGTCAACCATTTTAAACACTGTAACCAAATGGAGTCAACAATAAATGGTACTATAGACAATATATTTGGCCTTTACTTCATCTCTATATACCATACATCTATTGCATGGAGTGCTAATGTTAGTGTCCTATCCTGATCTTTTCCTGAAGTGAAAGAGTGCTAGCCTTTTCAGATTCACAGCATTCATGCTCCTAGTGTTCCTTTTTAATTTTATGCATAATTAAAAGCTGAAAAGGGTTGCTGCTGCTGATAGGGTTATCAATGCATGAGTGTGTAGTGAAAAAGTTTAATGTCTGCTACAAGTCATAACTCTAAAAGACAATAGATATAAATATCATCTTTGATATAAACAGATATTCTTTTCTTGTTGATATATAATATCATAAAAAGTACAACTAAATCTTATATATTTTTAAAAATAATTTCAACCCAAGCAAGGGACTAAAGCCACTAAGATATAATGGGTTACTGAGTGTGAAAGAATTTGCGAAAAAGAAAAACATTATTAAAGAGAGGGAACAATAAAAATAAAAAAAAGGAATTCAGAATACAGATGATAACAATTGATATTGCATTTAAATTTTTGAAGATCAAACTTGATTTGAAAGCAAGAATCTGGAAGAGATTTACATAAGTGAGAAGTTCAAGAGAAGAAAATCTTTGCATTGAACTTACATTTAGCCATTTCAACTGTAAAATGATGACAGCTTGTCACCAATCTAACATTGTGCTTAAATTCATAAAGTCTAGGTACCATGGATAAAGCTCATCAGATCAATTACCATGAAAGTATAGAAAATGCACGGGGAAGCCACACCATTGCAGTGGTAAAATGACTGAGGCTGAGATGCCAGGTCATGAGGCTTATTCTTTATTTCTCTTCCAAATCGCATCTTAACAATTATGGAATTATGATCTCAGATTTGCAATAAAGATCAACACTCATAAATTACACCTCATGTTTATAATAAAGCATTAATTTTTTTTTATAAAAGACCATATTATTATTATTATTATTATTATTATTATTATTATTATTATTATTATTATTATTTTTATTTCCTTTGATATCTGGCGTTTACACATTTCTTTCCGGGTCCCGCCCAGGGACCTAAGGTTAGAAATGGCATCATGACACTTTCCACTGCAAAAAAAAAAAAAAAAATAATTACATAGATAAAGCCCTTCGTAAAGTGTGGGCTGTACTTGTCAGAACAATTTTTTGTATCTCTTTGAGGCATGGACTTCCAGGGATCCCTTCAATCAGCCTACTGGAATCTTTTCCAACCAGTCCAAGGGTTCCAACTACAACAGGAATTGTTGATGTTCCCATGTGCCACATTTTTGAGATTTCTATTTTAAGATGATGATGATGATGATGATGATTATTATTATTATTATTATTATTATTACTACTACTACTACTACTACTACTACTACTACTACTACTACTACTACTACTACTACTATTTAATGGATATGGATCAAATGAAAATATAAAAAATGAAAATATAAAAAATGAGAATAAAAAACATTGCAGTTTCTTCTTTGGATTTTATCAAGAATCTCTAAATACATAACGCTAGTCCAGATATGGCAGCAATGTTCAATACATGGACAAATGGTAGATTCATATAAAGTTGACTAAGATAGATTCTGGTGGGAAAAATTATCTAGCATGACATGAACCAGCATTCATAGCTGCAGAAGTAGCAATTGGTTATATTATCCAGGGTGCAGCAGAAATACCTCCCAGAAATACTTCCCACATAATGGTAAGACATTAGCTAGATGAAGACACCACTGCCATTAATGTCTTACCATTATGTGGGAAGTATTTCTGGGAGGTATATGTGGGAGGTATTTCTGCCACACCTTTTATTATAATAATTGAATATACCAATTATTCTCACCAACATTGTTCTGTTATATAGGAGTTGAAACTTAACTACTATTTACTCGGCCGACAGTCCTGGAGGAAGACAACGTGAATAAAGCAGTTGAGTAAATGAAATTGATAAACACAGATAGTCTGCTGACAATTACAGTGGCAAAGAATAAATTCAGAGAAAACCCAAGAATAACAGCTAATAATTTAAATAAGATAATGTCACCATTTATTGTGCTAGATTTACTTTCAATATGAAATTATATTCAACATAATTATAATCAATGGTAGGTAAAAATAAGGACAATACTAGATTGGCAGCAAGGTCTCATCATTTTACAACTGAAATGGCTAAATCTAAGTGTAAGTTCTATGCTAACAGTTTCTTCTCTCCCTTTTCTCACTTGTGGAAGTCTCTTCTAGTTTCTTGATACCCAGTTAACTTAAATGCAATGTCAATTGTTATTGTCTATCTTCTTAATTCTTGTTCTTTTATTGTTCTCTCTCCTTTATACAATTTTCTTTTTCATATTTTCTAACACTCAGTAACTCATTGCATCTTAGTGGCTTTATTGTCTTCTTTGAGGTGAAATGATTAAAAAGATTTCTGCCTACTCAACTGATGTAATGGAATAACCTGTCACCCTCATGAGTGACTACACTACAGGTAGTAACTACCTATAAATATCTGTAAGTCAATGGACTACAGAGACTAACTGGAATCTGTTCCAGCTAGACGGTTGAACTCTCTGCCTTCAGGCAGAGAGGAACCCAGGCGAGGCTCTGCCAAAAGGCAGAGTCTCGTTCGGGGAGGTTGACCAACCTGATCCTGTTTATGCAGGTTCTATGGGGATTTTTTGGCTGAGCCCACGGGCTCAGAAGACCTATGTTAAACTCAGCCTTGTGCCATATCTAACCTCGTGGGGGGGGGGGGGGTTAGTAAATATTGACTATCTGTTACTCAGCTCTTAGCTGTTGTCGAACTCTCTACCTTCGGGCAGAGAGGAACCCGGATGAGGCTATGCTAAAGGGCAGAGTCTCATCCAGAGAGGTAGACAGACCCGTTTATGCAGGGTTTATGGGGAATTTTTGGCCAAGTCTATGGGCTCAGATTGTCCCACATTAAATTTGGCCTTGTGTCACATCCTACCCCATGGGGAGGTTGGTAAATATTACTAGCTGGGATCTGTTGAGTATGACTCAGACTTACGCAAGAACTACCGACCTTCCAATAGTAGCACTCACTACTGGATTGACTTGCAACGACCTTGTGCATAACCGTTGCCTTTATTCTTATTGTACTGGTTTTTTACAATAAACCTTTACTTATTTTATCCACCTTGTTTTTCAAGTATATATTCCTGTTAGCACGGAATATAACATCAACATACACAAAAAAAAATTCTGCCTACTCAGCATACACACAAAAAATAATTTTACTTACTGAACATGCACAAAAAATTTCCAAAGGTGATGTGAATTTTTACAGCTTAATTTGTTCTCAGGTGAAAACAAAACAAGAAACTGATCAAGGTAAAGGACTCCGATTGATTCTCCTTGAATACTGAGGGAGGCAGGAGAGCTCCTTTGCCAAAAGAAATGTGGATACTTGTTTGAATGAAATTAGAAAATAATTTAATAAGGAAGTATCCCAGTGTTTGAGTGCACATTATGCATGCATACCTATATAATACTATTACTGTTTTTATGGGCTTGACTACCAATCAGGGCTGATAGTCCTGGAGGAAGAAAACGACTTCAATAAGACAGTTGACTAAATGGAATGATAAACACATATACAGTACTGATAATTATGGTGCGAGAAAGCAGCGATACACAGGCTGCCACTCGTCCCTTGTGGACCTCCAACAGCGTTTGTGGAACCCACTTGCTCAGTTTGTACATCTTACCTAGGCGGTGCAGGTGAAGTCTAACTGTTTCATTGGAAACGTTGAACTGTCTTACAAGTTCACCACACGTTAGACTACTGTCCTCTTCAATGGCCGCCTTCAGGACTCCGTCATTCAAGACCTGTGGTTGTCCACTGCGAGGCTCATCATGGAGAGACAAATCTCCCGACTTGAATTTTCAAAACCAACGCCTTGCAGTACATTCATCCACAGCACTATCCCCAAACGCTTGACATATGCGGTGACTTGATGCAGCTGCTGATAAGCCCACTTTGAAGTCGTAAAGCAAACAGCCCCGAATGAGATCTCTAGACACTTTCATCCTTCTCACAGCTGTCCGGCTTATCACAGCTGATGGCCGGGCACAGTGCGCGTGTTTTTTATGTCTGATGTTCATACTTCTGTCTGTCTGAATTTGAAAACAATTGCTACACGCATTTCGTATATATTTCAACTTCATTCAATGACTAATCAAAAAACGGACAGAACTTTTTTGGTTACCTTGTAGGTTTCTCACATCCAGTAGCTGTTATCACACTTTCTAGTCCTGATAGTGGCTTTCTTCCTAACATTTTATTTGAAGTAGTGTGGAGCATCTTCATTATATTATTTTCACTTCAAGTTACATGTGATATCCATTTTAGTTGTTGCTGCTGTTGAAAGTCTTCAAGAAATGTGGTTTCTGTTATCCAGTACAGTTCTTTGTTTATGATTCTGTAGTGCCGGGTTTGAAGAAGTGTGGTCTTTGCCAAGGCCCACAGGCTTCACTCACTCAAAGCCATTTTTAACCAGTGATCTGATAGATGCTGCTTGGCTTCATTAATTTTGTTTCCAATTTTCTGGAGATATTGGTTTCTCAAAGAATTAACTAGTTTTTTTTTTTTGTTAATTGTTTAGTATTACCTTTCTATTTTTTCTTGTTTGTTTCTTTTTTGTGCCAATTTTTTCAACTCAAGATTGTTATACCATTGATGTATCTTTTTCCTTCTCGGTAGTCTTGGAATAGTCTTACATGCTTCAGCTAATGATGATGCATTGCTAATGATTTTTCTATAGGAATGCATTGAAAATTAGAAATAAAGAAAATCTGTGTTGCATGAGAATTTGTTTTGAATTTGTTGGCGCTTTCCAGACTGCTGAGAAACTTGAGTTTTAATTAAGAATAAAAAGTGCCATAGTCATTGCAATTGAATGGCATTTAAATGAAGAGAACAGTTTTGATTTGGCAGCAAAAAAGTTATTTTGATTTATTAAGTAAAATTTACTGTAAATTTGTTGCTGGATCATTTATTAAAGCATTCTTTTTTTTTTTTACTACTAAGTTCACCTAAGCCAGGAAAAAGGATCCAGGGGTTCAAGAACAAAGGTTTGAGGAATCTCCTCTGCATCTTCTACTGGAAGCACAAAACTGATTACTATGTGAAGAGAAGGTCAAACCTCTCATGGGCCAACAGGAATCTCTACTTACTATGATTAAGCATCAGAAGATGTCATGTTTTGGGCATGTCACATGGCATAACAGCCTCTGCAAGGCACTCTTGATGGCAGATGGCAACGCAAGAACTGGTCAGACAACATCAAAGAGTGAACGGACATGACAATGTTGGAACTCATGAGAGTCACTGCCAACAGATCATCCTGGAGGAGGTTGACTGTTTCTTCTGCCCTTAAGTCCCCCTGATGTTTAAAGCAGTCAAGGGACTGATGATGATGATGAATAGAAGGCATAAGAGTCACTCAAGGTAGAGTTACTGAATGATATGAATGTGAGAGGAGGAAGTAGGAAGCGAAGATGATGAAAATAATAAGGGTAGATAACGATTGACCCTTAATTTGAAGAGGTTAATATTGTAGTGTTTGGGGAAGGATCCACATGGAAGCCTGATCTACAAGGTTCTTGGAGAGAAAATCTGTCTGACTTCTTCCTTACAAATGGAATATAGGGGGAATGAGAGTGATTGGATTCCATGGATGTAGCATAGCTAGTTTTTTTTTTTAACTATAATGGTCAGAAAGAGTAAAATTAAAGAATGAAAGACTGTAAGGATATAAAGGGTGATTAGCTCCCTGTAGATCAGATGAATTCATGAATCTCACATGACAACCAGTGAGTGTCATCAGTTCATAGAGTGGCAAAATCCAATTGTTATGTAAACCGTGCAAAAAATGGATGTTACAAGCCTACAGCAATAAGGCAAACAGAGGAACCCACATAATCTCCCCAGAAATACAGAAGATACCATCGGGCTGGCTGTTTTCCATTCAGGAAATATTACAAGTAAAACCCTCTTGCTTCTCACCCTTTCCTACTGCTTGTTGTATTCAGATGTTATGATTTCTCTGTGTGTGACAAATTAGTAACATGTATTTATATCTCTGTATATAATTTCTTTTATGACATAGTGGTATATAAAATCTCCTTGAGAACAATACCTGTTCAGCATTCCTCTTTTTTAGCTATTCTTTTACATCTGTTGTATTAAGGTGTTGGTATATCATTGATATATTAATGCTTACAATGGGGAAATAAAAACTGGAAATATTCTTTTTTTGCCACACCTTTCCATTAAGACCAGATAAGTCCCGAAAATGAACAAGCTGTACATCAAAAATATTGTTATGATGTGCCATGCTTGCCTCCTGTTTTTGGTTAGTAAAATATATATTCGTCACAACAACAAAGTGAGACATTTATAATATATATAATCAGAAAGATTTATTATCAGAATGATTTTGATGTACAAGTTCGGTGGAGTATGAAAGTCAAATATTTGCTTCAAGGCTTGATACTGTAGCTATCATGAGAAACAAAAAAAAAATCTAATTTCTATAATTCCATAGAAAAAAGGAAACTGTCCTACTGGCAAGAAATTTAGAGACTTACACTTTTCAGCTGTTCATTCACAAGGAAAGCACATGCAATTGAGCAGCTCCAGAAATGAAGACCAAAGTTAAGTCAACTTAGCAAAATATCACTTTTTCATGTTTAGTATCATTTTTTACTGATAGACTTATTACTTCCAAATAATCTATTCATTCTCTCAACACAAACACAAATCAGAAACATTTACTAACAACCACATTACAAGAACTTTCATACTCCACCAAACTTGTACAACAAAATCTTTCTGATAATAAATCCTCCTGATTATATACAGTGGGGAAAATAAATATTTCACCCGCTACTGATTTCTGAATTTGCCACCTTACGAAAATAGGAATGGTCTATAATTTTCAGAGTAGGTCTGTCTTGATAGAATACAAACTTTAGTTTAGAGGTGGCAATAGGCCCTGGAAAATCAGGGAAAATACATTGATGACAGAAGATCCTATGAATTTTTATGACTAAAGAATTTTGCACAAATTATTGCAAAATTTAAATCAACCTCAAATGATGAAATTTGTAAATTAACTGAATGGTGGCATTAGGATCATAGAAATCTAGGGAAAATAATGAATATGGCATGTATTTATATGATTAAAAGACTTTGTCAAAATATGATATAACTTTTTACATCAACCTTATAAAAATACTTTCAGTAAAATATGATATAACTTTTTACATCAACCTTATAAAAATACTTTTAGTAAAATAAGATAAGATGCTACTTTATGCACAAACAATAGCATTTTTTATTGTTTTTAGGTAAAGGCAGTTTTTGAATAACAAATAGTTTCTAATTGTATGATGATATTTAATCTGACTTAATGCTTTAACAGAAAATGGAAAATGTGATCCTGAAGTCTGAAGGAACATTGGAATAATGATGATTTCCAAAAGTTATGCAATTAATAAACAGGAAAATTTCAATAGAAAAAAAGTACTGAACTGTGATGTAATATCAGTCCTCCTTTAAGTCAGTGAATGCTGGACAATCTCTTCACAGATAAGACAGCAGAAATGTAGTTCTAGAAGTGGATCTTGAGAATACCATGAACTGAGCATGTGAACAATAAAGAAATTTTAGGAAAAATGCCAACAAAAAAAGGCACCTTTACTATAAACCAGAAAGAGATAGGGATTTTGGGGACACATAATGAGGAAAGAGTGTTTGGAGAATTTAACACTCACAGGACAAACAAAGGCAAGAGGGGCAAGGGGAAACAGCAAGTAACTTACATAATGAGCTTGTGTAAATGGATGTCAGATCGGGGAGTGGGAAGAATAGTAAAAAGGCAAACATTACTAAGAACTTCAAAGTACAGGAAGTTGTGCAGAGCTATGTTCAGCCATGTCCTGTAGGGACACGGTATATAAAAGATAATCATTGTTGACTAATTATGAGGTTACATGACAATATCAAAATCTAGGTCAGCTGACACTGGTAATCTTTACTATAAGGAGATCAGGTAAGTCCCAAAAGTTTAATTGCTATTCAAAACTGCTTTGCTGTTCACTTTGAAGAGATAGTTGCAGCTGAACAAATAGACTTAATGACGGTCTTAATGAGCTAAAATCCTGTGTTAAAATCTCAGCTGTTTTACTATTTTTTAAGGACCCAAAATTACTGAAGACTTCTTGAATTCCATTAGCTGATTAATTAATCAATCAGGACTAATTAATCAACCAGTCAGAAAAATGGGAATAAACTTGACTTTGATAAATACAAAACTAATTATTACTTTCTCCACATTGCAGTTAATTAAATTAGGTTGATGCAAAAGTTCTCATCACCATCTTTTGTACAATCTTAAAGAAATCTTAGCAGTTAACTTAACTCTTCATTGCTTGTACATGAATCAATTAGATCAGAGATTCTCAACTGCTGTGCCACAGCACACTAGTGTACCCCACAATCCTCTTAAGGGTGCCATAAAATATTGTCATGACAGATATATATGTGTGTGTGAAAGTAGTAATGATACAGTGTTAATATTTGAATAAATGAAGAAGTATTAAACTATTTTTTCAAATAATTTTTTTTTCACTATTCTTCAATTATATTATTTAAATACTTTATTTCAATATTCATTAAGAAGAAATGAGAGTTTGCTTATCACACATTCAACCAAACATTGAAGAAATTGTGAAAAAACACCAGGAACAGGTTTCACACTAAATAAGCTTTACAAATAATTGAATAGAAACATTGAAATAAAGTAAGGTCATATTTGTGTGTGTATTTTTTTAAAAAAACTATGGTTTATTTCATAACATTTAAATATATACCCTTTAAAAATTTTGTGAAGTGTGCCATAATATTTTTATTTGCTCCTAGGTGTGCCATTGCTTAAAGATGTTGAGAAATACTGAATTAGATTATGCCATTTAAAAACTCTAGGAAAATTTCAGAAGCTATAAAAATGGGTTGTTGATTTTATGATATGTCAACCACTGTTGGATTATTTAATGTCAGTTAAATCAGTTTTTAAAAATTATATCTGAGTCTGTAAGCACTCATTTGGTTCAGAGATCATAAAATATTAGTTGTTTATATTTGAATCAGTAAGCATTTACAGATGTGAAAGTAGTGTCATGGATGTCAGCATAGAAAGTGAAATTGGTAAGCCAAGTTCAAATTTCAGGCTATTCTGTTTGCATTGGCTTTCATACTAATGTCCTTGGAGAAGGCATGAATAGGTCTCTTCTTTCTGCCTCCACCAACTTAGACAAGGCTCTCTAGACTTGGATGGCAACCAGTCTAAGAGAAGAAAATTCTAAATTCCAAACCATGCAGAAGGAAACTACTCCACTATCTTTCCCAAGTATGTTTAGCATTTCACAGATAATAAAGAAATGTAGTCTGTGGAGAGTCATGATCATCTATGTTTTGATATGACATTAAAAAAATTAAAAAAAAAAATTAAAGCATTTACTTGGTAGACTGTTCCTTTGTGTGAGTGATGTCATCCCTTTACAGATAGCATATTATTCTAGGCTCCACTGGTTAAAACACTGGTTCTTGTCCAATCACTGAGGTAAAACAACATCAAGCTTAATCAATACCTGGATGGATGACCACTTGGGAATACCGGGTGATGTAAGCTTGGATGTGCAGATGGTGTAATGGATAATGACTTGGAATTGAAAATCGAAGAGCCAAGTTCCAACTCCACTCAGCATCATTATATTTCGTTTACATGCAAATACCCTTTGGAAAAGTATGACTCCACCCCTCCCACCAACTATTGATTAATTGATAGATCTTGTATCAGTAAAAATCATTATTATCTCCAAACATTGCTTACAATCTAAAAATATTTTCTGCAAAAGGTTGATAAGCCGTAAAGAAACAAGTTGAGCATTCACTGGAGCAAGTAGTCACCATCTTTCACCCTTCTTCTCTTCAAAAAGTCTGCATGCATACGTAGCATTGTCTTGCAGGCAAATACTCCAGAAAATAATGTAGCTTCGTGAATCCTAGTAAATGTTAGGTTGTTCAGAAAATAATGTCTGATTTTAGAATAAATCTTTTAATTGTGTTCTAATATATTATTATGATATTTATTTTTCAGTGTAGCCATGTTGTAATTGAACATGGCACAAGGTCAGTTTAAGGTGGGTTTTACATCAATACAGTGAGAAAATTGCTCAAGCCTCCTTAGCTCTGCCCCTTTTTGGCAATGCCTCAGGGGCAAGTTAATGACCTCAGCCCACTTCTGAAGAAGAGATACTGCTTGGAGGGTGGCACTTGAGATAATATCAATTTCATACAATCCCAGCTGAATTATTATAATAGTTGCACAAAAATATATTTACTCATTTCTAATGACTAAAGTGTCCTCTTTGTTCATTTTATATCAATCTCTTTCAGAATTTAACTTAAAACTTTATATACCCTCCATCTTGAACATGAAAAAAAGAGATTCATTTACTTTTTTTGCATGAACTCAAGCTTGGTCATCATGCTTTTCAAACTGCTGCCAACATTAACAAAGCAGAGGGTGAAGGATCCAATTGTGATTGGACAAACGACACTGGTTTCTGAACTTCCACAGTGGAGATGCAAGTGATTATCTTCCTTTGACTGAAATGAAGTCATGTGACAGTCACTTAGAGACATCGGTTCATTGACTCACAAAAGTAGTCAGTCATGAACTGGTTAGCTTCCAGGAGTCAAACCAACAAATTGCTTTTTTAACACAGGTGATGCCTTGTCTCACTCAGGCCAGCTGACATGTGGGGCAGCTCACAAGCACTGATGTCCTTACCAGAGACAAAGAAGATGATAAATTTGGATGACTTGAATTATAGAAGCTATCTCTGGCATGCAGGCTTCATGACTTGCTGTTTTCCATTTTAAGAAATATGTCCTTACTAGTGACATAGCATATAAATCTGGTCCTTTCAAATTCTCTGTTGGGAAATATAAATATGCCTTCTCCAGGAACATAGAAGAAACCTCCAGCAGCTCGAATTCCCATTAGGAATTATTACAAGTAATACTTTATGTTTCTTCAACATTTTTGCACTACTTGTTGTTACATACATGTATTATAGTTTCTCTGTATGGACTAAATGTAAAAGTCTGTATATAATTTTGTATATGACTTAGCAGTATAAAACTCTCCCTGATAACAAAGCATGTTTTCCATTCCTTTTCTTTCATTTTTTTCGTTCTGTCCATATATTAAGATGTTATTATATCATGGATATAATAATGCCCATAATGGGGGAAATGCAAACTGTGAGAATATTCCTTTCTTGCATTACAATTTTTGAAAATCAATTTGATAGAAGATGTCCATCTGCAATTGAAAATCAACATGTGAAAATGCTAGTCAAACAAAACCCACATCAAAGTGTAAGAGAAATGTTTCACATAATGGGTGTCAGCATTTCGACAATATTGAACCATATCAAGAAATTGGCATGATGAAGAAACTTGATAAATGCATTCAAAATGAACTCAATAAAGTCAAAGACTTTACATTTTGAAGTGTGTTCAATACATCATCTGCAAATTTCAAATGATCTATTTCTTGATTGAATAGTGACTTGTGATAAGAAAAGGATCCTTTATGGCAATCAAAAACAAGAGGCTCAATGGTTTGATCATGACAAAGAACCCAAACACAATCTAAAACTGAAATTACACCAGCAGAAGATTATGGTGATCTGTTATTGGCATTATCCATTATACCTTTCTGGAATCTAACCAGAGCATAACTGCTGAAGTTTGCTGCCAGCAACTGGATGAAATATACATTCAGTTAAGCAAGATGTGACTGGTACAGGTTAATCGATGAGGCTCAATTCTGCTTCATGACAATGCTTGACCAGATATTGCCAGAATGACACTGGAGAATGTTATACTCTGCTGCAAATTAAATTTCTTGCTGATTCACTCTACATGTTGGCCAGATGTCAGTACTAAGAAAGCAAAACACAAAATAAAAAAATCATCTTCTGTGCAGAGTCTCCAAGCATCACAACTGGCCCACAAAACAAATTCATTCAAAAAAAAAAAATAAAACACAACATAAAAGAAGCCAATCACAAACATTACTGCCAAAGAAAAAAATCATGAAAAAAAACGAGTCTGGAAGCCACCAGATTAGCTTTTAAGAAAGCCACTGATAAATGACTGGAACAGAATGTGGTCAACATGACAGCTGTTGACACCAGCAGGCTCTTGACATCACCACCATACTTCAGTCAACATACCCAACACACATATCTGCTCAAGACTCGCCCTCCTCTAAACATCCATACCATGCCCACAGAGATTTTCTGCTCAAACACTTGATATTTTGTTGCAAAGAAGATGTAGGAACTGCATTCAAAGATTTCTTGGCATACAAACCATAAGAGTTTTATTGCAAAGGCATAAATAAACTTGTAATTCAATGGCAGAAGTGTGTAGATGTTCAGGGTTCTTATTTTGCCTGATTTAAACACTGTTTAAATATATTAATTCAGGAATAAATGTTGATTCTGAAATCAGGGATTATTTTTTGAACAACTTAATAGTAACCTCATGAACCTAGAGCTGTCAATTAGTCTCTTAGACTCTAATCATGAATAAATGATGATATCTACTAATTTTAATTGCTGAAAACACTGGTTCTCTTTTGATTAACAATGTTAAGGAATTTTCCCAGTTGCTTGTATGTGTTTGTGTTTGCTCAGTAATGAGAGCGGTATGAACAAAACCCAAGATTCTAAATAACCATGAAGAATCGGGTCAGCTTGAGAAAAGACTCTGAGTTGGTTGTATGTGGTACTGTAAGCACCAAGAACTGCATCCTCTTCCACAATAGGCTGTTGAGAGAAGACCTTTTAGTTAGAGTAGGTGGCACTAACTATCTATTTGCATATGAACAATACTAGGCAGGTATTGGGTCTGGTAACTGAGATAGCTATATAACACTAGTGCTTTTCTCAGGCAAGGGGAGGGCTCCTGATGTGCGGATTTGTGAATACGAGACAAAATGAACAGAAACTGTTTAACAGCTTTTATTTGTGGTTGAAAGAGAGTGCAAAATAATATTTTGCAGGAAAAAAGTTGCGTTTCCCAGTTAACAAAGTTCTTGAGTAGATGTTTTGTAGAGAGAAATTTCCCTGCTTGTTTCCACAGGAAGAACGAGAAATCTGATTGTGAAACTGCTAGGACTGGTTTGGGTTTTCTGCACCAAAGGTTGTGTGTAGTTTTTCCTTTGGCTAGGTGTCTTGGAGGGTGATTTCCCCATCTGTTCACATGAGGATTAAGAAATCTGAACTCAAGCAGTCAGGACAGGCCTCATGTCTCCTGCAGCAAGGGTTGAGAAGCCTTTCAAGCTGCGATTTGAAGGTTGAAAAGAGGCCGAATAGGGCTCAGTCAGTGTTTTTTTGATTTCTGGGACTTCAGGTTGTACACTGTTGCTGTTACTGCCAAATCAAGCAAATAATGGAAGCCTCCACATGCCATAATAGCCAACAAGTGAAATAGTTTCTATAGTGTTGAGCCCAGTCAATACTTAGATGAAAGATTGATTGTGAACACCAGATAGTGTACGTAACCTCCTGATATTCAACATACCCTCGATTAATGCACATTTGATTAATGTGTTTTCGATTAGCGTGCTAAAATTTTTATATACCAAAATTTGATTAGTGCATACATAATACTTGTTTAGGGCTGTAAAATATTTTTCTGTTTAACCATAGTAATTGAAAATTGATATTTTATAATTACTGATATACAAATTATCCGCACTAATCAAGGGATTCCTGTATATTCCAGCTTTAAATAACGCACAAAATGTTGATAAGTGATAAAAAAACAAAACAAGCAATCAACTGCTGATTTCTAATGAAACATCAATTGTTGTGCAACATGCAGACAAACTAGTTTTTATAACAAATTGGTTTCATAAACCAAAAACACATCAGTAAAACTGTTTATGGTTCAGACTTAATCTCAAGGCTTTTTACAAGGACATGGTGACAAAGTATAAAAAAGAAAAACAAAAAGAAATCATTATCTCTTGAAATTATCTCATTAATTCTTGTCAGTGGAAGAGGTTTCAATAATAGAAATATCTTTTTGGCATCAATTCTTTAATTGCATGAATTCCAATAAACATTTTTTTTTTTTTTTGGTATCAATTGCACTCCACTCACAATTTCATATCACGCTGAAACACCAGTTCCCACATGATCACTGGTTAAGCAATATCAAGCCTGGTCAGTAGCTAGAAGGGTGACTGCTTGGGAAGAGCAGCTTGGATGTGTGGATGGTGTAATGAATAATGACTCAGAATTGTTGATCGGAGAGTTGAGTTCCATTATGTGTTGGATTTGTTATATTCACTTACATGCAAATACCCTTGGGAAAGGTAGGAATCCACAATTTCTTCCCGCCATCTATGATCTATAGGATCTGTATCACTAAACTATTATCTGAAATAAAAAAATTCTAACAATCTAAAAATATTTTTGAATAACCTGCAAACGGTTGATAAGTTGGAGAAAAGGAATCATCCAAACAAACAACAATTTTACAAGTTATCCAAAATTTAAAAAAATATTTAAAAGATTTGTTGTTACCATTTTATTTCCATCATTCTACAATCATAGGAGAAGAGTTTTGAAAATAAACATATATTTTTAAATTAATAATTTTTCTTTAATTGTCAGTTGTAAATATCTTTAAGAAAATTATATTTACTTTGTATTAATTGCTAGATCATTAAGAAATTTTTTCTGAAGAATTAGTCTTTAAAAAAACTTGAATTCACTTACATCTCTTTCACACAATAAATGGCTATGCAAAAAAAAGAGTTGTTAAGAAAAAAATATTACTGTAAAATGGTAATACCAAAATATAATATCAATTACCAATTAATAACAGCTAATATGATTTATCAGTGCTCTCTTATCCAAGTAAAATTTGAGGACAAAAAATATGCACACTGACTAAAAATTTATACAACCCCAGACTAATGTTATATGCAACAAAAAAAATATATATATACATATACATATATATATATTATGAAATGGACAAAGTCTGACAATTATTTAAAGACATTTTTATGTTTAACATTCTTTTTATTTACTTAAATACTTGTATCTATAAAAAAAATGTTAAACATAAAAATGTCTTTAAATAATATATATATATATATATATATATATATATATAAAATTCATAAAATTCGTTCATCAGCGCAAAATGACACCTCAAATACTACTACATCTACGTTAGTGAAAGGCACACTTTCAGCTGCCCCTGATAATTCTTTTGGTCGCATCTTTCTACCGAGTAACCCTTTGACCGAATGCATCTCCAACAATATATATATATATATATGTGTGTGTGTACCTCCAAACATTTACTAAAAATTGAGCAATGATGAAAAAATTACCCAAACTTAATAAAAACAAGGTTTTATCATCAAAATCTTTATTGGCTTGCAAGCCTCATTTCCCTTGTTGTCCCAGCATTATATCTTAAATTCTGTTATAACGAAATGAGGAAAACAATGAGTGCAAAGAAGCCTATAAGCAAAAAAAAGTAAATCCATTTTGTGCTGAATGTAAACATAATCCTTCCCTTTGCCTTGAGTGTTTCAATAAGAGACATATAAAATAAAAATCAATTCAACTTTTTCTAGTCGTGTAGCAAAGTGTGCTTTTATATTTTTTTCTTTCATATCTTTTCAAGAAATCAGACATTAGGAATATGATGTTTTTTTATTTATTAGGAAAGTGATTTCTATTAGATTAGAATTCTTGTGTTTATTTTATTGGTTGTAGGCACTGTTTTGGTTTCCTAAGTAAATGAAGTATACTTTTTTTTAATTTCATAATGTTTTGCCAATTACATTTTCTGTTGACTCAGTCTTTTAGTTTACCTGAATTCATGGTACAGCTCTGTGTATGTAAAAATAAATGGACCAAAAAAATAACAGCAGAAATTTCAAAAGGAAAACGAAATAAAAAACAAAAAAAAATATTTAAATTTTTTGGGGAAAAAAATGTATTCTGGTGTACCATGATCTCATAAGTAATCAATCATAGCATCCCACTCCCAATAATCCTCATAGAAAAAAAATTGGAAAACAACCCACCAGAGGGTCGTGTGGGCCGAGCAAACATAACACCACCACACTCTGGTGGGTTGTGTGGGAGCCAACGTGTTAAGAGTAAAGACCAAAAGATTTTTTGATTATTAAATTATATTTTTTAGTTTTTTAATCCTTTTTAGAACCTTCAAAATTTTGGTTAAAAATTTGTTTTTTTGCATCAGTGCCTTCACCAGGTGGCTCAGGAAAAAGAAATCAAATAGCTGAGTTTGAATTGCAGTCAGATTTGCTACATTCCCTTGTGTGCAAGTACTCTTGAGGAAGATATGGATCCATCTCTTTCCCCCACCAGCTATGGGTTAATTAGTAGGATAAACTGAACCATATAGTCTTGGTTGGGAACCAGTCTACTGCAGAAAGTAATGGCAGCCTACTGTGGGAAATATTTTGCTTTATCAGTCATGAATCAAAAGAGACGTATGCCCAAGTGTGTATCATGTATGTCTATTAACTTTAAAGTAACAGTAGTATCTTAAGCATACCTTGAAATATTACAGAAATAAATTGCCTCTATTGATCTGTAATAGCTGTTAAAGAAAGGATGTTTTGTAAATTGTCTGATATCCAAAGTGAATGATTATCAAATTCTTCATTCGATAAACAAATTGCTAATTTCCTGCAAATTAATTTGCAAAGTCTAAATCAAGTAAACAAAGAATGAAAATTATTAGAATTTCATTTATTAGCCAATCATTAACTTGGTAGAGGGCAGGAGATACAGTTTAATCGTAAACAGTGGGGAGGGGGTAATTAAGATGTTGCCTGGTATCTGTAAATATTGACTGAGTAGAAATTGGACACTTTTGATTTGACTCTACACTTTAAAGACTATTTAAAAAAATCCACAGGACTGCTTTACAACATAGGCAACATAGATGTGGTTCTACAGAAGGATGCTGAGAATATGGAACACGTAAGCAATGAGGAAGTTTTAAGGAAAATAGAAACAAAAAGGACACTTATACTTAGAATCAGAAAGAGACAGATGAAATTTATTGAACAACATAATGCAGAAAAATAGCTTGGAGAATTTGACATATAGAGGACATGTTGGAGGCAAGAAAGACAGAGGGAAAGAGCAAGTAACCTACCAAATGAGCTTGTGCAAAGCGATGGCCAAACATCGACTGGGAGGGATAGTAAAGGGACAAACATTGCTAAAAGCTACAAAGGATAGGAAATTATGGAGAGCCATGATTGCCCATGTCCTGATGGAACAGAGCAGATAAATGAAGAAGAATCATTTTTTGCACTTTAGAAATAAGAAATGTTGAGAATAAATATTTAACATGTTGGCTCCCACATGACCCACCAGAGGGTTGTGGTGGTATGCTTACAAGGCCTTCATGACCCTCATGCAGGCTGTTTTCTTAATTTTTTCTATGAGGATTATTAGGAATGGGATGATATGATTGATTGCTTATGAGATCATGGTACAACAGAACCACATTTTATTCCAAAAAATTTAAATATTATGGATTTTTTATTTCATTTTCCTTTTGGAATTTCTACTGTTGTTTTTGAGACCATTTTTAAAATTTTTAAATATACACAGCTGTACCATGCATTTGTGTGGGTCATGTGAGACTCTGGGTTGTAAAATGGATTCAGGTACTGAATGACACCATAAATACTACTTATAATATCCTTACCTCATATATGAAACAATGTTAAAACCAAGTCGCTTGTAGCAAAATTAATTAAGATATAGTGTTGGGACCCTGGGACAAGGAAAATGAGGCTTGGGATCTACATGTTAAAATCTGTTTTGCTTATTATTTCAAGTAAAGTGAACAAAATTACCATCTATGGAAATGGGGACACAATAGTCTTATATAGGTTAATATAGATTAAACTTTTCAGATGAAATAGCTAAAATAGTGAGGGGCCTCCCCAAGCCCCAGTGAGAATCATATTAGTTTCTTAGAATGCTAATTATTGCTCTTTCCCAAGCATTCTAAATTGGGGTCTGTAGTGAGAGTGAAATAATAATAGCTCCCTTCACACATTCCCTTCAAATTCGAAGGACTGAAGAAGAAGGAAAGGAATTTGTGAGCCTATGTGAAATTTTCTTTGGACCAATAAAAACCTTGCCTTCATAGAGGTTGACAGGTGAGCTGAGAAGAAAAAGGAAAAGAATTTACAAGCTTATGTAAAATTATTTTTGGAACAATGAAAATTATGCCTTCACAGAAATTAGCAGGTCAGCCAAGAAGGTGGAAATAAATTCATGAACCTATGCAAAATTCATTTTGACATAAAATGAGGAGAAAAATTAAATTAACAAGAGAAGAGTGTATGAAGTCATGTGAAAGGTTTTGTTTCAGTTCCTTATGACCAGTGTTGAAGTTTTTGCCAGTGTAAAATTAATACCAATTATATTATCAGCCTCTAATGAGCACACAGGATTTTAAAGAACTTTCTCTCAACAATCCAAATAAATAGAGTATTACAACTATCTCTCTTCATCTATTTTTGAATGTATGCAAACCATATATTTTTTTGATGAGCAACAGACTCTCTTACCTTTGTTTTAAACATTTTTTAATATTATTCTGTCAGATCATTTAATCTGTTGTATGAACATTTCCACTTCATGACAACATGTTAAAACTTTAAGAATTCTAATTTATTCTCCTGAAACAAGCTACTGACACTACTTGAGTTGAAATTCATGAATAAATTCCTTAAAATTACCCTTGTATTTCCTTGTCATTATCATCCTTCATTAATCTTTTTGGCATGGGTAAATCAGCTGTTCATTTTAGCTTTGCATCTATATTAACCTATATATGATTTCTGTCAGAGAACACACACACACACATATATATATATATATGTATATATGTGTATGTATAACTGGCCACTCATATTTGGGGCTACCTTCCTAGAGTAGCTAGCCAATCCCTATTGCAGACGCTCACACATTTGTGTTTATTCAACACCTACAGAGCCCACTTGTGGTTTATACTGCAACTATCCTGAGAAGACCTTTGTTACAATTTCTGGGAAAGAGCAGGTTATCTAGCATGATCAACAATTTGAACAATGCCAGCACGCTCAAGCTCTCAGCCATGATGACTTGTCACTTCATGCTAGCACACACACACACATATATATATATATGAAATTGGATCAAATACAGATCAAATATGGATCAGAATAGAAAAGAATGATAGGATAAAGAATAAATAGGAAATATTTATATATCTAACATGTTTCACTTTTATTAAAGTTTCATCAGATAAAGAGATAGGGAAAAAAATTTCTGGTATTTTTATTTTGTGCTATTTGATTTTCATTGGTTAAGCTGCATTTAACTTGTCAAGCAGCATTCATGTGTATAATGTATGTGTGTAAGTGTATCATGATTCTAGTTTTTCTATACAGGATTCAGATAACAGTCTATATATGTGTGTGTCTGTATGTGAGTGTGTGTCTAGTAGGCATTATTTATGTTTAGAGCTTGTCTGCATGTTGATTTGGGGATGTTTTTATGTCAACACCGGTTGTGGTAGTGGTAGCTAAATATATATTAGTTTCTTTAAGAATGGATTTAATAAAGGTTGGTAATGTAATATAGTGTTTTTGATATGCGTTTATAGTTGGTAAAATTTCTATCAGAACTCCCTTGAACTATTTTTGACGTACCTTTTTAATTTGATTGGCCTTTGTAAAATCAAAGTTATGGCCAGTCTAACAGCCATATATAAATTATCATCTGAAACACACATAAACAAACTAGAATTATGATACACTTACATGCATAAATTATAAGCAATAAGTCAAATGCACATGAAGTCTGCTTAACCAATGAAAATCAAACAACACAAAAATAAATATACCAGAAAATGTTTTCCATATCTCTTTCTCTGATGGAGTTTTAATAAAAGCAAAACATGTTAGATTTATAAACTTTACTATTTTTTCTTTATCCTATCCTATCATTCATATATATATATATATATGTATATATATATATATATATATATATATATATATATATATATATATATATTAAAGACATTTATATATATTATGTTTAACGTTCTTTTTATACATTAAACATAATATATATAAATGTCTTTAATAAATTGTCGGACTATGTCCAATTCAAAAAAAAAAAAAATATATATATATATATATATATATATATATATATATATGTATGTAAAATTTCAGATAGAATATATTTGTAAAAGGATAATATAAATAAAGACAAAAGGAAAACTTATCTTAGCCGACATGTTTTGTCCTCTAAGGGACTTTATCAAGGTAAATTCAAGGATTTTATTTTGTAACAAGTATTTATAGTGATTTTTCAAGTGTAGCTTAGGCCGAAAGTATGGGGCAGCCAGTGAGGATCAAACTCACTATTCAGTTGTGATTGTTCTATTGAGACAAGTTTGCTAAACATTATATCACCTCAAGGTGCCTGTAACAAGTATTTATATACAAGAACAAATAAAAAAATTTTATATGTATTTATATACAAAATTTTTTATATGTATTTATATACAAGAACAAATAAAAAATTTTTATATGTATTTATATACAAAATTTTTTATATGTATTTATATACAAGAACAAATAAAAAATTTTCCTTTTGTCTTTATATATATATATAAATATATATATATATATATATATATATATATATATGTTGTTTCTTTAAATTTTATTAAAACGTGACAAGCATATACATAAGTTTCACAGTGAGTGAACACATGAAATAATTTTATTTTGCAAGCCCAGTCAACATGAAACTTTTCATTATGCATGGGCTTCTTACATTTTAATAAGATCTGAAAACATAGCATTACAAACATTACACTATATGTAGCCCTATCTTCAGGATATTGAAAACTGTACTCAACAAAATCAACGATAACCTGTATTTAATTGTAAATACATTCCAATTAAGCAATTAACTGTTTATATTGATTTTTTTATTGCTATTGTTTTTAAATATCCCACTTTGTGTTAGCAGCAGTTTTATCAGGAAAGGAGATATGTTGGATGATCTTGGAAATAAATTTGCCAAGGAAGACTCGGAAATTAATCCACTTTCATTATATTTCTGCCTTAATAAATTGCTTTCTCTTTTATGATGTGGAATATTTTTTAAAAATTAGCAATAAAAATGAAAACATAAGCAATAGAAAGGTGAATGATATCAGTTAGGTTATGCATCTTACAGCAAAAATTTAAAGGTTTAAAATTAAATTGTAACAATATCAGCTGATATCTTGTGAAATGGAAAACAGCTGACCTGTCACAAAAATAGTTTGGGACATTTATTTTCTCAATGATTATCAGCTAAGTGAAGTGGAGTTCACAAGTAACATGGCAAGTGGCTCAGACAAAAAAAGTCACTTAATGAAGATAAATTACTTTTTTAGAAAAAGATAACAAGAAAAAGAACAATGTTCTCTCTACGACTGTGGCCACTACCTGCAAAAAAGTCAGAATGATCCAGAGATCCAAAAGGGAAGATACCCATTAGACTGTTCACTTACCTGTTCAGCTATGTTTCATCTCAGCTTTGCTCATGTATAGAAGTAGGTTACAACCTGAGAATAAAATATGCTACAAATTCTTATGGTTTTAATTTGTGGGTAACAATCTGGATGAAGGGATAGTTTTAAGCCACAAGCATTTGATTGGAAAAAGCTGCACCCTGAGAATGAACCTGGCATTTGATTTGAGCTGCAATGCTACAAAAGGAAAATGTTTCTGTATCTTCAACATTTCTTGATATTAGGTATCCCAACACTCAGCTTACAGCCGATGAAATTCTTAACTAAACACTAAAAAATGCATATATTCAACTCGCCGTGTTATTTCATTCAATATCTCCATAAAAACATAATGCATACGAAATAAAAGCTTATTTCATGAACTTTGTTTCTATCTTACTTATTTTTATATATGTATTACAGTGTGCGATGAACATCACAGTTTGAAAATAGAGACATTTTTGTGATTTCGCAAAATTTTGGCCATTTTTTTCATTGACGGCAGTTTAGACTTCCTCAAATTTTATAATATGCGCACCCCGCAGTGTTTATTACAATTTTGGTAACACATTAGTTTGAAAGTTAACATTCCAAGCTTCATTTTCATATATTTTATATTTTTTAATTTTAATAAGAAGTTTGTAAACAATTCAAATGGAAAGTTTGATCGTAAAATTCAAATGCTTCTTGTAAAAATAAAAACACATAAAATATATCATTAAAACGCTATGAAACTAAATCAAAATCAAATATGAAACGATAGCTCCATTTTGCGCTTGTGCGATTATCTGTAACCATGTGCGACTCACTCGGCCATCATTTCAACACCACGCAATACACAGCGTCAACACGGACACAAAAGAATCGACCAGCATGTTTTCTATGGATGAAATTTTCAAGGAAATTGGTAAGCATTTGTTTTAAATATTAATTTTCTATGATATGTAAAATGTAAATGGGATTTAAAAACCGTTTTCGCTATAAAAAAATATGAAACAAAAATCGATTTGTTTACTTTACGCTCAGATTCAAATCACAAAAAAAAAGTAGGACATTCATTGAAAAATGTTCAAAGAATGAGATAAAAAAAACATTCTACAAAACAATTCTAGAATGTCTTTTATGTGTTTGCAGTATTCTCACAATAATTATCAGCATTTCAGTTACCAAGTAACATTTTGTTTAAAGTTACCCCTTCAAACAATTTTCTTACTTTTTAAATTATCTAATGAATGGATTTTAGTTACGATTTTGCTATCTAGATACAAATTTATGATTAAATATTCATTTTCCTAATTTATTATTATTATTTCTTAGTAATATTTATTTCATACGGATTATTAGTGGGTATTGCTTGGCGTGTGTTAAGCTTCTCCTTCTCTACAGTCCAGAAATTGTACATGTTGAGTCAGGACTGTTGTAGTGGACCGGCGGTGTGAGAATGGACAAAGTAGAGAAGATGAATTATCTCTGGGTTAAGACTTCGATGGCCGGTCCAGCTACATAAAAATGTTGGACTTTAATGGAGTCCAAAGAAACAAACAAGACCGATATATATGTATGCGAACAAATATATATTAACAAACAGGTTAAAACACGAATTACAAATACATCATTTAAAACATGAATAAAGCGTTAGTGTCTGTATGGAAAGTTATTGTGTTGTGTGTTGAATTGAAATGTCCGTACGGTTGTGAAATTTTGTTTTAGCGTATTAGAGTTCACATACTGGAGATGTTAAGAAAAGTTTTTTTGTACCTCGCACCACGTGCGAGATTGTCGGCCTCAAGAGAGGCAAGTCTGGCCGCACGTGGGCGAAGCCGTGGAAGGAGCCGTGGAAAGAGAGAGAGGCGAAAGGTCAGCCCGTATTTATACTTCCGGGAGAGAGAGACCCCTGGTGAAGCGTTAAGAAAATGAAGGGGAGCTAACTGCGACACTGTACTTGTTCAGCGTCTGCTCCATATACATTCTAATCTGTTGATTTTAGGTCATTTTAACCATGATAAATGGAAAGAGCACCCCCAGAAATGGCTAGATATGTAATTTGGTGTTTCTAGTGTAAGAAGTATACATTTTATGACACAATTCAAGCAAGTCTAAAATTGGCCTTTCAAATACCTTGTGACAAAAGGTTAAAAAGCAATCTTTTTAAATTTTGAAGTAGAATAATCCAAAATATATCCATTCTATCACTCCCCCCAAAATTAGGCATGTTACTGGTATAGTCATAATGTGGTATTTGAAATTTGGGATGAATGTGGGTCTTATTTCCAGTTTTATGAAATGTCAAACCTCAGGTTATGAGTTGTTTGCATGTCGTTGCAGAAGTTTTGATTTATAAAATTTGCATATTCAGACTGAATTTATTTAAGAAATATGCAGTGATACTATCTGTAATTTTATTATTAATTTCTTTGTTATGTACCTAACAAGCTAGTATAATTTTAACTGTTATTCTTAATTGCTTTTTAAAATATAGGAGTCCAAATATGGTATTTTGTCCTAATTCATAATAGACAAAAAAAAATGAGCACATGTGTAAAAATAAAAATAAATCTGCCAAAATTAAATGGTTTAAGATATTTTGATGAAATAAAAACTGCTAAGTTTCTTTAATCATGTAGATTAAGAAGATGTAATCAGATACCACCTAGTACGTGTTTGAAATTTTCATCTGTGATACCTATTGATATAGACTTTTAACCATCACTTGTGGTATTCCACTCCTTTCCACTATATTTATAATATTCCATCAATAAGACAAAAAAAAAAAAAAGTTCTTTCAAAGGATGAAATAGTAAGAGATTTTTTCATTTTGTTATTTCGTATCTATCTATCAATGAAAAAAACGGAAGCCAAATGGAAACAATGGAAAGAAAAAAATGACAAATGTTAAGAAGCGAATGTAAAACGGATAAAAAAAAACCACTGAAAAGGACAAATAATTATGACACCCTACACATACACACATCTGCACAGACAGGTACATGTGTGCAAATACACAAAATGCACTTTAAAAAAAAACTTGCACCAATGATAAGGGCATATAAAAAAGAAAAACTGAGAAGTATAAGCAGTCAATTGCTGATAACTCCTGACGAGTAGACAGATGGGTCTGCCTACAAAACTCTGGAGTTGGGATGCTGGAGGTAATATCAATCAGCTAAATGATAAACCGTTTACTTATATTAATTCTATCCATATATATATATATATATATATATATATATATATATATATATATATATATATATATATATAAATACAGTGTAACACGGATATAAAATAAACCCGGATATAAGAGAGATTTTCTCTGGTCCCAAATTAGAGCCTGTGTTAATGTATATATAATAGACCAAACCCGGATATAAGATAAACCCGGATATAAGAGACTTCTTCTCTGGTCCCGGCAACTCTCTTATATCCGGGTTACACTGTATATATATATATATATTTTGGGAATCAATGGATTTATTCACCTGGCTTGGTACTGCATTCCATACCAGCCTTCACTTAAATGTTTAGAAAAGAAAATATTGCAACTATATAATAAACTGTTTCTCAAAAGGTAATTGTGATTTTTATGAATCTTTGGAAAATATGTGGGAGAATGAAAATAAATTAATAAACAAAATAACAAATAAAATAATAATAAAAAAATAAAGAATTTAATTTTCCCATAATTCAAAAGGAAACCAAAAAGGGTTTCCGGTCACAGGAGAATTTCCTGACCCCACTTCCGGAAAGAAGATGATCGTTCTCTTCTTAAGTCTTCATTTTGTTTATTGAGGTCCACCAACATTCAACTTCTCTTAGTGGCACAAAGTTAATACTACCCTCCCCAATTGATGACCCCCAATGCAATGCAAACATGCAGAACTAAAACTCAACTAAGGACACTGTCTTAAAACCAAGAGATAGTGAAAAAGTAAGTCAACCAACTTCTTTACCTACCATACCATGCATGTTGACACAAAAACAAATTTTTCAACAAAAATAATAATTTACTCTTATAAATTTATGATTAAAGCCAATGTAAAGAGCAAAATAGCAAATTTCAAAACTTTACCCAACATACAACTATCTGGATAAGATTGTTTCCATGTCAGCAAATTGTTTTTTTTTCACCACATGAATGGCCACCCTCACTCAACATCTGGCTGACTTGAGGTTGACCATTCTCTATAGCACTGTATCTTGTACCTACATGTGTCAACAAACATTGGCCAGTCATTTTCTAATCAAGTCGTTTTCATTTTGTTTATTGTGTGCACCAACATTCAACTTCTGTTAGACCACTCCCAGAACTCAGAACTCTTAATCAAACATTTCAGTGATGATTTCCATTTTGTTGATGACATCTTAAATGGCACATAAGACCATATCAGGGATAGAAATTATGTAAATATAAAGTGGACATTGGTGACAGTCTGTTTTATGCTTATGTGCAATTGTCAGACCATATGCATTGTGTTTTTGTTTGACAATTTATATATATAGGTCAGTGGTGCATTGTGGGTAGTCTATTGTATTGTCTTAATTATTATTTTGGAGGCAGTAGCAGTAATGTTTCAAATTATTCTTGGGGCTATTGGGTGGAAATAATTGTGGATCCGGTTTCAGTTTTTTGACTCTTTATACTGTTGTTTGTTAATTTTTGTCATTATTAATTTTTTATTTATTACTGAGTATTTTATTTATTTTATTTAAAAAAAAAAAAAAATATATATATATATATATCTTGTTTTTCTTTTTTTCAAAGAAATATGGACATCAGGTGATGATAATAACACTGTTGTTTAGATAAACTGATAACTGTATTAATATTTTGAAAAGCCTTTCTCTCTCCATTTGCAATTATATTGATATGAATAGCTATAATTAAGAAATAATGCATATTTTGCACTAACTTCTTGAAGAAGTTTAGTTGTCACAGGCCTCATCAGCTGAGCAATTAGAATAGAAATTGATACTTCTGGCCTTTCACTAATTCTCACCAAACTACTAATTGACTTTACTGTGACTGGAATCAAAAACATAAGTGCAGTCCTACTCTGTTTATGAGAAAATAATACAGTGGTTAATGTTTTGTTCTCTTGCTTTTCTAGTAATAAGAACAATAAAGTGTATATATATATATATATATATAATGTCATTCACAGACAGTACTGTTTTGCTGTATCACAGCTCCTCAGTGCGACTAGACATCCGAATACTATATAAATGTAAAAGAATAAAAAGGATATAAATTCAAACATTCATACCATTAATTTAAAAAAGGGCTCAATACAAGAGTAGAGCAATAAATATTTATTGTAAACTATTACATTGGAACATGCAAGTTACCACAACAAAAATGCATATTTGTTTCGATGTCTAAAGATGGCCAATGATGATAGTAATCCACCATCATTAGCCACCTGATGAGAATTCTTTCGATGTTGAAACAAATGTGAATTTTTGTTGTGGTAACTTTCATGTTCCAATGTAATAGTTTATGATATATATATATATATATATATATATATATATATATATATATATATATATGACAGGATAAAGAACAAGTAGGAAACAGATCTTAATCTAACATGTTTCACTTTATTAAAGCTTTGTAAGAGATCAAGATAGAAATGATAGAAAATGATAAAACGCAAAGAGACCCAGATGAATGGTATTTGCAATTGGATATATGTTATTGGTTAGATACGTGTCACATGTAATGAAGTAACAGATAATATTTAAATATGTGCAGCAAACATTCTTGACACTAAAGTGTGTTACTAAATTGCATCATGGAAAAAGTCATTCCTCGGAGTACTTTTAAAGTATTACATAATACAAATGATATCTTCCCCAAACACATTCATGACTACCTCTTCACATGCCCACTAACAAAAAAGACCTTATCAATTTCTATTCCCACCACAATGAAAGAATAAACTCTGGAATAATGATAGCCTTTTACCTTAGCGCCCCTTAGAATATGTAGCCTTGAATACATTAGTGAAGAAGAGGATTATATTTTAGAACACATTCAAACTTCTACACTACCCATACCATTTCACCTAAAATATAAGAAAACAAGCACACAAAATCCATAAAACCAAAGAAACTAATACTTCTAACAAAAATTATACAAAATTCATAATCCTACCCTCCAACACTTCAACTAAACTCACAAATGAATTAGTCATCCCTAATATGAGAATTGTTACAACCACCTCCAAAACTATTGGAGATATAATCAGGATGAAAAATAAAAAAAAAAACAAATCAAATACTGGAGTTTACCAAATAAAATGTCTACTGTGCAATAACATGTACATTGCGGAGGTTTCCCATGATCTAAAAACCACATCCAAGAACACAAAAGAGATTTGCATTTAGATAAACATTCAAATTCTCCCATATTACACCACAACAATGTAGGACATACCTTTAATTTAACCAATGCCAGCCTTATCAAAAAAGAACATAATCCTTTAAAGAGAAAATATTATGAAAATATTAATACACATTTAAAAAAATTAATTATGTCACCATTTTTCTACAGATCAATTATTCATGAATCTAATGTATCTCTTCCAAATACATAAAAATCAATATATATATACAAAATATGCTCAAGACATATTCTAATTAAAAATCTTTTAAAAACATCATGTAGCATCTCACTAACCATTACATACTTTAGCATCCAGAATTTTTTCTTACACTTATTTAAATATATCTTTTACTTCATTACATGACACATATCCAGTCAAAACATCCTACTGCATCTGACTAACTTTTACACACTTTAGCATCAAGAATGTTTGCCACACATATTTAAGTATTATCTGTTACTTCATTACACATGACATACATCTAACCAATAAGAAATAGCCAAACACAACATATCATCAATCCGGATCTCTTTGCTTGTTATCATTTCTACATGACGTGGCTTTTCTCTGTCTTTTCTAGAAATATTTTCATGGCAATTGTTCTGATGAGCTTTCCTCCTTAGTGCCTCAACTACATGAATTTGAGTGTGCTACTAGAGTGGCAACTGGGTCTCACCATTTTACTGTTGAATTAGCTACATGCAACTGTATGTCCTATTCTAATAGTTTCTTTTCTCTCATTTCTTACCTATTCTGGTTTCTTGCTTACCTGTCCGGTTTCTTGTTACCTGTAAACTTTAAAAAAATTTAAACGCAACATCAATCGCCATCTTTCGTCTTCCTAAACTTGTTCTTTTATTGTCCTTTCTCCTCACTAAGTCTTCCAATTCTCTTTCATTCCCTGTAATCTCTTGAATGTTAGTGGCATTATAATCTTGTTTGGGGTGATATGATTAAATAATTAGTGTGTGTGTGTATATATATATATATATATATATATTACGCGAATCATTCATACGAAAAGCAGATAATGAAGTTAATGATATGGCAAGAATCACTCTTGCAAACAATTTCTAATAATAAAATACATTAACCTCGAATCCATTAATGAATGGTATGATCCTTGTTTATAAATTCCGGTTTTAATATAAATTGAACCCGCACCACATAATTGATATATATATATATGAATTGGACTCAAATACAGATCAAAAATAGATTGGAGTTCGGCAGAATAATAGGATAAGGAACGAAGAGTAAACATTTATAAATCTTTCAGTTTTATTAAAGCTTCATTAGAGAATGAGATATTCTCCTCCTCTTTCTTTTTCTTCTTCTCCATATCTCATGATCTACTCACTTTTGTTTATTAGACATTTCATTAGCATCCTCCATAATTTATCTAGACTTTTCAGTTATCCTGATGAATATTTATGAGAGTTTCTTAAATTTAAAAATTTTGAAGAACTAACAACATTTTTACTATTGTTTATAAATACTTGTTGCAAAATAAAATCTTACATTTATCTTGATAAAATCCCTCAGAGGATGAAACATGTTGGCTAAGATAAGTTTTTCATTATTCATATATATATATATATATATACCCTTCTCTGTGAAATTTCAAATTTCACACAGAAAGAAATGTTGATGAGCACCCTGATACTCAACATCATGTTCTCTCTCTCTCTCTCTCTCTCTCTCTCTCTCTCTCTCTCTCTCTCAATATATATATATGTGTGTGTGTGTGTGTGTGTTTGTGTGTGTAAATGTTGTATATTTAGACAGCAAGAATTAATTTTAAGAAGTATTAAATTCAACTGACAAAATCTATCTTTAATTTTTTATTGTATTTTTAAATAAATGAAGTCAGTATCTTCATAATAATATGTATATGTATTCAACCTTTTTTGTAAAAAAGAGGAAATTGTTTTTAATGATTTGAAATATACTTCTGATTTTTTTACAAGGCCAAGAGCCACTTAAGGTAGAGAGTTACTGAAGAAGCTTGCTATGTGAATCGAAAGAATATATTAGAATATGTGGGAAATATAATGGCTAACCCTAGATTTGAACAGGTTAAGTTTCTAATCGTTGGGAAAGCATCCACTTGAGAATCAGTTCCACAAAGTAGCTCCTCAAATGGAACTTCTTTTTCACTAATAGAATTCAGAGTGAATGAAGGTGGTTTGCCTCAGTGTACATGGGGTGGTAGGTCTTAGCTGTGAAGGTTAGAACTGGTAGAAATAAGGGATGTAGCTCATCAGAACATTTTCCATGGAAATAGTGATAGAGTAGTGAAAGGCTTGCAATGTTTTGTGGCATCAGACTCTCCTGGCATCATCAGTGTTATTAACCATGGATAGGAGGAATAAAAGAGAGTTTTCAAAAGGTCCATACATGAGTTTTATTGATTGGTTAGTTTTTATTTGATGTTTGTTTTATCTCTTGTGATTGATTGGGATTTTTACAAATTAATCTAATAGTTTGTTCTTGTTAAAATACTTCCCAGTTAAATTTCTATACTTACTTGATTTTGATGTTTCTAATTTTTAACTTGTATCTTGATCTGTTCCTTTTACTCACAATTATACATTCTTGTCTTCTTATAATTGATAGTCCTTTTTTACTGCTTTCCTAATACTTAAACTTTTATTATATTTCACTGTTATGCATTAACAAATTGTCCTAAAGTCATATTATAATTCTGTTTGTTTCACTGTTAGTAAGTTAGTTAGCATATACCCCATTCCATTTTGATTGCAATGAAAGATGAAAGAAAAAGACATATCAGAGATGCTTTTTGGTTTTAGTGATAAAAAGAAAGAAAGAAAGAAAGAAAGAGAGAATGGTAACATAGAGGAGACAACAACACTCTCATGCCAATACCTCATAACTAATGGACTATTTTGTTTTGATTGCAAGGAAAGATGGAAAAGACAGATCAGAGACACTGTTTGGCTTAAGTGATAAAAATAATGAAAGAAAGAAACAAAAAAAGAGAGAGAAAATGAAGAGGCGATAACACTCATGTATTTAACATCTGCATCAGTGAAATGAAATAACTTTTCAGTTTTGAATCTTTTCATTTGTACCCTCTTACTTCTTTAAATAATGACCTGCATTCAGATTTATGATTGTTATCATATTTTGTTAAAGTTCTTAAGTTCAAATATTTAATTAGGCAATAGTATAATTTCCGTGAGTATTTTATAATTGTAGAATTTGCAAGGAGCTTATTCAATCATTAACTTAAGAATTATGATTCATCAGAAAATTCAAATAGGAAAACTGCAAAATATGAAAACAGAATGCTCTCAGCCAGAACTGGTCTCTGTCTGAATTTCTGGCATGAGAAGTTCTTATTATTTACATTATTTATAGATGGACCAATATCCTCATCTTTATTATAAAAATATCTTGGATATTGTGCCCCCACACCACCTTCATCAGGTGCTTGTCAATCCAGGTAACATTCAGGGAATTCTGAACTGAACACTTTATTCAATCTATGGGGTAGATTGTTCTCATTCCACTGCCTATGTCTAAGTATATCTCATCTAGTTCTTATTTAGTACTGCTGAATTATTGCTCACCCTGTTTCCACCACTTGGGCATACAAGGTGCTGCAAGCTTGGATGTACAGGTGGTGTAGTAGATAACAACTAAGAATTGGAAATCAGAGAGCTGAGTTCAAATTCCAGTCAGGTTCTTTATATTTCCTTATTTGCAAAATACCCTTGAAAAAGATATTAATCCACCTCTTCTTGTACACATCTATGGGTTAATTATCTAGACTTGTATCAGTAAATCATTATTATCTTCAAAAAATTCATTCAATCTAAAAATATTGTCTGGCTTTAAATAACCTGAAAAAGGTTGATAAGTTGTAAAAAAAAACATATCATTCAATCAATCAATGTTTCCATAGGATTTCTACATCTGAACAATGAATTCTAGCTACAGGAAAATTGTCTATAAGATTAACACATTTTTTTGTGAATTTGGTGGCATAGTAATTGTGAGTTCAATCTCTGGGAGCAACAACTAAAATGTTGTGATAATAACAACAAAGATAAGGACATTAGTCAGATTGTAAATAATGTAAATACAGAACTGATTTACACAATCATCAAGTATTGACTAACATAAAATCTCTCCTTTTAACTTGTGATGATAGAGAGATAAATAAATAAAACTAAATCACAAGAAAATCAAAATTTCACCCCCCCCCCCAAAAAAAAATAGACAACTAATAAAAATCACCAGGTAAGCAAAGTCATACTTTGACCAACTAAACAGAAAGCTTCCACAACCAGGATATAAAAAAAAATAAGAAAGAGGTAAATTTTCCCAATTTGTTAAAATAGATAGTTTGACTGGTTAATCAGAGAGATTTCACAACCAGGATATAAGGTCATGAGCCAATGAGAAGTGAACAGCCTTTTCAAAGTAGATTTATAGATGTGTATATAAGCTGATGAAAAATCAACCATCCATTCTTCAATGCTGTGGTCATTGTAACATACCCAGAGATGAAATACAACATTTGCATGACTAGCTAGTGACATTACTTAGCTAAACCCTTCCTTGCTACATTGGAAACAAATATACCTTACTTTGCCACATGGTCCACATTTGGATACATACACCAGCTGTTGTATGTTGGTACACTTGCATGTCTTTTAGTCTACCAACTGGTATGTCTATTTACATTTATATCTTGGTCAGCCTATGAACTTTTCAGCCATCCCTCATACATACACATATAAGTATACATTGATATTTTTTCCCTAACTCTTTCACCTTATCTTTCTGTATTATTATATTGTGGTATATAAAGATTTATTTGTATTTATCAACACAGTGTGCATTTTCTTTTAATCATTACACAAGGCCAATATACACATAAACTAAATATACCTCCTACCCACCACAAACCCATAGATAGAAGAGGAGAATGGATTTGTGCCTTTCCCAGAATTTGAACCTGGTTTGCTGATTCCATTTATTAGACTAATAATCATTACATGACCTGCACATCCATTACATTTACAGTACCTTCTCCATGAAGTGCATTGATCATTTTTGCATTTGAGTTGCATTTTTACCTTTCTTAAAATAAAAATTTATAGACTTTATGAATTTAAGCACAGTACTTGATTGGCAACAGTACTTGATTGGCTAAATGTAACCATAAGTTCTTTGCTAATATATTTTTCTTTGCACTTCTCACCTGTGGAACTCTCATCCAGTTTCTTGCTTTCCAGCTAACTTTGATCTTCAAAAGTTAAATGCAATGTCAGTTGTTATCTACTGTCTTCTTGATTCCTCTTCTTTTATTGTTCTTATTCTTAAGAATGTTTTTCATATTATTATTCTTTCACACTCAGTAACCCCTTGTGTCTTACTGACTTTATTGCCTTGCTTAGAGTGAAATGATTAAAAAAATAAACAAAAATATGCAATTTTGACAAAAAATAAATGCTCTCTCATATAATAGCTGCCATAGTACAATCTTCTTGAATTAAGTAATCTAAAGCTAACTTCTAATGCCATCTAAAGACACAGAAGAATATTTTTGGTATGCTTAGGTAATGTTATTATTCAAGAATGACAGAGATATTAAGCAGTTGACTCATTCTTAATTTTTCTATACCCTACCCAATCCTATGGCTCCCTTTTGCCCACCCTGACTGCACTCAGTGTCAGCCCATTTAAACATTACCTTCAAATAAATCAAGCCATCTGCAATCCAGGTTGTTTCAACTAACCCAATAAGAATCTTTGTTGATGCAATATGCCATATTTGGCCAAGTGTAAACAAGTTGGTGAAGATTACATTTCAAGTAGACCTTGCCCCTGGGTCTAGAATATCAGCTGATAGAGAAATAAACCTTAAAATATGCAATGTAACCTCAAACTCATCGATATTTTCTTTGGAAATCAATAGATTTATTCACCTGACTTGGTACTGGATTCCATTAGCAGCCTTCACTGAAATGTTAAAAAAAGAAAATATTGCAACTATATAATAAACTGTTTCTCAAAAGGTAATTATGACTTTTATGAATCATCTCTTTGGAAAATATACATACATACATACATACATACATGGTGCAAGTCAACTCATGACCAAATAAGACCACTCCCAGCACTCAGAACTCCTAATCAAACATTTTAGGGATGATTACCATTTTGTTGATGGCATTTTAAATGGCGCATAAGGCCAGCAAATTATCTGCAAGCTATTCCATATTGAGTACAGGAAAGTCTTCTGCCAGCAACTTATCTGGAACACACACACACACACACACACACACATAATATGATAAAAATATAGTTTTAAGGTATGCTACATTTATGGGTTAAAGTGCTCAATATCAGGGATAGAGCATTTGTGAATATAAAAGTGGACATTGAGGTCAACACCCAGCAGCAACAGCCTGTTTCATGCTTAAATGCAATCTTCATAGTCTGAAGATTGTATTTAAGCATGAAACAGACTGTCACCACTGGGTTTGATCTCAATGTCCACTTACATATATATATAAGCTATTGTCATCTGCGTATTTTATATCATTAACAATATAAAATATGTAGCCACCAATAATGAATTCTAGTAGGAGTCCTAATTCTACTCAGAATCACTTAACTGAATAAGTCCAGTGAGAAAACACATCCCTGTCTTACAGCCCTTTATTCCTTATTTCCTTATTCCTAAAATTTAAAGAATAAATCTAAAAAAGATATGAGCATAGCAATAAAAAGCAGCAAAGGTGAAAGAAAAAAGAATTTTAAAAAAGCTAATGACAGCACTGATGCAAAACTTTAGTAATAAATATAAGTTTTGTGTAAGTTTTTTAAGTACATTTTTTACTCATTTTTGTTTCATCTTTGTTGCTTTTTAACACAATGGGTCCTTTTAAGCAGTCAGGGTGGATACATGATTCAGCATTTTTTGTCATGCTTTTGTTTTAGCAGCAACAATTGGGATTGTCTCTGATATTTAAATTTTGGGGGGATTTGTTTTGTGATGCTTGGTTCCCCTGTGCAAAAAGTTATTTTTTCATTCTTTATTAACAGAGGACAGAATACGTGACACAGAAACCTGAAGGCACACTGGAATAACAAAAGATGCCAAAAGCAAAACAAAGTATTTAGAAGCAAGAAAATTTTATTAGAAACAAAAAAAGAGTACTGAACTCTCTTATATGGCAGTGAAGGCTGAATCATTTATTTACAAATGAAGTGTAGACTTGAGGCAACATAAGGATGCTGAGAATACCATGAATAGAGCATGTGAGCAATGAGGAAGTGTTAGGGACAATGGAAACAAAAAGAGCACTTGTACTTATAATCTGAAAGAGATAGTTGAAATTTCTTGGACATATATTAAGAAAATAACCCATATTAGAAGATAGGCACAATACAATCTTCCCATCATTATAGCGAGTATTTATGGTGCAGTGTTTTACATATTTATTCTTATTTTATATATATATATATGTATATATATATAGATATATATATATATATATATTTTTGTCATGCACAGACAGACTGTTTCGCTGTTTCACAGCTCATCAGTGTGGCTAGACGTCCGGTTGCCTCTAGCTAGGATCGAAACCCGACTGAATTGGCGTCAGTCAGAACTTCTCCCACTAAGCCATCGACGCACGGCAGGAATGAAGGTGAATTTTAGCGTGTTTATTTTTAGATTTTAGATAAACACACAGTGACTGACAGTGACTCGATTCTGCCGAAGAGTCGTGCAATATTAGCTTAAATAGTCACTGTTTACAAATTCACACCTCAAACCAGAGAGCTCAACCGAAATTAATTTTTCAGGAGCCAATATTTTTGTCATCCACAGACAGACTGTTTCGCTGTTTCATAGCTCATCAGTGTGGCTAGACGTCCGGTTGCCTCTAGTTAGGATATATATATATGATAACTAACAAGCACATCTGTCTGCTAGCCGATACCTGTTTCAGACACTTGCTCAAATTACAGTTTCTGATAGAGAGAGAGAGAGAGAGAGAGAGAGAGAGAGAGTGTGTGTGTGTGTGTGTGTGTGTATAATCTGTCATTATCAGCAATTTGATCAATGCCAGTACACTCAAAACTTTGGTCATGATGATTTGTGATTTTGTACATGCAGAACCATTAATGGCTTCTGAACAGTCCTGTTTATGCAATTCAACTCACAAGGTTTGGGTCAACCCATGGTATGGATTTCAGAGACTTTCCAAAGGTACCACATGTTGGGATTACCTCCCCAGGGCAATAACATCAAGAAGTCACCTTCCTGATAAATTGACCATGATGAGATTTGAACCCAGGTCTCATGCTCAGAAAGCAAACATTTTAACCAAAGAGTACAGGTTGGGTTTAAAACATCAGTAGTTCCTCTAAGCAACTCAAAATTAAATTGATACGAGCCACAGATTGCCGACATAGTCCCAGAACAGGTTCACCTGAGGAGAATGGTATAAGGTGTGCAATGATGTTTCCTCTAACCCAAGATCATACTGATGACAGTCGGGCAAATCCACCCTGCTACCTCTGAAGCCTATGTCAGTAAGAGACAACCAGTTCCAAATCAGTCGCCAGGTAACTGAAAACTCAATCTGCTGCTGGTGCCCAAGACCAGAAAGAGTGCAAGCCAAGTCAGCCACATAGAGAATCCTTCATGATCCAATTCACTAATTTACAAAACAATAGTCTACAAGGCTGTAAAAGTTAACTGGACCAAGGAATGACCTTCAAAGCTGCTTGACACTCTTGGAGGAAACTCAATTGCTTTCAGGGCCTATGATTGCCCAACCTCCTGCTAGCTCTCTGCCCATTGTTTATCTTGGGGTCCAGGATGACATTCCAGTCCCCATTAAGACTAAGCATGATGAATTCACAAGGAATGGCTCCAACTGACAGAAAATGTTGACATGTTCCCCCTGATCTTTGGATGCATAAGCCACCATGATCCAAAACGAACTATTGCTCATGGCAATATCGGCCACAATCAACCAGCCTTCCACATCAACATGGACAAGGTCCACCCTCACATCCAGGGAAATAACAAGGAAACACTTCTGGCTAGCTGGTCCCTGTATGCTGAATAGACGAAAAAGTTGCTAGATAACACATGAACATCAACGTTGCAAACAAAGTGTTTCTCCTGGATCACGGCCACATCCACTCTGAAGGATAAGAGATCACAAAGCAAGCAGGCAGGTGTAATGATTGAAGATGCTGCTACTGATCTTTAGAATCTACTAGACAATCCAGGAAAGTGATTTTATTTTTAATGTTGACTTCACAAGTGAATTGTAGTTACTTTCAAATGTTTCTTTAAGGCTTTTTAATTCATCTATGTTTTCCATTAATATGAAAATGCTGTCAATATATTTGATATATATTGAGAGTTTGTTGAAGTTATAAAAATTATCATTATTAGCAGATGTATATTATATATGTATATATGTGTGTATAAAAAAATGAAATAATGGGTAAATGAAAACATACAAACAAGTATTCCCTTTCCCATTTAAGCATTAATTAAAAAAATTATTTAAAGAAGAAATAAAAAAAAAAACAGAATACAACTACTCTAATGACAAAAGTAAACAGGTGTAGGCTTTAAGAAAGCTTTATTCAGTTGAGAATACAAGGCTCACATATAGTGTCCTCTGTATCTAGTAAACAGAAATAGCACTCTCAAAGAGGAGAGTAACAAAACAAGGGGAGACCACTCTTGATTATACATAATGCCTACATTTTCAAAAACTTGAGAAAATCCTAGAATATTCAGGAATATTAGGCTAAATATAAACATATATTGTTACATTATCTTTTGACATTCAAAGCCGAAAGATAAAGAAATGAAAGAAAAGTGATCATGACAGAATATAAGGAGAGAAGAAAATTATGAAAATAAAAAATAACCATGACATTCTATACATGTGCACATACACACACATACAGACATACACAGAGACACAATGAAGAAAAATCAATATAACATCAATAAAAAAAAGTGCATAAATTATTTTTTTAACTTAATATAAAAAGAAAAAAAGAAAATTGAGAGACATTTGTTGATACCTCCTGACGAGTAGACCAAATAATTACACAAAGGTTCATCTACGAATCTCTGGAGTGGAAGTGCTGAATCAATCAGCTAAGTGACAAATTTTATATTTGTCTTAATCCTATTTATTAAGAAGAATCATTAACATTCCAGGGATTGCTGGTTAAGTCTAAATGTCATCTAATGATAAAACAAATGATAATAATAATGATAATAATAATTATTATTATTAAAAATAACGATAATAATACAAAGAAGAAGAAAGAGAAGAAACAGAAAAAGGATGAATCGACATTATTATTAAATATAATATTGATAAGAGTCCCAGAGTGTTGAGAAGACTTATTGCCAGTGAAAGCAACCATATACTAATGATGTAGAAACACAGTGGATACAAATTAAATATGAAAATTAAAATTAAATATTTGTTTATTGCTATAATTTTTAAATGTGTTTATTGCCTTTTAATTTTTAGCACCTCAAATATTTTTCTGGAAATAGTAGCTTTGGTTTGTGTTATCATTCATTTGATATTTTTTCAATTAATTATTTAAAAAGCAGAATTCTTTCTGATATGCAACAATAGAATTAATTGTATGGATAAAATCCTAAATGGCTCGTTCAGAAAATATAATCATTGTAATTCATTTGTAAACTAGTATGTAATAATGACCAGTGTGAATATTTTTGTTCCTTTGTTTCTCTGTCCATAACAATAGGCTCACCCATTGTTAAAAAAATAAAAAATCAACTGTTATGGTAACACAAGGCATATTCAACACCACTGGAAACAAGTATCTTCAAATATTAAAAAAAAAAAAATGTTAATATAAGTTTATAAAATATAAGCTTTATATATATATATATATATATATATATATATAGTAGTTTATTTTTCTTTCATAAGACTTCTTAATTTTTAAGCTGATTGACATTAATTTCACTGTTTAAAATAAGAGGGATGCCAAATCAAAAGCATAAGAACATATATCCACTATATATAATGCTTGAAATAATAATAATAATAATATATATATATATATATATATATATATATATATATAATATACCTGTGTGTGTGTGTGTGTGTGTGTGAGTGTGTGTAAAAATTTTAAATATCTGTAAAAGGGTAATATGAAAAAAGACAAAAAGAAACATATCTCAGGCGATGCATGCATATATATATATATATATATATATATATATATATATATATATATATATATATATATGTAAATACCTCCCACTCACTTTCATTTTTTAAGCATTGAACTGTATCACCCCCACATCTATGAACTTGCCTAATTTTCCCACCAATCTGATGAATATTTATACACACATTTACACCCGAAATTTTGAAAAACTAATAACATTTTTGTTCTTGTATATAAATACTTGTCAGAAAATGAAATCCTTACATTTGCCTTGATACAGTCCCTCAAAGTACAAAACACATCAGCTAAGTTTTCCTTTTGTCTTTTTTCATATATATATGTATATATATATATATTTAGATATATATATATACACACACACACATACATATATTCATATATATATTTTTATATATATATATACATACATACATATATGTGTGTGTGTGAGTGAGTGTGTGTGTGTGTGTATTGCTGTAAAGACTTTTATTACTTGGCATAATTAAAGACAAAAAAGTGAAAGAGGAAAACAACCAGTTTCACTCCCGCACTTCAAGGTTTTTAATCATCAGTAAAAGGAGTAAAATACAATAAAATTCTTAATATACAAATGATTGATGAGAGGAAAAAAAAATTATGGTGGGGAGGGAATTGCTTGAGACTAATTATAGTAAGCCCCAACCAACAATCACACTGTTTACAGAGGGAAAGTTTGTGAGATGCCTTTACAGCAATACTCAAGTTCTCTACCACGAAGAATGTTTATACATATATATATATATATATACATATATATATATATATTTTGGGATCTTGAATAAGTTCTTGCTGTTTTCTAACAGATGGCGTTCCCAGGACTGCATGCATGTAGCTTCAGATGGTAATGCATCTATAAGGAAGTACTATAAGCAAGCTTGAAATTCAGTGTATGTCATTTCGCTGAAATGTAAACAACTTTGTTTTTCATAGTGTTAAACATGTCATATTTTGTGCCAAAGAAAGTGTATTTCTAGGGAATTTTACTGAACTACTTTATTCAAAAGAAATCTGCAGCTGAAGCACACAGAATTCTTGTTGAGACTTATGGTGACCATGCTCTGTTGGAAACAAAATGCAAAGATTGATTTAGATGTTTCAAAAATAATGATTTTGATGTTGAAGATAAAGAATGCTTTGGGGCACCAAAAAAGTTTGAAAACAAAGAATTGGAGTCATTACTTCATGAAGACTCATGTCATGTGCAAGCTGAACTTGCAGAATCATTAAGAGTTGATCACACAACAATTTTGAAATGTTTGAAAGCATTAGGAAGGATTCAAAAGCAAGGACATTGGGTGGCATACAAGTTGAAGATGAGAGGCATTGGACAGCATCTTATTACGTATGAACAGCTGATTGAACAGCAGAAGAGTAAAGGTTTTTTGCATTGTATCATGACCAGCGATGAAAAGTGGATACACTACAATATCCCTAAGAAGATCATGGAGTAAATCCAGCTATGCATCAATATTGGCGGCAAAGCCGAATATCCATGGTTTGAAGTTTCTGCTCTGCATTTGATGGAATCAGCTGGGTGTAGTTTATTATGAGCTGCTCAAACTGACTGAAGCCATCAAAGAAGATAACTCTCGACTACAATTAATTTGTTGGAGTCAAGCATTGAAGAAAAAATACTCTATATGAGCAGAGACATGACAAAGTTATTTTGCAACATGATAATGCAAGGCCACATTTTGCAAAACGGCTGAAAACCTACTTGGAAATGCTTAAATGAGAAGTCCTAACTCACCTGCCATATTCACCAGCTATTGCCCCATCCGATTCTCACTTGTTCCAATAGATGCCACATGGCCTAGCTGTGCAGCACTTTTATTCTTATGAAGATGCCAAAAAATGGGTTAACTCATGGTTAGCTTCAAAAGACATGGAATTCAAATGCTGCCAAAAAGATGGGAAAAAGTAGTGGCTAGTGATGGACAATACTTTCAGTGATATAGTTTTTGCTAATTTTTGTAAATAAAACATTTATTTTCATGAAAAATCAGCAAGAACTTTTTTAAGGTCCTAACATATATATATATATATATATATATATATATATATATATATTAGTGTTATGAATTTTTGTAAAATAATTGATTTCCTCTATTATAATTCAATGGACTTTTATTCAAAAATAGGGAAGAAGGGTTTAATTTATTTATTTATTTTTTTAAATGACACCCTCAACAGGAAATTTCTAAATTTTTATATAAGTATAGTAGTACTATGACTTTCTGCAGCCTTCTAGAACTTACTGGAATCTTCTATAACTAGTTTTTGTACATTTGGAAGTTTGTATGTTATATTATAGTTATGAACTGTTAAATGCATTAAAAATACATAAGTACTATCCAATTACATCATCAGCAAATTGAAAAATAAAGCTTCTGAAATATTTTGACTTTTTACCATTATTGCGCATGTGATAAAATCAAATTTTCAGTTTGAAGGTGACCTTTTTCAACAACTATGACTAATTAATGCCTTTTTCATTACTTTTGATCAAAATTGCATCAGTTTATGACACTGAAACATAGGGTTACAAAAAAGTCATAACTCTAATACACACACACACATATATATGTATATATATATATATATTATTTACACTATTTATATTCAGACTATAGGAATATTGACTTGGTCTCTTTTTTAGTATTGCTCAGTTATTGCACGCCCTGTTGCACTGAGTCCAAGTACACACTACCAAGCAGGAAGGGATTAATATTCCAATCACTATATCACCAAATTCACTAAAAATAAGAAGTAGAGGATAGTTCTAGGCATTAACAGTGGAATAAGAACAGTCTAGTCATGAGATTAAATAAAAGGTTCAGTTCAGAATTCCCTATAGGTTACCCAGATTTGAGGAAGGTCAGAGAGCATAATAACCTAAACATTGTGATAACAACAACAAAGATGAGGATAATAGTACAAATATAATTAGTGTAAATAATGATAACTGATCATCCCAGAAATTTAGACAGAATATATATATATATATATATATATATATATATATATATTTATATTTATAACAATTTATATGCATATATATATATATATATTGTGTGTATTTAGGCAGCATTTTTTCATTCATACATGTTTCATTAAATAATATAGATAAGTGTTGTCTATATATTTTATGTAAGTACTTTTCATATCGTCTGATAAGCTTAATAACATTATCATTAAACAATGAAAGAAAATCACAATATTGATACATAATTTTTAATCCAATCTAAGCTTTAGGCTTACATAAGCCATTATCGAAGATGACAATTACACAATATATTAAGCAATACATGAACAAGAAATTGATGATAGTCTGTTTTTGTTTACATGGATTAAAAAATATGTATCAATATTGTGATTTTCTTTCATTGTTTAATGATAATGTTATTAAGCTTATCAGATGATATGAAAAGAACTTACATAAAATATATAGACAACACTTATCTATATTATTTAATGAAACATGTATGAATATATATATATATATAAATATATATATATTTTCATGTGTGTATGTATTAAGTGTATATATATATATATATATATATATATATATATATATATGTCACAAGTATTCATTTAAACTATTTTAATAATATTCAAATGACAAGGTCTCTTTAATTTTTTATGATATTTTTAAAATTTTCAAATAACTTGTGAATTCAATCCTCACCCGGTGCCCCATAGTCTTGAGCCAGAATTAAATTAGATTTGTAAATATTTGAATTTGAAATGCAGCATTCCAAAAACTTCCAGGGTATTAGAATAACCCCTGAATCTATACTGGGAGAAAACCACCTGCATATGGATAGAAAATTAATTCAGTAAGTGTATAAAAATAGAAGGGGACATAAGACAAGGATGTGTCTTCTCACCAAACTTATTCAACCTATCAAGTGAGGCCATTCTGAGAGAATTTGAAATCATACCAGGATTCATTATTGGCAGCTAAAATCTTAACATTAGATACACAGATGACAGAGTGTTGATAGCAGACACAGAAATGAAACACCAGGAACCCCTACAGAAAGCAGGGAAGGAAAGCAAGAATAAAATTTTGCCCTCATAATGTGCCCTATAACCTTTTGCCAATACTTAGCAAAACATAAGACTTGAGGCAAAACACGAATGAATGGAATACTTATAAATATGTAAGATAGATTCTGTCGAGAAAACCAATTTTCCTAGTTGCAGACTTAGCAACTGATTCAGTATACGCTTTCCACTTCATGAAGTGCGGATCAAACTTACTTCTCAGTAGTAATGTTCAGATAAAGCAGGTTTTTGAGTATAAGACAAGTAAATATATCTGTCATGAATATATCTGTACATGTAAATGAAATTAGTTGTAAATTTGTATGTATTTTTCCTCCAAAAAATTCAATAAAATGATCATAAAGACTCTTTGTAAAGAATTCTTTGCTATCTATGTTAGAAATGCACTTATAAATGTTCTGACAGATTTTATTTTATTTCTGCTTTCAAAAGATTTGTGGTATGTATTTATTTCCGCAACACTTTGAGGAATTAAAGACATGCAAATTAACTCCTTTCTTGAAAGATAGGATCATACCATGCCTGACTGCTCACCCAACACAAATGCGCTCACAATTTCATATCTATTATTCACATCAGCTCAGTTTCAATTCTGTTAGAGCCCACAGCTAAAAGATACAGCATGAACTAAACAATTTTCTAAGAAATTATTGGATTTTTTTATATTTACTTTTAATCCAACATTATTTCTTGTTACTTCAAATGTTATATATTAGTGGATAAACGTGTTTTTGAGTAAAAGTCCTTTTTTTTAACATTGTAAATTATATCTGTACATTCGAGAAAATAAAACAGAGTGTACCTAAACACATGTATCCCCTAAAATATAAAGTTTGAAGTAACAAAAAATAATGGTGGATTAAAAATTTTAAAAATAATTAATTTCTTAGAAAATACATTTTTTTAATACCACTTAGATGCAATCTGTTACTGGGAGTGAAAGAAAATGAGAAAACTTTAAAAGGATTTAGGAAGACAGAAGATTGCAATTGGCATTTTTTCTTTTCTTTTCTTTCTTTTTTTTGAAGATTGTTTCTGGTAAGGAAGCAAGAATTTGAAGGCGAGAAAAGAAACTATTAGAATAGAGCATATTGTTGGATATAGCTAATTTAACAGTAAAATGGTGAGACCTATCTGCCAATCTAGTAGCATGCTTAAATTCATGAAGTCAAGTCACCAAGGAGGAAAGCTCATCAGAACCATTATCAGAAAATATTTGTAGAATGTGTGTTTGAGTAAAGGTTCTATTTTTAACATTGTAAATTAAATCTGTTACAGCATTCAAGGAAAAAATATTTTCTTTTTTAATACCACTATGATGCAAAGGCTTACTGGGAGTGAAATGAAAATGAGATTCTTGACAAAATCCAAAGAAGGGTCTTCAATGTAATCAATCCTGACCAAGTATCTTGACTTCACTCACTTTCTTGCTGATGAGACATGGTTTCATGGTAATTGTATTGATGAGATTTCTAATTTGGTATATAGATTTTATGAATTTAAGCACAGTATTAGATTGGCAGCAAGGTTTCATCCTTTTACATTTAAAATGGCTAGAACCATGAGTTCTATGCTAACAGTTTCTTCTCTCATACTTCTTGCTTGTGAAATTCTTTTCTGGTTTCTTGCTTTCAAGTCACCTTTGATTTTCAAAAATTTAAATGCAATATCAATCATCATCTTCTGTCTCCTTAATTCTTTTATTGTTCTCTCTTCTTAATAATATATTTTTTTCTCATATTCGTTCACCCTCAGTAACCCTGCATGTTTTAGTGGCTTTAACACCTTGCTTCAGGTGAAATGATAAAAAATATTCCAAGTATTTTTGATAAGTTATTGAAGAGTAGACTTGCTACTAAAACTTTTCTGGGTAGAATCTTTGCCAGTGATGTAAAATGGGTTTTCTATAATCATTCCTAACAATGCTTAACATCCACTGGAAAAGGAAAATCCACCCCTAAACCAGGATTCCATGCAAAAACAATTAGGTTTTTTTTGTGGGTTATGAAGGATGTCATGTGATAAACAAAAATAAAACAGGATAATTGTCCTCAACGAGAAGTATTGCACAAACATTTGTAGGAAAAGCACTCATCATTGGTTAATCTTATCTTATATGATAATGCAAGACCCCATACTGTTTGACTCATTCAGGAAAATATTATGACACTAAATTTTGAAGTTTTGCCTCATCTTTCTTACTCTCATAACTTTGCTCCATCTGACTATCATCTTTTCTGCACAATGAAATATTTTTAGGAAGAAAAAGTCTATCATCTGATTCACACTCCTTGCCAGTCTTTTGAACAGGAGTAGAGGTTTATCCTTGGTTTACTGTTTAGGATTAGGTTCCTTCTAAAGTTTTTTTTAACTCTATACTTCTAATGTCCATGCTTAAACTCTGAAATTTTATTTACTATTTATTTATTTTTGCAATAGGAATAGATAAGTTTGCTTATCAACCAGTTCAAATTCCTCTCTGTGTCTTTTGAACAGGAGTAAAGATCTATCCCTTATTTCCTGGTAATGATTCAGTTTCTGGTTTCTTCTAAAGTCTTTTAATTCTCTTTCACTCTAGTAGCCCCCTTGTGTCTTAGTGACATTATCACCTTCCTTGGGGTGAATTGATCTATAAGTCATAAAAAAAATACAGTTTATTAATTGTGAAGATTTTAAAAACTGACATTGAGTGGTACTTAGCACTGAAAACTGAATAATTTTATATCTGAGGGATCAACAATTTGCAAAATAGATTGGATTATAATATTTTTATTGAGATGGAGAAATATTATCTTGATGAAATATATCTGTTATGATCAAAGAAGCATTTGTTCCTTTTCCATCTTCAAATGTGACAACTAATTGTCGCAAATTGCCATAATTTCTCAACTATTTTTTTTAATAATTTCACCCCAAGCAAGCAACTAGTATGTGGGGGGTTACAGGGAATGAAAGTGAGATAAAAGACTGAGTGTAGGGAGGATTGATGAAAGGGCAAAATGTAAATGAGATTCAAGAAGATAGAAGATGGCGATTGATATTGCATTTAAATTTTTGAAGATTATAATTATCAGGGAAGCAAGTAAAGTTCAACAGTTGGGAAGTGCGAGAAAAGAAACTGTTGGTGTAGAAGTGGCAGATGTATTTAACTATTTCAACTGTAAATGGGTGAGCCAATCTAGTAGCATGCTTAAATTCATGCAGTCAGGGTACCAGGGAAAAAGCTCAGTGAGAAAGTGACTGAAGTCGAGATGTCAGGTCAGGATCATTTACATTACTGATCCTTCTTTGGATTTTGTCAAGAACCTTGAGATAAGGCAGCAGTATTCAATGCATGGGCGAGTAGTAGATTTGTGAATGTGCAAGATCGACTATGATGAGAAAAATACAGATATTTTCCTTTTATTCGATGTCAAGTTAAGAATTCAACCATAGGAAAATGAAAATGAATTTTTACTATTTACATTGATCCTTTGTCTCTATGCAGGTTTTTATACCCTTTGAATTAATGGGACCAACAATTTGTCCTCTGTACGAAATAAGGGTAAAAAGAGCATTGATGCGACACAGCGAGAGAAAACAGGACAACACCAAACTTGAGTGGAAAAAAGAAAGGCTTTATATCAGAAAGAGGAAGAAAGAAAAGGGAAGATAGAAAAATTGGGTTTAAAAATTGTTGCAAAAAAACTGTTTTTTTCAAGGACTTAACTGGTGGCAGTAAAGTTCATTCGGTTAGCAGTTCTTCTCATTTTTGTTGCAACGTTGGAATATATTCGTCTTCAGGTTGAAGAGGGATTTAGTTTTCAGATGCTTTGCTGAAACTGTTGGGACATCCTTGTTCCTATGTTGCATCCTTGGTCACTCCATTTTCGGACACCATGTAGCTGCTGGTTGAGTTTATGGAGCTAAATTAGTCTGTGTTGACTCGTCGGTGGCCCAGGAAAAAAGAGGCCGTGATAGGCTGCTTTCAGTACAACCCAGGGGCCATTGACAACGACCCCTACAAAGGGAGGAAATTCATTTATCTATATAATATTTTCAATACCTTTTAATTTAATTTTTCTTCTTTGCTTTATCTTTTGTCATGTCATAGCTTTTTATTCAAATCAGATTGAATTCACGGACAAGTTCTCTCTGAAAAGTCTGCAGCTATTTAATATTAATGCTATGATCAGACTTTTCACATGATTTTTCTGTACTCTTTCAACCTTCATTCAATCACAATTTAACTATGAACTTTAAAATTCACACTCCAATGAGTTTGAATAGAAAATCATGTTTCTGTTAAAGATCAAGTATTTTAGGTCATGTAATTGAAAACAAAAAATAAAAATAAATACAAAAGTTTTCTTTTTCTACTAAAATCTTTGTCTTGGATTTTTAAAAAAAATTTAGTCTGCTAAAAAAATAAATTCAAATAGTCTTATATTTCCATAGTGAACATAGTTGAAAGCATACTGCATAACATCTTTCGCCCAATAAAATAATTCCTTTCAAATAAAATAAAATTCACACCCATAGGGTGCAGAGCCTTTTGGTGCCTACTTAAAGGGGATGACAAACCTGAGTGACGTGATGTTTTGCCAAAAACCCTGCTACAAATTTGAAGGCTCCACTCAGAAATATGAATATGATATCTGTAAAGTACACAAGCTCATTCACTGATGTTTCATTATGGACTGAGTAACCCTATAGAGGAGTGTTTGTTCATGTATGTGCAGTAAGGTCTCTCCTTTGATAATTGGTTGCCAAGTTACATGATGGCTGAGTAAGCATTTCTTGAGATATTCAGAATGGCTGGATATATTCTGGAGAGATTTTCTGTATAATGAAACACCAATTCTTTGCTGGGAACAATGCTCGAAAGAAAGGGAAGATAATAATTTACTCATGGATGATAAGTAAAAAGGATAAAATTTCTAAATTAATGTCATTGGCTATAGCTGGTTAATTTTATTTCATTGCAGTTTGTGGTATCGTCATTGCAGTTGATTTCTATCTATTGTTACTGCTATCAGCTTTGTGGTCAGTGAGTTAAAGCAAACATCTGTTGTCCACACTGACAGTGAATCAGCTTTGCTGTTTTTAGAAAAACAAAACTTTTGTTCATTTTGGGTCATTCTGACATTTTTGCCTATCAGCTCAAAAGGTAAAGATATTAAAACCAATGAATTAAAGTCAATTTACATAACAATATACTAGTTTTTATTTATTAATCTCATAACTTATTGCTTTAACAATCTTACATAACTTTCTTCTACCATTGTTTTATTACACATAATATTTCACACATGGCCAGGCCTGTCACTTTAAAAAATCATTCTATATTGCACTTGTAGGAACTTTAAGTATAGGTGAACTAAAACTCTCTCAACTTTAGTCCACCAAAAAAATAAATTCAAATAGTCTTATATTTCCAGTGCAGAAAAGCATACCGCATGACATCTTTCACCCAATAAAATAATTCCTTTCAAATAAAATAAAATTCATACCCATAGCTGTGTAGAGCCTCTTGGGGTCTACTTAAAGGAGAGAATTCTCAACACCAAGCAAAAGGAGCAGTAGAAGTTGTCCATTTCACATCGGACACTCAACAGCATTACAACAGTCTTCAAGCCACCACACAGGTACTTCTGACACACATTTAACTGAGTATATATTTTCATTATGTTCATTTGCTTGTTCCTTTCTTCCCCTTAAGTCATTGGCGTACATACACTTATTGTTACAGACTTTCCTTTTCAAAGAACACATATGCAGATTCTTGCTTCAAACAACTTTGCCTCACATGCAATCATTTTTTTGACCTCGGCATTGGGAAATTTTGCACAAACCTAATATATATCAATGCCTTAATTTAAAAAAAAAATAATTTCACAACAAGCATGCGTCCTGGGTACGACGTTAAACTGCATCCAACAGCAAGGCCTCTGATCAGGAGGTTTTGAGGAAGCGTGGAACCACCTCTTAATTGCTGGTGTTCCCAGGTCCACCCCGACCCGGGGTGGTAGCACCTGTTGGGGTCTCAACTATGGGAAAATAGTGAACTTCCAAGTCTTTCCCAGCACATTGAAACAATGATGTTGTCAACTACACTTTTTTGAAACAATGATGTTGCCAGCTATACATTTTTGAAACAATGATGTTGCCAGCTATACGTTTTTGAAACAATGATGTTGCCAGCTATATGTTTTTTGAAACAATGATGTTGCTAACGTTATCCTTAAATTACGTTTGCAAAGTATATATATTTAGTAAATATGTGGAAACTGGATCTGGCATTAAATAACCCATAGTGATTGATATGCCATAAAACCCCAAACAACCAACCAACCAACAACAAGCATGGCAATAAAGCCGCTAAAATACAAGGGGTTACTCAGTGTGAAAGAATATAAGAAAAAGAGTGAGAACATTAAAAGACAAAGGAAATAAGAATACAAAAAATAATGATTGACAGTGCATTTAAATATTTGAAGAACATTTGATTTGGAAAGCTAAAAGCCAGAAGAAAGTTCCACAAGTGAGAAATACGAGAAAAGAAACTGTTAGTATAGAATTTATAGTTTTATAGTGATTTCAACTGTAAAATGATGAGACCTAGCTGCCAGTCTAGTACTGCACATAAATTCATAAAATCTAGTTACCAAAGAAAAAAGCTCATCAGAACAATTACCATAAAAATATAGAAAAGGCACAATGAAATTTTGGCGGTGGCAAAGTAACTGAAGCTACAATGCCAGGTCTGGACTGATAACCTTGCTGATTCTTCTTTGGATTTTCTTAAAAATCTTTAAATATATACATAGCAGAAGCACCAGACTAGGTGGGGCAGAAATATTTATTGCATAGATGAATGGTAAACTTATGAAATATATGATTTTATTATTTTTCTTATTAAAAAGCTCATTGTTTACTAAGACAGGGGAGGTTGTCAAGTTAATAACTAATTGAAAAACCCTTTTTTAAGTAGTTCTTTTGTTTTGGTAACTTAAGAGACCTTATAGTTGTACTGGTCATTCATTATGAGACATAGCAAAGCTAATTTAGGATGTAAAGATTATATGCAAGAGGTTTTTGTCTATTGCTGATCATTATACATAATGATAAATAAAACCAACTTTCTGCCACAAAAGTGGCTCAAAAAACATCCCCTTAGTCAGGTGTTTTCAGCCAGTAGAGAATTTCAGGGTTTCAGTGGGGGCAATTGGGGTCACAGATTTGTAGACTCAAAATGTTAATTTTCAAACTCCTCAAGACAACACAACCCGCAATGTGCATCGGTCCGCACAACTCAGAAGACATGTTGGGTTTTCTTTCTGCTTGCTCTTGTGTTTTTTGCCACTACAAAATAATCCATGTAAATATATACATATTAATAAGAAAAAGAATGAAGATTTTCAATAAAATATGCATATTATTTGAAATGCACCTTTTGAGTCAGACAATCTTGGAAAGAAGGAAATGACATCCTGACACATGTTGAAATGTGTGAATTGGGCAAATAAGGTCGAGAACCTAGGTCTTACGTACAAAGCTGAGGCATCTGGTAGACTAATCTTTACCAAAACATTGTAAACTACCATTATACCTCACCTAATTCAAATATCTTCTTTTATGTGCTGTGTACCTTTGGGATGTAGGCGATTATGGCCCTCCACATCCTCCTGTTCTTTGTAGCTCTTAATAAATTTTGTCTTTTTGTTACTTCTCCCAAACACTGTTCTACCATCCATTTACTCAAGCTCATCAAGTATGTTACATGTTGATTTCCTCTGATTTCCTCTGTACCTCTTTCCCTTGATCTGTCCTGTGAGTATAAAATTTTCCAAGCCCTCTTTCTTCATTACATGCACCAGAGATTTCATATGCCTCTTCCTGATGTTAAGTATAAGTTTCTTTTTTGTTTCTACTTTCTTCAAAACCTTGTCATTGCTCACATGTTCGGTCCATGGTATCCTCAGCATCTTTCTGTAGAACCACGTTTCTGTTTCTTCAAGTTTGTTCTTCATCTTTGAAGAGATTGTCCAGCATTTGTTGCCATACAGGAGGATAGATATCATGTAACAGTTCAATATTCTTTTCTTTGTTTCTAACAAGATTTTTCTGTATCTTAATACTCTGCTTAGCTTTTGGAATGCATCTTTGTCATCTATGGATCTTAGTGTCAAACTTTCCATCCTCTGTTAGAACACTTCCCAGATATTTAAATTTTTGTACTTTTAGTATCCTCAATTTGTAATTTGCACTTTGGGTGCATCTCTTTTGCTGATGACCATGCATTCTGTCTCCTTGCATTTTACTGCTATTTCTGTTACATTCCTTCATCGCTGAGCAAACATTGAATTTATACCTATTGTGATGAACAGGTGTTTTTTCAGGAAGGCCCTGTGCCTTGAACTCCTTTTGGGACTTAAAGTCAACCCAGACTTCAAATATGATCCATCAGTAAAGATACTGGAAAAATGTCTGATTCTCTGTACTGCTCCAGTAAGTACCCACTTCCTCCTGCTATACTCTACCTTTACAAGAGTCAGATCAGGTCAAAAATGAAGTACTGCTGTCATATATGGGAAGGAGCCCCCCAGCTCCCATTTTCCAGATTTGAGAGTTCAAAAGCACCTCCACGTCTTTGTGAGTGATGAATTATTTTTTCACCCCTTTTCTACAGACAAAACATTGCAAGCTTCTCACTGCTCTATCACTATTTCCTTGGAAAGTGTTAAATAAACTATATTCCTTAGTTCCACCAGTTCTAACCTTCATGGCTAAGAGCCACCATGTCATGCACATTGTAGTGAATCACCCTCATTCCATCTGTATTACATTGGTGAAATGTAAGTTCCTCTCATACAGCTTCTTTACAAGAGCCATTGCTTTGTGGAACCAACTCCCTGATCACTACAATCTTAACTTGTTCAAATCTAGCATTAACCATTATCTTCCCCACATATTTGCATAAACTGTGCCTCATACTCTGTAACCCTCTAACTTGTGTGGCTCTAGGGCCTTGTACAAACTGAACATTATTTGAGGCTAATGCAACAAAATCTTATAATAAAAAGTTTATCAGTTATAAAATACATAGATTGAGTTTTACTCAGAGCACCACCATCTTCATCCAAACGTCAATTCCAGTAGAGTGTAATATTACTTACACAGATAGCATCATTATCATCATCAGTAGCACAGTATTATCACCATTGTATGTCCTGTAAACCTTTATGGTCTTGGAGGCACTTAGCAGCAGCATTGGCAAGACAGGGCAAATAGGCTAGGGCAAGATAGCCTGACGGAGACTATCCCTCTTTAGGCTGAGTAATCATTTCTTGGGATATTCAGAATGGCTGGATATATTCCGAAGAGATTTTATAATGTTTCTAGTTTCTTAAGTTAGCTCGATTAATCCTCCTCAGGCTTGTTTTGAGTTCAGAGTTTTCCTTCTCCTAGATTGGTTGCCACTTCAAGTGCAGTTTGCCATGCTATTTAACCCACAGCTGGCAGATGTTGGATTCATGCCTTTTCCAAGGGCATTAATAAGAAGTGAATGAAACAGAATCAAGCAGGAATTGAACTCAGGAGGTTAAATTCACTTTCTGCGTTTATATACATTACACAATCCATGCCTATATCCATTATATAATCTGTGCATTAATTAAAAAAAGAAATTAAAATTAAAGCTAAATATTCTGTAATAAGTATCTTTGTTAAAAATTCTATAGGAAACAGTTTATTGATCTCTCCCTATCTCTCTCTTGCTCTCTACCCCTGTCTGTCTCTCTTACTCTTTTGCTCTCTCTCCTTCTCTATGTTATTCTCTTGCTCTATCTTTCTTGTTCTATCTCCCTGTCTCTTTCTTGTGTCCCCTCTCTCTCTCTACCTGCCTGACTGTCTGCCTCATTCTCTCCCTGTCTGTCTATTTCTTGCTTTCTCACTCTCTCCCAGTCCCTTTCTCTCACTCTTGTTCTCTCTTCATGTCTCTCTCTTTTTCTCCCACTGTCTTTCTCTCTACCTGCCTGTCTCTTTCAATCTCAATCACTCCTGCTCTGTCTTCCTGTCCTTCTTTCTTTTGCTAGTTCTCTCTCCATTTGTTTATATCCTTTCTCTCTGTGCCTTCCCCTCTCTCTCTCTCACTCTCTCTCTCTCATTGTCTGTCACTTTCTTCTTGTCCCTCTTTCCCTGTCTCTGTTTTACACTTTCTCTCTTTCTACCTGTCTTTCTTTCTCTCTCTCTTGTTCTCTCTCTGTGTCTCTCCCACCTTATCTCTCTTTTTCTCTCTCCTTGTCCCTTCTACCCTCTCTTGTTCTCTTACTCTGTCTTTTTATCTTGCTCTCTATCCTTGTCTCTCTCTCTCTCTGCCTATCTTTTTGCCTTTCTCATTCCCCCTCCCTGTCTGTTACTCTCTCTTTCTCTCTTGTTCTTTCTCCTAATATCTTTTTCTTTCTCATTCTTTCATTCTCTATCTAGTTCTCTCTTTTATTCTCTCTCTTTTTCTCCTTTATGCTCCTAAACACTTAGAAGTGGCTCATTTTCAAAATCTGTTGGCCTTCTTAAGAGATAAAAGAAAATTCCTGGCAAGCTGTCATTGCATTCATTAATATATAATCTATGTCAGATTTGGGAAGAATTCAAAAAAAAAAAAGTTAATTTCTTCTTCTAGAATAATTTTTAATCTTTTTCAGGGCAGGTGCAAGGCTCTCATGCCTCCCAATCTGTGATATGACCCCCCCCCCACTCTGCTACAAGTCAATTTTCATAAAGTAGTATTCATTACTTAATTATGTACAATAGTGAATCATGTAATATAGGTGAACAATTCAACTAGAAAATAAATACAAACTTATCTAAATACAAATTAGAGACATATAATAGATTATTCCATCTTAAATAAATCACCTATGTATAACATCAATTTATAACGTCAACTTGAAAGTTTTCTTGTTAAAAAGTTGAATAATTTTTTAACATATTCTACAGTATGGACAAAACATATTGAATTTTATATCGCATTTTTTTTCGAGACTTAGCATGAGCAAAACAAATACACAGATTTGGACATCAAAATCTGCAAAAATTTTTCACCCTTTAATAGTCAGTTGTGCTTAGTTAAATTTGTAATGTATATAAATGTAGGTAGAAAAAAGAAAATGTTGATAAGACAGTAAGGGTCACAAAGCACTCCTTGGGGCTCACAATCAGGCTTGGATGCCCTCAGTCAGGGGGTTTGAGGTAGCACACACCAGCCTTGACTGGCTGCTACAAAGAATTTAGATCAAATAATCTAATCTATGTTAGCATCAGCCAGAAAATATTCGGTTCAAATCAGTTTGAAGTCACCAGATTTGCATCATCTGTTGCTTTCAGGGTGATGTGAATTTATTTTTTATTTTTGCATTTTGACTTTTTGCTGCATTCTGTTATAGGTTATTTATATCTAACTAGTATAGTACCTGTCAAAATTGATGGGATTCCCTAAATGTGAATAAGTATTTCTGTATCCATATACTCTGACGTTTTTTATGCTAATGTTCAACAACACAAGGCCCAAGAGTCACTCAAGGTGGGAGGTTAATGAATGAAGTGAGTGATATGACCATAAGAGTTGAAAGTAGGAAGTGCAGTTTATGAGGATATGAAGGATAAATAATAATTGATCTTAGACTTGAATACATTAAGATTGTAGTGTTTGAGAAAGCATCCATGTAGGAGTCTGTTCTATAAAGTACTGGTTTTTAGAAGAAGCTGCCTGAGTGGGTCATCCTTTTTACTAATAGAATATGGTGAGAATGAGAATCTAGTAAACAGGTCTTGGCTGTAAAGGTCTGAAGTGGTGACTCATCTGAATATTTGTCAGGGAAATAGCAATAGAGTAGTGCTAGACTAGGATCAAAATGTTTCTTTCTGGTATTTCTGTCTTAGGATCAGAGTGCAGTAACTGTTCACTCTTTGAAAGTGTTACACACAAAAATATATATGAATGGTTCTGAAAAGTTTGTGATACAACTCATTTTCCAAAATCTGACCAAGGGATATTTTTTTTTTGTGGGGAAGGACTTCTTCAGTGGGTAGAGTACTTTTCAGCAGCCCCTTGTAACTATGGAGACATACTGTATTTTATATACATAGATTACCTTTATGTGTATGCATGTGATCTCAGTGGTTGAACCAGTGGATGAAGAGGGCTACATATGATGGACATGCTACAGAATGCCACTCAAAATTATAACAGAGACAGCGGTAGTCTGTTACAGTTTCATAACTGGACTCTGCATGTCTCATTCTATATATGTCATATGGTCATGAAATCACTTATGTCACACTTCCTGGCAAGTAAGTGAGGTTCACCTTAAACAAATCCACATCATTGGCAATTTCTTCTACTCTGATTTTCTGTCACATCCAACCAAATATTGAAAAGCCCAACAGCAATAAAGAATGGATGACAGGAGCAGGTTTTGGTGAAATTGGAAGCTTCTAGTCCTGAACTTGAATGTTGGTGGAAAATTTAGTCATCAATACTATCATCATAAATGAAGCAATAAGCAAGGAAGAAGTGAAATTCTTGGATACAAGATAAAGCCAACAATGATATGTGTGTGTGTCTGTGTGCATGCATGCAAGTGTGTGCATTGTGTATATGTATCAGTAAGTTATGTGCCATGCATGATACACGCTTAGGCGATCATGTATCTTTCGATACATGACTGATGAGGCAGATTTTTTGCCACAGTAGGTTGCCATTTCTTTCTGCAGTAGACATTTGCCATCCAAGGCTATAGAACCTGATCTCTCCTGCTATTTACCCATAGCTGGGGGAAGAAGAAGAGGATTCATACCTTTCCCAATGGTATTAGCACATTAGTGAATGTAATGGATTTGACTGGAATTTGAAATAAGCTCTCTGGTTCCTCAGTTTGAGCCGCTATCCATTGCTCTACTGTGCCTCCATGTATATGTATATAATATTGATTTAAGTTTGAGAATGATGGAGATTGAGCCATTGGGAAATTAGATAAAAACATTCGCTAAATAAAACTGGTTCAAATAAAGTCAGAGTGAAAACCCATCTATGATGATTGTTTCATTCTTTTTTTACCAAAGTTAAGCAATGTCAAGCTGAGTGAGTCCACAGATGGGGGACCAATTGGGAACACTGGGTACTGTAAGCAACCTCTTGTTATATTAAGTGCTTAGTAGTGAGAGAAAGTGATGGGCCTATTCTGTGGAATGGAGGTTGCTGATGTCAACTGTGAAGGGAGTGCCTTGTAAACGAATTGAAGTAGGCCAAGGTGATGGCAGGGGTTGGTAGACCTGTTCTGTGGAATAAAAGTTGCTGGTGTCAATTGTGAAGGGAATGCCTTGTAAACAAGTCAAGGTAGGCCGAGGTAACAGCAGAGGTTGGGAGGCCTGTTCTGTGGAACGGAGGTCACAGGTGTTGACTGTGAAGGGAATGCCTTGTAAATGAGTCAAGGTTGGCTGTGGTGACAGTGGGGGTGGTTGGCCTGTTCTTTCAAACAGAGGTTGCTGGTGTCGACTGTAAAGGGAATGCCTTGTAAACGAGTCAAGGTAGACCTGTTCTGTGGAGCAGATGTCGCTGAGGTTGATTGCGAAGGGAATACCTTGTAAATGAGTTGAGGTAGACCTATTCTGTGGAGTGGAGGTTGCTGGTGTCATCTGTGAAGGGAATGCCTTGTAAACAAGTCAAGGTAGGCTGAGGTGATGGCAGGGTGGAGATGCTTGTTCTGTGGAATGGAGATTTTTATGTTGACTGTGAAGAGAATGCCTTGTAAACGAGTTGAGGTAGTCCTGTTCTGTGGAGGAGAGATCACTGGTGTTGACTGTGGAGAGAATACCTTGTAAAGTAGTTGATGTAGGCCAAGATGACAGAAGGATGTTGGTATTGATGAAGGCTTGTAGCTGGGAGGAATTGAGGTTGAGATGTTTCAAGTTGAAGGAGGATAGATCCACTGGGTGGAGTTGAGGTTGAAATGCTTTGAGTTGAAGCTGGATAGCTGAGTTGGTTGGTCAAGCCAGGAAGTGGTAACGGTCATTGTGATGTGTGGTCATGTTGAGTGGTAGCGATGAAGGCGGCAATGTTGGTGGTAGTAGTGCTCTCCATGACAGCCGGTCCACAACTCTGTTGTCATGGTGATGAAGTCATGGTAGCAGCAGCAGCAACAGTGTCCTATGTGACAGCCAGTGGCCACAACTGTAATCTGGTCATCCTCAGAGCCTGCTTTTAAGCGGGTCTGATAGTCCCCAGGGCCATCTCTTTTATTGTCAGGAATATTCACAATTGGCCACTGCTGGAGCTCACATTGTAGACCAAATGTGGTGCATAGGAGCCTAATGTGCAGAAAACAACTTTTGTTATTTCATTTTCTGCCTTTGTGGCATTCACGTCCAGCCAGTGTGCAGAGTGAATCAGCATGAGATCTAATTGCGACGGAGTATAACACTCTATTGGTTCTTGTCTCCATGAATGACTGCTAAGGGACTATGATAAGGGGTCCAGATGGTACTTTGTTCTGGGTCCCAAGAATTAAGAAGGGCCCCACGGAACCATGCAACACTCATCCCCCCTTGAGAAGAAGCCCTTTCTACTACCCCCAGTCCAACGTACACTTATATTCACATACTCAAACATCACACTTACTTCATTTTATTAGTATTTATTATTAATTATTGTAGGTTTAGTTGTATAAACATATAACACCAAGAGTATCTACCTACAGTCTTGCATAGTTGTGTCAATTAGTGCAATGATATGACTAGTGTACACCAGAATTTTTACATCATTATGTGCCTGGATGTATTATTATTTTGTTTCACAAGGACTTTATATATTGTACTTGTTAAAGAGTTCAAGATCTTGAAGCAGAAAACCAAGGATATATGCTTCAATGTGTGTTGGATTACTTTAATAATATTTACATATATTAGCTATACATTTGGTACTGAAATCCCAGCATACATCATATATGCTGAAATTTCTTCTTAATCAATAAAAATGAACAATTCTCAGTCTTACCCACACATTTTCTCCTTCTTGCCTTGAAGTTAGAAGGCTTAACTGCAACCCTTTTGTTTGTAAAAACTGTATTTTGAGAACCTTTTACTTTGTTACTGTCTTTTGGCATCAGGAAGATCATTGATGAAGATCAAAAAGTGTAGGACCCAGGATAGAGCCTTGGGGATGCCATCATTTGTGTGAAATGATCTGGAAGCGAGCCTGTTCAAAACAACCTTAATTTCACGGTTTGATAGGAATGATTGGATTAAATCAAACAGTTGTCTAGTAATACCATAACCCTGGAGTTTACCTAGGAGACCAGCATGCCAAACACTGTCAAATGCCACAGCTCAAGCTTTGTTGTTATTATCAAGAGCTTGATAGACATACTCAGTGATGGCCATATGCACATCAGCAGTAGACCTTGCAAAATGGAAGCCATATTGTTTGTCAGAGAGTAGGTCATGAGAGGTAAGATGCTTAACCATGTCAGCATTAACTAAAGCCACAAATATTTTGCTGAAAGCAGTAACAGATTAATAGGGTGATAGAGGGGTCAGAAGGTTCTCCAGATTTGTTAAAAACAGGGACTACAGAAGAGGACTTCCAACAAGCAGGAAACATTGAGGCAATAATTGTAGAGTAGAGAGAACTGGGGCTAGCTCAGAAGCACTTTTCTTTAGGGTGACGGCTGGGATCCCATCACCACTTGCCTTATAGGAGTCTAATTTAGAAAGAATGTCCAAGACCTATAATGGGGTTATGTGCATATCACTCAGTAGAGCCTCTGTTTTAGGGAGGAAATCAGGTGTGGGTACTCCAATTGAGTCAAGTGTTGAGTTGGAAGAGAATTTCCAAGCAAAGCATTCAACCTTATCTGCTATAGATGTGAGGACTTCAAATTGATTGAATAGAGGTTTTGCTGTTGTTCAGCACACTCTTGCAGAGAGTTGTTTCATTTTATCAGCAAACAGTAACTTCACTTCATTGAGGACATACTTGCACTCATTGGGAACAGAGACAAAGAGACACCTGTTGCAATCAGATGTGTCTCTCTGGTACAGCTAGAAGTGTTTCCTGTGAGCTATATTGGCCATGCATGCAGTTGAGAACCAAGGAGATGAATACGGTTTAACTTGGTATTTCCTTGCTGGATTGAAAGCATCGATGCCAGCTTTCATCCAGATGGAAACCTCAGATGCACATTTATGAACAGGATGATTAAAAACTGCAGAGTTAAGTAATTATGTGAGAGTCAAATGATTATTCAAGGTCATGAATATTCAAGAAATTTATTCAACATTATTCAAAGTCAATTATTCCTGAAAGATAAAACAGTGATAATATATTTTCTTTTTTACTGGGCACCCTGTATATTTATGTGGCAAGAGCAAATAAAAGAATTGCCAGTAAAATGTATTTTTTAAACATTTATAATTACAGTTATTCATCATTATATGTTTGTTAAATTTTTCTTGTTCTATTGTTTACAAAAATTTTTATAAATTTATGAATAAAAATTTGTTTTCATAGTTGTTTCTTTATAATATGGTTAATAAGAAATATTCCATTGTAGTCAGTTTACATATTTTTTTATAATCTTATGAATATAAAATTATTCTTATAAATAAACAATCTAATAAAATAAATAGTTTTTAACATCATTGTTGTAAATTCTTGAGAAAAAACAGAATGCATAAATCTGGTTTTATATTTTTGGGTTTTGTTAAAAACTATAAAAATAGCTTTTTAAAACTAAAAATTTCTGTGGTAGTATATAGTAATAGGAATGTCAAGAGAAAAACCGTCTTTTTGACACCCTGTATTTTTGTGGGTATGAAAGTAAAATCTTGAGAAACTAAGCAAAGTATTAAGACATTGGAAAATTACTTATTATTATAAACATTATTTTTAGTGAGTTCATATTGAGTTCATATCCTTGTTATTTTAAGCAGGGAAACTAATGTCAACCAGCATAAGAATAGCAAAAGATGTCTTTTAGAAAATAAGAAAAGTATGAAGACATAGGAAAATTTCTTACTATAAACATTATTCTTAGTGAGTACACATGTTTAAGTTGACATTGCTCTTATTTTAAGCAGTGAAATTAAGGCCAGCCAACCTGCAAAAAGGAAATACAGGCTTGATTTCTGATGGAAGCATAAGTTTTGTTAGTACAGATTTCTTGATTTCTAGAATGGTTGGCATTAATTTCACTTTTTAAAATTTCACTATAAGGTATGTAAAATCAAATTCGTGTATCCACTAAAATAACATTTATAGTAATAAGAAATAATGTCAGATTAAAATATCCATTTAAAACAAAAGAAAAAATGCCAAACTACTACGTAATATCAAATCTCCTATATGGCTGTGAATTCAGCCAATTTCCTCACAAATGAAGGAGAGACATGTAACAATGATAATGTGGCTCTATCAATGAATGCTAATATGTGATCAATGAGAGAGTCTTAAGGAAAACTGGAACAACAAAGGAACCTATATTTATAATCAGAAAGAAATGGTTGAAATTGCTGGGATACATAATAAGAAAAGAGGATTCTATTGATGTGTATTGTTGCATGAGGAACAAATGAAATAGCTCAGTGAGGTAGAAAGAAAAGAAGGCAAGAAATGTTATGATAAAATTCTTTGTATTGTGGATCAATGCTGAATGTATCCTTGTGGGTGAAGGAAGCATCCTGCCGAATGAGGAGAGTTGGTAATGCCTAGAGTTGATATATATGTTGGTTCAGTTGACTAAGGTCACTAGTGGTGTCATTGACAGCTTGACATATTGTGAATGGTGTTCTCATAAACAGACAGGGTGGATCATGACTCAACGTTTTTTTGTTATACCTTTTGCATTTTTGATTCACCCCTTTTATATTTAAATTTTTCTTTTTTGAGGGTATTTGTTTTGTGAGCCAAATGTGATGCTCGGAGACCCTGTACAGCCAGCAATCTTTTTTGTTTTTGCTTTCTTAGTGTTCACATCCAGTTGACAGGTTTTGGTGTAGAGTGAAGTAGAAAATGATCTAGTTTGAATCAGAGTATAACAAGGGCATGGAGAACTTAACACTCACAGGATATATTGAAGACAAGAGAAACAGTGGGAAAACAGAGAGTAACCTATTTAACACATATGTGTGAATCAATGGTACAAGGACAATGAGGTATGATCAAGGAACAAGGTTACATAGAGTAATAAAAAACAGGAAGTTGTGGAGAGCCATCATTGCTTACTTCCTGAAAGGGTATGGCATATAAAAGTAGAAAGAAATGAGTAAAGAATAAGTTCAAAAGAAAAAAATGAGGTCATAATTAATGTTTTTTTTTCTTTTTTCGTATAGGAATTAAAAAAACAGTAAAAATGTGTTTTTATTTGCTTTCTTGTTCTTCAAAGTCAAATGAAAATTAGATTTAAAAAAAAGTAACCTTACACAAAATAATTTAATTACGATGTAAGCAATTATTTTGTTTCAGTGCCTACACTTTTCATACATACCCCCCACTCAATGATACATTACAACAGATATGGGTCATCTGAACTCGATTTACTCTTTTTTAAATTACAAATTACACAAAACTGACATCACGTCAGCTGTTTTTCAAAATAATCTCTTCCTTTGTCAATGCACTTAATCAGTGTGCTAAGTTTAAATTCCAGTCAAATTCATTATATTCACTTGCATACAAATACTTGTTGGTAGCACCCAAACAAGAATAAATACAAGGTACTAAAAAGGGATAAATAAAAAGAAGGGTGCTCAAATACAGGAACTGACAGTACCTTGTTATTTTGTTTGTTCCCTTGTGCAACCATCAATAGCATTTCCTTACCATTTTTTTTATTACTGCAACAATGTAAAACAACAATACAACATAACATAAACATGGTACTTACAATAGATGAGGTTTACACTTGTTAAGTTTACTATCTTTGAGCTAAGATGAAGTGAGGTCATCAACTACTAGTATATATCTTTGCAATGCATGTATGACCTCTACCCAGAACCAGACTAACTTTGTGTCAAGATCCCAAATTCATCTCAGTTGTCCTTACTGTTTCCAGGGCATTAATGCACATCGCCCTATCTGCTTGCTAGGTGGAGAGTTCTATCCAAAACCCTACATACTCTTGGTAAAAGTATGAAATTTACTGTTAGTACATCTCATGTTACATTCACAGACTCAAGTCACCATCACTGCCTTCATGTTCTAATGTAAGAAGTAAGTTTCATTTAGATAGCTTTTTCCCAAGAACAGATTCCTGTATTAGTGCTTCCCTAAACACTACAATCTTAAAATCTAAAAGTCAAGGGTCACTCATTATCTATCCTCCTCCTCCTAATCTACACTTCCTCCCACCTCCTTTTACATTCATATCTAACACTTCATTCATTATTACTATTTCAACTGTAACCCTCTACTTTGAGTGTTACTTGTGCCTTGTATTGTGTGAATTCTAGCATTAAAAAAGTTGATTGGAAGTCTTTTCAACAGTGTTAACTAGAGGTCACAGGCAGGCAAATTCCAACTGTGGAGAAGCTGACAAACTTGATTGATTCAATATGATGCCAAAAACCTTGCCCGAGATTTTACTGAGTTACTCATTTCACCATTGTAAATGTATGTCCCACATTATGTGTGTCCTTTCAGTGAATGACTGAGTGAACCTCTGGAAAAATTCCAATTCATGCAGGATCAGTTATACTGACTGGCTGCCAAATTTTATTAAGATTGCACAAATGGTTCTTGAGATATTCAACATGGCTATATACTTACAGGACAGATCTTTTATATATATATATATATATATATATATATATATATATAATCATTTCACTCCAAGCAAGACAATAATGCCAGTAAGATGCAGACAATAAAAAGACTTTGGTGAGGAGAAGTGAGGAAAAAGACAATAAAGGAACATGGTTCAGGAAGACAGAAGATGACGATTGACGTTGCATTTAAATTCTTGAAGATTATATGTTTCAGAGAAGCAAGATTGGAAATTCTACAGATGAGAAGTACAAAAAAAGAAACTATTAGAATAGAACTTATGGTTACATCTAATTAGTTCAACAGTAAAATGGTGAAACCTAGTTGCCAATCTATTAGTACACTTAAATTCATGCAGCCAAGGCACCATTAAAACATTGCCAACCCAATTCATATTCACCCCAATTCTAACCACCCTCCACCTTAATCCAACATATACCTTTGTCAGTAGAATGTAGTATTAGCAACTACTCATCAGACAAAGATGTGTTTGATAAATATAGCAGTGTATATAATAAAGTTTTAAAGAATAATGGTTATAGGTACGCTGAAATTAAGTTTAGAAAATATGATGATAGTGGTCCAAAGAAAAGAAACAGAAAGAAGAAAATCACTTGTTACACACCCCCATTTAATCAATTGTCAGTATTAAGTTAGGCCATGAGTTCCTCCAATTGAATGATAAACATTTTCCTAAAAGTAACCCTCTTAGTAAAATATTTAACAGAAACACATTAAAACTAAGTTATAGCTGTACTGATAAACTTGTGAAGATTATAAAGTTACACAATAATCAAATTTTAAACTAATTTAATAATCTGGATCATAATACTCATTCCAAAGAAGATATTATTAATGATACTGGCCAATGTAATTGTAGGAATTCTGACCAATGCCCATTGACAAACAAATGTTTAACTAAATCTCTTGTTTATCTTTGTACTATCTCTACAATAGAGAATCCGACAGGTTGAAAAATTCTATATTATTAAGTACTAAGAATTCTTACAAGACTAGGTGGTATCAACATACCTTGTTCTTCACCAATAGTACTTACAGAAATAATGCATCACTTTCTAAATATTTTTGGACTTCAAAAGATGATAATAAAACTCTTAAGGTGAAATGGAAAATTTTTAAAATGGCAAAGACATGTAGATCTTTATATGAACCCTGTTTTCTGTGCTTACATGAAAAACTGGAAATTATCAGATTCAGTAAAAATTTCTTATTAAATCAAAAGAATGAATTAACAGTAAAGTGTAAGCATAGTTTACTTTCTACTTACAAAATTTAGTTAAACTATGGAATTTGATTATACTTTTTCTTATATTTTAGTTGTACTGCATTGCAACATATATGGCTTATCTTATTTGTAAGATTAATTTGGATTTAATATGATTTTGTATTAATCTCCTAGTAGTATTAGTAACATCTTGTGCAGATGTATTGGTATTTGGTTGGTATTTTTGACATTTTACATTGATTAGTTATTGTTATTAACATATGAATAATCTTTATTCAACAGTTGCATATTAATTTCCCAAATTATTCTATATGTTTAAATTATTTACTAGTTTCTTAAAGAAGCTATTTATCAACTATAAAAAAATTTATTTAGGAAATTCACAAAGCATATAACTTGTTTAGCATTTTGCTAAATTATCTCTCCACCCCATTTTTATTTCTTGGGTAATGGCATTTTCTAGTTTGTATAATTTATGTATCCATTTATGTCTACTCTATGGGTCATGACCCATTTATAAAAAATAATTTTTTAATTTTTGCTTCTTTGCTTAGTTTAAATTTAACATAGGTCATATTTGATTGGTTGATCAGAGTAAAGCCCACACACCTTATAACCCACTTTTCTTTCTCTTTTGTAAAAAGAGATTGTAGTCTGCTTTTAAATCTAAATAAATTTGTCACTCACCAGTAATTTACAGTTGCCTGATGAGATGCATTGATATGCATCAAAACATGACTGCAATTGTGTAGCGATTTTGACATGTTTTCAGAGTAATATCCTAAAATAAATAATATTGGTCTACTTTGTATTGAGCCCTCTTTTACATTAAATGTTACAAATTTTGGAATTGTACTCTATTCATTCTCATCTTACATGGGGATATATATATATATATATATATATATATATATATATATAGTTGGTGTGAAACCCAGAGTAATGCCGTCCCTAGATGTCTTGGTTGTTGTTATTGTTATGGCTCAGTCTTGGATTGGTTTCCCATTTTGGGTTTCTTTATACTATAGACATTGAGCACTATTGGTTTTTTGTTTAGGTAGGTTTCTTTCATTTGATTTTTTCCTTTTTTGACAGGCTTTGTATTGCTATGTTTTGTTTTGGTACTGTCCTTTCACCTTTTACTTGATTCTGGTATGTATTCCAGCCATGAGTAACAGGCATTGATTTATCTTGGAGGATAATGGTAGCATGCTGTTTGGTCAAAATTACGTTCATTGGTGGTGAGAGTGATCTCTCCAGGATGCAGGCCTTAGTCATAGTATATGGAGGCTCTGTGTTTCCCCAACCATATGGCTTCACTCTTGGCTTTATTAACAAAAATACAAAGGAATATAGAGCATTACATTTAGGGCTTGGCTTGGCTTCAGGAGTTGCCAGAAATTTGTCAGTGTCAACAACCAACTGCCTTCAGGATTTCATTCCAGATTTTCTGTCTGGATATATTTCCATAGCCTTTTCTGCATTTGGAAGGCAGATTTAAAATCTGCTCATGTGACTTCAGTTGATCTAGGATGACCCAAGCAGTGCATGATTCAGCAATTGATCAGCAACTTTTGGATAACCCTGACTGTTCACATTAATATAAAGATTTAAGTTTCACTATCTTACATAGAACTCAGTCCGCTCATCATTTGAAGATTTTTTTACATTTACATTAAAATACACCAACCAAGTCTATGCAGACAAAAAGAATAGTTTACCAGCACATTAAGTTTATTTGGAGGATGTGAGTAATATTTTCCCCTTTTATACTCACTCGGAACATTTATTTATAATTCAGTAATTATTGTTTTGGTATATTGTTTCTAGCAGTGTTTTGAAATCAGCACCTGGTAGAGAGGAAGGTGAATTTTTACCTACCTATTCTTTGAATAAACATACCAATGGCCGAGAGGACTCAATTCATGGAAGAGCTTTGCAGTATTAGCAGTAGTAGTCATTGTTTACAAATTCACACTTTCTCTCCAGAGTGCTCGGCTGGAATTAAATTTTATGGGGCCAATATATATCGTCATCCACAGACAGACAGTTTCGTTGTATCACAATTCATCAGACATATTTGGCATCATGTGTATATATATATATATATATATATATATATATATATATATATATATATATATATAGTCAAACCTAATGAGCCAGACAAACCTACCAAGGTTTCACTTAGGCAGATCTGCCTAAGTGAAACCTTGGTAGGTTTGTCTGGCTCATTAGGTTTGACTACGTTTGCTCTACGTTTGTATCGAGCTCTTTAGTTAGTTGTTTACTCGTATCAGAGTTTTTTCTTTGGGCCTTGAACCTGTATCTGTGCGATTATTTTTGACAGACTTTCATGTTCCTGGCTCTTTCTTTTTTAAAACCTTTTTTTCCTTTCGTGATTGATTTGGCTATTGTTAAATCAAGAATTCGAAGGTTTTTCGACACGAGTATAGTTAGCTATATATATATATATATATATATATATATATATATATATATATATATAAAAACATATATATGTATATATATATATATATAAATAAATATATATATGTATATGTATATAGGTGTTTTCTTTAGAAACTGTCCAAATGTTCTATAATTCTGAGTGCTTTGGCTATATTTTTAGTCATTATCAAGGATGATTTTATTTTTGCTTTTTAATTGGGTGTATGGGTTGTGTGTATGATTTGGAGTTATAGGGATCTTTTATTTTTTGAACACAGCACATATACCTGTGTTTATAGTTAATTTTATTAAGTGTTGGCTTTTTCTTTTTTATTATTAAGCATTCCATTATTTTTAAACAATATCACAAAGAAATACACTACCCCAATTGACCTGAACAAAAAATCAAATTAATTATGTACTACAAAAAATTTAAAATGGCTAACCTTATTCTCAAAAATTACAACACACCAATAAAATCAAAATTACAATGAATGAACATTATCTATGAGTTCAAATACCCTTAAGGAACTGTGTTCCTGATCACACCAAATTCATAAATAATTACATCGCCCACATGACTACATGCCTATCCATACGCCTTACGTTACATCTATCCTACCACAACTCTATTAGAACCCATTTAAACACACACACAAACTTACCAGACTCCATCCGAAACATACTAGTAGAAAATACAAACATAATAACCTCATCCACATGTAAAAAAAAAAATAATGGAAGCCTATTAAGTTTCTGAAAAATAAAAATTTATTAAATCAAAGAAATGAAATAGCATTTTTTTGTAGATATTGTCTCATATTTTCCTTAAAAAATAATTATAAAAATAATTTGCATAATTATATATCTATTATTTGATCATAAATAAATTAATTTATAAATGTGTAATTAAATTCTAATATTTTAATTTTTACAATACCATATATAGTTTATTAGTAAATAAAATAAATATAGTATTTTAGATCTTTATAAATAAAATATAAATATAAAAATTTAAGAAAATCTTGATGTAGTTTCAGAATACAAGAAAATAAAAAATAAATAAATATAAATACCAAATGCATTGTATTGTAACCCAAAATAAAATAAAACATGAGATGGTGATTACACGTCTGCATGAAAGGAAGTCAGTATCAACAGACCAAAATCTCTGACCCCCAGATAACCTTAACCGACTTTCAATTTGCCACATAAAAATTATACTTGTATCTTGATTTGTCAAAAAGGCTAACACCCTCTTAATAAAAAATTCTGAATTCTCTTTATCCCACTAACTTAAAATATATAATACTATTTAACTTATAATGAGAGTAAATCAATTTTTTTTAAGGTTATTCTCAACATCACTTAAAAATGGAACTGAACTTCAACTTTTAAGTTTAATTAAAAGATTTAAGATTTGATTTTGAAATATATTAATTTCTGTGTCACGATGGAAAAATTAAAAAAAAATAATTATAATATTATGCTCTATTGTGTATTGAGCACTATTTTTAAAAAATAAATGCTAAAGAACTCTGGATTATAAATCTAACTGTCCTTTATATATATATATATATATATATATATATATATATATATATATATATATATATATTGTATATTTAGGCAGCAATCCTTCTTTCATGCACATTTCATTAAAAACGACTGACAAGGTGCTTTTATTTAGTTTTTTATATAATTTCTAATATAATAGCATCATCCACTTGCAAAAAAAGGCTAAAATAATGGAAGCCTTACTAATAAAAACAAACAAACCAACACTTAATAATATTAACTTTGAACATGGACATAATATCTTGACCGTTTTTTTAAACAAAAAATGAATCACTTTATAAAACATACATATAACAAACTATTTCTAATTCTAAAAGTTGAAATATAATCCTTGAAAATGGCTAAATGTATAGCCGAAAGCGCTCGGATAAGAACATTCGGACAGTTTTTATATAATTTATCCTCTGAAAAGAAAAACTTTATTAGATCGCACGAGAAATTATATAAAAAACTAAATAAAAGCACCTTGTCAGTCGTTTTTAATGAAATGTGCATATATATATATATATATATATATATATATATATATATATATATACACATATCATTATATAATTATATATACATATATATACATATATATATATATATATAAATATATATATATATATAAAATTTATTTTCCTCTCTTGTTGTTGACGCAAGATGAATTCAGTGGTAAAATGTGGCACAATTCCAGACTGAGAAAATTTCTTTTCTGTTGCTGTTCATCCTCTTCAGCTGATTTCATGAAGGACTTCTTTTTGGCAAAGTATGGATAGGTATTTAGTTCTACTTTTATTGGCACCGTTGGATTTATCTCAAATGTTCTCGTTTGAAAGAACAAACACAGTAACTAGAAAAATAGACAATAGTTTAAAGAGAAAAAACAAAATTTATCAAAGCTTTTACAACAGATATTTACATATAGAATAAGAATTTATTTCGTGAAACAACTAAACTTGATACTTTCATCTAAAATATATCATAAGAAGTGGATAATAAATTTTTAATTTAAACAAGTTCAGTTAAAAATCCTATGAAAGAACTCAAGGATTTTATTTTATGTTTATTCTTTGCCCATTTCACATTGTTTTCCTGGTTTCTGGTGAAAGTATAAATAATGGTAGAAACTACTTGTGTCTAAACGTCCACCAAATTTCAGAAGACATTATCAAAGAGTTTTGCATCATATCAGTTTCATTGTTTTACAAATACCATATCTTTATGCATCATGTGAACATCTCAGCATCCCCCCACACACAGACATACATATAGACATACCCACACCCTCACACACACATATACAAAATACACACATACACACAAATATATGGAAACAATTTTTTCTGACAATGCATTTCATCTTCTTTAGGTAGGCATCTTCAGGTCAGAATAAAAGTCAAATCAATAACTGAGCAGTACTAAAAAAAGAAAAGAATTATACAATCTCGCTAGACATGATCATTGGAATGAGAACTGCCTACTCCCATAGATTAAATAAAGGGTTTCAATTCACAATTCACTGTATGTTACCCAGATTGACATACATCTAAAGAAAGCCAGAGGACCCAACGGCTGAAATATTTCACACATGTGTTTATTAATCACTACTGTTTGTAATAATATTATACTGAAACTTCATTTTTTAATTCTTTGCTTCAAAAAATAATCAGCCTTTCTCCATTTCTAAGGTATATGCTTGCATGTATGGTCTTCTGTAGCGAAAACCGCTGAGGCACCTTCAGCAAAAATTTACCATGAAGCTTTATTTAGCAGTGCAGGCCGTCTTATGATGAGCCATATCTCATGCAGTCCACCAGTCAGAAAAAGTTTCCCATGCCTGGTTTAGAATTAAATCTGCTCTTAAATAGAAGGAGAGGCATGGTGGAGTAATGGCTAATGGCTTGGATTGAGGAGTTGGAGAGCTGTGTTTGAATTCCAGTCAAGTTCATTACATTCACTTATGTGTAAATATCTTTATAGAAATGTATAAATCCATCTCTTCTCCCCCACCAGCTATGGGTAAATAACAGGACAGATTGAATCCTATAGTTTTGGTTGGCAACTAATCTAGGAAAAGGACAACTCTGAATTCAAAACATCTGACTATGGTTTAAATAACCTTGCCAACCTGCAACTGGCCTAATGTGGTGATTATGTCTCAACTCCTTAAAACATGGTCAATCAGGAAGGAGTTCCTCCAAGGATTGATAAGGATCTGGATTTGGATCTGAATCGGTTGTAGTGAGCTTTCATCCTTGGTACCTACTCTTCAATGACAAGCAGAGGGAAAAAAAATTTTGGCTAAACTGAGAAGCGGTCAGATGATGTCTTTCATTATTGATTAAATTTAGACACTGTCCAATCTCCTGTGTAGATGTCCATCTCGCATGCATGCATACCTCAGACAACAAGATAAACACCTTTCATCAATCAAAACTCTGAAACAAAGTCCTGTTCATCAGCAGGTTTATTGAAAGCCAAAACGGTGAAGTTAGAAAAAGAAAAAAATACAAACTTGAGACTAGTTTAGTCTGAATAACAAATAAATAAAAAGGAATTGAAAAAGAAATATGACAAAGACAGCCAAAGACTTGAACATAACAGTAAGACTCAGGATCTAAATGTGTAAATGAAGTAGCAAATAGTTTGCTTCTTACAGGATGCTCATGTGTTTAGGTAGAAACATGTCTTCTGGAATATTTATTCTACAACAATTATTACAGACTCTTATGTAAGTTCAAGTAAAAAATGAATAACATAAAACAATATAAAACAAATGACAACTAATTGCATGTATTGACAAAAAGGAATTACATGAATATCAATCAGTTATGCGCTGTGTGATACACACTTAGGTGATCATGTATCGAAAGATACAGACTGATGAGGCAGATTTTTCCTGCAGTAGGTTGCCATTTCTTTCTGTGGTAGACCAGTTACCATCCAAGGCTCTAGAACCTGGACTGTCCTGCTATTTACCCATAGTTGGGGGGAGAAGAGGAGGATTCATACCTTTCCCAAGGGTATTAGCATGTAAGTGAATGTAATGGATCTGACTGAAATTTGAACTCGGCTCTCCAATTCCTCAATCCAAGCCTCTATCCATTACTCCACCGTGCCTAAATGAATACACAATTATGATAAAAGAAGAAAGCATAGAAAATATTAGTTATGTAACATGGTTACACTGAAAAACATTTAAACTAGCTATATGTGCATTTTTGTGTGTTTGAAATTTGTGTACGTGATAGACACGTGTATATGTGAGTGTATGATAAATATGTATGTGAGACAGTTCAATAGTAAAAAAAAAAAAAGAAAAAGGAAAATGCATGTGAGCCTAGTGGCCATGTTCCAACTGTACATACAACTAAATCTGAAAGCCTGTGTAGGAAAAAACGAAAAGAGGCTGTAGCCTCTTTTTACTTTTTTCAACACAGAGAAAGGCACACCATTTTATGAGTGCCCCTTAGTAATGTTTTTTGACAAAGTCAAATGAGTTAACCCACATGCTTACATGAATATGTATAAAGTTTACAGTGATAAGTTCTTAGAAAGGAAGAAAGTTACATGCAATTACAGTTTTAGAACAGTGTATAAATGGCCAGCACATGGTGAAAGGGGTTCTACATGGAGAGATACAACAGTAAAATAAATGTATACAAATGTCCAAATAATATGATATTAAAGGAGACAAATGCAGAGAGGAAAAGGTCAGAAAGGTACATGCCGGCAATGCTATTGTGGGGATGGATTTGGAAGGATGAGAAACTATGAGCCATATTCTTTGATTATGTGCTTTATTGTGAGGGTTCTGTTGATTACTACAGGCTGAACCAGAAATGGTCAAAAAACGTAACTAATCTAAATTGTACCTAAACTAAAAAGAGGACAAACAAAAGGAAAGTGAAACAATAAAAGTTCTGTACTGTATTTCATGAAGGTTGTAGTGGACCATGCGGTGTGTGAATGTGAGAAGAGAAGACGAGTTATCTCTAGGTTAAGGCTTCCGCTGGCCGGACCAGCTACATAAGAATGTTGGACTTTAATGGAGTCCAAAGAAACAAACAAGACCGATATACATGTATACGAACAAATATATATTAATAACAAATAGATTAATACACGAATTACAAATACATTGAAGACATGAATAAAATGTTACAGTCTGTATGGAAAGTTGTGTGAGTGTTGAGTTGAATGTCCGTACGGGGTGAATTTTGTTTTAGCGTGTTCCCAGAATATGGGAAACGCTGGTTATGTATAGGAGTTCACATATTGGAAATTTTAAGAGAAAGTTTTATATACCTCGCCTCACGTGCGAGGTTGCGGCCCGCGGCTGAAGTTGAGATAGTTGCTCACACGTGCGCGTAAGCAGAGAAAAGGGGAAGAGGTGAAAGGTCAGCCAGTATTTATACTCCCGGGAGAGAGAGACCCCTGTTGAAGGGTTAAGGAAATGAAGAGGAGCTAACTGCGACAAGGTGTTTTAGTTTTATGATTAAAGCGTGACTTGCACTGAATGTTTTGCTAACTCCATAGAGTTTGCTGAGGATTTTCCTCCACTACAGGTTGCAGAAGCTAATATTGGCAGAACTTGGTTGTCCAGATCAAGAGGAATCTTCAATGAAAAATTCGGAATTAGAACTGACCAAAGTATTGTGGTAGGTAGAATATGCTTGGTGATGTATTTTATCAGAAACATAGAACATAAAACAGACTTACTCAAGGGCTTAAATATATAATATATTTTTATTTATTTTCCTTAGAGTGACGAGTAAGTCCTTTGGTATTCAGTGTAGTTAAATGTTTATCAATAAGGCAGATATTGGTAGCAGTCTGGAGAAATGTTCATTTTAGTAGGTTGAAGTCAGACTATGATAGTGATAGTAGTAATCTCAAAAATTAGGTCAGTGTCAAGCTACTGTTTTTTCTTTAACCCTAAGCAGGGTGGAAATATCAATAGCAAATGACCTCTTAACTACTTCTTCGCACATCATGCATCTGGTTTCTATGCAGTAGTATTCTTTTGTTCCATCCTCTCCTCATCCTATCTGTCTCTAGCCCAGCAGTGTCAGGTTTATATCCTTTTGAGCAGGCTCGAGAATTTGGCACAAACATTGGTTTTGGCTAACATCAAAAACCTCTTGCTGTCAATTTTTTTGACTGACCAAATTACTTTATTTTCTGGTGTTCTTTCCTTTTTCCTTTTTTATAATGTAAGTTATGTGTGGAGCCTACCTGATTTTTGGTATATTTCAGTTACAAATAAGTAGGCCCTGCTCCTGCAAACCTCTGGTGTTTTTTACTGGGTTCTGTTTTTTCTTCTTCCTTCTCTTTTTATTTGAGGGTTGCCTTCGTGTTAGTTGAAAGAGAAGTATAGAAAGAGAAGTTTAGAGAGAGGGAAAGAAAGAGGTTAGGGTTTTAAAGGAAATTGCAAATGCTTTATTTTAATTTGAATTCTTTTTATTTTTGTTGATATATTTCATTTTTATTTGTTTTTTTTATTGGGGCTCACTACAGTATCATTGACAGGCATGAACACTTAAAGCTTTATTACCATAGAGAGAACATTTTTTTTTTCAGTTCATACAATCTGATCTGAATCTGATCTAAACTAATCTTATAAAAATTTAAAAAAAGATACAAAATTTGCCCAAATTGGTATTAAGTAATTGGCAAAGAAAGAAAAAAACATTAGGCTGTAAAAATTAATTGTTATTTTTTTATAAGCATTCAAAAAGTACACCCAAAGTGATCATGTGACAAATGTGACAAGACTTTCTTTCCAAGCTAATAGAAAAATTCTTAATTGAATGCTAGCTGAGAATAAAAACACAACCTCTCTTTTTGTCTTCATGATACATGAATAAATATCATTTCAAAACAATGACAATGACAATTCTATTGAGTGCTTTCTCTCTGTTTATGGATCATTCCTGCAGAGACATTGTAGAATTTCATTTAATACTGCATTCATGAATTTCAAATTATATGAATTTTCCTCATAAAACTGTAGGTGATCCAGCTTTTCAGAATTACTCTGAACCAATCATCATACATCAATTATCCTTCAAACCTATGTCCATATTCACAAGTCCAGCAACAAAGAGAAGAGAAACAGAAATACAATTAGCAGGCATCTGTCCATCTCTCTTGAGGATAAACTGTGATGGAAACTGAATTCCTTTTTCCCAAACGTCAAAGTAACATTCCAATTAATCATTTTATTTCTTACTTTCAATCGCTTTGTTCATTGTGGTGACAAATAAAAATTAAGGTCTTGTGGGGTACAATTTTTTTACTGTAAGCCTCCTGAAATAAATAAAGCATTTATTCTTTTTTATTATTTTATTTCTTAAATTTGACATCTGTGTCACTTTCTTGCTAACCAGTCTAAACTCACTTTTATATTTTCGCATTCAGGTTTTACTTTCACCATTTTTTGATTTCAAAATTATTGAAAACATTATAATATTAAATATAATTTGAAATTGTTAAATAAATTAATATTATTATTATTATTATTGTTATTATTCCACAAGATATTGGAATTAATATCTTCATCCTTATTGTTTTATCATTACATTTTGGCCAATGTGTTCTTCTTTCCCATTCTCCAAAATTCTAAGCTCAGTCATTCCACAAGATGTTTTTTGAACTCGTATCCTCATCTTTGTTGTTTTTATCCCTACATTTTGATCAATGTGTCTGTCAGCCTTTCCCATTGTCTGAAATTCTCAGATCAATCATTATCATTAAGATATATATAAGATATTTGGACTAATATCCTTCTCATTGTTGCTTTTATCACTACATTTTGCCCAGTGTGCTCTTCAGCTTTCTCTGCTAACTCATTGTCCCACCGAAGGCTAGTTCTGTCTTCTGAGGAAAGTTATATTTAGTAAAGATTTAAGGAACCGAGGCTGACTAAACAAAAGCATTTATAACTGTTTGCTATTGACTAGTTTAGTCCCAAATGCTTTATCCATTTCAACAGCATTAATAGAATCAAACTAGAGTTATGGATATTTATTAAGCCAGTCAATTGGAATAATTTACAAGCATTTTTATTATAATATGATTGGTTGATAGTTACTATCTCCTGATTGGTCAGCCAAAAATTATTTAGCTTTGTTTTGTTTAGAAACTAACTTTTATATAATTTCCCTAAAACTAATTTATTTATGATATCAGTTTAATTCATTTTACAGCTATCATTTGATATAATAGGAATGCTGACTCTAAGAAATCAAAAGCTTTCCTGCAAAAATCTAAACCTAAGTTAGCAAATAGTGAATAGATCATTTTGTGCATTGTATCATGATTGTTACCTTTCAACATCTAATTAACCAATAACATTCTGCGAATTGTGTTATTATCTGATTGGTTGATTGTCACCAATCACAATCTCCTGATTGGGCTGTAATTCAATGGCTTATGTTTAACAGTGAAAAAGAGAAACAAGTTTCTAATTTCAGTTTGGTGAGTAGTTTTTTTAATTTATTTTTTTGGTTTTGGTGTATTATATAAGAAAGTTGATCCAATCACTCTCCTGTTATACTTCTAGAACAGAGTTATTTAGTGCTATAACCTCTGGTATAGACCAACCTTCTTCAAGTAGGCTAGGATAGTCTCTACTTTTATCTTCTTGAAAATGTTCTCCAGACTTGCCATGTCATAAAATCATTCATGTATAGGGGCAAGGTCACTACAATTGGTTAGAATATGTTTTAATGTATATGCCTCCTGACATACTGTGTGTTCAGTAAAATGTTTATCATTTAAGAATGGTGATATAACAGAAGACTTAAGAAGCCAGGTGCAAATGAATGTGAACATCATCAGGCAATCAGCTTAATGAGCCATGTAACAAAACTTATCATCCGAATTCTGATGAATAGAGTGCACAACAGAATCAGATATAGGACAAGAACAGTGTGGATTTATCAAAGACATTGGAACATGGAACACAATATTTATGCTCAGAATGATATCAGAAAGAAGAATACAAATGTAGAAAGATGTGTACCTGCGATTCATAGATTATGCAAAGGTATTCAATAAAGTACATCACAAAGACCTGTTGGAACTGCTTAGCAATCTTGGTATATTTGGGAAGGATATTAGAATAATCCAGAACCTGTACTGACAGCAAACTACCTGCATACAAATAGAAAATGAGTTCAGTAGATATACAAAAATAGAACCGGGTACAAGACAAGGATGTGTTTTCTCACTGGGTTTATTCAACCTGTACAGCAAGGCAATTCTAAGGGAATTAGAAATCCTACCACTTTTCATTATTGATGGCCACAATCTTAACAACATAAGAGATGCAAATGACACAGTGTTGATAGCAGACATGGAAAGGAAACTGCAAGAACTCCTACAGAAGGTAGTGAAGGAAAGTGAAAAGAAAGAATGAAATATCAATTGCAAGAAGACAGAAGCTATAGTTGTTAGCAAAAGGATGATCCCAAAATGCAAATTACAAATTGGAGATATTGAAATCAAACAAGTAAATAAATTTGAATATCTAGGAAGTGTTTTAATAGAGGACAGAAAGTGTGGCACTGAGATCTGAAGGTGCATTGGATAGCCAAAGATGTATTCCAAAAGCTAAGCAGAGTATTAAGAAACAGAAAAATTTAATTAGAAACAAAGAAAATAATACTGAACTCTTATGTTATATCAGTTCACCTATATGGCAGTGAATGTTGGACAATCTCTTCAAAGATGAAGGAAAAAATTGAAGCAACAGAAATGTGTGTTGGACCAACTGGAAGTTACCGTCTCAACAGTCAGCAGTCAAATGCTCAAAATCAGTCCTTTGCACATAGTATTGGGATTTTTCCATTTATATTTGGTAACGAAAATATTGTGACGCCGGCAAGAAGAAAGGAACACAAACACAGATGAAAATGGTTGAAAAAATACTTGTATTGGTAGGAAAAGAGAGGAAAGTTTCTTGCAAACAGTCAGGTTTGCGGAACTTATCTGAAAGATGCGTCCTTTTAACGGTTTTACATTTCCTGTGTTATTTTGGGTTGAAGAAATAAAGCCTTGACATCTGTGCTTCAGTTGTTGTCTAAATCCTCACCCGTCATGGTGTTTAGATGACGGAGAGTGCAGATGGGGAACGTGTTGTCTCTGAGGGACCCACAAGCAAAAGAGGAAGAGGGTTCGTAAAAACCGCTCTTGTCAGGGTTTGTGAAGATCTAAAAAGGTAGCCTGTGATTGGTTGTTTTTCATCCAATCACAGGGCACCCAGTTAGCGACTCTGTAACAAATTCAATAATAGACTTCAAGTGGCACTTCTGGTGGTGTTTCAAAAATATTTGAAATATAACGTAAATTATTAATCAACCACTGACAAGCGTTTCCCTCACATTTTTGAAGGGCTTTTTTGTGAGCCAGCACCTGCATAAGGAAACCTATAAATACAGACCATACGCCAAGGAAGAGTCAATTGAAGAATGGATTCTTTGTTGTCAACTGAAATGGATTACTAATCAACTGAAACAACATTTCTCACTTTTCTGATGTAAATTCCATAACGAAGATAAGGTACTAACTTTCCCCTTTCCATTCGGTTTTATTATAAACACCTCAATGTGTGTCTATCAACTTTTCCATTTGTTATGCATTTTATCAAACACAACTTAGTGTGTGTTTATCAACACCATCCATTTTCATGAACTTTATTAAGCACACCTAAATGCATGTACATTAACTTCTCCTTTTCAAAGGGTTTTATTAAGCACGCCTAAATGCATGTACATTAACTTCTCCTTTTCAAAGGGTTTTATTAAGCACGCCTAAATGCATGTACATTAACTTCTCCTTTTCAAAGGGTTTTATTAAGCACGCCTAAATGCATGTACATTAACTTCTCCTTTTCAAAGGGTTTTATTAAGCACGCCTAAATGCATGTACATTAACTTCTCCTTTTCAAAGGGTTTTATTAAGCACGCCTAAATGCATGTACATTAACTTCTCCTTTTCAAAGGGTTTTATTAAGCACGCCTAAATGCATGTACATTAACTTCTCCTTTTCAAAGGGTTTTATTAAGCACACCTAAATGCATGCACATTAACTTCTCCTTTTCAAAGGGTTTTATTAAGCACACCTAAATGCATGCACATTAACTTCTCCTTTTCAAAGGGTTTTATTAAACATGCCTAAATGTGGCTATGTTAACTTCCCACTTTCAAGGGTTTATTTAAAAACACCTCAAATGTGTATTTGTGAACTTACCGTTCTTTTCAAGGCTATTATTATATTCACCACATGATGTAGCAACATCCAAATAAATTGTTATCTGTTGTTAAATAAATCTTTATCTTTAGTTTCATTTTAAATTCACTTGTTTAAATGCATGACTCCAACGTTACATTGTTATGTCTGTTTCTATGTACAATTGCTCTATTCTGGACTGCACCCGGAATAATTAGCAATCACTGCTACTACCTTAAATGAGCTAGCACCAAAAACATATCACCTTCAGCACCCCATAAATCAATAACAAGTCTATCACAATGTCCTCAGAAAGTCAGCTCCCCCAACAGAAGTATACAGAAGATACCATGGACCAAAAGTGTGAGCAACAACAAAATTTTAGAGAAAATGGAAACAAAAAGGAAACTTATACTTAACATCAGGAAGAAAGAGTTGAAATTTCTAGCTCACATAAAGAAAGAGGACTTGGAAAATCTGATACTCACAGGACAGATTGAAGGCAAGAGGGACAAAGGAAAACAACACATGACATATTTAGTGAGCTTGAGTAAATGGATGTCCGGAACAAGGTTTAGGAGAAATAGCAAAAAGACGAAATTTGTTGACTGAAAATTGTTGACAGCCATGACCGCCTATGTCCTGAAGGGCTATGACACATAATGAGGAAGAATGAGTGATATAGGTGTGTCCTATTCTGATTCTTGATAAGACGACTTCAACCTTCCGAGAAAATCTGTGACCATGATGTCATTCTCTTAGAATGGGTTTAATCTAAAGTTTGTTTGTTGTTTTGGGTGGTAATTCCATTGCAGTGATAAAAAAATAAAAGTTCACTATTTCAAATAAAAAAAGATAGAAAATTTGACAAACCAAAATGGTTTGCTATAAAGAAATAAAAACAAAATGATGAGAAAAAAAAGAAATAAATAAGAGACCAAAAGGTCATCATTCCTAAAAGTAGATGAAGAAAAAGGGTTGTCAAATGGGTTACACCTGTGAACCAATCAGGAAGCAAGAGACAATTATGAAAGGAATTCCTTTATCATGAAAAAGTGTATAAACACCGAGAGACAAACAGGTACCAGAGAGTCAATTAAATAAATTTGTCTGTTCATCCATGTCCTACCTTATCAGGATACCTAAAATTCCCACAGAGAGTTGAAAGTATTACTACTATCAATGAGATGGATACACACACATTTACCATAACTCACTTCTCTATCTTATGCTAAGGAACTTAGACGTTCAACAAGAGAACTTTCTAATAAGAACTTATGAACTCTTTAACTATTGTATATTTTATTTTAAGAGATATAAAATGTCATCAGTACATGCAAAATATATCTTTGTAGTAACTTTCTTTACATTCATTTTTAATAGGCCAAAAATTTGTGTATATTTGGATTAAGGGCGTTATTCAAAGATAACCACCTGGAAAGAGCCATATAAACCCTACAGCATGACACTTGACCCTTGTTTTAGAATGTTTCAGTTTATAGTACCTCTGAATTTTTTCTATGAAAACAAATTTTTCAGAAAAATAGATTTATCAAATCCACTAAATTCTATTGTTATTTCCTGTATTGATGGTGGCTTCCTTCCTAACTTTTTGCTTGAAGTAGTGTGAAACATCAACACCTTGATTATGTTACTATTTTCTCAAGTTACATGTGATAAGTCCTCAAGTCTTTGTCATTTGGTACAAGTCTTTGAGTGTCAGTCTGCAAAGTTTGAAGATGTCTGATACTGGCTTCATTTGGTCAAAGCCAACTTTAACAACTGATCTGAGAACATTTTATAGGTAAGCAGCACAATAAATGATTAAAAAATATGAACCTCAATTCTGTTTGGTAAAAAGAAATTGTAAAATTAGAGAAAAGCACTAAAATTATTTTATGGCAAGAGTCAAATTTATTTTACTTTTTAGTTTATCTGTAGGAAGCTACTTTTAAAATATAACATAATATAAATTGATTATTGCAATCTCGAGAACTTCTTGTCTGAGTAAGTTATCTTTTTTTTAATAAGTATACCGTTCTGGAGCTCAAAATTGTGATTGAAAATATTACACAGAAATAATGCAATCCCTTTCTCACAGACGTAATGTCACAAGTCTCTCACTGCTCTATCACTATTTCCATGGAAAGTGTTCAGACAAATTCCATTCTTAGTTCCACCAATTCTAACCTTCATGGCTAAAAACTGCCACCCCCTGCACATTGTAGCAAACCACTCTCACTCCCTTTGTATTCCATTGGTGAGATGTAAATTCCACTCAAGCAGCTTCTTCCCATGAACTTGTGATTTGTGTTACAATCTTAACATGTTCAAGTCTAGGGTCAACCATTATCTTCCCCAAATTATCCCTATAAACTGTGCCTTTTAATCTGTAACCCTCTACCTCAGGTGACTTTGTACAGGGTGAACAACATTGTAAAAAATTATTGAAAAAAACTGCAATATAAATTAGTCTATGAGAAATCTTAGCTGCACATGCCTGAGGCTCATGCAACAGAGTCTTGTAAGAAAGAGTTTAGCAATTGTAAAATACATTATCGTAAAAAAAAAATACACACACACACACACACACGTATTTCACTCTCGTGTGGTCATGTGTGATGTTCATGGGCCATGGTGCAATTTTCGCTTCTAGTGGTTCGTATGCACGAGTTTGTCGTTGCTTGGAAATCTTCCATGCAAACAAAACAGACTATCATTGTTGCTATGTCCGTGTATTGTTTAATTTATTGTAATGTTCTTGTCATCTCGGATGATGGCTTATTTAAGCCGAAAGCTTAGGTAGGATTAAAAAACATGTATCAATATGCTGATTTTCATCTTTCAATGATAATCTTATTAAGCTTATCAGACGATATGAAAGGAATTTGCTTAAAATAAATAGACAAAACTTGTCTATATTATTTAATGAAACATGCATTAATATATATATATATATATATGTATGTATGTATGTATATATATATGTGTGTGTGTGTGTGTGCTCTTAAATAGAATCTGAATAGAATCTGATTACTCCAGAATTTATTTTGTTATGATGAAAATAGAAATTTATGAGATCATTTTTATCAGTTGATTTTCAGTAGACACTATCATGCTACACTGCAAAAATAGTAGCTTAAAACTTCTTTAGCCAGATCTACACTTTACTAATATTTTTTATATACTAAAACATTGGATTATTAATTTCTGACCTTAGCCAAATTAAAAAGTTAGGTATATGTAGTGAACAATTATGTAGAAGTAAATGGGTCAGAGTGGCTTGCATCTAGTGTAAAGGAAAATAATAACTTCCTTACTTCAATATGTGACACGTAGCAGCAATGTTTTGTCCCTTTGAAAAGGGCATGAATCTCTCCACCCCCACTTAGTTATTCCAAAAGTGTATGATTCTGAAATGTTGGCTTTTATACAGCTTAGCATGGTTCAACCAATAGCAAGCCACATACTGATTGGTCGGACTGGAGGATGACATTTGACTGTGTGTCTGAAGACGAAGCCAAGAAAGAATGCTGATTGGTCAGGTTTTGACATTATAAAAAGGGCTGGAGCAGTGAGAAAGGGCTAATGATTTTTACATTGGCCATGTGTGCTCGAATTCAAGAATGGTGTTTTCAGAAGGACCATTCCATTTTGTACAAGTGGCATCCGAGGAATAGAACCTCATTTACATACAGAAATCACTACAAATTTCTTATTATAACAGTATAATTAATCATTGAGGAAAATACAATTTTGATAGAAAGGAACACAGGAAATCTTAATTCCTTACTTCAAAAACAGCAAACATTTGTCTAATAATTATTAATTAGTCAGAGATCAGAAGATTAATACTTCCAGTTCCATAAGGAAGAGGGAAAACTATGTCTCTGTCTGATGGATTTAGCTTGAGGAAGCAGCAACCAACTGGAAGCTAAAACAAGTAAAAAGAAGATGCGTTTTTTCTTTGAAGAGTAATATTTAGCCTGTGGATAGACATTTTATAGACAAGAAATGTATTATTTTGAATTACACAAACAAGCTAATAATGTTTGTAGTTGGAATAAATTAGAATAATGGCAACTTCTATTTGCTCAAAGAAAACTTAGTAATTAATTGATTTTTTGTGGGGAAAATCATTTCGATTTTTCTTCTTCTTCTGTGTGCTGTGTCCTTCCAGTATGTTAATGATCATAGCTCTCCACAATTTCTTGTCTTTTGTAGCTCTTAATAAATTTTGTTTTTTGTTATCACTCCCAAACCTTGTTCCTCACACTCTTTGGGTCCTGTCACTGGATCTAACTAATGCCTTTATTCACTGTGCCATGTGTCCTTGAGGCATTAGTTAGATCCAGTGACATGACCCAAAGAGTGTGAGTTCAATATCGGGTTAAGGTAGTGGAGAACTTTCAGAGGGAAATTAACAGGAGATAACTGATAACTGACATCCATTAAACATGGCACGTGGAACTAGAACAGTCTACTCCAGTGAGCGAAATAAAGGGTTCAGTTTGATATTCCAACTACCTGAAGGCTGGGGCGTACAATGGTCGAAATGTTTTAATAAATATGGCAACAAAGATGAAGACAATAGTCCGAATAATGTAAATAATGTACATAATACCTCATCTCAGAAATATAGACATATATATATATGTAACTACATGGATGTGTTTATTATATAATTGCGATCAATGTGAAAAATGTAACCAGCAATCCAAATTTAAATTACAACTGGGTCTCTTACATTCACTTCATACTGATGTCCTTGGGAAAGGTATAAATCTATCACTTCGCCTCCAAGCTATAGGTAAAATAGGAAGTAGACTGGTCTCTGTAGCCTTGTCAGAGCAACAAGGATTAAAACACCTTACAACAAATCATCGGTCATCATAGCAGGATAATGCATATTATCAACTGTGCTTTGTGATGGGCCTAATTCCTACAATTAACTGAAGAAGAGGCTAGTATAAATAAATAAATAAATATATAATTAAATCATATATGAAGGGGTACTGAAAAGTTCTTAGCCCAACCCACTTACCAAATCAGAGTTCCTTTTTGAATTTCTTCTTCATTAGGATCAGAATAATATTTACCAAAACCCTTATAAATTTCAGATATTTTAGTGCGCAAAAAAAAAAGAATGTCACTGAACAACTAAACAGAATATCACTTAATGCAGGTTTCCAACCAAACTAGATAACTGCAATAAGATATGGTGTCATTGGCATGGGCTTTATGGCAGACAATAGACTAAGTCCATATGACAATAGAGAAATGAAAATTTAATGATGCAGGATTGCACTTTATAAAATAAACATACAATTTTCACTGCAACAGTAATTATTTCTCTCTCTCTCTCACTCTCTTTTGTATGCTATGTCTATTCAGAATGTGGGCGATCATGACTCTCCACAATATCCTCTTTTTGTTGCTGTAAGTAACTTTTAACTCTTTACCATCACATTTGTTTTTACTTGGCCATCCATTCATACAAACTCATTAAGTAGGTTACTTGTTTCCCCCCCTCACTGCTTCTCTTGTATTCAATATGTCCTGTAACTGTTAGTAGCTCCAATGATCTTAAAGTATTGTTGGCCAATAACACATGTAGATAGTCTAAAACAATGAAAACCAAGTGAGAGGAATCAATTACTTGAAAGCAAAATGAAGCCTAATTTTGGAAATCAGCTATTTGCACCTTGTAGTAGCAATCAATTATCAATTCAGACATTTCCTGCCACACATAGTTCCTCACTACCCACCCCCTAGAACAAACTAGGTTGCCATTATTGACCCTCTCTTCTTCTATCTTTTTTTTCAAGGAGATAATATATATATATGTATTTATGTGTGTGAATTTGTAGTGATCTTGTGATCATGGGAAATAAAAAGCAAAAACTAATTTCCCATGATCCCTTAGTAAGAAAAAAAAAAACCCTACGGGCAGGAAATTTAAAGTCTTCCTCTTTTCATCGACCTCTCACAAAGAGAGCATGTGGATTCGAGTGACTCCGGTAATGAAGATCACAGATAAGTTTTACAAAAATATCACTTTCTAATATTTAATAATACCTTTTAATGATAGACTAAAATTGCAAACAATTTATTTATTCACTACGAAAAATGCAAAAAATCAGAAACATCTAACAACCACATTACAAGAAGTTTCATATAGTTCAAATGAGTACAGCCAAATCCTTCTGATAATAAATTCTTCTCTCTCTCTATATGTATAAATGTCTCCCTTTATTGTTATGATGTATCTGTGTTATATTTCCCTAACCAAAAACAATAGTCAAACAAGGCCCATTACAACAAATCTCGTCTGCAGTCGCTCTCTCATAGACGCGATGTTGCCTCGCTCTGCCTTTTTTACAAGTACTTTCATGGTAATTGCTGCGAGGAGCTGCTTTCGCTTGTCCCTAGGCCTCGTGAATTTAAACGTCCTACGAGGCTGGCATCCCGTTCCCACCCCTTCACCGTTGAAACTGCTAGATGTAGACGCCTGTTTTACTCCAATAGCTTCATGTCTCGCACATCTCGCCTATGGAACTCCCTTCCCTATTACTGTTTCCCTGACAAATACAATCTCCAACGGTTTAAGTGTAGCGTCAATCAACATCTCCAGTTGCCTTGATCTATCCACTTCCCTTCTCCACATCCTTTCATCTTTCATTCCTATCTGCTCTCGCTCCAAATCTTCTGTAACCCCCTTGCCTTGATCGACCCACTGTCTTTCTCTTTCTCCACATCCTCTTCTTTACCACTGCTATCTGCTCTTCCTCCAACCCTTCTATAACCCCATGCGTGATAGTGGCCTCCAGCCTTGCTTGGGGTGATACGCTTAAAAAAAAAAAAAAAAAAAATGTATATATATATCAAGCAAACAAGGCTTGTAAACCCAGAAAGGTATCTTGCTTTAGTGAAGGTAAACACTGATTTAAAACCTCTGCTAACTTTGCGGCTATACACATTCATGGAAAAGGCTCCAGAATCAACCTTGAGAAAAATCTGGAGCCAGGTCTCTAAGGAAGTTTATGGTTATATTCAGCAATATCTTGGTAAATCCTGAAAAGGCACTGGCACCACAGGTATTGACAATTGTCTTTCCAGCGGACTAATTCAGCAAGGCAGAGAGATGGCACCTACTGCATGGATAACAGTCTGTCCTCCATATCTGCTTACCCAAGCCTTGTGCACTGGAGAGACAGGAAGAAGCAGACTAGATTATTAGAGTGTTGATTGACTAGATTGTTGATTGATATTTTTTACGGTTTCTCAACCTTTTACAGATTAATTAAGGCCAGAAAATATTTTTGAATTGTAAGAATTTTTTTGAGATAATAATGATATACTGATACAAGTCCTACTAATTAACCCATAGTTGTGGGAGAAGAGGTGGATTCATACCTTTCCCAAGGGTATTTGCATGAAAGTGAATATAATGAACCCAACTAGAATTAAAACTCTAATCTCCAATTTCCAATTCCAAGCCTTTATCCATGACATCCCCACACATGCAAGGTTATAGCACTTGGTATTCCCAAGTGGTCACCCATATAGGTAATGATTAGGCTCAACTTCAGTGATCTTGCAAGAACCAGTGTTTCAGCATGATATGGCTATAAGCCAGTAGTCTAGACACTGTGTCTGAATTGTCATCCAGAGTACAGTGCCATAGTCACTTGAGATGGATGGTGGCTTAATCCACAACAAATGTTTTATTATAAAAAAAGAGAAATACATTGACAAAGTAAAAAGAGAGATTGTCAGTGGTTACCAGCATAATACAATTGACAGAAAAGGGTTAATAGATGGATCTTCTTCATCATTTGTTTGCTCTTTCCCTTCAGAAAGTAGGCGATCATAGCTCTCCACAACTGTCTTTCCCTTGTAAGACTTAATAGTGTTTGTCTTTTTGCCATCCATTCACAGTATATTGTCAGGTTAGTAGCCTGCTGCATTTGCATGTCCCTTTTGCTGTTAATATGTTCTGTGAGTGTCAAATTCTCCAAGCCCTCTTTAGTTAATGAATAAAGGCCTAAAAAATACTGAAGTGGAGCAAATCAAAATACTTTTCAATAAAATAATCTTTCTTTAATAGATCATCACAATCATGTTGATGTGATGTTTGGTCTGGTTTGAAATCAAAATTTTTATTTTCAGCTTGAGGATAAGGATTTTTCCCAACTTATCTGGAATGGTGTCAGGGAATTTTGAACAGACAGGTTGTTTCTCAGCAATTGGCCTAATAGTGAATCTGTTAAGATGAGTCATAAGAAATTTCCTTTTGTAAGAAAAAATTGTAATGACAAATGGGCAAACATGGATAAACATGCTCACAATAAGACGTAGCATCAAAAGGATGTTTTTTTAGGTTTTACTACAATTCTAATCATTGCCTTTTAAAACAATAAACACAGCTGAACAGTGAAGGTAGTTAAAGAAGTGATATCCTAGGAAAAACCGTTTTTTTGACACTATGTCTTATTGTGGGCATGTTTATCCCTGTTTGGTGCCCGGTAATTGCTCCGATGAGCTGCTTTCGCTGGTTCCTAGGTCTCATGAATTTAAACGTCCTACGAGACTGGCATCCCGTTCCCACCCCTTCACCATTGAAACTGTTAGATGTAGACGTCTCTTCTACTCCAATAGCTTCATGTCTCGCACATCTCGCCTGTGGAACTCCCTTCCTTATTCCTGTTTCCCTGACAAATATAATCTCCAACTATTTAAGTGTAACGTCAATCGACATCTCCAGTTGCCTTGATCTATCCACTTCCCTTCTCCACATCCTTTCACCTTTCATTCCTATCTGCTCTCGCTCCAAATCTTCTGTAACTCCCTTGCCTTGATCGATCCACTATCTTTCTCCACATCCTCTCCTTTACCACTCCTACCTGCTCTTCCTCCAAACCTTCTGTAACCCCTTGCATGCTAGTGGCTTCCAGCCTTGCTTGGGGTGATAAGCTTAAAAAAAAAAGGAATATATCATCCTGACTAACTGCTCTTTAAATATATCATAACAGGTGATGAAAAATGAGTTACATATAATAATAACAAAAGCAAAGGACAGTGGATTGATAAATCTCTACAATTGATTCCAAAAGCTGAAATCCATGATAGAAGGGTAATTATTCATATAGTGTTGTTAAAATGCAATGAAACAATAAATGCACATTTCTATGTGCAGCAGCTGCAACATGTCCATAAAGGTTTGATTAAAAAGCACTTTGCACTCATCAATAGGAAAAATGTTCTTCTCCATGAGAACACAAGGCTGCATAGGCTTACAACCATATCATGTTCCCATATGATCATTGAAGTTAAGCAATATCGAACCTAGTCAGTACGTAGATGAGCATCCACTTGGGAATACAAGATGCTACAAGTTGGGAAGTGTGGTTGGTGTAATTCCAGTTGGGTTCATTGCATTTACTTACATGCAGATACCTTTTGGAAAAAAGTATGAATTCACTTATTCTCTCCCCAGCTATGGGTTAATTAGTAAGACTTGTATCACGAAATCATTATTATTTTAAAAAAAAAATTCTTAAAATCTAAAAATATTTTCTGGCTTTAAATAACCTGAATGAATTAATTAATCAATCAAGAAAAAAAGCAAAGCCACATGCAACAAGAATAACACAAGAAAATATTTGAAAATTGTTTGGTTTGTTCTACCCCATATTCTATGCCATATTCACTTGACCTTGCACCAACCAATTATTACCCTTATTATTTTCTTCAATTACTAGAAAATGCTTTGATGGGAGAAAAATTCTCTAATTAAAACAGAGTTAATTGGAAACTTTATCACGTCAAAATATGCAGAATTTTAATCAAAAGATATCAGTGTGTTACCTGATGTGGCAACAAGTCATTGTAAATAGTGGTGAATATATAACTGAATAAGATGTAATTTTTTGAAGAATAAAATTGATAAACAAAAGGGTGTAGGGATACAAACGGTGATTCTCTCCCTTTCATGAAGATAGTTATGAGGGCCACATGACAGCTGTTGAATGACATCAGGGCATAGAGTGACAAAAGCAATATAGATCCCATAGAAGAAGGACATTCCTAACTCGCAGGGTAGGTCTTACAGGAAAAACCACATGACCTATCCAGATTAATGGAGAAAACACTGTAACTCCAGTTCTCCATTCAGGAAATATTATAAGTAAGGTTCCCTTTTCTTACACACTGTTGTTGCATATATGTTATAATTTCTCTGCGTGGGACATGTGTACATGTATATATATATATATAACTTTGTGTATAATGTAGCATTAAAAACTCACTCTGAGAACAAAACATGTTTTATTATTCTTTTTCCATTCAGCTATTCCATCCCATTCAGTCGAGCTAACTTGGACATTTGTGATTCTCTCATGCCAACCATCATTGTCCTGCATCAAGGTTGGAAAGTTATTAGGGTGGCATTCTGTGTCATAATAAATGTCTGATGGTAACCAAGCCGTTTTGTTCTATGGCTAGGTGTCCAGAGCAGTAGATCACTTGCAAGTTCTTGTTTTGCTCACCAGCAGTGTCCTGCAAAGCACATTCTGCATTCACATAAGATTGTAGGAATATCAGGGATTGATCCATAGAGCTTTGGTTTAGATGGAAGTTGTCTGCAAGAGATGTTAATTATAGCTTTCAGCATCTGAGTTTAGGTTCCATCAAGCTTAGACTCTAAGGTTTTAGTTAATGTCCAAGCAATGGTACCATACAAAACTGCCTCTACAGTGGTGTGAAAGCATCTCCATTTGAGTTTGTCTGGAAGATCAGATTTTCAGTTTCCAGATTACATCCATTTTATTCAAGGCAGCCCAGGCTTTAGATATGTGGGTTTTCAAATCCTTTCCAGTAGAATTTATCTCGCTTTCTAGGTATGTAAAAGATTCAACAGATTTTACTGATTCACCTGAGACAGTTTGTATTGAGCTGACCGGCGAGGCTCAATTGACATAAAATACTGTAAGTGTTTCATTTTCAACAGCAAATCTAATGAGTTTGTTTTTACCAGTCACTGCTGTTAAAGTACAAAAAATCAAATTTAGATGAATTAATTGCTTAGCATAGAAATTATAACAAATTCTCTGATGATTATTTTTTTTATTTGACCAGCAGACTCAGAGAATCTCCAGAGAGAACGTACTACTTGCCAACTTATAAAAATATAATGTCAAATGATATATGATAATGAAGATGTCAAATGACATAGTACAGAAATATAGAAATAAATATAGAAATATTAAGGGTAAATAATGCTTTATCTCATTAATACAAAATTAGATTCAAATCAGCCAAGAGGCATGACAAAGGTGTAGAGAATGAATAGAAATGAAAAGAAGAAGGCGCCTGTTGTAACAAGATAGCTCATCTTGTAGATCAATTTCCTTTTACAGAGATGTTAATCTACACACAATGCCTCACCATAGTGGATCATGCACCAATCTATGTTGCTATGTTAGCAAATAACCGTTAACAGAGCCTAGTCTATCAAGCTCATCTAATCAACTAATTTACTAGTATAGTGATTTCAAAGGTTACTTTCTTCTTCTTCTTATGTGCCATGTCCTTTCAGGACATAGGCGATCATGGCTCTCCACTTCCTCCTAACCCTTGCAGCTCTCAACAAGTTCCTTCCCTCTGCTTGCTCCCCCAGACCACATTCTGTCATCCACCTGCTCAAGCTCACCAGGTATGTCATGCGCTGCTTTCCCTTGTCTCTCTTTCCCTCTATTTGACCTGTGAGTATCAGATTCTCCAGGTCTTCCTTCCTCACTATGTGTCCCAGAAACTTCAGTTGCCTTTTCCTGGACCAATCTAAACGAAACTTAGTAAATAACTGTTAAGTGAATCTACTCTAGCATAATTGTTAGTAATCTCATTGCATCAACTACTCGATTTGGCTGAAAGGTTCAAAGACTAAGGAAGATACTCTCATAGAATGTGACCAAATGATGTTTATTTTTCAACATAGCCCCCCCCCTTCTGATTCACACACATCTTCCATTGATGTTACAGTGCATGGGACCCATTGGTGAAGAAGCTTTCATCCTGTTGGTTAAAAAAGTCATCAACAGCAGATATGTCATCATCACTGTGATACTGGTTCCCACCCAAATGTTTTTTCATGCTGGGGAACAGATGATAGTGAGATAGTCAAGTGGAGCTAAATCAGGAGAATAGGGAGGGTGATCAACCAGTTCAAAACCACAGTCACACACATCAGCCATTGAAAGCAAGGACTTGTGTGCTAGAGCATTGTCCTGATGAAACAAAACATGTTTCATCAGTTTTTATGGGTGTTTGGTCTTGATAGCCTTTTGTAACCGCCTCAGCAAATTGGCATAGTACTCTCCATTGATGGTGTGGCCTTTTTGAAAATAGTCAATAAACACAATCCTTTTTGCATTCCAAAAAGACTGAGGCCAGCACCTTCCCTGCAGATGATACAACCTTGGCCTCTTTTGGAGCAGGTGAAGAGGGGTATTTCCACTGCACGGATTGTCTCTTTGCCTTCAAAGTGTTGAACCCAACAAACACCCTGGATTAAGAAACGTTCAAGGAAACCAGCTTGGTCTGTCAGTTTTTCCTGTGATGTGATCAGCCTGTGTGCTTTTGATCAGGTATCAGAAGATGTGACACCCACCAAACAGAAACCTTTATCATACCAAGTACATTGTGCAGAATATTATGAGATATGCTAATAGTCAATCGCCTGTCATCCATCACCATGTGGTGAACATGATCAATGTTTTCCTCGATTTTACCAGTTGCAGGCCATCCAGACCTTGGGTCATCCTCAAGATTTTCCCTTCCCCTCTTAATATTCACTTGCCCACTTTCATATTGTTGATAAAGCTGGAGTGTCATCCCCTAACATCAGCATGTATATCCTTGGGGGCTAAACCCTTTTCTTGCAGCTACTTGATAACACCATAATACCAAATTTTGTGCATTTTAAAGAGAAGTTACTACTAGTTACTCTTGAAGTCTTCTCTGAACAGTCAGGTATCAGTTTACCTGGAAAAAAATTTGAAGAGTTGAAATTAACACATACAAGATTTCACAGCTTAACATCAGACCTTTATAGTCAGCCTATGAACTTTTCAGCCTACCCTTGTAATTTGCTAATGTAGCAGGTTCAATCCTCACTGGGTACACAACTAGAGTAACTATGTATCAAATTAAACTGTGCTTAGTAAACAGCTTTTAATGATGCCTGCAGTAGTGCAAGCTCATCTCACAGGTCAATTTGCTAGTGTAGTGAGTTTACACCTCACTGGATGCTCCATTATTATAGCCCTGTGCCAATCTAAGTTAAGCTTAGTAAATAACATTTATCTCTCCAATTGTGCAGTAGGATATTTGAATTTGAAATAAAATGTTTTTCCTTAATATTTAGCAAATGGTTGGTCAAATTTTTGTAATTTGTCATAAAATGTGTATAAATTACAAGCACATGACTCTAAAATAAAGTTTTCTGTAATTATTGTGGTAGAAAATTTTTACTAATTTTTTCAATATGGACAATATTTTTTTTTTTAGGTAATTTGTATTGAATTTCATTTTAATTTTAATTTACCAAATTCAGGATTTTCAGTTTTTCATCAACTATTTCATTAAACAAGTACTCCATATTTTTCAGATCTTAAACTCAGCCATTTGCTTTTTTTTCTCTTCTTAAATATTGTGTTAAATGGCACCTAAAAAACAAAAGGATTAGCAAATGTCCATTGGCATTGTGGAGTGTTTGAATAAAACACAAAATGTTTTTCCATTACTATTTAAATGCTCTATTATTATAGCTATGCGTCAGTCTAAGCAAAACTTATTAAACTACTCTTAAGAGTGCCTACTGTAGTGCAATTGCTACCACACTCATCTAATCAACTAATTTGCTAGTATAGTGATTTCAAACCTTACTAGATACTCTATTATTTTGCCTTGTGTTAATCTAAGCAAAATTTAGCAAGTCAAATTTTCATGATTAGTTAAGTAGCTTTTTGAATCCCTATGTAGTCATAATATTTGTGTAAATTACAAGTGCATGATTGTAAAGTGAAGATTGTCTGTAATAATTGTGTAATAATCTATGCAAAGATAATCTTGTTCATTGTTTGGAATGTGAAAAAAAACAGTTGAAAAAAAGTCAAATTGATCATGAATCATTTGAAAAGATGATACTGAAAATAAAATGAAACCTATTTTTGGATATCTGTCTATATTTCTGAGAAAAGGTACTGTAATTAATTACACTACACATGGCCCAGTGTATAAAAGTGTTGGTTTGATCCAGTGACTTGACTCAAAAGATTGTGTGTTCAATACCTGGTGAATAAAAATGTGGAGAGTTGAGTTAAAGGGAGATAACTGAAACGACCAGAAGAGGCATGGAACTAGAACAATCTACCCTGGTGGACAAAATAAAGGGTTCAGTTTGAAATTAACGCCACCTAAAGAAGGCTGGAGCATACAACAGCCAAAATGTTGTGAATATGGCAACAATGATGAAGACAACAGTCCAAACAACGTAAATAACTATTTTTGGATATTTTAATTTTTGAAATTTACAAATTCACTTTTTAATATTAGCCTTTTAATTCAAATTTTTAAAATAAGAGTTTTTTTGTTTTTTCATTTTTATTTATCTTATTAAAACCAGAAAGAACACTCAAGATGATATATGTGAAAATTAAGAACTAAATGATATTGGGTTGGACAAAATCTCTGTTTTTTTAAATGAAAATAAGACACATTTTAAGCACAAAGTGATCAATAATATAATTGCTGTTTAGTTGTTGCATTTTCTGCCATCTTGTGGGCAGATGCGATATGTCTGGTTCAAAGAATTTCCTGTCTTTATTGGCAAAAATTCTTCCTGGTAAATTTTTACGCCCTCTTCAAAATTGTAGGTCTGTCCATTCAATAAATTTTGAAGAGGCCAAAATACGTGCAAATCTGGAGGTGAAAGGTTGGACATATATGGATTGTGTGACAAAACTCAGCCAAGACCCAGTAATTTCTGCTGTGTCTTCATACAAGTATGCAGTTTAGCAATGTCATCATAAAAGACAATGCCCTTATCATTAGCAAGTGCCTGCTGATATAAGCAAGTTGATGCAGATAGTTTTCAACACTAGATTTAGATATTTGTAGAATATCTGCAATCATCCTGGACATATAACTGCCCAGGGAGGTTCAGGTTCAAATTCTGCCAGAGAGAATATTGAAATTCTGCTGGAGAGAACATATATTTCTCAAATATTCAGTCTGGTAGACAAAAATAAATAAGTATGAGTATCCACTAAAAATAACAATTAAAGGTATAAAATCTCTGAGATTAATAAATAAAAAATCTATTTCATTTTTAGAAATTGCTTTGTTTATGTTTGGATACAAAACTAAGCACATGTATATATATATATATATATATATATATATATATATATATATATATATATATATATATTTTAATATTATTATTTATTTAAATATTTATATTATTATTTATTTAAATATTTAGCTCTACTCTGTATTGAGCCCTCTTTTCAATTAAATGTTATGGACAGTGGAATTATATTCCATTTGTTTTCATTTTACACACACACACACACACCCACACACACACACATATATGCTTATACATTAGAGTAATACAAGTAATATGTATATATAAAAGTGTCAACAAATATTGATGTGGCTATGCCCCGAGATCCTCACTGCTGCCCAATATGTGGACTTGTATGCAGGTCACTTGTGGGACTGAAGTGTCACATATGACACAAACATAAAAACTGGATGAGGTTGTCAGATCCTCATATGTTGAAATCAACGGGAGAGTTCATCATTATATATATATTACTTTTACCATTTTACATGAGAAATAATGTATTTTGTTTTCACTGGGCGCTCCAATGCTATAGCCTTGTGTCAGACAAAGTTTTTCTTCTTCAGTGTGTTGTGACTCTTTCAGGAAGTGGATGTTCATGGCTCTCCAAAACTTCCCATCATTTTTTGCTCTAAACAATATTTTCCCCCAGTTCATATTCTGCAATCCATATACACATTCTCTTTAGGTAGGTTACTCAGTGATTTTCCTCTATCCATCTTACGTTTAATATATCCAGTGAGTGTTAAATTCTCCAAACCTCTTCCCTCATTATGTGCCCCAGAAATCTCAACTGTTCCTTTCTGATCCTAAGTACAAATGTCCTATTCATTTTCATTTTCCTTAAAACTTCCTCATTGATTATATGCTTCCTCTATAATATTCTCATCATCCTACTGTAGAACCTCATTTCTGTTGCCTCAACTCTCCTCTTCATTTGTGAGGAAATTGTCCAGCATTCGCCGCCATAAAGGAATATTGTTATTACATATTAGTTCAGAATTCTTTTAGTAAATAACTCTTAAGAGTGCCTACTGTAGTGTAATGTTTAACAAGATCATTTCAAAAACCAATTTGCTAGCCTAATGTGTTCAGTCCTCACTGAGTAGCCCACTACTGTAACCTTCAGCTAGATTAAAGTTAAATCAAATTTAAATGCAATGTCAAACATCATTGTCTGTTTCCTTGAATCCTGTTCATTTATTGTCCTCTTTGTTTCTTTCACTCTAAGTAACCCCTTGCATTTTAGTGGCATTTATTGCTTTGCTTGAGGTGTGTTGATTTCAGACTTAGTGGGAAATATTGATTTATTGTTTATATATACAAACAATTTTGACATGAAGCCAAAAGGGAAGTGGAGTGAGGCTGGTCTACACCATTCTAAAACACAGCTAATCTGACATACATTCATTAAAATTTGTGCATTCACCACAAGAACTCATCCATTGTCATTCAATCCGACATATAACACAATACCACATATTTACAGAGATCTTACAAAAACACCCATGATATAAAAATTTCATAATCTTAGTGGAGAATGACTGCAAAATACATTCTCCTCCCCAATTTATAGGTAGAAGCACACAAATACATGCTGGGATTTTTCCTAGCTAATAAAATAGGCCAGTTCTTGGTTTCATATGACTCAGTCCCAGTCTGTCTTGTCTTGAAGTCAAAATGCTATGTTCACTTGTCTGGACTTGCTCTTTTGTGTCAACACCAATTTTTAGTTTGTGAACTTTTTGCCATATTACTGTTGCTTTGCCTTATTACTGTTAATTTGCCTTACATATGTTGTTTGCTTTGCCTTATTACTGTTAATTTGCCTTAAATATGTTGTTTGCTTTGCCTTATTACTGTTAATTTGCCTTACATATGTTGTTTGCTTGCTTTATATTATTTTTCTTTCCCTATTCTTTTCTTTTTCTTGTTTTTGCTTATTGCAAACTTTGTCAACTCTGCTTGCTGGGCAGTTCTGTAATTTACATAAATTTAACAATGGCCACTCACTCCACAAGATGAAATAATTTAAAAAACCTCCCTCAAGGATATTTGCGCAAAAGGGAACACAACTGACTCGACAGGAATTTGAACTCTATGCACCAGTCACACTTACCACACTGATAACCACTAGGCTACATGCACATCCATTTTTGTTAAGAGCTTCTGAATTATTTCCAATCTAATAATCATTTGGTGTAAAATCAGTTGAGCTTTGTAATTAAAATAATACTAAAGAAAAAAAAATGAAATGCTACTTACTGGCAATAAATACAAAGCTTTCAACACAATCACCGCTTAGTAAGTTACTAAACAGGTGCCGGTAATGTGTTTTATTTTCATGAAGTGCCTTGCCACAGCAGCCTTGTGTTAAATTAAGCTAAGTTTGGTAAATAACCAAGCTTGCTTGGTGGGTGAGATCTAATCTCAGGCTGGCAGAAAGTTCAGGTAAACAAAAAGAATTCAAATGTTGATTTACAAGGTTAGTGCATTCTCTCTGCTTAGAAGATTGGTGCAGCTGCAGACCTCACTTTCCAGTCTGGATAGAGTTTGAAAGTGTCTCTGAGTCCTTGTGGGAGAAGAATTATTTTCCACACTCCAACATCTTCCTCACTGAAATATCACTACTACCATGGAAAGTGCTTGGATGAACAGCATCTGCTGGTTCCACCAGGTCTAACCTTCACGTCTAGGACCCACCATGCCACTTACATAGCAGCAAACCACCCACATTTTCTTTGTATTTCATCGGTGAGAAGTAAGTTCCACTCAAACAGCTTCTTCTCGTGAACCACTATTCTATGGAACAGACTCCCTAGAGGATGTTTCCCCGATCACTACATTCTTAACCTGTTCAAGTCTAGAGTCAACTGTTATCTTCCACATGAATTATCTCTTATCATAACCCTCTACCTCAAGTGACTCCCATGCATTGTAAAAGGTGAAATTTACTGTATAAAAAAAAAGCTAAAAAAAGCACAATCTTCCTATATTTAATTTTCTTATTAGCTTTCCTTTCATATTATTTTGCTTGTTTGTAAATCCAAATCTGAGATCATTTATCAGTCAGTAAATAAGCAAAATTAATTGTAAATGAAAAAAAGAAAATCTGATTTGTTCTGAACTTGCAACCCTACATTACTGGGCAACTCATCTGACTTGAATGATTCCTTAAGTTCAGATTTTGTTCCATATGTATGTCAACCCTGTTGACTTCCAATGGGATATAGGACCACAGCCACCCACACCAGGTGTTGGTACTATGATTTTCGTATTAAGATTTTTGACAAAATTCAAAGAAGGGTCTGTAATGTAATCAATCTTAATTTGGCAACTCAACTTCAGCCATTTTCTCACCTATGTGACATAGCTTCCCTCTGGATTTTCTACAAATATTTTCATGGCAACTCTTCTAATGTGCCTTCCAAATTAGTGCCTTGACTGCATGAATTTAAGCGTGCTACTAGATTGGCAACTAGGTCACATCATTTTACCATTGAACTAGTTAGATGCAACTATTTGTTCTATTCTAATAGATTTTTTTCTTGCACTTCTCACTTGTGGAACTCCCTTCTGATTTCTTGTTTCTCTGTCATCTAGAATCTTCAAAGATTTAAACGCAACACCGTGTGCCATCTTCAGTAGTTCTGAACCTTGTTCTTTTATTGTCCTTTCTCCTCACTTCTCACTAAATTATTCTCATTCTCTTTCACTCAGACATCCTGAGTACAAACTACATCCAGCAGCAAGGCCTCTGATCAGGAGGTTTTGAGGAGTGGGGAACCACCTCTTAATTGATGTTATTCCCAGATCCACCCTAAAAAATTTAAAAAATTACCAATACTCCCAAAGAAATTAAATTTCGGCATTAAATGACCCATAAGGAGTTGATATGCCGTTAAACAAACCAAACCAAACCAATCTTTCACTCAGAGTAACACTTTGCATCCTAGTGGCATTATCGCCTTCTTGTGGGGGGGGGGGGGATGATTAAAAAAAAGTACATTTATTGGGTGGAGTTGATAGCACATGTCCAGTCAGTTTGGAATTCAGAGTTGTCTTTTCCCTAGACTGGTTATGAAACAAAGCTAGAGATGTCAGTCTGCCCTACTATTAATGTAGGCACTTTCCCACTTTCCTATCATAGCTTCTCTTTGCCTCTTCTATAAACATTTTCATGACAGTTGTTCTGTTGAGCTTTCCTTGTTGGTCAATTGATTTCACAAATAGAAACTCACTACTTGATTGGCAACTAGGTCACAAGATCTAACTGTTGAAAGTACTACTTGTAACCACAAGTTCTATATTAATTTTTTCTTCTTTTGCACTTCTTGTTTGAGGAACTGTTTTCCAGTTTACTACTTTCCTGTCAAGTATGAGGTCCAAAAATCTAAACGCAATGTAAATCATTCTCGTTTGTCTCTTTGAATCCTGTTCTTTTATTGTCTTCTCTGTTTCTTTCACTCTAAGTAACCCTTTGCATCCTAATTGCTTTTATTGCCTTGCTTGGAGTGAAATGATTTTTTAAAAAACCTTCCTTAAGATTATTTGTGCAAAAGTGAACACAAATGACTCCACACGAATTTGAACTCGACACACCAGTCCCACTTTACACACTGATAACCACTAGGCTACAGTACATCCATTTTTGGTGGTGGTTTCTGATTTAGTTCCAATCTTATATAATCATTTGGTGTAAAATCAGTTGAGCTTTGTAATTAAAATAATACTAAAACAAAAAGAAAATGAAAGAAAAGTGAAACTAGTTCAAAATCTTACAATAATTAACTAAATATTGTTTTTGTACAGCTGTTAGTCATCCCTTTACTCAAGATTGTTAGTGTTTGATAAAGTATGTCACAAAGAACTATTGGAACTGCTGGGGAACCATGACATATTTGGAAAGGATATTAGAATAATCCAGAACCTACTACCTGCATACAGATAAAAAATGTCTTCAGTAAATATACAGAAATAGAAAGAGAGGTCTAAGACAAGGTTGTCTTCTCTTCTCACTGTGTCAACCTATACAGTGAGGCAATTCTGAGAAAATTAGAAGTCCTACCAGAATTCATTATTGGCAACCACAATCCTAACAACATGAGATATGCAGATGACACTATTGATCGTAGATATGGAAAGGAAACTACAAGGACTCCTACAGACAGTGGTGAAGAAAAGTGAGAAGAAAGGACTAAACATCAGTTGCAAGAAAATAGAATGTATGGCTGCCAGTAAAAGAAACAGCCCTACATGCAAATTACAAATTGGAGATATCAAAATCAAGCAAATACAACTATTATCTGGGAAGTGTTTTAACAGAGGACGGAAAATGTGACACTGAAATCAGAAGATGCATTGGGATCAAAAAAGATGTCTTCCAAAAGCTAAGTAAAGTATTAAGAAATAGAAAAAATTTTGTTAGAAACTAAGAAAAGAGTACTCAACTATTATGTAATATTGGTCATCCTATATAGCAGTGAATGCTGGATAATCTCCTCACAGATAAAGTAAAGACTTGAAGCAACAGAAATGTGCTTCTATCAAAGGATGCTGAGAATACCTGAATATGTGAGGAATGAAGATGTTTTCATTCAATATTACTTTACCTTGAGTGGCTCTTGAGTCTTGTAGTGTGAGCTTTAATAAAAGATAAAAAGAATGCATAATTTTCAGATGAATGTAAGAGTAGCAAGTAGGATTATGTGAATATGGGAATAGGTAACAACTGACCTGTGATGTAAAGAGGTTAAGAGGTTAGCATTCAGGGAACCATTCACATGGGTGCCTGTTCCACAATGTAGTAGTTATTGGGAAAAAGTCCAAATGGAACTTCCTCCTTACAATAAAATATAGATGGAGTGATGGTAGTCCAAATCCATGGATACAGCATGCCTGAAAAAGTTAAGGCATTTTAGGAATATCTTAATCCAATACTTCATGTGATAATGCACCATTTCAGTTCATTTGAAAAGTTGTTTTTTTTCTCAGCTGAGTGTAGGTGCAAACCTTTAATATTCAGTTGTAAAGAGCCCAGATTTTTTTTTTTGCATTCTTTAGGTTGTCAGATTTTAGGGTTATCTTAATTCAATAAACATGGCTATATTAGTTTGGCTTCAAAGTTACAGTCAGACATAGAAAATCAGGTTTTTAATATTATATAGATTTCTGGAGAATTTTTTTTTTAAATTGAGATCACTCCAAGCAAGGCAGTAAAGCCACTGTTGGGTGACAAATGGCAATCTTTGATTGAGATAGTCACAAGGATCACATGACTACCAGTGAATGACGTAAAGAGGGAGATTGACAGGAGCAGTTGTCATGTAGAGCACAAAGATGAAGGACATCCTTAGACCAGAGTGGTAGATCTTACAGGGAAAAGTGCATGGCTTAGCCCAAGTCATACAGAAGCAACTGTAACCTCAGTTCTCCTTTTATGATATAGCAAGTAAGGTTCCCCTTTTCTACACACTGTTTGTTGAGGTGTATGTTACAATTTCTTTGCATGGAATACTTGTATATATATATATGTATATATAATTTTGTTTACGGCATAGCATTATAAACCTCTCTGTGAACTAAGCATGTGTGTTATTCTTTTTCCATTCAGCTATTCCATTCTGTCTGTGAAATATTGGTGTTGATATATCATGGATATAGCAATGCTCATAATGAGAGAAATGCAGTATGGAAAATAAATATTTCTTTCCCACACTCTTGTTATACCCACTAAGACACAAGGCATTACCAGGTGTGGAAGAATTAGGAAACAGAAACATTATTAAGAAGTGAGAACTTATCATGAAGATATTTTGTTTTTAGGAGAAAAAGAAAAAGAAAAGGTCAATATAATTATCACTATCTGTTGTCAATAGTAATACAAACTAGCCAGAACATGGCTGAGACCAAAGTATAATGTGGCCTCAAGGCTGCCCACCAAAATACATGCAGACACACCTACCCTTCTTAGAAAATAATTCAATTAACAGTTTATTTGCAAATATATATGCCAAGTCTTAAAAAGATGCTTGCTAATTGTCACTTACCCCAAACAAATGAAAAGACACTCTCTCACTGGGTTACTTACTTGGCAGGGATTGAGTGATCTTGTTTACTGTGTGACTGCGGCATTCAAAGTGACTTGAACTTTATTTTTAGAAAGCTAACTCCACATAGAGTCCAGATTTGACTACCATCAGCTTTTGGGATTTCCATAGCTAAAATTGTTGCGAGAGGAACATAAGTTCTAACCATGGATGAGATTAAGGAGAACATGATGAATAAAAGTGAAAGAAATGCTGGGATAAGTGTGCAAGATCCTAAGGTGAATAATATGAAGGAAACTATGCTGTCTTTGCCCTAGGTAGGCTACTTTTTCTTTAATATTAAATAGCTGGATCTTTTCCAGAAAGACCTCATTGATATTTATATTTATATAACATTTACACTTTTGATGTGCATATTAATGAAGAGCTTCATTTTCATAATTGGTATTTTGTTTTATTCATCATCAAAGAAGCTAAGTAGTACAAACAATGCAAATGATATGTTTTTTTTACAGACATTCACCCCTACAGGTTGCAACATATACATTCAGGTCTGGTGTGTACTACCACCGACTGAGCCTGATTGAAGGCCCCAGGCAGTGTTTTGTGACCGTGGCATCTTATCAACATTTGCTTTTTTTCTACCTATATTTATATACATTACAAATTAAACTCAACACAACTATTAAAAAAATTCTTTGCAGATTTTGACTTCATTCTGGGGTCTTTTTTGTGTCCATATCCATGAATTTGTTTTGCTCATGTTAAGTTTAAAAAAAAACTATATATAAAATTCACTATTTTTTTTATCCTTAATGTTGAATGTGTTCAAATTATTCAACTTTTTAACAAGAAAAATCAAATCATAAGTTGATGTTAAAATTTGCAACAAAACAATATTGATTAATTTAAAATGGAATGATCTATTATGACATGTCTCTTTAGTTTGTATTTCGATACATTTTATTTATTGTCAATTTTTCACCAATATTGCATATGATGTATTATTTTATATAATTGGGTTACAATAAAATTTGTATTTTATATGAATACTACCTTATAAAAATTGAGATGTAGCAGAGTCGGGGGTGCCCAGGTCATAAAATGGTGGGTAGCATATATCCAGGGAGTAGACACGAGACCTTGCACAGGCCTTGTATACATTTACCCATTATTCATTTTAACATTTTGCTTAATGACTGTTCACAGGTTGAATGTTATAATTATTGACAATATTTTATATCTATATTTAAATTCAAAATTGGCACTCATTGCTTTTAACATAGCCCTTAATTTCTTTTCAACTGAAGTACATAACTTCTTCCCCCTTCTTCACACAAATTGTATTGCAATGTCCTAAGAGTTTCTTTCAGGTCTGATTCACTTGAGTATGAGATGCATGAAAATGTTGCTGCCCAATATGGACCATATCACAAAGTTCGTAGGATTATTAGCAGGGCTTGATGGAGGTCAAATTAACTTATCAAAAAATCCACAGGAATTTCCCTTGCAGCAATTCTGCATCAAATAAGCCATGTGTGCAGGAGCTTTGTCTTCAGGGAAGATATATGTGCCTTCCAAATGTGGCTGAAAACAAGAGCAACACACTTCCCTCCAGCATTTTCTGGTAAACACTGCTATTTATTTTCATTCCTTCAATAAACATCGAAGGTGTTTCCAAAACATCAGAAGCAACAACAACCCAAAATGTGACACCTGTTGGTCTCTGTCACTTGAAATGTGTTCTGACACCTTTGATAATGTTTCCTGGTAAAGTGGTGAAAATACTATCATTTTGGTAGTTGACCACAGCCTCCACTGTGAAAAACTCATCTGACCAAACAAAGACCCTGTGGGAAAATGAAATAAAATCAATAAATAAAATAATAATAATGAGTAATAAAAATTTTAAAAAGCAAAAGAAATACATTATCCCATGATGCTAAGAGTAAAGGAACTGGAAATATGATTACCCAACTTGGTTTTGTATAACACTGTTAGGTGGTGGTGTTGAAGCCTATAAAAAAGGCAAACATTTCCTGCCTCACTCTCTTTCTCCTCTTTGCTCCAAGATGTGAACCGCATCATAATTAGGTTACCACTGGGGAATATTAGCTTCCACTGACAACTGAAATTTCTTTCCCCTTTCCAAGACATGTGTCTTCCAAAAAAACCTTAACATGAAGTAGGTCAAACTTTCTCTTTGGTTCCAACTCAGTGCAAGGCTGACTTGAACTCAACCATTTTAACTATTATTATTCTAACCTACTTCTGGACCAAAAAGAAAACAAGCACCCTCAAGAGACATTTAATTTGTTTCACTACAGTCACCATCAAAGCAATAAATGTCCGTAGTAGAAACTCAAGCTTTTGTATGCTTCTATCTTCTTTATTTACATATTGAACATGACGTAAAGTATACACAAACTTGTTAACTTCCATAACCTCATCTGCAGAACAATGCATCTCCAATATTTCCTTCCCTCTGTCTCTCTCACAATCCTCCTTAGTGGCCTATCCACAATATTCTGCTCTTTGGCCATGTTTCCCATGCTCGTTAAAGTGGTCTGTTAGGGATTCACCAGGCAAATAATATTTATTTCTGAAATGAAATAGAAAATGTGGCACAAGGCCAAAAGGGGGCATGAGAAAGGCTGGTCATCAATCTGTTTTATATTAAACTTAGCTAGCCATAATCAAACAAACCCAAACAAACTATACAATATTCCTTTTACCAAAACATCACATTCTTGCTACAACCACCATAATACCTCAAAGTCTCTATGAAGTTCTAACTAGTCCCCATATGTACAGTTTGTCTGTGGGGGATGGGGAATAAAATAACATTTAAAATGAAAACCCTAATGAATAATTACAATGTGAATAATACTATATATACAAGAAACTAAACAACATGTTAGTAATAACCCCCCAATCCCTAATTGTGGTAGAAACATTAGTTAACTGGATGAAATTAATGTGGGACATGGATAAATTAAAAGCAATCATTTGACCAGCCACACACATACAAATACACACTCATTCAGACAACAACAAATACAAAAAAACATTCGGCAAATAAAAGGAATCCTGTATTGATAAGAGAACTGACATTTCTGGTCACATAAAGGGGGAATGGAGGGAGAATTAAACTAAAGAAATTGGGGACAGAAATAAAAGTGTGACAATGAGCATACACCCACTATCTAACTTTGTGTAAAAAAACTAAAAGCAAAACAAGCCTAAACTAACCTATTTTGGGCAGGGTTGGTAACATTTAATACAGTGTTCTCAATATGCTGATGGCCAACTGGCATCAAGATACCACTTTAAGTCAGCTCCTTTCACTCAACATATACATGTAAAACTCACCCACATTTTGCCAAACTCTGATGGAGGGAGTCATCAACTTTTTGCCCTAATCTTGACTTTAAGCTGATGCTTAAAGTACAAGATCAGTTGGGAACAGGTAAACCTCATCTCTATAGAACTTCCATCACATTGCCCATGACTCTCATAACACCTAGTAAGCACAAGAACACATAATGCTCAGCCTTAGTCAACAATAGTAGCACATTGCTACAAACAGAACTGGCCTCAAGGATAAAGAACTTTCTGTATAGCATGTGGACCATGATGTCTTCAATAAACTTCATGGGACTACATCTTTGCAGTGGAAGATGTAACACAGGGTCTCCACCAACTCACTGTAGTGAACGCAATTTGGAGAATTTACCAAGCGTGCTGAATTAAATTCTTTGCCAACTCAGATGGCCCATCACAACACCAGCCAGGTGAATGATGCTTCATTGTTAGTGAGGCATTTCAACCCAGGTGTCGAAGGCCATATGGAGCCAGCCTCCTGCTTCGTTAAACTGAGCTCGCCAATCAGACCATCTTGAATAGACCCCCTGACTAACATATGATGTAATACCTTACAGAAAAACACCTGGACTTTGGAGAGGCCAAAAATTGCCTATAAAAGGAACTTCAGAGCTAACCAGCATTCACAATAGAAGGAGCCCTCACCCCAGGGTATACAGTGGGCCTTCTCCTTATACAAGGGCACACTTCTCAGCGATGGAAAGTTCTTACTGGCATTTTCTTTTCAGAATTCATCATGTCCATCTGCTTACAAACACATTTGGTCTAGGAATGCTATGCAAAACTAGGCATATACAGACCAACTTCAAAAAGGTGGAGGTAACAGATCTTGTGACATACCTTGGGACCCTTGCCTCTCCACAAAAAGGAGAACAAGGCCTTAACTAATTGCTTTAGTATGGCATGTGGGAGTAGAAGTATGGAGAGTTGATAAAGGAAAATTGGGTAGATGTGCAAAGCACATACTTCCACCTTCCTCTTCAAAGAAAGATTTCTCCAGGATCACAGACAAACTGTGAGCTCGACCTTCTCCCATACATCTAACCAATTCATTTCCAACAGGAGATTGGGACCAAACCAGACATCGAGTATCTTGACTGGCACATCTGTCCAGAGGAAATGACCAGGAAGAAAAACTCCCTTCCATAACCATAAGCCAATAGACTTATTGTGATTGATCTTTGCCCCTGTCACCATCTCATACCCTTTCATCTCTTTGCTGACTTTGTCAGTTTCAGCTCTGCTTGACGCAAAAGCCAAAACATTATCAGCATAGGTGGAGTACCTGGCCATGATGATAGCACCAGGTAAGAAGATTCTGCGTAGGACCAGATTTGCCTTTAACTTGCAAAGGAAATGAAAAGCAAAGGTGAAAGTGGACAACCATGACAAATGGAACAAGTCAACATGAACAGCTCCAATCATACTCCATTCACTTCCACCAGCACACCAGGTGCGGGAGGATGTATACAGAAGTCAGATTCAAGTGCAAAAATACGGCCCATAACTAGTGGCTGAAAGACAGCCTCTATAAAATGATGGTCAACCATTATTGAATACTTGGACTGATCTAAATTGATCGGCGCAGCTTCACTACTGACTTGCTCGATGTTCAAACACACCAAATGAAGGTTGTCCTGAATAGTCCTGCCCTTCACAGCACAAGTCTGCTAAAATCCAATCAGACTAGATAACCTGCAAATAAAAATTAAACTGAGAAATAAAATTAAAAAATGTGGCTTAAAGCCAGGAAGGAGGTGGAGAGTAAAAAAAAAAAAAATTAAATACTTACAAAATTAGAAGCAAGAAGAAATAAATCAAAATAACATAAGAAATTAGAAAAACTGAAAATGAAAAACAAAATACAAAAATTGCAAAAAATACAGGCAATTTAAAATAAATTAAATCAAAATGACTTAAAACTTTTTGGCTATTTTCAAAAAATAAAAGAATGTAAATTCAAACCAGGTGTACTCTACACAAGCCTTCATCAAGCAAATAAATGTACACTGTATTTACTTAACCCCCCCCCCGTCCCACTAAGTCAGGTTGTGACACAAGGTCGGTTTTTAATGTGGGGACCCAAGTGTCTTCACTCAGGCTGCTGGTCTTAGCTGGTGATAGCTTGTCCAAGTTGGTCAAAGCTAGTCGTAGCTGGTCCAAGCTGGTCAGAGCCGGTCCAAGCTAGTCATAGTGATACTACCAGTGCAGGGATGGATCCCTGTGACCAGTAAGTATCAGAATGTGTATACCACTCAAGAGAGAGGAATTTACACACTAGGTATTTATTCTGTCTCCCCACTAAGATGAGTTGTGACACAAGGTCTTTTTTTAAGGTGGGGACCTGAGCGCGTACACCCGGGCCAGGAACAAAAATTGCTTGCAGCCCCTGCAATCATCGGTTGCGTTAGTCTTGGTGCAAGCCTCGATCCCTCTCTCTGGTACAATGAGAGGGTATGGCCTTGAGCAGCTGTTCCCCAGGGCTGGATACCTCTCAGTATAATTTTCCTCAGTTGCACCTCTGTCCTTTGGCGGAGTTGCCCCTGAGTGCACTCTGCCCAAGGAGAGACGCAACTGAGAGATGATAAATAGATGTGTTATAAACCCCTCAGGAGAGGAGTTTACACACGGTACTTACTTGACCCCCCCACTAAGTCAGGTTGTGACACAAGGTCGGTTTTTAACGCGGGGACCGGGGTGAACACACTCAGGCCACTGGTCATAGCATGTCTAAGCTGTGATACTACCAGCACAGCCTGTGACCAGTAAGTATCCGAATGTGTATACCCCTCAAGAGAGGGATTTACACACTAGGCAAATAAATATACACTCTCTGGAAGAAATACCATGGGCTTATATTGAGCTCCATGGTAAAACCCATTACAAAGTACAGGGGAAACAGGCCAATCCAACATAAACAATAACAAAGCATTAATTTCTATTAACTGGTGGTTGTGAGTTCAATTCCTGTGCTGGCCAATACATAAGTATATAGAACAATAATATTGACTGACTTCTGTAAAAAAATTAGTTGTATTAAATCATCCATCATGATAGGCTTCACAAGCCAACACCATTTTCAGTAGATTTGATGTGGCACCTCTTTTAGTCTTGTAGTCTTTCACTGGGAACCCATTGAAGGTCAATTTCTCTTATTGCAATCATTTCTCTCAGACATACTGTGTCCACTTGACAGCAAGGATCTGTAATTATTCTTGTTGTTTCAAGATGTTCTTTCAAAGACTTACTATCTGTATATAATTTAATAATCAGAAAATCCTTCAGTGCATAAAGCTCCTTCACCATTGATGCAGTCAAGTGGCTATCATAAGCAGAATCTGCAGCAACAGATACTTCAGATGCTAGAGGATTTCTTTGTGGATTTCTCTTCATTCTCTTCTCAATGGATTCAATAATTCTGATGGCATGAACTTTTTTTTCCTGGAACTGGATTTGGTCAAGTTGTTTGCTCCTCATGAAACTTTTCCCATAGATTAAAAATAGTTTTTTTGCAAGCATTCACCTCAGAATTCTTCATATCAGCCATTTTTAATGCAATAATTTGATTACATTTCATTTGAGCTAACATAAGCAATTAAATTGAAAACAATGAAAGAAAAGAATGTTAGAAAGTATTATGCAAAATTTGAAACTATTTTTAAGAATTAAGGACTGGGGTTGACACATAGGAGCAAGTTCGTACAAGCAAAAGTAGCATTCTGACTTCAAGACAAGATAGACTGGGACTGAGTCAGATGAAACCAAAAACCAGCCTATTTTATTAACTAGGAAGAAATCCCAGCATGCATTTCTGTGCTTTTGTCTATGAATTGGTGGGGGAAAAGTGTTTTGCTGTCATTTCACCTTGGATTAAAAAGGATATTTGTTATACAGTGTAACCCGGATATAAGAGAGTTGTCGGGACCGGAGAATAAGTCTCTTATATCTGGGTTTCTCTTATATCCGGGTTTTGTCTATTATATATACATTAACACAGGCTCTAATTTGGGACCAGAGAAAATCGATCTTATATCTGGGTTTCTCTTATATCCAGGTCTCTTATATCCGGGTTACACTGTATTATGAAATTTTTATGTCATGGGTATTTTTGTAGGATCCATGTGAATATATGGTATTGTGGTATGTGTTGGACTGAATGGTGATAAATGAATTCATGTGGTGAATGAGTAAATTGTAATGAATGAATGGTTTGTGAATTTGATTAGCTATGGTTAGGATAATTAGTGTAGACCAGCTTCACACTGCTTCCTTTTCAGCCTTGTGCCAAAATTGTTATTTTTATAACAATAAATATACATTCCACCTTGGAACAACAAATATAAAAAAATAACAACTTACATTTAATAAGCATTAATCACTATTCAGTGATAGAAGAGAAAACTTTTTCTTGTCAATGTTGTTTATGCATCACAAGAAAAATCTCTGTGCTGAGATTTTCAATTGATATTCAATGTTTATTGTTATCAGATGAATACAATAAATGCGTCTTTGTTATCACAAAAAAGGTTTCAGAAAGATATGACAGAAATGAAGCAAGCAGATATTCTCTTTCTTCATTATTATTATCATTATTATTATCATTATTATTATTATTATTTTATTTCCTTTGATTTCTGGTGTGCACACATTTCTTTCCAGGTCCTGCCCAGAGACCTAAGGTTAGAAATGGCATCATGACATTTTCCACTAACCAATTAAAAAAACAAAACACATTTTACATAGATAAATCCCTTCATAAGGTGTGGGTTGTACTCATGAGAACAATGTTTTGTATTTTCTTAAGGTATGGGCTTCCAGAAATCCTTTCAATGAGTCTACTGGAATCTTTTCCAACCAATCCAAGGGCTCCGACTACAACAGGTATTGTTGATGTTCCCACATTTTTGAGATTTTGATTTCAAGGTCCCTGTATTTTGATAGCTTTTTGAAGATCTTCAAAGATACATTACAGACTGCAGGGACTGCCATGTCAATAGGGAGGCACTTTTTTGTTTGCGGTCTCTAATAACAATGTCTAGGCAGTTAGCTTTGATTGTTCTGTCTCTGCATATTGTGTAGTCCCATAAAATTGTAACAGATCTTATCTCTGTAACCAGGTCTGGGTAGTGTTCATACCAATTTATTTCAGTTTCCTTCCCATAGAAATTGCAGATTTTCCAGTGCAGATATTGGCCCATACTGTCATGCTGGGTTTTATATTCAGTGGGTGCCAATAGCATGCAACCTGATACAAGATGATCAATTGTTTCTGGATATTTATAACAGAATCTGCATTTTGGACTAACACAATATTTTAGTACGTGTGCTCGCTATTCTGTTTGGTTGCATTTGCTTTTGCTTTCTTTTTTAAGTATTTTGCAGCTTCAGTCAGTGTATTGTGCTTTACTTGTATTTCTGCACCCATTTGAAACTCCATTTTGAACTTGTTGGCTTCCTTTCTTGCAGAATAAAGATGTTTACTACTTTCATGCTCTTTGACACATATCATCATCCAGTCTTCTGTAGTTTCCAGGTATCTTTGAAGACCAATTGTAGTTTTGTAGGACAGTTCTAGTTGAACTAATCCTTTGCCTCCTTCGGATATGGGCACATACAGACGACCAACATCAGCTTTGGGATGATGCATGCAGTAGCAAATGAGAAACTTACTGGTTTTGGCATCCATTCGCTTAATGTCAGCTATGCTCCAGTTAAGGATGTTAAAGCTGTATTGCACCACAGGGACAGCCAAGGTGTTTATGGCTGATATTCTGTTTTTTTTAATTCAGCTCGGTATTCAGTACCAGACACACACGCCTGTAGTACTTCTTTCTTACCTTCTCCTTCATTTGAGTATGTTGTATACCATCTCTTCCACTAATTCCTAGGTACTTATAAGCTTCATCTTGTTCCAGTTCCCTAATCTTTGTGACAAAGTCTAAATGTATTGAGGGTGTTTCTGTAATTCTCCCTTTCTTGAATGTTACTTTTGCACATTTATCTAATCCAAAGTCCATACCTATGTCAATATTGAAGAGGCCCTTCAACTCATTGTCAACTGTAGTGAAGAGTTTGAGATCATCCATGTAGAGTAGGTGATTGAATACTTTTTCTTTAGTTTGTAATCATAGCTACTGTTGTTTAGTTCATGTATAAGGGGGATTAAGGACAAATCAAACAAAGTCTCCTTGAAAGACTCCATGTTAGATATTCAGACGGTTGAAGATGGCAGTGCCTCTGGTGTGATTTAGGTATAGTGTGGTGTTCTACATTCCCATGCTGTGCTTAAGGGAATTTAGCACCACAGGGGAGACTTTGTATATTTCCAAAGTCTTAAGAATCCAAGAGTGTGGCACACTAGCAAAGGCTTCCCGATAATCAACCCATACTGTGCTAAAATTTCTACATCTTCTCTTGCAATTTTCCAGGATCATTTTGTTTATCAGTAGTTGATCTTTGCAACCATATGAACCTCTCCTGCATCCCTTCTGTTCCAGTGGAAGAATGTTGTTTGCTTCAAAAAACAAGTAAGTATGGTTCATCAGGACAGACGTGATCAACTTATACACGGTAGAGAGACCTATAATTTTTCCGATCATCTGCTTCACTCATTTATGGCATGAGATATATAATACCTTCAGTGATCCATTCTGGGATTTCACTGGATTATTTACAAGCATTGATAGAGTTTTGCAAGGGTTTTATGGATTAGTGAAAGATGATAGAGTCAGAAATTGGGCACTTTGTCATTTCCTGGGGATTTCCATTTCATTAGAGCTTGCCCAACATTATTTGTGGTTATATTTTCCCACTCTTGCAGAGGTTTATCCAGCATTCGTTCTTCTTCACGTTGGATCCATTATACATTTGGGTTATATTCCTTTGGGCTGCTCCAAATATTCTCCCAAGATGTCTACACATTGTTAATAGATGGTGGCTTTTTGACATATTTTGGTGCTTTTCCAATTTCCCTGTAAAATTTTTTAAGATCTGTTTGGAATATTTTATTTTGGTGATAGAACCTGCATCGTTTTTTGTATCATTTTGTTCTCTGTGCCTTTAACTGAAGTTTCTGTTTCAGCATTTCCTTGATTGCTGGAATTTCAATTAGGGATTTAATTTTATATTTCTGCTTGATCTTCTTGCACTTGCGTGTTGAGATATTTGAGTTTCTAGTGATATCATCTAATATAGAAAGCTCATATCTGATTTCCTTTATCTCTCACATCAGTTTTGCCTTCCAAGCTGGCTCTCTATGTCTGTTAATTTTTTTCATTGTCTTGAACTGAAGCTTCCCAGTAACTGCTGAAGCTGTTACATATATGATGTTGTTAACTTCTGTGATATTTCCCAGTGGTTTATCTGTTAACAGTATTTCCAGAGCAGCGTTGTATATTTGCACAATGTACTTATTGGACTTTGTCATATGAATTTTGGGGAGCTGGTCTCTGTCTGACAGTTGTGTGAGACGTACTCTGCTGAGTACTTGGATAACATGGTTTTACGCTTCGGTGATTTTAGCTCTGTGGTTTTCAAGAAATTCTATCCTAATGTAGTTGGAATCATCTTCAGTGACATCATCTGGATAACTGCAGGTTATGCCACAGGTAGATTATTCAATTTTATTTCCTGGGAGGTTATTTCGTATTTCATTTCTTTTAGTTTTTACCTCATTCTCTGTCATATTACTTATTTCTACTTTCATCTCTTTACAGTTTGAGTGATGGGTTAGAGTATTCTGTTTTATATCTAATTTTATTTTATCTATTTCTGCATTTGAGAGTCTTTTGCTTCACACAATGTCCCTCCAGACATTGGCAAACATGTTTGGCTTGAGATGAGGTCTTATATCCGTTCCTTCCATAGTCCTCCATATTTGGTATGTCTGATCCGTGGTGTCCGTTGCTGGATTTTCAGGTGCAGTGAAGAATGATGTCATGACTTGTTGATACTCTTCGCAAGACCATTTCATTTGTTTTCTTTTTATTATTTGATTTGGCATTGAGTCACTTGGTCCAAGGTTGGGAATAGTTTGTGTCTGGTGACCTGGTGTCTCTTCATTTTTGGAAGAGTTTGTTCCAGTAAAACAGGTTTTTCGGCCCCAGTCTGGTTCCTCTCTGAGCTACACGGTCCTTGTTGACTTAGATGACGGCCGATCCAGTATGAAAATTTGTTTGTAATCATTGAAATTTGTAGAATTTTGCATTTTAACATTGACCGCCAAGGGGTAATTATGTTCAAGTTACCAACTCTAGGACAACAACTGAAGAAGACCATAGAGCTTGTCCAACCCATAAGATAGTACGGATGGGGCTTATATTCATATATCCACAGTTAAATAGTTCATAATTGAGTATTGTATTCAGTGGGGTAGCATATGCATATAGACATGGCACTGACTATACTAAGTTTTAACTTAGAATAAGTTGGAGTGACCACTACCAGATGGAATATACCATATTGGTATTATATTGAGGATTATTCCCCAAAAAAGGAAAAAAAAAACAGAAGGGAGAGGAAAGAGAAAAAATTAAAATGAAAGAATTAAAGTTAAATAAAGTCAGAGAGACTTAAAATGAAATCGGAGAAAAAGAAAAATGTAATTTAAAATGGTATAACGTTTACGATTCCTTATATGTTGAGAGGATGGCACAAGTGTCATTCCACCAATATTCAACTTTCTGATACCAATGAGATTGATAGTTATCAAGTTTTATAGGGTAGACCCCCCCACTACAGTTTGGTGGAAAAGCTATCAAAGAATTCATTAAACAAAGGGATAGAGACAAGGAAAAGAAAAAAAAATACATTTTGGGTCATTTCTCAACATGCTAGCCACTAAAAGATAAATTTTAAATGTTCGCTCAAAGAGAAGTCAGTCAAAAAGTAGAACATTGTCAGATTAGTAAACCTGCAGCTATATGAAAAAAAAAATAGATTAGTCAATATAATGACTATGCAAATACACACATGTACACACACACATACATACATACATGTATGTATGTATATATATATATATATATATATATATAGATAGATAGATAGATAGATAGATAGATAGATAGATAGATATACACACACATACATATATACATGCATCAGCAGATAGACATTATGCCAAGGAGGAAACAAAAATGGACAGAAGGTTCTGCTGGAGGTATGGGGAAAAAAAGAAATATTAAAATATAGGTAAAGAAAAAAAGAAGAAAAATAGCAAAAGGATAACAGACAATTAGACAAAAAAAAAAAAAAAATCAGAAGGAAGAGGAAAGAGAAAAAAGTAAAATGAAAGAATTAAAGTTAAATAAAGTCAAAGAGACTTAAAATGAAATCAAAGAAAAGGAAAAATGAAATTTAAAATGGTATAACATTAATGATTCCTTACATGTTGAGAGTGTTATTCCACCAATGTTCAACTTTCTGGCGCCAAACCTTATTATTATTATTATTGTTGTTGTTGTTATGTTAACATCATACACTGATGCAGTCAACAGAAATTCTGTTCCTGAAGTAACAAGACAACAAGACTCTTCACAGCTCAAGAACTTCTTGGAGAATTGTTGCAGAATAAAAGATGACAGTTTTCTGGATATCTACAATCTTGGCCTCAACTGTAATTTTCCTTAAGTGCACTTTGAAGATTCCAAGTAGTGTTACAAGTGCAACACTGACTGCATCTCAGTTCAGTGGGGTAACCACCACAAAAAAATGTGCCTACCAGTTTACCAGTTTAATATCTACCTTTTTGTTTCTCAGGCAAACCAAACCTATGTCTAACTTTTTGACACTTATGGAAACTGGACCTATATCTGCCTTGTGCAAACAAGATATGTGTACCTTTGTGACTCTCATGTAAACCAGACTACCATGACAAAGCATGTAGAAGTTAACACCCCCAATCAATTAAGATTAGAAGCCATAAGAGCCATGCCATTAGAGCTTATGCATCAGGGACATAAGAGCTTATGCATCAGGGCATACTTTTTTCATTATTATTATGATTATTATTATTATTATTATTATTATTACAAAACTTGTCTTGCAAACATTTTTATTAATAAATTTATTTATAAGTAAGGGTCTATGAATGAAAAGATTTGAAACTGACAATTTATTCCATTTCATTGAAACAGACACTAAACACTTCTATCTTCCCTTCTTTCTTTCATTTTCTCACTGAAACCAAGTAGTGTCTCTGATGTATCAATTCTGTATTTTCACATGGTCAAAAATAGTCCATTATTTATGAAGCATTGGCAAGGCATAATGGTCATACTAACTGACAAGCAAGATTATAATAGAGATTATTATTATTATTATTATTATGTTTTGCTTTTTGCAGTACAAGTTGTCCCCAAGTCTCAACCAGAGACTTCAAGAGACAACAATTTTTTTTATCAAAAGATGCAGATGAGGTTGCATGTATTCAGGGAGAAAAAATATGTAGTTGTGTTCACTGCATGGAGAGTAATCTGTTCAAGGTGGGAAACATTCCCATGAGTAGGAGTTTTGGCAATTCATATATTATTATTATTATTATTATTGCTGTTGTTATCATACTGAAAAAATTTATTTATTTAGTTTTTTTAAATATTGATATGTTTAAAAGCCAGCGTCAAAAGATTTACATATTCATGAAATCAATATTGTCACAAATCTTTTGTCTTTTTATCTCAGTAGGATATCTTTGGCTAAAAACTAGCCGATAAAGAAATCAATTGTTTTTATCAACAAGAAAATAAATCCAATGTCTAAAGAAAATTTTGTTGAACGTTTCTGGGCAACAGGGCTTGTTTATGGGTTTTAATTTAGTCAAAAAATAGAATGAAATATTAATAATGAATATTAAAAACTTATTTGATTAAATAAATGCTTCCAAATTAGAAATCCTTCAAAGTCATCCGAAAACTAAGAAAAAAATCTTTACATTTGTTAATTTTCTAGAAAAACTTACATTGATTTTATCTATTTACAATGAAAATATGACAACGGTCTACTTCTTTGTATTTGGAAAGCATGCTTCCTTGATACCTACTATCTTAACCTCCTCATGTCTCGGGTCACCCGTTATCTATCCTACATATCCTCATGATCTTTACATACTTCCTCCATTTACATCCATAAAACACCCTCACTCAGTAAACCACTACCTTGAGTGGCCTTTGTATTGTGAAATTATTTAAGAAAAACGAATACGTCCTTGACAACTGTTATCAGATTAGCTGAAAGTTCTTGTATACAAAGATCATTTCTATAATTCATACACACTATGTCCCAAAAAGAATTCACTTGAACATGTGTAAGAAAAATAAAATAAAAAGCTTAATTGCAATACTTTGTCTAATCTTCAATGAAATATGAATAACCACAATATTCTTCATGTACACAGATATGTGCAGACAGGCGCTTGTGTGATATCTAGATATCTCCAAAGCGTTTGATAGGGTTTGGCATGCCAGCTTTCTTCGCAAGCTTCAGGGTTATGGAATTTCAGGTCGATTGTTTGACTTAATACAATCATTCCTGTCAAACCGTGTATTGAGGTCGTTCTCAATGGAGTCTCCTCCAGCTCCTATCCCATGAAAGAAGGTATTCCCCAAGGCTCCATCTGAGGCCCTACTCTGTTCCTTATCTTCATCAACGATCTTCCTGATGCCATAGGTTCCCAAGTAGGCATCTACATGGATAACACTACTATTTACTCTTGCCGCAAAAACAAATCTAGTGTTACTGACAAAACTAACCTGGCTGTTTGTCTCGAAAAAACCTCCAATCGGTTGTGAACTGGGGCAGGAATTGGCTGGTTAACTTTAATGCCTCAAAAACAAAACTGATCTCTATTACTCACCACAGAGAACCATCCCTGCCCCCCATTAAAATGTCTGGTGCTCAACTCCACAAGAGGCCCTCTTTGCGACTGCTCAGTCTCACATTGACTGCTGACCTGAGATGGAACAAATACATTGAGTCAGTAGCTTCATCCATTGCAAAGAAAGTTGGCTTCCCGTGCCACACCAGGAAATCTTTCTCACCAGAGTTGATCCTTCAAATTTACAAATCAAACATTTGACCTTGTATGGAGTATTGCTGCCATATATAATCTGGAGCCCCTTCTGTTTGTTTCAAGGTTCTTGATAAAATCCAGAGACAGATATGCAATGTAATTGGCCCTGATCTGGCATCTCGTCTGCAGTTGCTCTCTCACAGATGTGCCATCGCCTCCCTCTGTCTTTTTTACAAATACTTTCATGGTAACTGCTCCAATGAGCTGCTTTTGCTGGTTCCCAGACTTCATGAATTTAAGCGTTCAGCTAGGCTGGCATCTCGCTCTCACCCTTTCACTGTCAAAACTGTTAAATGTAGCTGTCTTTTCTACTCCAATCTTCTTGCTAACAGAATTAATAAAGCATTAACTTTTTAACAATCCATTGAATGACGCAATCCTTATGTATAAAATTGTTGTCAGATGGAAAAATTACAGCCTGAAGATGAAAATGTGAAATTGCCAAAAGTAGTTGCTGCTCTAAAAACACTATATCCACAACAATTTTATAGATAAGGATCACGTCATTCAATGCATTGTTAGGAAGTTAGTGAAGAGATTTCCTATTAATTACATTAATATTACTAATTATTTCTTTGTATGATTACCTCTTCATAATGTATATACATATACACATATATATACATATATATATATACATATATATACATATATATATATACATATATATATACATATATATACATATATATATATATATATATATATACATATATATATATATACATATATATATATACATATATATATATATATATATACATATATATATATACATATATACACATACATATATTTTCACACACACATAGATATATATATATATATATACCTATACATACACACACATATATATATACCTATACATACATACACACACACATACATATACCTATACATACATACACACACATACATATACCTATACATACATACATACACATACCTATACATAAACATACATATATATACATACATATATATATATATATATATATATATATATATATACATACATATATATATATATATATATATATATATATATATATATATATATATATATATATATATATATATATTTTAGTAATCATTAAATGGATTTTATTCAACATTATTTATTACTAATACATTATTTTTAATGGGTACACATCTTTGAGTTGACATCCCCATTCTTAATTATTGATATTTATATATATTATTTATATTAATTTTCACTTTTAAGAAAATTAAAAAAACAGGGATGTCAACTCAAATTTTGGAGCCCACTTAGAAATATCTATAGTAATAATATATAGATGTCTCTGTGGTTATAGGATTCAACATTTCATTAGTTTCACGCTAGGTGTGAAGATGACATTGAATTGTAAAAGTGACATTATACAATGTCACTTCCTTTGTATATATTGCCTATTCCTATAAATTGATATTAAGCACTCTTTACCCCATAAATAGAGCAAATTTAAACAATATTACCATGTCATCTTTATTACCTTTGCATTCCATTGGTAAGGAGGAATTCCCGCCCAAACAACTTCTTCCTGAGAATGGCTATTTTGTGCAACAAACTCTCAAAACTATCCTCATAACTATCGCAAATATTCTTTTGAATTACATTCCTAAGACCCATCAATTCAGATTTTCCCAGCTAGGACCCACCATGCCCTGTTCATGGGGGCAAATCATCCCCATTCCCTTTATGGTTTTTTGGTAAGAAAGTTTCACTCAGACAGCTTCTTCCCCAAAACTGTTACTTTGTGGAACCAACTCCCAAGAGGATGCTTACCTAACCACTACAATCTTAACCTCTTCAAGTTTAAGGTCAACCATTATTTAGCTAACATATCCTTATAATATATTATGCTTTCAGCTTCCTCCTTACCTTTCTTTTACAACAATCTCACTCAATAACCCTCTACCTTGAGTGGCTCTTGGGACTGGTATTACGTGAACAAAAGAAAAAAAAAGAAAAACATTATCAATCCTACATATCCTCATAATTGGCCCTTACTCCTCTTTCAAACCAAAAATCCTTGATGGTCATCTTGTTAAAAAAAAATCTTTATATGTTAATCTTGAAGTAGAACTTATGTTGACTTTATCTGTTTACAGTTAAAATATGAAGGTTCACTTCTTTGTGTTTGGAAAGGATGTTGCTCTGATACCTACAATCTTAACTTCTTCAAGTCTAGAGTCAACCATTGTCTACCATACATATCCTCATAATCTGCACTTTCAAACCAGAAATCCTTGAGGAATAACTTCTTAAAACTAGAAAAACACATCTTTATATCTGTTAATCTTGTAGCAGAACTTGATTTTATCTATTTACAATCAAAATATGATGACGGTCCACTTCTTTGTATTTGGAGAAAAGCAGGTTAAGCATATTACTCCTGTGACATGAAGCTGTCTATTTTTACCATCTTGTATGCATGACAGGTTTCTTGTGCATTGTTAATAGAATTTCTCATTTCCTTTTAACTGTATGCTTTCAGTGATCATTGATTGTTAACAATGATAAAAGACAGGTAATTGTACAAGTTGTGAACCATAACATTCAAATGATAGAATGCTATTATCCATCAACAGTACCAAATGAAGAAATTAAATAGTAAAATTTACAATAACAAGAAATTTAATTTACCTTATATGGCAATGGTAAAATTAGCCATTTTCATATAAAAAAATAATTGGCATTCATTGACCAAATAGTTTGTGTTACTGTTGGTTGAAATTTATAATCATTTTATTAAAACAATTTTTTGAAAAGTTAATTATCTGCTATAGCTCTTTCTTGTAATGATGGGAGTTTCCTTCCAAACATTTTGTTTTTGATAGTCTGAAAAGTTAATAGCTTGATATGTGTTGTGTCAAAGGTTCTTGGTGTTTATTTATCAGAAACTTTGGAATTAAAATGTGCTGACTCATATATATATATGATATAAAATAAATAATATAGTTTTATTTATTTGATTTAGAGTGAGTCCTTTGATATTCAGTGTAGTAAAATGTCTGTTTATAAGGTGGATATTGGTAGCAGTCTGGAGAAAGTTCATTTTGGTTCAGTAGTGGGTAGTTTAGCAGTCAGACCTTGCTACCAATAGAACTTACATTGATTTTATCTATTTACAGTTAAAATATGATGAATGTCCACTTCTTTGTATTTGGAGAGGATGTTTCCCTGATCACTACAATCTTAACCTTTTCAAGTCTAGGATCACTCATTATCTATCCAACATAATCTGTACTTACTTATTTCATATCTATCCTCATAATCTGTACTTACTTATTTCTTCTTACATCCATACAATAACATTATTCAATAACCCTCTACCTTGAATGGCTCTTGGGTAAACATTAGTAAAAAAGAAAAAAAGCAGACCTCAGAGATAAGGATAAAGGATAAGGATATTAATCATGTGTTATGTACACATGATTATATAGGTGGAAACCAGCATCTGTTTGTTGTCTATTGCCTAACTCTGTAACAAGTGAATGTCCTGTGGAGCCAAGTGAGTTATCAGATCTATGGTGTTTGTGTTTTTATTATACAGATAAATGTGTGAGATAGTTTTGATGACATTTTGGATAAGCTACTGACTTTATTTGCATTTGCATAAACATTTGGATAGGCTCCAGAGAAAAGGGTTCAAAGATGAAGTCTTCAATAGTACACTTTGATTGGTCAGAAAATATATTTTATGATGTTGCCACCAAACCATGTTTATTGAGTGAAAGTACTCTCTAGATGCATATTAATGAACAAAAGTGAAATTGCTATTATTTACTTGACCCTTAAAGAATGAACAGGATCATTACAGTCTTCATATTTATTAGGCATTATTTAGTATGACACAAGGCCAAAGAAGTACTAAGCAGAATATATTGATACAAGTCTGGAACAACATTACAATATCAAATTCACTGCAGCAATAGACTAGCAGATTTATGTTCTAAAACAAAGTAAACTATAATATATACATATGTATATATTTTAACATTTCCATGTCGAGTTTCATTGATCCTATTTCTGCATTATTAATTGTAATTAGTTTGTTTATTTGTGTCTTAAGAAGGTTAGTAGTATTTTTCTTAAATTTCTTAAATTTGTATTATTGAGGATGGGATCCAGTTTTATGTTAATTTAAAATAACAAAACATTAGACTTATCACTCTACTAATTATAATAATTTGTTTTCTTTAAGTTCTTTATATGTTTTTTGAAATTCTTTGGTCATTCTGAATTTTTATGCTTTCTGCTTTTAGCAATGTTTTTAATCCAGGATGAGTTGTGATGTGTTTGTTATTTTGCAATTCCATAATTTGTTTGTGTAATATTTCAATCTCTGCTTTTATTATATTATCATCAAAAATGGAGTAAAGATGGCAGTTTGGTCTGAGGTTGAATAACTACATTTGCTGTTTAGTGAGTTGGTAATCTGAATAATTAATAAAGTTGTCAGTAGAATTATGCATGTGTTCGTGTGTGTGTGTGCATGTATATAAACACTATAGGCCAAATGTCTGGAACCACTGCCCGAACTTGGAAGAATTGCTTAAAATTTGAAGGTTGCATACCTTTTTCAAGCTCACTTCAGGCCATTGGGACTTTCTCTTCCTGGAAGGTTTTATCATATATTCAATAATAAAAATAATAAAATTAACCCATTACTGCATAAAGTTTACTTAAAATTTAGCTCTTTTTATCTAATCTACTTTGCTGGCTATTGATAATTTAACAGATTTAGAATTTTAGGAAACAGCCTTTCTAAAAGATTGGATACCATGCACTAATGGGCTAAATAGTTGCAGCATCCTAGCTTACAAAATAAGGTATAAAACTTATTAATTATTAAATCTAAAGAATGTCCTTAAACTATTGGCATATATAATTATATTATTCTTAATACAATAAAATGTTGGTAGCATGATCTGTGATGACTAGAAGTTTCATTCTCATCTAACACATAATCATCAGGCAGTCAGCAATGGCTTTTGGTGTCAGGAGTATTTTCGCCCTTGGTAAACCTGGTACAGTTGAGCACTTTATGTATAATCATTCCTATGTCAAGGTCTTACGGATTCAGTAAAGATGAGCATTTTTTTGTATAATCATTTCTCTGTTGAGGTTTTATGGGTTCTGTACTGATGAGCATTTTTTGTACAATCACTCCTCTGTTGGGGTCTTATGATTAACACTTTTTTTATAATTATTCCTCTGTTGAAATCTTATGGATTCTGTACTGATAAGAATTTTTATATAATCATCCCTCTGTTGAGATCTTATGGATTCTGTACTGATTAGCACTTTTTATATAATCATTCCTCTGTTGAGATCTTATGGATTCTGTATGGATTAGCACTTTTTTATATAATCATTCCTCTGTTGAGATCTTATGGATTCTGTACTGATTAGCACTTTTTTATATAATCATTCCTCTGTTGAGATCTTATGGATTCTGTACTGATTAGCACTTTTTTATATAATCATTCCTCTGTTGAGATCTTATGGATTCTGTACTGATAAGAATTTTTATATAATCATCCCTCTGTTGAGATCTTATGGATTCTGTACTGATTAGCACTTTTTTATATAATCATTCCTCTGTTGAGATCTTATGGATTCTGTACTGATTAGCACTTTTTTATATAATCATTCCTCTGTTGAAATCTTATGGATTCTGTACTGATAAGAATTTTTATATAATCATCCCTCTGTTCAGATCTTATGGATTCTGTACTGATTAGCACTTTTTTATATAATCATTCCTCTGTTGAGATCTTATGGATTCTGTACTGATTAGCACTTTTTTATATAATCATTCCTCTGTTGAGATCTTATGGATTCTGTACTGATTAGCACTTTTTTATATAATCATTCCTCTGTTGAGATCTTATGGATTCTGTACTGATTAGCACTTTTTTATATAATCATTCCTCTGTTGAGATCTTATGGATTTTGTACTGATAAGAATTTTTATATAATCATCCCTCTGTTGAGATCTTATGGATTCTGTACTGATTAGCACTTTTTTATATAATCATTCCTCTGTTGAGATCTTATGGATTCTGTATGGATTAGCACTTTTTTATATAATCATTCCTCTGTTGAGATCTTATGGATTCTGTACTGATTAGCACTTTTTTATATAATCATTCCTCTGTTGAAATCTTATGGATTCTGTACTGATTAGCACTTTTTTATATAATCATTCCTCTGTTGAAATCTTATGGATTCTGTACTGATAAGAATTTTTATATAATCATCCCTCTGTTGAGATCTTATGGATTCTGTACTGATTAGCACTTTTTTATATAATCATTCCTCTGTTGAGATCTTATGGATTCTGTACTGATAAGAATTTTTATATAATCATCCCTCTGTTGAGATCTTATGGATTCTGTACTGATTAGCACTTTTTTATATAATCATTCCTCTGTTGAGATCTTATGGATTCTGTACTGATTAGCACTTTTTTATATAATCATTCCTCTGTTGAAATCTTATGGATTCTGTACTGATTAGCACTTTTTTATATAATCATTCCTCTGTTGAAATCTTATGGATTCTGTACTGATAAGAATTTTTATATAATCATCCCTCTGTTGAGATCTTATGGATTCTGTACTGATGAGAATTTTTATATAATCATCCCCCTGTTGAGATCTTATGGATTCTCTACTGATTAGCACTTTTTTATATAATCATTCCTCTGTTGAGATCTTATGGATTCTGTATGGATTAGCACTTTTTTATATAATCATTCCTCTGTTGAGATCTTATGGATTCTGTACTGATTAGCACTTTTTTATATAATCATTCCTCTGTTGAAATCTTATGGATTCTGTACTGATTAGCACTTTTTTATATAATCATTCCTCTGTTGAAATCTTATGGATTCTGTACTGATAAGAATTTTTATATAATCATCCCTCTGTTGAGATCTTAGGGATTCTGTACTGATTAGCACTTTTTTATATAATCATTCCTCTGTTGAGATCTTATGGATTCTGTACTGATTAGCACTTTTTTATATAATCATTCCTCTGTTGAAATCTTATGGATTCTGTACTGATTAGCACTTTTTTATATAATCATCCCTCTGTTGAGATCTTATGGATTCTGTACTGATTAGCACTTTTTTATATAATCATCCCTCTGTTGAGATCTTATGGATTCTGTACTGATTAGCACTTTTTTATATAATCATTCCTCTGTTGAGATCTTATGGATTCTGTACTGATTAGCACTTTTTTATATAATCATTCCTCTGTTGAGATCTTATGGATTCTGTACTGATTAGCACTTTTTTATATAATCATTCCTCTGTTGAAATCTTATGGATTCTGTACTGATTAGCACTTTTTTATATAATCATCCCTCTGTTGAGATCTTATGGATTCTGTACTGATTAGCACTTTTTTATATAATCATTCCTCTGTTGAGATCTTATGGATTCTGTACTGATTAGCACTTTTTATATAATCATTCCTCTGTTGAAATCTTATGGATTCTGTACTGATAAGAATTTTTATATAATCATCCCTCTGTTGAGATCTTATGGATTCTGTACTGATTAGCACTTTTTTATATAATCATTCCTCTGTTGAGATCTTATGGATTCTGTACTGATTAGCACTTTTTTATATAATCATTCCTCTGTTGAAATCTTATGGATTCTGTACTGATTAGCACTTTTTTATATAATCATCCCTCTGTTGAGATCTTATGGATTCTGTACTGATTAGCACTTTTTTATATAATCATTCCTCTGTTGAGATCTTATGGATTTTGTACTGATTAGCACTTTTTTATATAATCATTCCTCTGTTGAAATCTTATGGATTCTCTACTGATAAGAATTTTTATATAATCATTCCTCTGTTGAGATCTTATGAATTCTGAACTGTTCAGCACTTCTTTATAATCACATCTTTATTGAGATCTCATGGATTCTGGATTCTGAAGGACTTTTTTTGATGGATACATATAATTTTGGTCTTCTGGTTCTGTGTTTTCCTTTTTTCCTTAAACTTTTAGACTTAGATGTACCATCCTGTGCCATATAGTTTTTTTCCTTACTCTGTGATTTGGATACATATATGCGCTGTGTGTATATAAACTAGTACCTGTAGTATAATATTTTGGGTTCACTAAGGGAGGAATAAATACTCTTGATAACTAAGCTCATCGCCAGATGTCTGGACATTGCACATTTATGTATATTTGTTTCTTTAAAAATAGTTGACAGAGTGCTTCTCTTATGTTTTTTCTGTGTTTTCTGATATGCGATTTCATCAAAACCATAATGCATGGAAACTCAGTTTTTGCTCAAGTTGACAAGCTTGACCCACTATAAATAAAAGTATCTCTTCTATTCTTCATCAGAGTGAAAAATTTTGGCTCATTGTTTAAATTGATAATCAATCAGTTTCAGGTACTTATGTTTTGGTAACAGTAATGGTAATATTAGCTGTTTCCTTATAAGGAAATATTTAGCATTCATTGACTGAGCAGCCAGTACTATTGTTGGCTGAAATTTATAAAATCTTCTCTTAAAACAATTTTTCAGGAAAATAGGTTTCTCAAGTTCAGTGGCTGTTATTGTTCTTTCCAGTATTGATCGAAGTTTCCTTCTTAACCTTTTGTTAAAATATTGTGGAATGTCAACATCTTGATGATGTCATTATTTTTTCTTTGAGTTACATGTGCTATCCATTTTAGCTGTTATTACTCTTTCCAGTACTTGTTGGGGTTTCCTTCCTAACCTTTTGTTTGAAGTAGTGTGGAATATCAGCATCTTGATTATGTCATTATTTTCTCTTTGAGTTACAAGTGCTATCCATTTTAGCTGTTATTACTCTTTCCAGTACTTGTTGGGGTTTCCTTCCTAACCTTTTGGTTGAAGTAGTGTGGAATGCCAACATCTTGATTATGTCATTATTTTCTCTTTGAGTTACAAGTGCAATCTATTCTAGTTATTACTGCTGTCGAAAGTCCTCAAGTGATGTTGTTTCTGTTATTTGGTACAGATCTTTGTGAGACTGTAGCATCAGTCCACAAGGTTTGTGTGGTTGCCCCTCATAAGAATTTAAAGGAAGTGGCCAATCCAGAGGTCTCTTTAATGGCATTGCTCTAACTGGCATGTAATAAGTCCTCTGATTGTTCAAGATGAGCCAGTGATAGTTCTGCTTCATTTAAACCTTGGCAGACAATTAAGAAACTCACCTTTTTTTACAACTGAAGTTCGGCCAGTGAAAATATGCTGATTTGACCTCTGACAAAGAACCATGTGACAGCTTCAACAAACATGTATGTACCATTTTAATAAATATCTCTAATTATATATATATATATATATATATATATATATATATATAATCATTTATTTAAATATTATAACATAAATATGTTATAAAATCACTACAAAAATAGCCATTTCGTTTCGACACTTCCAGTGTCTTATCAAGTGATGATGTTGAATGTAGAATAAATGGTTTTTAAAAAGTTCCAAATTCATTAACGGTCCTTCACTAGGGGTAAACGCTGTAACATAAGTCAGAATGACCAATCAAAACGCAAGTATATGGTGATTCAAAAAATCGTTTTGATTGCGTTTTGATTGGTCATTCTGACTTATGTTACAGCGTTTACCCCTAGCGAAGGACCGTTAATGAATTTGGAACTTTTTAAAAACCATTTATTCTACATTCAACATCATCACTTGATAAGACACTGGAAGTGTCGAAATGAAATGGCTATTTTTGTAGTGATTTTATAACATATTTATGTCATAATATTTAAATAAATGATTATATCTGCTCTACTCTGTATTGAGCACTCTTTAAAGAATAATAATTGTTGGTTATTGGAATTTACTCTGTATATACCAATCCCACACTTGGGTGTATATATATATATATATATATATATATATATATATATATATATAGCACTGTATGTTATTCAATATGTTATTCAAAGGCGTCTAACACCAGTATTGTTCAACAGCATTACTATAGTTGTATCTGCGATTACAAAGTCTCTACTACAAGTATTACAAAAGTGACGAGTATTCATTGACATTACAAAAGTGGCAACGAGTGTTTGTTGATTTCACAAATATATATATATATATATATATATATTTTACACTTTGCACAAAAATCAAAGGCAAAATTTAATGTCTGTAAAAAACAGCATACAATCAATTTAGAGAGTTGAAATCTAACTCAAAAGAATTATAAAAAAAATTACATTATAAATAAAAATTATCGTATATTATTTTATGATGGTCCATGGAAGAGGTTATTTCCTTGCAAGATTGAGAATGCAAAAACGGCCCTTTTCAGGGCCACACTTCATTCAAATTGTTAACCCCCCCATTTGGGGATATGCCTCAGTTGCACTCATTTGCTGTTACTAATATTGATTTTTGGGTGGGCTGACTTTAAACTTAAGCTGCTCCAATTGAATGGCAAAAATTCACAGTAATGAAACACCCAGTCGAAGATATGTTATACTGTTAGTATATATATATATATATATATATATATATATATATTGAATTTCATGTTGTTTTTAATTTTCTTTTCTCTTTTGTTTGTGGCCTGTTATTAGAACTTGACTCAATTATAATAGTGTCCACAACTGTTTGAAGAAGTGTGATTTTCATCAAGAGCAACATGCTTCAGCTTGGTCAGAGCCATTTTTGATGATTGATCTGAGAAAGTTGATTATACCAAATTCTAAAACAGTAATTCTTTTTACTACCTCTTCACATAAGAAGGAAAACACTGATTTCAAGCAAGCAATTAAAAATCTTTTATACCCACAAGGCATAAATTTTAACTGTTTTCTTCCTTGGTAACAAGCATATTGACCATATTAATTCCAAATGCAGAGAGACAGATTTCCAAACACCAGCCACTCCTTATAATTTATATAAATAAGCACAAGCCACATGCAAGGAGAGAACTTAAAACAACCCCAGGGAATTTTATTTCATAGTTGATAAACATGCACCAGGGGTAATGGAAAAGAGAAACAAAACAATGGTGTGCAATTTTGCCAAAAGAGCAAAAACAAATAAAATCATGAAATTGACTTAGGGCAGCAACAACAGTCATTATGACTTAGCAAAAAATAAAAAACATCAAAGTGAATAAAATTCTCACATTCCACATCTTATTATTATCAAAAATAATTTCAAATGTTTAGTATGTAGTGAGTGCACTCACTGTCTGGACTCCCTAGACCAGAACTTGCCAAATTGTATGTTTCAACACTTGTGCTTAATGGATTAATTTTTTTTATGGCTTTTGCCAGCAATTTAAAGCTAGAAAATACTTTTTTAGACTGTATGAATTTTATTTTGAGATAATAATACTTTAGTTGGTACAAGTTTTACTAATTAACCCATAGCTAGGGGAAAAAGAGGTGGACCCATACCTTTCTCAAGGGTATTTGCATATAAATGAATATAATGAACCCAACAGGAATTGGAACTCAGCTCTCTGATTAAGAATTCAAAGACATTATCTATTACACCATTTACATATCCAAGATTACAGCACCTGGTATTCTTAAGCAGTCACTCATCTAGGCACTAACAAGACTCAACATTGCTTAACTTCGGTCATTATATGGGAACCAGTGTTTCAATGTGGCTATAAACCCATTACATCACCACATATTCAAGCTTACAGCACCTGGTATTCCCAATCAGTCACCCATCTAGATACTGACCAGGCTCAATATTGGTTAACTTCGGTGATTATATGGAAACCAATGTTTTAATGTCAACATTTTACTCTATAGGAAAATCTGATATATTAACTATAGATCAGTTTAAGGGTCAGTTAAAGAATAATGTAATAGGAAAAAATCCTGTCCTTTGACAGGACTTCTTCAGATAAAATCATATTTTTATTGATGGAATCATATATGTTTTGTCGGAAGGAATGAAATAAAATAAACATTGTTTATAACAATACACTGAAAGAAATACTTTGATATATATATATATATTCCAGCATCTTGTATGCACAAGTTTGTCGTTGCTTGGAAATCTCCCATGTAAACAGAAACAGACTATCATCATTGTTTTTGTCCGTGTATTGCTTAATATATTGTAATGTAATTGTCATCTTTGATAATGGCTTAGGTAAACTGAAAGGTTACATAGGATTAAAAAATATATATCAATATTGTGATTTTCTTTCTTTGTTTAATGATAATGTTATTAAGCTTATCAGATGATATGAAAAGAATCTACATAAAATAAATAGACAACACTTGTCTATATTATTTAATGAAATATGCATCAATATATATATATATATATATATATATATTATACAGGAAGAAAATGTCGCTGTTGACACGGGAGTTTGAACACAGATTACCAGAGAGCAAAAACAGATGATCCCATTTTGATCATGTGATGGCAAAGGAAATGTATATATAGGAATTAGTGTGGTATCTAAGGGATCAGTATTTCTACACTATCCTCTATTACTATACAGATCGTGATTCTCTTCTCTATACTATTCTCTATACTGATCACTATACGGATCACTATTCAGTGGGTACTTTTCGAGTGAGCATTATCGAGGAAGTACCATTAGTGCGAGTGTTATTCAAAGGCGTCTAACACCAGTATTGTTCAACAGCATTACTATAGTTGTATCTGCGATTACAAAGTCGCTACTACAAGTATTACAAAAGTGACAACGAGTATTCATTGACATTACAAAAGTGGCAACGAGTGTTTGTTGATTTCACAAATATATATATATATATATATATATATATATATATATATATACATATATATATATATCCACAGTAATTGCTCTGAGGAGTTGCGTTCGCTTGTCCCCAGGCCTCGTGAATTTAAATGCCCCACCAGGCTGGCATCCTGCTCCCACCCCTACACTGTGGAAACTGTTAGATGTAGACGTCTCTTCTACTCCAATAGTTTCATGTCTCGCACATCTCGCCTATGGAACTCCCTTCCCTATTACTGTTTCCCTGACAGATACAATCTCCAACGGTTTAAGTGTAGCGTCAATCGACATCTCCAGTTGCCTTGATCTATCCACTTCCCTTCTCCACATACTTTCATTTTTCATTCCTATCTGCTCTCGCTCCGGATCTTTTGTGGCCCCCTTGCCTTGATCAACCCACTGTCTTTCTCTTTTTCCACATCCCCTCCCTTGCCACTCCTATCTGCTCTTCCTCCAACCCTTCTTTAACCCCTTGCGTGATAGTGGCCTCCGGCCTTGCTTGGGGTGATATGATTAAAAAAAAAATATATATATATATATATATATATATATATATATATATATATATATATATATATATATACACACACTAACATACACACACATATCATATATTAGGTTGTTCAGAAAATAATGTCTGATTTGAGGATAAACCTTTTAACTGTTTTCTAATATATTATTATGATAGTTGCACAAAATTATACAACTCATCCCTAATGATTATAGTGTCCCGTTTGTAATTTTATATCAAAATCTCTTTCAGAATTTAACTTGACGTGATGATACTAAACGGGCCTTGCCTATTGAATATTGATCGTCTTGATCATGAAAAAAGGAGATGCATTTACTTTTTTTGCATGAGTTCAAGCTTGACCCCAATCCTTCTCAAACTGCTGCCAACATTAACCGAGCATGGAGTGAGATATCCACTTGTGATTGAACAGTGCAGTGCTGAAGTCTCACAGTGGGGATACGAGTCTGGAAGATCAAGATGGTAGAGGACAGCCATCTGCAACCAACAATCAACATGTGAATTAAATTCCACGAAATTAATTCATGTTGTAAATAATGAAGAAAACTGACATGCTGAAAAATTAAAAGTCAAGTCTCAAATTAAGAGAAAACATCACCCCCTCCTACTCCCTAGCAAAGAAGTTGCTTGTACAGTTGGTCATATTAGTAATAATAAAATTAAGAAAGTTACTGAAAGAAGGACTTTTTATGCTCTACCTAGTGGCAGTAAATGGCCATCGCCTATTGTAGTTTTGAGAAAGGCAGGTGGAGACATTCAAATATGCAGTGATAATGAAATAGGAGTAAACCATAAAATTTGTTCCGATTCGTATCCAATTCTGAATGTTGAAGTAGCATTACATTTTTTTTAATCAATTCATCCCGAGCAAGGTGGGAATGCCACTAGTACACAAGGGGTTACAGAGAGTGAAAGTGAGAGAAAAACTGGGTATGGGAGGATTGAGGAAAGGATAAAAATTGAACAGGATTCAAGACGACAGATGATGGTGATTGACGTTGAATTAAAATTTTTGAAGATTGTAGTTTTCAGGGAAGCAAGTAAAAGGAAGGGAGTTCCACTATCAGGAAGTGCAAGAAAAGAAACTATTGGAGTAGAAGTGGTGGTTACATTTAACTATTTCAACAGTAAAAGGGTAGGACCTAAATGCCAGTTTAGTGGCACACTTAAATTCATGTAGTGGAGACACTAGAGAAAAAAGCTCATCAGAGCAGTTGCCATGAAAATATTTCTAGAAAAAAAGATACAGGGAAGCCATGTCACATTAGTGAGAAAGTGACTGAAGTCAGGATGCCAAGGCAGGATCTACTACATTGCAGATCCTTCTTTGGATTTTGTCAAGAACCTCAAGATGAATAGCAGGAGTGCCAGACCAGATATGGCAACAGTATTCAATGCACGGCTGAACGTCCTACGAGGCTGGCATCCCGTTCCCACCCCTTCACCATTGAAACTGTTAGATGTAGACGTCTCTTCTACTCCAATAGCTTCATGTCTCGCACATCTCGCCTATGGAACCCCCTTCCCTATTACTGTTTCCCTGACAAATACAATCTCCAACGGTTTAAGTGTAGCATCAATCGTCATCTCCAGTTGCCTTGATCTATCCACTTCCCTTCTCCACATCCTTTCATCTTTCATTCCTATCTGCTCTCACTCCAATTCTTCTGTAATCCCCGTGCCTTGATCGACCCTCCGTCCTTCTCTTTCTCCACATCCTCTCCTTTACCACTCCTATCTGCTCTTCCTCCAACCCTTCTTTAACCCCATCTGTGATAGTGGCCTCCAGCCTTGCTTGGGGTGATACGCTTAAAAAAAAAAAAAATGTTAGATTTATAAATGTGCAAGATGAACTCTGATGAGAAAAACCTTCTGGCACGACACAATGAACCAATTTTCCTTGCAGTAGATGCAGCTATTGATTCAATGTAGTTGTTCTACTTCAAGTCAGTTGAAAACGAAAGACCAAGTAGGCACAACAAGATGCTCTCCAAGAGTTGAGCATCAACCATGCTGATGACAGGCAGGGAAGTTTCATTGTGGTGGTTAAATGAGAGCAGCTTAGCTTTGGAGGCATTAAAATTTAGAAGCTATTTTCTGCCCCAGTTAACCACTGGTTGGGGGTCCTTTTCAAGTGCATTGCTGGCTCTGATAGATTTGCTATTGAGACAGAAGTAAATGGTAGTGTTGTTTGTATAAATGCCTACTTGGGAACTGATGACATTAGGAAGATCATTGATGAAAATCAGAAACAGCATTGGACCCAGGATAGATTCTTGGGAGATACCCACATTCGGAATGAGCCCATTCAGAATGACCTTCATTTCCTGATTTGATAGAATATGTTTGGATTAAATCAAACAATCATCATATAATACTATAGCCCTGAAACCTGTATTGAATACCAGCATGCCAAACCCTGTCAAATGCCTTGGAGATATCTAGAGTCACAGGTCAAACTCATTATTATCAAGAGCTTGATACATATTCAAAGATGGCCATAAGCACATCAGTGGTAGACCAGGCAGAACGTAATCCATATCATTTGTCAGAGAGTAGGTCATGAGAAGTAAGATGATTAACCACTTCAGCATTGATTAAAGCCTTGAATAGTTTGCTGAAAATTGGTAAAAGACTAATAGGGTGATAGTTGGAGGGCTCGGAAGGTTCTCCAGAGTTCTTAAAAACAGGGGGAGATGCAAAAGAGAAATAATGTCCAAGACCTATGATAGGGTTATGCACATATCACTCAATAGAGCCTCAGTTCTAGGATGGAAATCAGGTGTGGGTAATCCAAATGAGTTCAGTGTTGATTTGCAAGAGAATTTCCAACCTTATCTGCTGTAGAAATCAGGACTTTGAAATTAATTAAATAGAGGAACGATTGAGGATTTGCTGTTGTTCAGCACACTCTTGTAGAGCTTTGAATAATCTCTAGAACTGAACTTGTGAGATACTATATGTTGTTTCATTTTATCAGCAAACAGTAACTTCACTTCATTGATGACATGCTTACGCTTGTTGGGGGGCAGAGATAAAGAGACACCTGTTGCAATCAGATGTGTCTCTCTGGTACAGCTAGAAGAAGTGGTTCCTGTGGGCTGTAGCTGCTGAGCAAGTAGTAGGGTTTGAAGACCATAGCTGCCAACCCCTCCCCATTAATCCCAACTCTATGACATGTCATGGCATATCCAAGAATTTCTTATTTTTGGTCAAAAATCCCCAGTTAAAAAACTTGCCAGTTGGAAAATGGGCAAATTCAATCATACTTGAGTGAAATGTAATGTATTTGTTTTAATTTAATATTTTTTTCCTCTTGATTCTCTGCAATGTTTTCCTATGTTTTCTTGAATGTTTATTTATGTTTTTATCTATCTATCTATATATATATATATATATATATATATATATATATATATATATATATATATATATATTTCCACTTGATTCTGCAATGTTTTCCTATGTTTTCTTGAATGTTTATTTATGTTTTTATCTATCTATCTATCTATATATATATATATATATATATATATATATATATATATATATATATATATATATATTCCTCTTGATTCTGCAATGTTTTCCTATGTTTTCTTGAATGTTTATTTATGTTTTTATCTATCTATCTATCTATCTATATATATATATATATATATATATATATATATATATATATATATATATATATATATATATATATTAATGATGGAGTAGTGGATAGCGGCTCAGACTGAGGAATTGTAGAGCTGAGTTCAAATGCCAGTCGAATCCATTACATTCACTTACATGCTAATACCATTGGGAAAGGTATTAATCCCCTTCTCCCTCCAGCTATGGGTAAATAGTAGGACAAACTTGGTTCTATAGCCTTGGATGGCAACTGGTCTAGGAGAAGGACAACTCTGAATTCAAAACATGTGGGAGGTTGTTTGGGGACATTGTGGCACATAGTGCACCAGGTCTCTGTATTCGGCCCTTCAAAAAGTGTGGTTGGTTCTGTGCAAAGCCTTCACCACTATAATCAAATCACCTGTGCTGGTGTCTGGGCTGTCAGTTCCTAGGAACTGAGCTGCTTGACCCGCATATGTCGAATACAATGGGAGAGTCCACACCATATATTACCAGAATGTTGAATGATTGAGGTCGCAGCATTTAATGAAGCTTTTTCTTTTTGGGGGTTACTGACTGAGGATTATGTAAAGAAAGAGTTGGTATTAAGACTTATGCTAAGTTAAAACTTAATTATTTTATTTATTTATTTATTTTTAAACTCCCCTGTTCACAGGCATGTATACATGTTTGTCCTGGGGCATCTGTAAGCTGCAGCTCAACTCCCCAAATAAGTTACCTGAAAATTCACTCTTTGAAATAATTTATCTGGAAGTCAGACTCGAGATTCATCTCTGCTTTGTTTTATATTTTTGATTTTTTTTTTTTTAATAGGAGTAGATAGGCTCTCCTAACACTGGGTCCATACTCCTCCCCCTTCTCTTGAACAGGAGTAGAGGCTCATCCCTTGTTTCCATTTTAGGAAAGGGTTCCCATTTCCTTTCCTTTTAATAGGGGTGCTGACATGATTTTTTTGTGATATACATGGATAATGGCTACATCTCTTCATACTGAGGGTACTGGGGTAACAGTTTTTTGGTTGCTGTTCCAGACTAATAGTTAAGAGCCTGAAATCTTGCATAGCAACTTGAGAGGTTGCTTCGATCAACAGTTGCATAAAATCAATGTTCTTGCAGTGCCCTGTCACACATGGAAGGGTATCCTGCAAGCAACTCCAGTGGGCAAAGCCGAGGCCACACTATGTTGTAATCTGTGTCAGTTCCCTTCCTGCACATGTTACATTAGACTGCTGCTGCTGCTGCTATCCTAGGCCATTCCCTACCAAAATAAAACATCATGACTATAAATAACCAAAGATATAAACTTAAACCAGCTCAACAAAAACACCTAAAACCCTTAACCTCTAAAATCTTTGTGAAGATAGAGTTCAAAACAGATTATCACCAGATACCTCTAGACGACTACTTCAAAGAAGTGACAACAATCAACATGCTGATAGGTTTATTGAGGTAGACAAAAATCCCATATGGAATAAAAACGGCTAATGCTATTTTTCAAAGAACCATAGAACAATTCATTGGAGACGTTATAAAAAATATTGTCTGCTATCAAGATGACATTTGCATTGGGTTTATAAATGAAACAAAACTTGTTACATAACATCACTGATGATGATGATGATGATGATGATGATGATGCACTTTCAGTCCTACTAAGGAATGCTGGGATCCAAAAAAGGTTGAGCAGGATTTTGAATAAAACAGTTGTTGATTTTAACATGTCTCATGTCTTGTGTAATCTTTTTATTGCTTCCACTTTTCACAGCCAGTTTTATCTCCCACCCTAAGCCCAATGGAACAGAACTAAATAAGAAAAATAAAATTGTGCTGAAGATTAAACAAATGCAAGAATGAAAATAAATGAACAAAAATATTTTCACAACAGCAGTGAAATATTATTTCTGGAATATTCCATCTCAAAGGAAAGGGTGTCACCAGATCAAGCACTAATAGAAAAAAAATACCGAAAGTCTTGGTATCAAAAAAGGAAAAGAACTGAAATCCTTTTTGGAATTAGTAAATTTTTACAGACAGTACTTATCAAGGTATACAGAATTGACTAAGCAATTTGTCAAGCTAAGAAAAAAGAATGTAGAATTTGACCAACTAAAATTAACCCTTGCTAAAAGACCAGTAGTCAAAATATTTGATCCAACTAAAGATTGACTACAGATGCTAGTGAACATTCAATATCAGGAATACTATCACAAGAAGGACATCCAATAATGTATCTATCAAAAAGGGTGACAGGCACTGAATTGAATTATTCAATTATTGAAAAGGAAGTTTTGGTAATTGTACAGATGACCACTAGAGCCTGTCAGTTTTTAATTGGAAAAAGTTTCTGTTAAGATGTGATCCTAGAACATTAGAATTTATATTCAAAACAAGGAAAAATTGCCAAAAGTCACAACATCAAGGATTTTAAGAAGGTCAATATGACAGATGTCTTTTGGTTTTGACATAGAAAATATCAAGGGTGATTCAATACTGCATGGGAATGGGCTATCAAGATTGCAATTTTATGAGGAGTCAAATGAGAACACAGACAAAAGAACTGAAGATATATTTCTACTCTGGGTAGAGACTAATGTTTTATCATTGCGGAGAAAGGCTGAGTATTAAGTAGAATAAAATGGAGAATCAGTAGGAATAGATGGGGGTAATTGTTCTCAAGCTGAAAGACCTTACAAGGAAGTAAGACACAAACTGATGGTCGAAAAGGGAGTAATTTGCTACAGTGTTATGATGGTACCTTCAGAAACACAAAGAAAGATGTTAATAAAGAGTGTACATGAAGACATACATTGTGAAATCATAGCTACACAAAAAGTTAAAAGCATGGTGGCTGGGATATGCAAAAGATGTGGAAAAATATGTAAGAAGATGTCCTAAATGTAAAGAAATTTTGCACAAAGGAAGTTATATTCATGGCCTAAAGAGTTATAGCCATGGGGTAGAGTTCACATGGATTATGTGTACATCATTGGAAGTGGGGTTCTTTTCTTGATATTAGTAGGTTCCTTTCCAGGATAGCCTGAAGTAGTTTGTGTATCAGACAAAAGAAGTTTTATGGTGAAACCCTTGGTAAGGGTAATATTTTCAAGAAATGGAGTCCCCAAAGTTTTGGCATCTGACAATGTGCCAGAGTTTTGAGATGAAGAATTCAGCTCATGGCTATGGTAGATAGGATGCAGGCCTTACAATATACCTCTATATCCTCCACAATCAAATATTATAGTGGAATGGATAGTGCCATGTCCATAGAGAAATACATAAATAAAAAAATTAATTATACTGTCACTGTGTTGTGTCCATAAAAAATAAATAAAAATTAATTATAGTGTCAAAAATAATTATAAAAATTATAATTATTATTAATTAACTCTTTCTAAACCAAAGAGATTCGACCCCACTTTTCTCCACTACACACACAAACATGTGACATTCTCACTATTGGATAATCAACCAATATAGATAGGCTGTCAACACATGTGTCAATGAAAATTTCAGCTCCTTTTCCCTTTTCAGGCCATAATAGTAAAATTTATCTTTTAACACTCAGAAAAAATTTCAAGTAAGAAAATCCCAGATACTTGTATATTTCAACTAAAATATTTGAACGCTCATTACACACATGTATAAAAAACATACAAGAAAGACTGTATACACATCAATTATTCTTTATGTTATCATTCTGTTAGATTCCAATCCATATTTGATCTACATTTGAAACAAAACTCATAACTTTACTAAGTATTACTGCTTCTCATTTCTCCAACATCACATAACAACCAGATAATAAATAATACTCATTTCATTTCCATGTCTTGCTGTTTCTCATTTTTATGAGTATTTGTGTATATACAAATATTAGGGAGTTTATAATTATTTATTCAGAATTATAACTCCTCTATGGTGGTAAAAACAATAAAAATGGGCTTAAAAGCAAAAAGAGAAAATAGAAATCTTTCTACTGATGCTGCTTCTAAGTTACTGAACCCTCCCACTTACTGGAAGACTGTAGAGCCCATCAGCGCTGATAGGAAGCCAAATCAGAGCTCCTTTAATGATGCCAAAGTCTATAAATGAAAGAATGTGGTCTGTAATGAATAAGAACTCAAGTGCAGAAAAGGCAAATTTTTAAATACAAAAAAAGTCACAATACAGTTGTAATAGAAAAACAATGCAGATCAAATAAGGTCCCAAGAAGAAGACATAGAAATGGATGAATAAATGTCAAAGGATAGAAAGGACAAGGATCATAATGAAAATAATCAGGATATGCTGATACAAATGGAAGCAGATGAAAATGATGGGGTTGAAAATCTAGATCTCCAAAACAGTTATGAAAGCTTTGACAAAGATCAATTGATCTTTGTCAAGAAGATACATACATATATACATATCTTTGTTGAGACAAGACCAGGAGTAATCTCACACAAATCAAAGTGGCTCCTGCCTGATAGAGGATTTGTTATAATGGTTTGAAACAAGATTTTACAAGGCCAGATGCTCTTCCAGATGTCCAACTCAGAGACACACAGCAGTCCAAGTACACCAAGTGTTTTTATCGTGGCACAATCTCTTGAAAGGTTGCTATTCAATGCTTGAAACCCCATCCAAGCCTTTTATATATATATATATATATATATATATATATATATATATATATATATATATATAAGTCAACATTGAAGTCAACAATCAGAGGTGACAGGCTGTTTTATGCTCGATGCAATCAGCAGGCCACAAGTGTTGGATTTTTTCTCAACTATTTATATACATGGATCACCGGTGCATTGTGGGTAATCTATTCTGGTGGTTATTTTGGTGGGAATGGCTTGTTTATTTATTTGTGTTAATTTATTTTACTTGGTTATTATTTTCATTTTTTATTTTATATATTTATTTATTCTTTTCAGTTTTCAATGTTTTATTAACATAGTAAAAAATTTGGGGGGGATTTGTTTAGGTCGCTTATTCAATAGTTTGTTTTGGTCTGGGAAGATAAAGCTATTTATTCGTCCAATTTTTGGATTGATTGCTGTAGTCTATTCTGCTATTTTGTCGGGGCGGACAGTTTTTAATTTGTTTATTATTTCATTTATTTATTTGGATTGATTGTTTTTACTTGTTTTTGCTTATTTATGTTTATTTTTATTAGTTCTAATGGTTATTTTAGCAGGAGTGATTTGTTTGTTCATTTATTTATTTAGATTAATTTTTACTTATTTTTTCTTATTTATTTTCTTTTTTTTTTATTTTGTATATTTTTATTTACTGTATTCTTTTGAAGAAGTGCCATGTTCTATTTGATGTGTGTTGAGGTTTTTGATAAATCATCTTATTGTTCATCTACAATATGTTTTGGGAAGCCATTATTAATGAGAGTTTGCTTAATATTTTTTAGTTCAGTGTAGAAAATCTTTTTTGTGGAGGAATTAATTTGTGCTCAGTTAATTAAATTCTGTATAAGTGCTATTTTGTATTAGTTAGGACATTCGCTCTTATAGTTGAAAGTGCAAAAGTTTTTGCTGGATGGTTTTTTTATATGGGGAGGTAGTAAATGTATTAATATTTGTGTCTATTAAAATGTCTCTATGTTTTTAATTAAAATGGTTAAAACAAAGTATTTATTGAATAGGTAACTGATTGATTTGTATTTTGTGGCCTTTCAATCTTTTTCAGGTTATTTAAATCTAGAAAACATTTTTAGATTGTAAGATTATTTTAAAGATAATAATGATTTAGTAATACAATTACTAATAATAAACCTACAGCTGAAGTGAAATGAGGTGGATTTTATCTTTCCCAAGAGTATTTGTGTGAAGGTGAATAACTGAATGTAACGAACACAACTGGAATTGGAACTTGGCTATCCAAGTTCCAAGCTGTTATCATTTATACCGCCAGTATATCCAGCTTACAGAACCTGGTAATATCATGCATTCACCCATCTAGGTACTGAATAGGCTCGATGTTGCTTAACTTCGATGAACATATGAGAACTGGTATTTCAATATGATACGACAGTAATCTATTGAATAGGTAATAGTAATTCTGACATGAGAGCAAAAAAAGATAGAAACTTGTCACTTCCATCAACCAGATGTATGTCTGCATTGGACAAACAATGTTTTGATTTGGGGACAATTTATTCATTTTTTCAAGATGATTAAAGTTGTTTTTCTAAATGGTCCTGGAGCGATGAGGGTGGAAGTTGCTTTGGAGCCCTGGACTATATCACACAGTATGTATAGGTGAGGGGGAAGGGCCACAGAGTTAATATACAGTGTAACCCGGATATAAGAGACCCGGATATAAGAGAAACCTGGATATAAGAGAGATTTTCTCTGGTCGCAAATTAGAGCCTGTGTTAATGTATATATAATAGACCAAACCCGGATATAAGAGAAACCCGGGTATAAGATACTCTTATATCCGGGTTACACTGTACATCTACATGTTTATGATAGTTTAATAATCCACTTGTCTACAACTGAATTAATGTATAAAGTTAATAATTATAAACTCATTTAAGAACAGGAGAGCAAATCACACCAAAAACAATGCATTATTCTTCTAAAATATAAGTAAAGTAATTATAAATGCACAATGCATAAAGTACTCGGAAACATTGACATAGATTTTGACAGAAAACCAGATGATGACTCACTTGTAATTCAATGACTGATGTTACATGGGGCCAATTACAAAATTACTCTGTACTATCTTCAAACAATAATGCAATCTAGCAAAGCCAATTTAAGCTGGAACCAACTGAAAGCTCATTAAATTTGAGCTGGACAAACAAATAATTATTTTTAATATAAAGCATATATGAATAAAATTTGAATAGTCTTGGAATGATTACAAGTGATATCGTATTTCAAACTTTGATGATTTCTGACTACAATTTGCCATCTTGCATACAGTTGAGATGAATTTATTTAAAAATTTACATCCATTGAAAACATTTGTTCATGAATATTATCCCAAGAGCCTCTTGTCTATAAAAGCAGGATAACAAAGAATGGCATATACAGTCAATAAAATGATCACTAAACTTAGTTTAGTATTCTTATGCTCTATTTTTATCTTCCTTTCTCTATCATCTTTATCTTCTTCTTCCTCTTACCTACTCCCATCTTCCTTTTCTTCTTTTCTTCCTTTTCCTCTCACCTTCTCATCTCTTCCTTCTATTTTCCTCTACTCCCATCTGCCACAGGCGCTTGTCTGGCTGTCTTTGATCTTTGGTGATTTGTTACTGTGTCTATAGGCTGGAATTTACCCTGTGTGTGTCGGGGGGTGGGCACTGTTTATTATTTTTTTTAGCTTAGTTTTTAAAGAAAACATGTGAATAGGAAATGTTTGTTTTTTTTAGAAAAAATTTGAAGTGTTTTGATTGGTTGTAAAATCTTCACTTAGAGTCACATCTTGTATACATACATCTGACAAATTTTTTTTTTTTTACCAAGTAAGGCAATAAAGCTACTAAGACACAAGGTGGTTACATAATGGCATTATTACCTTATTTGAGGGTGGAAGGATTAAAAATGTAGTGGAGTCATGGTGGAGTAATTGGTAAGCAGTATATATTGAGGAATCAGAGAGCTGAGTTTGAATTACAATCTAGTTTATTACATTCACTTATATGTAAATACCCTTGGGAAAGTATAGATCCATCTCTTCCCCCCCCCCAGTTATGGGTAAATAGCAGGACATACTGTGTAATATAGTCCTGGATGGCAACCAGTCTAGGACAAAACCTGAGGAAGATTGTTTGAGGACTTTGTGGTACTTTGTGCAACAGTTTACGGCTCTTACTTAATGTGCAGTTGGTTCTGCACAAGTCATCTTGACCACTATAATCAAATCATTATATGTGTGGGTAGTCTGGCTGGTTGTTCTGTTGTAACCTATGGAAGGTTACTGAATAGAATGATCATATGAAGGTTGGTAATGAATGATAATACTTAGGACATGAACAACACATATAAGATTTGCCAGCAGCACATAGATGAAGTAATCAACTGCTAGAAAGAAGTGAGTCAAGTGAATTCCACAATGAATAATTTTGTCCACTGCAGAACTTTATCAAGGTAAATGCAAGGATTTTATTTTGCAACAAGTATTTATATATTGCCCTCAAGCGCCTCCCTGGTTGTCTGAATATCCAACACTCATGGCTGATCAAATAGCTGATCTCTTTGATCCAGGCTCTGCCTTATCCTACATTTTGATTGATTTTAATCATAAGGCTGGCCAGGATCAAATCATCATTAGGTGTCTTCATATTATGCTGGTCCAAATGGGATAAGGATGCAAAAAAAGAAAATGCTTGAATAAAAAATTAAATATTTATATAAGCCCCTTGGTACAACAGTTGGTTAATTATTGTTAAAGTCTACGAGTTTGCATGCAGACCTTAATTGACCCAACCTGATTCTTAAGTCAGACATGACACTTTGTTAAATTGGTAAAGTTTGTTTTTCTCACTTGGTGAAGTCTGGCACAAGGCTAGTGTTGGAGGTTCTCGTTGGTAAGCAGTCACATGGGGTTTCCCACGTCTGGTGGCTGGAACGATCTCTGTCTTCTTGCCTTGAGGCATTCATATTTATTGACGCTTACCCAAAACCACTATGGAGGCGAGATGCAGTGGGGTATTCAGTACTTTCTCTATCTGTCACAAAGAACCCTTTCTCCATTGTTTGAGTTCTGAGAAATTAATTACTTCCCAATTTGGAATTCTCCCCGTTTCCTAGGGTGACACCCACTAACACTCCCCAGTGGGTGTGAATAGCTCCTCCACCTTCCTCGGTGTTTCATCTGCACCCACTACCTCAGCCACCCTCCTATCACTGGTGTTTGACTGTCTGTCAAAGGTTAATTCCAAGTTTGTTAATCAAAAAGAATTATCATTCCATACTTGTCATCTGCACAGAAAAATTTCTCATATCAACTTTGTTTTTCCTTGTCCAAACTTGAACATAAACAAAATAGCTTTCTTCTCCTTCAGGTCCCATCAGGGACATTCATAAAAAAAAAAACTTTTATCTCCGAATTATGTTTTTAAATCTTATCCAATTCTCTCCATTTCTGGTTTCACAGCTAAAACTCATAATGATGGTCATCCATCAAATATCAAAATTATCTACCATATGGCTGGTTGTAAAATTGAGTGTTGTTTTTAGCTAGCTGGCTGTTTCTTGGCTTTTGAGAAAATAAAAATCGTCAATCTTTCCATGATGTACTATTGGTATATCGTTCCTTCTCTCTAAAAGAAAAAATTTATTATTATTTACCAGTAACAAATAGTGTCACATATATGTCATTTTTTTTTTTAATTTTTGAGTTTAAGAAATATTCATCAGGTTAGCTGAAATATCAGGCAAGCTATGTTGGGGGACACAAAGTAATACAATTCAATGTCTAATAAATGAAAATGAGTAAGTGATATTTTAGAAATTTTACTACTTTCTCAAGCTAAGATACATGAGTACAAAAATGTTAAAAAATGAAAAGAAAATGGTCAAACTGATGATCTCATGTTATTTAAAATATATAGTACAATTTAATTATTAATTCGCACAAAAAAATTACACATCAGAGATATCAAATCAAACAGTACAAAAATTTTAATATTTGGGAAGTGTTTTAATAGAGAAACATGAGTGTGACACTTCATTTATACTTGCACTTTTAATAGTCTTACTGATGAGTGGCCTTTTTCAAAGCTCACACATAGGTGATCTTATATCTCAATTATGTATTATGCTTTACATATTAAATTAAGTGGTGAAAGGTGACTTGGGAACCAGGGCATGCAGTCCATTATGCAGGCTAATTGCCAAGGTGGAGAAGGAAAAAGAGAACCTCACTCTGCATCTGGAAAATTATTTGCCACCCAACCAACCATCTCTGAATGTGATATGAACTAATTTTAATGTGAGAAAATACACTTGTAAGTAATTTTGGTTTAATCTTTTCCATCAAATTAACAATTTCTGTTTTAATGAGATGTAGACATTTTTATTTTAATTTTTAAGAAAATGTTTAATATGTTTCTTATTGCTTGACAACAGGTATCAGAAAATGGCACCTATTGATGACTGGAAGATTGAAAATTCAATTTTGAGATAAACTAAATTAATATTGTTTTAATTTAAATTGTTTTAATTACCCAAATGAACTTTTAAGATAAAGTTCAACCTTTCTTCTTTAAAATAACATCAACATTAATACATGAAATTTGAATTTAAATACTTTTAATTTAATTTTAAAATTAAGTATTGCAGTGAATTTTTTAAAATGTCCTTTAACAAAATTTAACATGTTTTATGATATAATATACAATATTATCAAGAGACTTTTTTTTACATAAGTTTAAAAAATTAATTTTGAACATATAAAATTAAATCTTGAGTCATTGATACAGATGAAAACTTTTTAATCTCAAAAATTAGACTTTGCTAGTTGCTTCTTTTCACTCCACATATGAACTGGTCAAAATATTTTGGGGTAATGGCCACATGACTCAATCTGGGTCTTAAGAAAGGGTAAAAAATACTCTCCATTGGTTAAAGTCAGTAAAAAAAAGAACTTTTGATTCATTCCCTATATACTCTACAGAACTGAATAATTTCATCTAAGTCTGTTTGACTATAAGTCCTTTGAATAGGCAAGTCTTTGATTTCAGCCTCATGTAATAAAAATATCATCACTTCAATAGAGAATGTCTGCTGGCTTAATAAAGCTGGAAAGCAAGCAAAAGAATTTCTGCTTTTCTGTGGCTTTCTTTTTGTAACCCCTTACTTTATTATTCTGTCTTTCTTTTTTATGCACTCAGCTTGTAGGGAATTATAAAACAGGGAAAACTAAAACTATGGCTTTTTCTAACTCAAGCAAAAGAATTTATGCTTTTTGGTGACTGCCCCTGTTTCACCCACCTCTATTATGTTCTGTCTCTCATCCTCCCTGCTAAAAAGGCTAGTAAATTCATTGCTTTTACTTGCATCTTTTCTTGCTAAACAACAAGCATTTTCTCTACTTACACTCCCAAAATAATAATTAAGAGGTTGTTCCATATTCATCAAAACCTCCTATCAGAGGTCTTGCTGCCAGATGTCTTTTAGGAGTATAATGTAATGTGTCAAGAACATGACATCAGTAATTATAGTGGCAGTTTTGGGTGACAGTCTCCTCAAAGATGAAGAAGAGACGCAATAGAAATGGGGTTCTACAGAAGGATGCTGAGGATACTATGTGAGCAACAACAAAGCTTTAGAGAAAATGGAAACAAAAAGAACACTTTTATATGCATAATGAGGAAAGAGGGTTTGGAAAATCTGATACTCACAAGATAGATTGAAAGCAAGAGGGACAGAGGAAAACAATGCATACATATTTAATGTGCTTGAGTAAATGGATGGTGGCCCAAGCGTTAGGAGAGATAAAAAGACAAAATTTATTAAGAGCTATGAAGGACAGGAAATTGTGAAGAGCCATGATTGCCTACATCCTGAAGGGACATGGCACTTAGAGACTGGACCAGCACATCTTACCCCCGAAACCCGCAACCTGGGGGGGGGGGCTACGTTTTTTGAGGCCTTGTTGTGGCTTCTGCCATTTTTTTTCAGCACTGTTTTATGGTCATCTGTCAATTTTTAAATTATTTTTAAACTGACATGATACTGTCAGTCATCAACTAATAATATACATTGTGGATTTGCATGGCCGGTGCAGTGTCTACTACACAGGAACCCTCGACAAGTTTGGAACCCCAAGAGGACTAGTTTCAGCAGTGTTTTTTGCTTTTTTGTGCTTTTTGCTTCTTTTTTACCTAAGTTATATTGTCAGTCATGAACTGTAATAATTAACAGGGTTAGTGTTTACTACCCCAAACCTTTCGACCACATGGAGAACCCCATGCCTACTGGGGAAGGGGGCAGAAGTGCTAATTTCAGTAGCACTTATTTTTTTAAATTGTAATTTTCTTTCTGAACAGTTCTTTTAAATCAATTAAGAGGGTAATATATCTCGGTAAAATCATTCTGAGATCATCCTCTAAGAAGGATCTATGATTTTTTTAAATTTTTTACTAACAGTAATACTAACCATGGCTAGAAATTAAAATAAAATTTCTAGTCCCTATTTTTTACATTTCTAGAAAAATAAAACCAAGAATATGATTGCTTAAAAAATAAAAATGTTTAAAGATTTCAACACATGAAAAATTTTCACAAAAACTGAAATACTGTTTTTAAAACAAATTTTTAAGACAATTCTGTTTGTGTTGTGTTGGAATCTTTGTAAAACTTTTTTTTCAGCAGTGATGCATTGTGATTAATCTTTATGGAAATTTAAAAATTTGCGACTTAAACATTTTTTGGAGCAAAATTTAGTCATGACAATATTGGTGCTTATTACAAAAAGAATAACATTTTCTCAAAAATTTTTAAAATAAAAAACTATTCATTATAAAAGTAAATAGGTAATGAATACTTACTGGAATTTTCATTTAAATTGGATAAGTCCCTGATTTTTGGTAATTTAAAAAAGTGCTTCCCTTCCCCAACCAATTTTCTGTCAAGGATTTGTGGTCCCCAGGTTGGGAAATTTTGAAATCGACATGTAGTAGAGAGGGTGGGGGGGGGTCTCCTGACACCCTAGTGCCAGCCCTGCTTAGAAAAAAAGAGAAGATAACTGATTAGGGTAAAACAAGACACAAGTTTTAGTCTGCTGCTCTCTGACCTGAATGAAAACAAGTTTTAGTATCAAATATATAAAATGTATTTCAAACATTCCATAAATATGAACTCAATTGGCTGCAAGGATTTAACTTTTACCACCCAAGAAGTATACAATGCTGGAAACATTAAAGCTAGGAACATGATAGAACAACTTGCCATATGTATTCTTCTTCTTCTATATGACGTGTCCCTTCAGAACATGGGCAATCATTACTCTCCACAATTTCCTATCCTTTGTAGCTCTGAGTAAGGTTAGTTTTTTTGCTATCCCTAATCTGTCAACAATTTGTACAAGCACATTAGGTAGGTTATTTACTTTTTTCCTCTGTCTCTCTTGATTTTAATATCTCTTGTGAGTATCAATGCTCTCTTATTATATGCCCAAGAAATTTCAACTATCGCTTTCTAAGTATGCATTCTTTTTGTTTCTATTTTCTGTTCAGTTCATAAAATTCTCAGCTTCCTTCTGTTGAGCCACATTTCTATTGCTTCAAGTCTCTTCTTCATCTGTGAGGAAATTATCCAGAATTCACTTCCATATAAAATGACTGATATTACATAACAGTTCAGCACTCTTTTTTTGTTTCTCTTGCTTCAAGTCTCTTCTTCATCTGTGAGGAAATTATCCAGTATTCACTTCCATATGTTATCGCTCTCGCGTCGAACTCGACGTATGAGGGTCAGACACATCAGTTCCCAGAAACTGAAATCCCGACAGCCACACAGGATTTGACTATAGTGGTGAAGGCCTTGTGCAGGGCCATCCACACTTTTTGGAGGGACGAATACAGGGACCTGGTGCAACGGATGCCACAAGGTCCCCAAACGACCCTCCGCAGGTTTTGAATTCAGAGTTGTCCTTCTCCTAGTTGCCATCCAAGGCTATAGAACCCAGTCTGCCCTGCTATTTACCCATAGTTGGAGGGAGAAGAAGAGGATTCACACCTTTCCCAAGGGTATTAGCACGTAAGTGAATGTAATGGAATCGACTGGGATTCGAACTCGGCTCTCCGATTCCTCAATCAAAGCCGTTATCCATTACTCCACCATGCCTCCTACACACTCACTTCCATATAGAATGACTGATATTACATAACAGTTCAGCACTCTTTTTTTGTTTCTCTTGCTTCAAGTCTCTTCTTCATCTGTGAGGAAATTATCCAGTATTCACTTCCATATAGAATGACTGATATTACATAACAGTTCAGCACTCTTTTTTTGTTTCTCTTGCTTCAAGTCTCTTCTTCATCTGTGAGGAAATTATCCAGTATTCACTTCCATATAGAATGACTGATATTACATAACAGTTCAGCACTCTTTTTTTGTTTCTCTTGCTTCAAGTCTCTTCATCTGTGAGGAAATTATCCAGTATTCACTTCCATATAGAATGACTGATATTACATAACAGTTCAGCATTCTTTTTTTTATTTCTAATAAAATTTTCCTGTTTCTTAGCTTTTGGAAGACATCTTTTGCTATACCAACTAGCCATCAGATTTCAGTGTTACATTTTTCATGTTCTGTTAAAACATTTCCTAGATATTTACATTCTCATCCTTTCTTGATTCTGATGTCTCCATTTTCTAGTTGACATCTTGGGCTGTTCCTTTTGCTAACAACTTTACATTTTACCCTCTTACAATTGATGTTTAGTCTTTTTTTCTTCTAACTTGCTTTTACTACATTCTCTAGGAGTTTCTACAGTTTCCTTTCTCTATCTGATATCAACACTGTGTTATTAGCATATCTTGTATTTTTGAGATCATGGCTACTAATAATGAATCCTGGTAGGACTTCTAATTCAATCAGGATCACCTTACTGTAAAGGTTGAATAAGTCTTATGTGCCTTTCTATTTTTATGTATTTGCTGAATTCATTTTCTATCCATATGCAGTCTGTTTGCTGCCAGTATAAGTTCTAGATTATTCTTTCCCAAGTAAACCAAGCTTACCTGGTAGTTCAATCATCAGAGACTGCAGGAAATGATTAGAATGCTAGAAAGAAATAAACATACAGTCACCAAAGTTAAGCAATGTTGAGTTTGGTTAGTACTTAGATGAGTGACTGCTTGGGAATACCAGGTATGGTAAGTTTAGATGTGAGGGGGTGGTGTAACAGAAACACCTCAGAATATTTAATTGCAGAGCTGAGTTCTGATTCTAGTTGGGTTCCTTTTATTCACTTATGTGCAAATACCCTTGGGAAAGATATGAATCCACCTCTTCTCCCCCAGCTATGTGTTAATTAGTAAGATTTTTATCATTAAATCAGTGAGTCTCAACACTAGTGTGCCACAAAATATTGTCACGACATACATATATATGTGCGTATGTATGGAAGTAGTAATGGTACAGCATTAGTATTAGAATAAATGAATAAGTATTATTTTTTTCTTTCGAATAATTTGTTTCACTATTCTTCAATTATATTATTTTAAACACTTTCTTTTAATTTTAATTTTTTTAAAAGTATTTTTATTTTTCTAATTTAATTTTTTAAAATTTTCCTTTATTTGAATAAATGAATATCAGCCTTTTTTCTATGGTTTTATTTCATAACATTTAAAAATTTTGCTAAGTGCGCTGTGATATTTTTATTTGCTCCAAGGTGTGCCATTGCTTATAAAGGTTGAGAATCACTGCACTAAATCTTTATCTTGTAAAAAATTCTTACAATTTAGAAATATTTGTTTTCTATAGCTTATCAACCCATTGCAGGCTATTTAAACCCAGAAAATATTTCTAGATTGTAAGAATTTTTTACGAGATAAAGATTTAGTGCTGTGATATATAAACAGGCGATAAATATGAGCAGACATAGATAGATAGATAGATAGATAGATAGATAGATAGATAGATAGATATGAACAGACTGTGATAGATAGATAGATAGATATGAACAGACTGTGATAGATAGATAGATAGATAGATAGATAGATAGATAGATAGATAGATAGATATGAACAGACTGTGGTAGATAGATAGATATGAACAGACTGTGGTAGATAGATAGGTATAAACAGACTGAGATAGATGGATTGATAGATATGAACAGACTGTAATAGATAGATAGATAGATAGATAGATAGATAGATAGATATGAACAGACTGTGGTAGATAGATAGATAGATAGATAGATAGATATGAACAGACTGTGGTAGATAGATAGATATGAACAGAGGTAGATGGATAGATAGGTATAAACAGACTGAGATAGATGGATTGATAGATATGAACAGACTGTAATAGATAGATAGATAGATAGATAGATAGATAGATATGAACAGACTGTGGTAGATAGATAGATAGATAGATATGAACAGACTGTGGTAGATAGATAGATATGAACAGAGGTAGATGGATAGATAGGTATAAACAGACTGAGATAGATGGATTGATAGATATGAACAGACTGTAATAGATAGATAGATAGATAGATAGATAGATAGATATGAACAGACTGTAATAGATAGATAGATAGATAGATAGATAGATAGATATGTATGAGCAAACTGAGATAACAGATAAATAGACACATTAAATAAAATATCTTTCACTTCAGCAGAGTATCTTGAAGTATGCACAAAATAATTTATATGTATAGAAAATAATACATCTAATATTTGATGAAAAGCACAAACTTCAGACAATGTATCCACAATTTCAATTCCAATATACAACGTTTTAAAAATTAAACAATAGTCTTTTGATTGAATTTAATAAAACATTATATATATATATATATATATATATATATATATATATATATATATATATATATATATATATATATATATATAGATAGATAGATAGATAGATAGATAGATAGATAGATAGATATGAATTTCAGCACAGTACTAGACTGTCATTGAGATCTCATCAATTTACAATTGGGCTGGCTAGATGTTGCCTTAAGTTCTATGCTAACAGTTTCTTTTCTTGCACTTCTCACTTGTGGAACTTCCTTCTGGCTCCATGCTTTCCAGCCAACTTTAATCTGCAAAAAAAATAAATGCAATATCAATTTCTACCTACTTGTCCTCCTGATTATTCTTTTTTTCTTCCAGCTCATTATTAATGTTTCTGTTCCTAATTCTTCCACACCCAGTAATTTCTTGTGTCTCAGTGGCTTTACTGCCTTGCATAGGGTGATACCGATAAATAAATAAATGTGTGTGTGTGTGTGTGTATCATGTACAAGTACATACATGAAGAAATAGGCTTAGAATATTTAAATATATTGTACCACATCCCAAATTAATCTATTATTAGAAAACAGTCGAGTCTATTCACAATAAGGGGGAGAGGGCTATGCTAAGACATAGGTGAACAAAATTGTGACATCTATCAGAGAGATGAAATATAAATTTTTATTATTGCATTATTCCAAAATTTTAACACATCAGCAGATAGCTATTAATGTCAACAACTGAACACAAATAGTTATTAATTTAAAAAAATTAGTAATTAATGTATAATTTTAAATTTATTAATTAATAGAAAATAAAAGTAATTCATATAACTAAAACCATAGAAACAAATTAAAAATCGGAAGAGTCAGAATTGCTAGCAGTAGAGAGATCTGAATCAGATATCTTCAGATACATCTTTGTTTTTTATGTCTTCATAATATAAATTAACCATTTTATAGCTTTTTTGTATATTGTTTCACTAGATATATTTTTCAAGTGCTGCTTTTAATCTTGCAAACACATCATTGAACTTGGTACTTGAATTGTATTTTCTGCCAACCTCAGCTTTTCTGATAGTCCACACAAGTTCTATAGGTTGAAGATTGGAGTGGTAGGGAGGAATAAAAATCACTTGATGTGCAGCATTTTCGGCCATGTTGCATATAATTGGTTTGACAAACAACTGTATGTAATTTTGAATTTTATCCCATAGCATTGATTTTGAATAATTATTAGAATATTGGATATTACAATTTTGGCAATATTTTATTAATTCACTTTTTACTTGATTTTTTCAGTACATCTTCAAGAAGACACTTGTGATATTTTGCATTGTCCAATATGATATGAGAATTTTTCATTCCATGTTTATCTAATATCTTCAATAACTTAGAGATCTGATTAAAGAAATAATGGTTATTGGACATGCTGTGATAATCCTTAGTCCTACCTTCAAATATATCAATAGATTCTTTGATCAAATGTGGTAATTCATAATTCCATCTCAATTTTTCTGGAACATTTGGATCCCCTTCTATAATAGTTGCTATAAACCAATATCCATGTCCTTCATGCTGTCTGATAGGTTCTGTATAGCTGGTATCATTAGGGTCATATAATGAATCTTCATGTCTTGAATAATTGTGATGAATAAAGCTTTCATCTAGGTAAACTCTCCTCATATTATTATCAGTAATTTTTAAAATATATACGCATTACGCTTCAATCTTGTTGTTTTAGATAATTTAAAATCCATCTTACTTTTTCTGTGATCTTTTTGTATCCAAATTTTCAAAGAATTTCAAAGAATCTTTGTGTAGTTTTAAAATCTTTTTCATCAATTTCATCAAAATTAAGATCACCATGACTTAGAAGAAAAAACATAATGTCCTTCATGACAGTCCTTGTTTTTGATAACCTTCTATCTCTAACAAAAGAGCATATTTCAAATATTGCATCATGTGATATCATTCCTTTTATATCAGGCCTTTTCCATGGGATGCTAACAGATATTTTAGAATGATCACAAAAATTCATCCAGGTTTGATTAACAAGATTTTTGCTCTGATTAGCCATTCGTTCATTTGGATCGACATATTTGGCTTTTCATCCACGACCAACTTTTATTTCGATTTTTCATTTTCTGCTCTAATTTTGCTTTGAACTAATATCATGTCCAATTTTTCTTCATAACTTATAATAGAAACTCTCTTCTTTTTTACAAAATTTGCTACTTCTTCATAATCAATTTTAGATTTATATTCATTCATTGTAACATATTTTCCTATAGTCTTTGTTCAAAAACAACTTTTTTGTCAGATTTTTAGAATTTATCTATAACTACATGAAAAAGAATGTTGTTTTGATAAAAGTTAAAAAATAACCATAAATATGTAAAAAATGCATATATTGTTGAAAATTCTTTTCGACTCAAAGGGTAAATCAGAAGTTGGACTGGCACAGTTGTGTTGCGGAACACTGCCTAGTCTCACGACCCAAAATTCAGCCATGGGTCAATTAATAATGAGAAGAAAAGAGCCAAGGAACGACTCTGTTCTCATGAAGTCACTCTCACAAAAAAATGATGAGAAGGAAGGGAAGGTAGGCCTTAAGTAACAAGGTAGCAGACCTGCGCACCCACCACTTCCGGTAAAAAGATTACAAAAACCAGTGCTCGGAGTGGCCTTGCTTTAAAAATCAAGACATGGCAAACACTCAACCTCCCACACATGCAGGTAATTTCACTTATTTTTCCACAATATAGCTATTTGTGCTATGTTATAATGCTTATTACCTAAACAATAATAATACTGAATAAATTTTATTTAAACATTAAAGTATATTTAATCACATCTCCCTAATAGCTGCCTTGATCTGTGAACAAAAAAAAAACATTCCTTACCAAGCACACCAAAAAGTAGGAATTCAGATAATCTTTTCCAAAACAGAAACTATGATCTGGGATTAGACTAGTGATGTCATATGCTCTGAATTCATTATAAAAACTTGGAATGTAAAATAAATAAACTCTAAACATTTTAAATACCTAGGAGTATGGATCTGTTATAACAAATTTAGTATAGGAGGAAAGACAAATTGAACAGAGGATAGGATACTTTGAATATTTCTGCCACATCTTGTCTGGTGCTCTCGCTATATATTTAGAAATTCTTGATAAAATATAAAGATGAGTCTGCAAGTTTATTGGTCCTGACTTGGCATCTCAGCTTCAGTCATTTTCATAATGTATCTTCCTTGTGCCTTTTCTATAAATACTTTCATGGTAATAAGTTTCCTCTATGGTACCTAGACTTTATAAATTCAAATGTGGTACTAGATTAGCAGCAAGGTCTCATCATTTTACAGTTAAAATGGCTAGATGTAACCATAAGTTCTATGCAAACAGTTTTCTTTTCTCACACTTCTCGCTTGTGGAACTCTCTTCCAGTTTCTTGCTTCCCAGTCAACTTTGACCTTCAAAAACTTAAATGCAATGTCAATCATCATCTTCTGATTTTCTTAATTCCTGTCCTTTTATTGTTCTCTCTCCTTAATAGTGTTTTATTTTCTCATATTCTGTCAAACTCAGTAAACTTTTTCATCTTAGTGATATTTTTTGCCACGCTTGGGGTGAAATGATTAAAAAAAATAAAAATAGGTTATGCTAGAGGTACTTTTGTTCAATAATGCAAGATGCAACAAAACCAAATAGTCTGATCAGTTCTAGACTTGTATAGATCTTGTATGGTGTCCAACTCATTCATAAATATTTAAACTATCATCTGTATATAACTGCTTTCTCAGATCAATTATTAAAATGTTTTAAGTGAATGAATCCTTTAGATCTTTAAGATGATCTTTCATCAGATCTTATAGACTGGCACTACAGAATCACAAAGAACCTTAACAAATAACAAAAACCACATTAAAAAACAGTAGCAAAAATTAAAACGGGTAGCATATTTAACTAGAAGAGAAAATACCATTATAATGAAGCTGTTAACTTTCCACACTACCAAAAACAAAATGCTTGGAAAGAAATCCCCATCATTATTAGAAAAAGTGATAACAGTTAGTGGACTTGAGAAGTCTAATTTCCTGAAAAACTCTCTTAAAAAGATCTTATGAATTTCAAATAACAGTACTTCTAATTAATTTCAAATATTTCCTATATGGAAACAGCTAATTTTACCATTACCAATTGTTTGGTCAATAAATGCCAAATATTTCTGATAAGGTAACAGCTAATTTTACCATTACCAATTGTTTGGTCAATAAATGCCAAATATTTCTGATAAGGTAACAGCTAATTTTATCATTACCATTACCAATTGTTTGGTCAATAAATGCCAAATATTTCTGATAAGGTAACAGCTAATTTTACCATTACCAATTGTTTGGTCAATAAATGCCAAATATTTCTGATAAGGTAACAGCTAATTTTGCCATTACCATTACCATATAAATAGCAGAGGGAGACCTTGATATAGTTTAATGGTTAGGAAGCTTGTCTTGGTAGATCATTTACAACTGAGTAGTGAGTTTGACCCTCACTGGGTGCCCCATACTTCTGCCCTTGTGCCACATCTAAGCTGCACTTAGAAAATCACTATAAATAGCAGAGCTTTCTGCAACCAGCTGCCACACATATCTGAGGAAAGCTGAAGAATGTACACACCTCAAATATGTTATAAAATAACAAAGATGAGGAAAGTACATGAAAAAAATGAAGCAAAATTTATTTTTAACAAATAAACACGCATTTAAAAAAATGCACTTTTCCATATCATGAATATTCATAAAACCTATGCTTAAAGAATTTAAATTCCAAGCATTTACAAATGATGTAAGCTAGTATTACACTTTCTTATCCAACATTCATCGGATTCATCATTCAATTAAAATACTCTAATATACCCAATTTCTAATATACACTTAAGTTATGCTAACACTTCAAGACTTAAACACCCAGAGATGCTATAAGGTATACACATGGCAACCACACAAAAAACTGATACATGTATACATACATGTATATACACACTATCACCATAAAATAAACATGTGAGGTCTACACAACCAATGAAAACAAAGCAATACAGAATTTAAAAATTGAAACAGCTCCATATTATTCTACTGCTTGTCTGTAAAAACAAAGTTCAAGAATCGTCTCTTTTTTTGTAATAGAAATTATTCTGTATTCCCATTAGTCACTGTTTGAGACTAGATATTTTGTTGGCTAAATAGTTTATTCTGTGTTGTAAGATGGCATTAGACACATTTAGTCTTAACCAACTCTATTCAGAAATAAAAAAATTATTTGCATTGTGACAATTGTTAAAGAGAGTGTGGCAGAAATACTTCCCACATTTTAAAGGTTGACAAAAAGACTAAGGTAACTGCTATTAAAAAATTTATTTTACTGTTGTTTAAACAATTGCTAGTTTTTATTTATTTTGTTTTTAAAATGACATGCTCCAAAATGGTGGCCTCTATTCACCATACACTGTTGTAGATGATTTCTAAAGTTTTCCATCACCCAGAAGTTTGAGCACTTTAAGGTCTTCCAGATGACTTTCTTTTAAGTGCTGAACTTGTGGCTCTAAAATTTTCAACACATGGCAGTATCCAAAACAGCATCATTCCAACGTAACATGAAATGAGCACAAAAAACTCTCTGTGTTGAAAATTACAGATTCACCAGTCTTAAAAAAGGTTTCTTAACTAGATGAAGAAACCATTGTCACTTGCTTAAGTTCACTAGTACAACACGAATGAGAGTTTAAAATGTGGGTGATATTTGTGCCACACCCTGTATTAGCATACATTTTTTTTATATTAATTTGTCTAAATTGGCATAAGTTAGCAAAAGGATGAGCACAAAATGCAAATTAAAAATCAGAGATACCAAGACCAAACAAATAAAAATTTTTTAACTATATGGAAGTGTTTTAACATTGGACAGAAAATATGATACTGAAATTCAAAGGTATATTGAGATAGCCAAAGATGCTTTCCAAAAGTTAAGCAGAGTACTAAAAACAGGAAAATGTTGTTAGAAACAAAGAAAAGAGTACTGAACTGTTATGTAATATCTGTCAATGGCAGTGAATGTTGGACAATCTCCTCAAAGATGAAGAAGAGACTTGAAGCAACAAAAATGTGGTTCTACAGTTGGATGTTGAGGATTCCACGGACCAAACATGTGAGCAATGACAAAGTTTTTTTTTTTTTTTTTTTTTTTTAAGTTCTAGAGAAAATGGAAAGAAAAAAGACACTTATTCTTAACATCAGAAAGAGATAGCTGAAATTTTTTGATACATAATGAGGAAAGAAGGCTTGAAAAATCTGATACTCACAGGACAGATTGAAGGCAAGAAGGACAGAGGAAAACAACTTAGTGAGCTTGACTAAATGGATGGTGGAACAGGGTTTGGGAGAAATAAGAAAAAGACAAAATTTATTAATAGCTACAAAAGACAGGAAATTTTGGAGAGCTATGATGACATATGTCCTGAGGAGACACAGTACATGAAGAAGAAGTTAGCATTTACACTATTTACATTATTCGAACTATTGTCCTCATCTTTGTCGCTCTTTGTGAATCTTAGGGAGACTGTACATGTGAGGTAGCTTGGTGTAACGCTGCGATAACTGCCTACATGTCTTAGGTGCGAAGTGATCCTTGTTCTTGATTACTATCTGTGACAGTTTGCATTCTGTTTTCATTGTAGGATCCTTTTTTAATTTGCTGTAGCTACCATTGCTAATGAGGTCATCCAGCTTTCTTGTATAATTTGATTTGTCCATCACTACAGTTGCATTGCCTTTGTCAGCCGGTAGTATGATGATGTTTTCGTTCCTCTGCAGGGATCTGATTGCCAGCCTCTCCAGTTTCATGATGTTCGAAAATAGTCCAAATAATGTAAATAGTGTACATAATACCTCATCTCAGAAATATAGACAGATACTGAAGTTAGCATTTATTTGGTTATTAGTTTTAACATTGAAAAGGAAAGAAAATATCCCACATATATGGCATATTATGCTTTCTCATTTTAAGATGAAAATATCCCTTACACTTCTTCTTTTATGTGCCATGACCCTTCAGGACATAGGCGATCATGGCTCTTCACAACTTCCTATCCCTTGTGGTCCTTAACACCTTTTCTCTCTTTGATAATATCCCCATCCCTGTTCTGTCATCCATTCGCACGAACACATCAGGTAAGTGGCTTTCCCTCTTCCCTTCAATATGCCTTGTGAGGGCTTGTGGTGGCACGGAGCAAGCGAAGGACCGGATATTAACCCTCAGAGGTTTAGACAGCAAATGACCAATACTGGTCTCTGCGCACCCGGCTCCACGCAGAATTTCCGGTGGAAAACTAAAAAGAAATAAAAAGAATGATAAACAATTTTCCACCAATTAAACAGCTCCGCGCCATACCCAACAGTTTGTTTCAGCAGACTGACTCTGATCCGAAGGGCACACATAAATAGAGCAATAAATTCACTTCTAAGACAGAAAGCTTTGAAGTACCGTCAGTGAATGTCGCTACGCTTTTCTCACCCGTCAAACCCGATGCCTTCAGCCTTCCTTCACCAACGGAGATATCAAAGGACTCCTACCAACCCATTGACCTCACCTTTCATCTCCTGTGACCAGCACGTCATGAACTTAAGTATTAACAAAAGACACTTATATTCTTTTAATAATCGGATTTCTCTTCTATGAATGAACATTTTATAACGGACTTTGTGCGTGTAAATCAAGAAACATTGTACTATTCAGTGATGTTGCATTTAAATACAAAGTGTTTTTGATATACCCTTCTCTTTCGTATGTTATTTTGTTTATGTTATGGTGACCTCAATTTGATCGCTTGTTGAACCTTTAGGCCAAACTAGCGGCTGTCCCGAAGGACTGCTACTATTTATCTACCTTCTGATACAAGCAACAATTAACAACGAGAACTCTACCCCCCCATCACCATAGGCTAAAAAAAGATTTGCAAGGTTTATGGTGAAGGTAAGTGAAATGTGTGAACCAAGTTCAAATTTCAGTCTCATCTCTTGTGTTCAGTTATCACAAGTACCATTTGATATGTTAAATACTAGGGTTGGCTAGGTTCTCTAGTCTTGAGTGTCAGCCAATTGAGTAGAAAGGCAACTCTGAATTCCAAACTATGAACAAGACAACAAGAAACTCTACCACTATATTTCCATAGAAGGCATAGCAATTAATAAATAATTAAAAAAAAAAATATTTGAAAAGTCAAGATCATCTTCCATTTCACGTTGTTTTTCATGGGACCTCTTCATCTCTACTCTTTTCACAAGAAGTGGCTCTTGTCTTATAGAGAGAACATAATAGATTTTATTTCAACAAAATCTACATTAGTAAGACCAAAGTTGAAATAAAATCTGTTTTTCCATTGACAGTGAATCATATACATAATACATACATATATATATACATACATAGACATATATATATATATATATATATATATATATATATATATATATATATATATAGACATTTCTCATTGATTAATTTAGACAAGTTTTGTCTACTTATTTTCAATAGGATCCTCTTATAGGTTATGTTAGTTTATGTTAATGTCAGGGGAGGTCACTAAGTTTGGAAGGAAATGTCCACATGTTTAAAAAAACTAAAATTATTAGCTAAAACCTAGATATTTTAAACTATCAACTTTAAACATTTTAAAACATTTGTGCAGTATTCTTAATTAATTTTATTAAGGGTTGGTTTCAATTTTTTAAACCACACAGTATATAACCTTAGCTTTTTTCACTTCACAGTTAAAAAAATTTAACTTTCAAAAGAACACAGCAATTTTGTCTTAGAAAAGAAACAGCACCCTGATGATGATACTGTGCTAATGTTGAAAGTACTCAGAATAAACGAATATGTATCAACATGGTAATTTTCTCCCTTCCTTTAATAAGAATACTAAGAAGCTTGTCCATTTAATATTAGAGGATTCTATTGAAAATAAGTAGACAAAACTTGTCTAAATTATTTAATGAGACATGTCTTAATGAAAACATGCTGCCAATATGTGTGTGTGTGTGTGTGTGTAGTGAGTCCTAATAAAAATAAAATAAAATATAAAAATAAATATATAAACAAAAATAAAAAGAATTCAAATTAAAATAAGTTATTTACACTTTCTTTTAAAACCCTAATCTCTTTCTTTATTTTTCTCTCTCTGCCTAAACTTCTCTGTCTATACTTCTCTCTCAACTAATGAGAAGGCAAAACTCAAATAAAAAGAGGAAGATGAAGAAAAAACTGAACTGGCCGAAAATGACGCAAATTTTGGAGACACGAGTGTACTTATTTGTGTTTGAAAACCACCAAAAATCACAGAGGTTTCATATATAACTTCTGTTATAAAAAAAAGGAATGCCAGAAAAGAAAATAATTTTGACCAAGCAACACCTCCTCAGCTAGAGGTTGAAGGCACGGTGAGGGGACAGAACAAAAGATGCTACTGTGGAGAAACCAGCCATGCTGAAAAACAAAAACAGTAGAGCGACACTGACCTACATCTAATATTGCTACTACTCCTAGCATGATCTGACTTCAAAACTACCACTACCAGACTTTCTCCAGGCTATTACCAATATCCACCTTATAAATGAACATTTTTGTGACACTGAGTATCAAAGAACTCACTCATCAATCTAAAATAAAAATATATATTATATTTGCATATACCCTTGAGATCCAGTCCTTTTATGTCCAAAGTTTCTGATAAACATCACCAAGAATATTTATAGAACTATATCCACACTGGTGACCTCCCAACATAAAGACAAAAATCTTCCATATATGTTGCTTAAAATGTTGCTATATTCATGAGGGATGTGTGCTAAATATTGTGGGTAGTATATTTACTGATATAAACAGAGTTGATTTTCCATTTATACTTTTTTATCTATCCATCATAAAAATATGATATATAAACCCTATACATTAAGCTAATGGTGGGTAATTAAATGACAAGTGGAAAAATCTATGTAATGCATTTATTCTTTCAAAAGAACTTCATCAAACTAAAATAAGGTTCTTTTGATGAAATTATATATGTGCAAAGTTAGTGGATGTAAATTTAAGTAAAGATGTCATTTATAATCATACATTGACAAGAAATGCTGAAGGGATATAGATGCTAAACTCTAAATTTAAATTTTAAATGACCGGCATCTGATGTGTTTTGATGTACAGCTTATCTGACTTCATTCTGCTTCTCACATTTGTTTCTTTTTTATTACTGTTGTCCCTAAATATCCCAGATGACGGCAGTAGATTTACTAAGTAATGTGAAATATGCTAGGAACAAGCCTCTAGAATACAACAGTCAAAACATTGTGGAATATAGAATACAACAGGGAAAATATTTTGGTAATAACAAGGCTATAGAATACAACACTCAAAACATTGTGGAAATAATAAGGCCATAGAATATAACAGCCAAAACATTGTAGCAGCAAAAAAAAGAAAAAAAAAAGAAGCAATTCACTTATAAATTTGCCTCGATCCAATCCTTCCTAGTCCATGACCTGCCATCCATTTACACAAACTTATTAAGTAGAATTCTTGGCATTTCTCTCTTCTCATATTTACTTGCATATGTCCTGTGAGTGTCAAATTCACCAAGCCCTCTTTCCTCATTATGTGTCCTAGAAATTTCAAGTATCTCTTTCTGATTCTAAGAATAAGCACTTTTTTTGTTTCCATTTTCCTTAAAACTTCCTCATATTCTGTCCATAGTATTCTCAGTATCCTTTAGAACCACATCTCTGTTGCTGCAACTGTCCTTTTCATCTATGAGAAACATGTCCAGCACTTGAAATATATATATATATATATATATATATATACACATGCACACACGTGTAGCCTCTTGCACACTAGTGGCACTCCTGCCTTGCTTGGGGTAAAAATATATATATATACGTATATCATGTATTTAGGTAGCAATCTCTATTTTATACATGTTTCATTAAAGACAACAGACAAGCTATTGCAATTAAGCTTTTTATTTAATTTTTCTTCTGTTCGAACAAGTGTTTTCTTTTCTGGACACAGTGTGGAGAAACTATCCAAATGTTCTGTAATTCTGAGCACTTTCAGCGATACTTTTAGCCATTATCAAGGATGATTTTATTTTTACTTCTTAACTGGATGTATGGGTTGAGTGTTAGAGTTATAGGGATATTTTATTTTCTGAACACAATCAGCACATTATGGTCATGTTTGTTAATATTATTGAGTGTTGGCTTTTTCTTTTTGAGTTTGGTTTGATCAAGAACACAGTTCCTTAAGAGGCATTTGAACATGTAAACATGTAACATGTAATTATAGGCATTTTAGAATATTATTATATTATTCAGAGCTGATTCTATTCAGTATAGGCTTCAATTTTTTTAATGAAGATGACTTTGAGGATCTGTAGTTTTAATTTGTTAAAGCAAACATTAATTTTGTCCAGCTCTGTGCACCCACTTCTGAAACACTATACAAAAATACCAGGGTCATGAAACATTGTTTTTGACCAATCAAAAAGGGCACACACAGTTTTTACAGCAGCTATTTCTGAGCCCCTGACTGACTATAAAGTCAACTCCAATTTCACCAAAGAAGGTAGATTTGATTAGGCTGCTATTAACAACAGACTCTGCAGCAGGCAATTTTAACCAAACACAGCAGATGACATGACTATCCAGGCCATCAACCGCAACACCAAGGTGAAAGGTCTTTGGCCAGCAATGAAACTAGCAGCAGAGATTAACTCTTGACTACTATAATGCGATAATTTGTGGATATTTTCTCCCATGAGGCTATCTCACTTGACTACATATGTGTGCTGATTTTCTCCATATGCCTATCTCAGCTTATCCACCAAATGAACCTTCTGTCTCCACTACTGATACATGATACTCCAGAATGAGAAAATGATTGAACTTTGTAAATCATGGAAAATAAAAACTCTTTTACTTATCTCAACCGCGTCCCCATTTGTTGTTTTGTCACTTACACATTTTTTGTTAACGCTAAGGTTGCTGTTACAATTTAAACATAAATTTCTGTCGCTTATATTACTGTTTTGCAGTGTAAAGTAAAATGTGCATACTTAAAAATGTTCTTCCGATCTAATGTCTACTCATTTTTTTTTATCTTTATCCAATGTACTTGTGTGTCAAAAAGTAAACACTTGTCGAGAAAAAGAAAAATGTGTCATTTTAAGTATTAAAAGGAATTATTACTAGCTTCTTTGAATAAAGAAGATTCTCTTAATGATTTTTTTTTTGTTTAAGACATTCACTTAATTGTGTTAAAAGCCACAAGTTAGTCATGTAAAATGAACCATGTCAAAGGAATTAATTGCAATTTTATTGCACCCATCTGAAAAACTGTAGTCAAAATAAATCCAGCAATGTATTAGCATCTTGGAAAAAAAAAGTTAGGAAATTGTCTAAGTGAAAACAAAATTCTTATAATTCCACAGGACAGGGTGAGAAACAGAAAAATTAAGATAGAAAAGAGATTGTTAATTGAAAAAATTATAAAAAGAGGGAGAAAATCATTTAAATAACTTTGTTAGTAACTGATCTAACCTACCACTACCAACAATTATTTGGTCCAATTCTTTTTACTTTACAGATGCTGGTTGTTATCCTTTCCGAAACACTTTGCTGAGGAAATATAGATATACATCATTTCAGCTTCAACCAAAATCTTTGAATAAAAAAAACTGACAAAAGTGCAGTCCTTATCATTTTCTAAATGTCTTTTTCAGGACATGGGTGATCATGCCTTTCCTCAACTTCCTGTCTTTTGTTCTGCTAAGTAATAGTAAAATACAGTTATAGGTACTTATGTCTTTTATTCTTTTCTGAATGTGTTTTTCTTTTATGTGCCATGTTGAAATTTCTAGGAAACATAATAAGCGATCATGTCTCTCCACAACTTCCTCTCTTTTTTTACTCTGTTAAAAGTGCAATTAGAGGTACTGAGATCTTTTATTATTTTCTGAATAGCTTCTTCTTCTAAGTCCCTTCAGATGTGGGCAATCATGTCCCTCCACGATTTCCTTTTGTTGCTCTAAATCAGTGATTCTCAACCAGTGTGCTGTCGGTCACTAATGTGCCATGTGATCCTCTTAAGTGTGCCCTGAAATATTGTCATCGTATACATATATATGCGTGTGTGTGTGTGGAAGTAGTAATGGTAGGCATTAGTATTTGAATAAATGAATAAGTTTTAAACTTTTTATCCCACATTAACTAAAAAGGCTTTAACAGTTTTCTTGCAATTTTCTACTTCCTGTTTTGTGAATTAGGCTTCTCAACCTTAAATAACATCAAAAATAAGAAGCTAGAATGACTACACTCAACTGAAGAAAAACTGAGGGTCTGCTTATTGCACATCTGACCAAACATTGAAGAAATCACAAATGATTGAATAGAAACATTGAAATGAAGTAAGTTCATATTTGTGTGTGTATTTTTTTAAATCTATGGTTTTATTTCATAACATTTAAATGCATACCTTTTAAAAATGTTGCTAAATTTGCTGTGATATTTTCATTTGCTCTTAGATGTGCTGTTGCTTTTTAAATTTTCAGAAACATTGCTCAAAATAATTGTAAAAGTACATTTAAAAGCACTGATTTATATTCTTCTTCTATGTGCCGTGTCCCTTCAGGACGCAGGCGAGCAAGGCCCTCCACATCTTCCTATTTCTTGTAGCTATTATCATTTTCTTATTTTTATTTTTCTTCTTCTTTTATGTGCCAAGACCCATCAAATAATCATCAAGTGACCATGTCTCTCCACAACGTCCTGTTTTTTGTTGTTCTTTGTAACATTTTATCCTTTACTATTCCTCTTTTTCTCAGTTCTGTCATCCATTCACACAAAAAGGATACTCATGGATTCCCTGGCTTCTCTTGCCCTGTGAGTGTTAAATTCTTTTGGCACTCTTTCCTCATTATGTTTCCCAGAAATCTCAGCTGGCTCTTTTTGATTGTATGTATAATTTCCCTTGAGCTGGTGAAGGAAATAGATTCATAGCTTTTCCAGCTCTTCAATTTCTAATTCCAAGCCGCTATCCATTGCCTCACCTGCACCTCCACCAATTCCATGTTGTTGTAAAGTGTCCACCATGAAAATATAATCCAGTAGAAATTTTTACCTTAGATGGAAGCCACACTTCAAAGTGACTCACATAACCAAACTGGTGTAAATGATTTTCAATGCTTGGTTTGTATACAACATATATATATATTGAATA